>CM052797.1:26190287-26383131 GCA_028533885.1 Nasua narica | reverse complement strand
GGGATCATGACCTGAGCCGAAGGCAGTTGCTTAACCAACTGCGCCACCCAGGCGCCCTGAATTATCTTTTTTTTGACTGTAGAATTTTTAAATGTATTCTACAGTCAAATGCTCTACCACTGCGCTATACCCCCTAAATGTACTCTGAATATCAGTTCTTTGACATATGAATTACAATTTATTCAAATATTTCACCTTTTTTAACAGCTTCGTTGAAGTATAATTGGCATAAATGTACTGCCCGTATGTAAAATGTACAGGTGATAAAGTTTATGTTTACATGCATGAAACTATTACCACCATCTAAATAATTAACTTATTCATCATCCCAAAGTTTTCTGATGCCTCTTGGTAATCCCTCCCACCTCGCCCTTCACACTGCCTTATCTCCAAGTAACCACTAATCTGCTCTCTGTTGTTATAGATTAGTTTGCATTTTTCTGGAGTTTTACCTAAATGGAATCCCATGGTATTTGATCTGTTTTTGTCTTGCTTATTTCATTGAGCATACTTATTTTGAGATCAGCTATGCTACTGCATTTATCGGTAGTTGATTCCTTTTTTTGCCGAGTAGTATTCTGCTGCACAAATATATCATAACTGTTTGTTCATTTTGAGAGACATATGAGTTGTTTCCAAATATTGGCAACTTAAAGCTGCCATGAACATTCTTGTAATTGGTCTTTTAATTTTAAAGTGTGTTTCCAAATTTTGGCAACTTAAAACTGCCATGAACATTCCTGTAATTTGTCTTTTAATTTTAAAGTGTATTTTATCATACAGAAAATTTTTATTTCTATGTAGTCAAGTATGTTGGGATTTTTCCTTTTGGAATTATATCTTGCTCCTCCTTATTTAAAAAAATCCTTTCCCAAAGGTGGGATCGGGAGGGAGACAAACCATAAGAGACAATCTCAGGAAACAAACTGAGGGTGGCTGGGGGTTGGGGGGTAGGGATAGGGTGGCTGGGTTATGGACATTGGGGAGGGTATGTGCTATGGTGAGCGCTGTGAAATGTGTAAGCCTGATGATTCACAGACATGTACCCCTGGGGCAAATAATTCATTATATGTTAATAAAAAAAATCCTTTCCCATTTTCTTCCATTATTTTGTAGTTTATGTTTTTTTGAACTTTGACCCATCTGGAGGGTTTTTTTTTTTTAATGGTACTATTTCCCTGAATGGATTACCCTTTGGCTCAACATTCTTCTTGTCACCCAGTTATTTGAAATATCACCACTTTATAATACAAATTTCCAGAGTTGTATAGGTCTTATTTCTAAACTCCATTTTATTGATCGATTTGTCTATTCCTATATCAGTAATATACTGTTTTAGTTACTGTTCTGTTACTTCGTTAAGAAGATCCCCTGTTTTTCTCTTTACAAAATACAATTTTTCTTAACATTTTTTTTCTAGATGTACTATGGAATCGGCTTGTCAAATATTCTTAAAATTTCTCTTGGGATATTAAATGGCATTTGAATGAATTTGTAGATTGACTTTAAGAATTATTATTGACCTTTTGGCACAATCAGGTTTGCCTAACCAGGTGTATGTATGTCTCTCCATTTCTATTATTTTAAGCTAAAGATTTTTAATAGGTAATATATGTAGAAGATAAAAAATGATAGGTGATGAAGTATTACCCAGTGTCCTAATCCCCCTTAACAGAAGCAACAGCTAATATTAATTTCTTTAATATCCTTGCAGCGATATCCTATGCCTATTCAAGCAAATATGTGTACAAAAATAGCATTAAGTGTAACAAGCAAATCTAGCTTCTTTGGGGCCTGACTTGAAAACTGAGGCCTTGTATAAAAAAATGAGGGGTGCCTGGGTGGCTCAGTGGGTTAAAGCCTCTCCCTTCGGCTCAGATCATGATCTCAAGGTTCTGGGATCAAGCTCCATATTGGGCTCTCTGTTCAGCAGGGAGCCTGCTTCCCCCTCTCTCTCTGCCTGCCTCTCTGCCTACTTGTGATCTCTCTCTCTCTCTCTCTCTCTCAAATAAATAAATTAATTAATTAAAAAAAAAGAAAGAAAATGAGTATCTAGGTACAGAATGAATAGTTATTTGCAATGAGAAAAGGAACCACAACAAATTAGCTGCTAAGAGAACTGACAAAAGTACAAACAACACAGAAATCCAGAAAAATAACACTTCTTTTTGACTGTCTTAAATACATTTGTTTTGGCTGTATTTTATTGGACTGTCACCTCATATAGCAATGATTTTTAAAAAATCATTCTCTGTAAGAATAGAAAGTTAATTTGGTCTTTTTCCTCCAGTGTTTAGAATATGGTCACGTGACATGACTGCCCTTTTGTGTCTCAGCTGTTTGTTTTTGTAGTGTGAATGAGACTTTTTTAAATTACATTTTTTTAAAGATTTTATTTAATTATTTGACAGATCACAAGTAGGCAGAGAGGCAGGCAGAGAGAGACAGAGAAGCAGGCTCCCTGCTGAGCAGAAAGCCTGATGCAGGCCTTTATCTCAGGACCCTGAGATCATGACCTGAGCCGAAGGCAGAGAATTTAACCCACTGAGCCATCCAGGCGCCCCTAAATTACATTTTTTTGGTTGTATAAGAATACGAGTGACAGTGAAAAATAGGTTAATCATTTTTTCTGTTTACAAAAATTTATATTTCTAATAGCTTTTCAGTTTATTAGTTTTTATTTTTTTAATTATATAAGTAATATAATAATATTATTAAAGCATCAATGCATATCAACAAAGTAAATCTCTTCCTTCTTTTCTCCTTTCCCATTCTTACACCCCTTCTCAGAGGTAACCTCTGTCATTAGTTTATTTACTATTTATTTAATTTTAATTTCTTTATTTAAATTCAATTTAGTCAACATAGAGTATATTATTAGTTGCAGGTATAGAATTTAGTGATTCATCAGTTGCATGGAACACCCAGTGTTCATTACATCAAGTGCCATCTTTAATGCCCATCACCAGTTACCCCATTCCCCTACCCACCTTCCTTCCAGCAACCCTCAGTTTGTTCCGCATAGTTAAGAGTCTCTTACATTTTGTCTCCCTGTCTGTTTTTATATTATTTCATTTCTCCTTCCCTTCCCCTTGTTCATCTATTTTATTTCTTAAATTCCACCCATGAGGGAAATCATATGGTATTTGTCTTTCTCAACCTTTGTCACTAGTGTGTCTACTTCTAGGTGTCCTTTAAAAAGCATTTACATGCTTGTACATCTACAAATACATTGTTTTTGTTAACAAACAGGATCACATGATCTGTGTTGCTCTGCAAATTGCTTTTTGACTTTTTAATCTTGAGGGTTTTTTTATGTTTCTATGTATAAGACTACATCGGTATTTAAATGCTTGAAAGCATTGCTTATCAAACTTTTAACGTTCATACAAATCACCTAGAGGTCTTACTAAAATGCTAGTACTCTCCTTGACAAGGAGAAAAGGTACAGAGACTGTGTTTCCAACAACCTCCCAAATGATGTCAGTGTTATTGGTCCCTACATTTTGAGTGGGGGGACTATAACGTACACTTTACCTAGATGTACCATAGTTTAATTATCATTCAGTTGATTAAGTCATTGATCCCCCTCCCCCAATAGCAGTGAACACTGAAATTTCTGCATGAGAGAGATTTTCTGGAATGTTTTAACTAGACAGTCATTGCCATTGTGTACTGAGGAGGGGGGAGTAGCAGGGGACGATTTCTCCAACCCCTGTATTTATATTTCTTTTTTTTTTCCATATTTCATTGCATTATTAGAATTTCTAGTAGCATGCTGAATAGTCTCATTGATAATGATTCTCTGACAGAAATATAAAACTGATACATCCTTTGGTAATATTTTATAAAAATTTTAAATATGAAAACACCTTGATGTAATTATTCCTTCTAGAAATCTATTCTTCTGAAACTCTTAGACATGTGTACAAAGATGTACAAAGTTGCATCTTAAAACGCTACTTAAAATAGAAAAATTACAAGCAAGCTAAAATGGCCGTTAGTAGGAGAATGAATGAATTGTGGTATAGTCAGACTGTGGACCCCTGTGCTGCTGTCAAAACAGAGGTAGTCATAATGCTGCTGTATAAAGTTATTAAGAGAGAAACACAAGTTGTAGAAGAGTATTTGTTGGCTGATTCATACTATATTTTAAAGCGTATTTGTGTATGAGAGAGAGGTGTGTTTGAAGTACACAGAAAAAAAAAATTGGGAAGCTGACACACCAAACATATTAATGGTGTTTGTCTCTGAGGAGGGTAGTGGTATTGACAGACAGTTTGGGGCTTAGGGCAGGGGAGACTTTTCTGTTTCCTGTTTTGTTTCTTTTATGTATTATTTACACCTTCTATACTAAATACTTAGCTTTTAAAATTTGAAAATGATGAAAGTTGAGAGAAGGAGAAAAAAGCAAAAGACACTCTCAGTCAGCAGAAAGAAGTAGCTGAAAGAATACCAGGGAGAAGCAGGGAGCCGACAAATCCAAACCATCCAGTAGTCAGTAAAATTTTCTTAAATAGGCAGCCTGTGACCTGGAAAAAACCAAATGGTACAAAAGCGTATATGGTGCAATAGAATACCATCTCCTACCAATTAGGAAATAAGTAAATAGAAATAAATAGAAATAAAACAAAAAATAACAAGTTCTAGGTGAGCGTGTGGAGAAATTGATTGGAATGCCTCTGTACTATTAGTGGCATCGTGTAGCTGCCTTGAAAAACAGAATGCTGGTTCGTCAATAAATTAAAAATAGAGTTACCATAAGATCGAGTAGTTCCACTCCTAGATATACACGCAGAAAGAATTGAAAGCGCGGTCTCCAGGAGTTAACTGTACATTCGTGGTCACAGCAGCGTTATTCCCAGTAATTAAAATACTAGAAGCGGGGCGCCTGGGTGGCTCAGCCCTTACGTGGCTGCCTTCAGCTCGGGTCATGATCTCGGGGTCCTGGGATCGAGCCCCGCATCGGGCTCCTTGCTCAGTGGGAAGCCTGCTTCTCCCTCTCTCACTCCTCCTGCTTGTGCTCCCTCTCTCACTGCTCACTGCGTCTCTGTCAAATAAATAAAATCTTTTAAAAAAAAAAAAATACTAGAAGCAACCCAGGTGTTCATCTGTGGGTGAATGGACCAGCAAAACCTGGTACGTACCTACAGGGGGATGTTCCTCAGCCTTGTGAAGGAAGGAAGTTCTCACACATGCTTCGTAACATGGACGCACCGTGACATTCTGCTACGTGAGATACGCCAGTCCCAAAAAGACAAAATGCCGTCTGGTTCATTTCATATGATGTGCCTAGAGTAGTCAGAATCCTAGAGACAGAAAGCAGAAGGGTGGTTGCCAGGAGCTAGGAGGCAAAGAAGGAAAGGGGTGTTACTGTTTAATGGGTATAGAGTTTCAGTTTCTTAAGATTAAAGAGTTCTGGAGATGGATGGTGGTGATGGCTGCCCAACAATGTGAATGTGCTTAATACCAAATGGTTAAGGTTGTACATTTCTATACTGTTTATTTTACCACAGTTTTAAAATTTGAGGGGAAGAGTATATGGTAACAAGTCACTGTCCATCTCTCTTTATTGCCAGTTTCCCAGTTACCTTCTTGTGAGGTAACCACCGGACCAGTTTTCTGTATATTTCTCAATGCAACAGTAGTTAGTTATAGCTCTTTCTTTTGAATTCCCATCTATAACATTTATTAAGCATGTCTTTATTATCTGTCTCCCTCACAGCATCCACTGAAGTGTCTTTGTAGCTTAGCAGTTGCTTATGAAGTATTTGTTCAGTGATTGAGTCTATGAATGAGTGACCCCAGAAGGTATAAGAATTGGGGAGCTCTCTGTGTATATGAACTGTGATGATGTATATAGTCATCTCTTTCAGTGATCCCCAGTGCAGTGTTCTCCCACTTCAGCATGGCTGAGAATAATCTGAGAGAGCTTGTTAAAATGCAGATTTTGTGGCCTCATCTTTTGTAGTTCTCAAGCATGAAGTGTGAGACTCAATTACTCAACATTTTTTTAAGGCCCACTACTCAACTTTGTGTATCTCTTCAAATAGCCTGTGAATCTCACTGGAAGAAACCTCATCCCGAGTCATTTGTATGTTCCTACAAGGCTTTACAAATTGAATTCACCTATTTAGGGAGCATTTCTAATGTACTTATGGTACCAAGTGAAAGTAATTGTCCTTGAGACCTTCATATCTTCTCTGTCTAGGTGTGTTACACAGTTAGTGTTCATCATAGTAATATCGTGACACCATGCAAAGATTAAGTATGTTCAACCTTATTAAGGAAGGGGAGCCTGTATTTAGTAAAGATTTTTGTGAATTCTTCAAAATAAAAAAAAAATGTGTGTAGAGCACAGTTTCTCAAATTTAAGGTCTTTAAAGACTGTAAGACCCCATGTTTGAGAAATATTGCATTGGGATTGAATTCCATGATTACAGAGTCAGCTGGTAAACATAAACGTGCTAAAATAACATGCTATTAACACTTCACATTATCATAAACATTTAAAAGAAAATTTTAAAACTCATGCAGAAAATTTACATGTAATAAAGAATAAATATATGAACTCCTGTTGGAGAAACAATAGTATAAGACATTGAATCTGTGAGAAACTCGAGAATCCTTGAAAAAATTCTTATCCTGAACATCCTTTCTCTTATAGTGCTGATTAATGGAAGTTTTAGAATTCAAGTAACCATCTATTTCAACAAATATACATTTAGCATCTGTTATGGTTTAGGCCACTGGGGTTTCAATGGTAAATAGGGCAGTGATGGCCAAGAATGGGAGGAGAAGCGGGTCAGGAAGTGTTTTTTGGTTAAGGTCTGAAGGATGAGTTAAGTTTTAGCTAAACTGATGGATAGAGTTAAGGAAATGGGATGGAGTTGGAGATGTGGGGAAGGATAGAAATAGAATTTCAGTCATTTAGCAGCTGTGTTCAGAATATTGCTTTATAGTTATAATTTCTCCTATTTCCTTCTGGAAGTTAAGGAAAATGGATTCACCTTCATTGGAATAAAAAGCTTTCTTAAGAAATGTTGGAGGGTGCTAATGTACTTTTGCTTTGTTAGTTGGGCCAGTACTTATAACAGACCTGTGATTAGATTGTCAAACAACGTCATGAAGGGATTTAAGGCTGTTAAAATGCTTAGGTTTTATTTGTTGGGTTTTTTTTTTAAGGACTTATATGTAATTTTGTGAATTGTTGAAAGAAGCTTAAGAACAGCAAGTGTGCAGTTTAACATAAAATGGGCAGAATTGATTTATTTCTCTACTTAACGAGCTTCTTAAGAATTCCAATGCTTAAACCTTTAAAATCGAACAATAGAAATTCCAACAATGCAGAGCTAATGTAAATGAAAGCTGTTATAATCTTCCAAGTAACAGCATAATAAAGTAACCTTGAAACATTGGTGTTGGCCCTACATTGTTTTCTGTTTGAATTGAGTGGCAATTTCCAGCGTTGCAAAACAGTGATAAAATTAAGTGATGTTTCCAGTAAAAGAATTTTGCAAGTATAATATGTTTTAGTATTAAATTCTTACTTGTACATTTAGCAATTAAAATTATTCTTGTAATGATGACAGCATTAGAAGAAATAGGGAACTGTCAAAGAGAATTTGAAGCTTAATTATCTCTTTGGTAACAAAATGCATAATCTTCCATTACAACAGTTATTTTCTTATGGTAATTGACTCATTTACTCTCTGGTTATCAATTTAACTTCCCAACCACAAACATCTGCTCTTACATTGTGTTTAATTGGTGTGAATACTAGCTACAGAGAAGTTAAAATCCCAAGAACATTTTAAAGGCAATATTTATAATTCATGAAAGGGAAAAGTAAATGACGAATTGAACATTGTGATCATTTTTTTCTAATAGTCTTTGAAAATCTGTTTACTAAAAATGCATACTAACGTTATATTAATTAGATTCTTTTGAAGAGGATTTTGCTCTATTTTCCAGAATTAACTTACTCTGCCTTAGGGGGAGTCTCAGTCCTTTAGACTCAAGGAATATAGCACTTTCTCAGAAACATGGTACCTAAGGGGTTAAGATTGCAGGCCTTAGAGGTGTTTTTTCAGTGTGTTACTATTTAATCTAAAGAAGAGTGGCAGGGATGAATTGTGTGTGTGTTTGCTTATAATTTTTAGACTGGAAGGCTATACCTTAAAAATTTTTGAATGCCTATGTATGGGGAAGGGACAAAACAGGGTAGGGAAATGGGGTTAGAAACAAGACTTGTTTGAATGAATATACCTTGTTCTAGTAGATTTGATATTTTACAAAGTAATTCTGGAAAGGGGAAAGTAAAATGAAGCAAATGACTAAATGTGTATCTAGTTTGTAGTATAGCGACACAGAAAGCTACAGTGAAGTGAAAGTTATTAGAAATATTTAAAATAGTAATTGAACCATATATACCTAACGGGATATACTCTAAGGACAAAAAGAACTGCAAAAAATGTTCAGCTGTTTTCTGTTATTATATTGTTGGTATGGAGATACTGGTGTAGTTATTCTGAAACTACTGAGTAGAGGGTAAAACCTGCAGCTAATTAAGTTGGTGTCATTGAGGATTTTTAGCATGAGAGAACAGAGATACAGATGTAAAATTATTAAGATCCAGTTAAAATCTAAAGCCCCGAACTTAATTGGATAACAGAATGAAATCATGATGCATTTCATATTTAAAAAGTACATAATCCCTGGTTTTGTCCACAAGTAGGGCCTAAAAACAGTGAGGAGAAGATACTAAAGACTAGTAGGGTCCTGTTAGAAAGGACTTGGGTGGCTCAGTGGGTTAAGCCTCTGCCTTTGGCTCAGGTTATGATCTCAGGGTCCTGGGATCGAGCCCCTCATCCGGCTCTCTACCCGGCGGGAAGCCTGCTTCCCCTTCTCTCTCTGCCTGCTTCTCTGTCTACTTGTGATCTCTCTCTCTGTCAAATAAGTAAATAAAATCTTAAAAAAAAAAAAAAAAGAAAGAAAGGACTTAGGAGCTTTCAGTGGACTCAAGCTTCCATTAGCCAGACACGGGAATAGTTTGATAATAAAAGAATAGTAACTTGCATGGATTAAAGCAAATCAAATGTATTTTAATTCATGAACTCATAAGAATACTTTTTTAAAAAACTCTTCAATGATATCAGAAGGATATTGGAGAACCAGACCAAGCATGTATCCTGTGCTTTCTATGAGAGGTATGTTGAAGGATAATCAAATAATTGATGAGGGAATATTTCTCTTTATAGAAGGAATGATAGAATAAGAATATTACTATTTGGCGATATCTAAGACTGTTAACATCACAAAAAGATGGTCGCACATTGGGAACTCTCCTGAAGGACCATGACACCACTTATGAAGTAGTCTTGAAAAAATAAAAAGAAAAAGCCTAACTCCAATCAGGCTTTTACATTTAACTGTTAAATGCAGGGCTAGTATGTTAAATCCCCCATGGCCTGCAGTCAGCAAAAGATACAGTTCAGGAAACTTTACAGGACAAATGACTTCTACAGCAAATAAATTGCAAACAAAGACAGGAGATAAAGGAGGAACCTGTAGATTAAAAGAAACATAAGAAATAATATTAATGAATGCACTTGGTTTGTCAAATTCAAATAAATCATTCTTTTAAAATGTAGATTGATTATATTGAGACATTATTGTAGATATCAATGTGATGATGGTATTATAGTTTTGTTTAGAAATGGGAATTTTTGTTTTATAGAGGAACTTACTTAAAAACGTGTATATAAAAGAACGTAACACCAGGGATTTGCTTTCAGAGTAATTGGGGAAAGACATGGATGGGTTAGGTTGTAGATGAAGCAGCACTAGCCATTAGTTGGTAATTGTTGAAGCTATATGACAGGTGCGTAGGGTTTATTGTTATTTTCTCTGTAGTAAAAAGTCAGAGAGAGAACATAGGGTCTAAAGTCAAACTGCCTAGGTTCAAAATCCAGATCCGTTGCTGACTAAGTTTTGTGACCCTGTGGAGCTACTTAGACTCTCTGTGTGTTAGTGTCCTTTTCTGTAAAATGGAAATAATATAGTAATACCTAAAAAATAGAGTTGTTGTGGGGAAATAATGATAATAAGTGGAAAATATTTGTGAATGTTACCCATTATCATACACTAATTATGTAAGCTAAAATCCTAAAGTTGCTGTTGGTTAGAGATCATGGTGTGTTTAAGAATAGTTCGGTTGAGTGCCTTATTTAGTATAGGAGCAGACTGAAACCCATGGCCAGCAAATGTCTCCTGGTAGAACCAGAACTCAACTAGAAGTCTCTTGACTTCAGTCATTGCGGTGTCTTCACTGCAATGTAAATCATTATTGAGTAATATTCAAATAAACTTAAATATCTGATCTTAAATAGAGAACATTCAGGATCAAAAATACATTAGTTTTTTCCTGCATCTAAAATTTTTGCACTTCGAATGAAAACCCAAGTTTGTCCTTGTTTGCCTGTTGTCTTTGAGAAGGAACAGATACACTCAGCCAAAGATGAGTCTCAGTTCATCTGGAATTTAAAAAAAAAAAAACAACAACTTAGTGAACAATGTTTAGGAATATTTTGAGGAAATAAAGGAATAAAAGGAGAGTACTTGTTCTACCAAATATTTAAAAATATATAGTTATAATCATTAAGTTTGTGGTTCTGGTGCAGGAATAGACAGACCAATGAAACCACTTAAGTATCCAGAAATAATTTGCCCTCATCAGTACTAGGATTTTAATATTAAAACTACTTCAAATCAGGTACTCTTATTGGGACTACTGAGGTTACCATTTAGAAAAATGTAAAACTGGATACTTGGTAAAGTCCAGATTATTTCATTGACATGCTAGAAGAAAATACAAGTGAATGTTTTTATAGTATGGAAGCAAGGAAAACCTTTGGAGTAAGAATAATAAAATATAGATGTCAAGAAAAAGGGGAGGACTGATAAATTTCACCACATACAAATTGAAAACTTAGGTAGAGAACGGGTATCTTAAGTAAAAGACAAAAGAGAAAACTGAGAAGAGATATTGGCAGCATGTATGAGACCTACTCTATTAGTCCAAGTGCAATCAGGAGCCAGAAATCACACGAGGAATTTGAACAAGGAAATTTTAATATCAAGAATTATTAACTAGTAAAAGTGTTTTAACTACTAAAAAGAACAAAGTAGGACTCTAAAGAATACAGAAAATAGTAAATATAAGGATCAGATACTACCTCTAGAGCCAAAGGAGAGAATCAAAAAAGTGAACAGACTTGGACAAGGGCCTCCCTGTCTGAGGTTGCAGTTCAGACCTTGGAGAGGATATAGTTCCTGCCAGAGGACACAGCCATGAGCCAGGCTGGTCCACAGATCTCCTTCTGGATTCCACAGACCTGAGCACATGTATAGAAAGTCACCTGCTGGGGTGCCACGGACTGATGAACAGGAAGTTACTTTTTAAGATTATATATTCTTTCTCTCCTTTGGCTTCTACAGCTTCCTGAGGCTCTACCCACTTGCTGTACTCTTACTCTTCATTAACCCAAATTATAAAGCTTATCTGGACCTCTTTCCGAGACCTGCCCCACTCTAGCCAATGTAGTAGGCAAGAAAATGAAAAAAAGAGGAAAGCAGATTGGAAAGGAAGAAATGATACTGTCTCTCTTCACAGACACCATGATTATTTATGTAGGTAATCCCATAATTGTCTATAAAAAACTGGTAGAACTGATGAGTGAGTTTAGCATGAGTATAGGATGAAAAGTGAATATATGTAAATCATTTCACCTCTACACCTCCATTAGCAGTGGACAACTGGAAACAAACCAACAAACAAATTTAAGTACCACTTAACAGCACCAAAAAATGTGAAATACTTACGGAAACACCTGATAAAGTATGAACAAGATTTGTATATTGAAAACTATGAAACAATGATGGGAGAAACCACAGTATGAAATAAATGGAGAGTTAACCCATATTCAGGGAAAGGAAGATTCAGTGCTGTTAAGATGTCAACTTGTAATAAGTGCAACATAATCCCAGTCAAATTCCCGGCAGGCTAAGCACATTTTTTTTTTTAAAGATTTTATTTATTAGAGAGAGAGAGACTGAGAATGAGAGGGGAGAAGGTCAGAGGGAGAAGCAGACTTCCCACAGAGCTGGGAGTCCGATATGGGACTCGATCCCAGGACTCCGGGATCATGACCTGAGCCGAAGGCAGTCGCTCAACCAACTGAGCCACCCAGGCGCCCCCAGGCTAAGCACATTTTAGCTCAACTATTGCTTTGGGATATAGGGAGGCTTATCATTTGAAACTTTGAAACAAGGATCAGTGAGATCACTTGTCAAGGAAGTCATATAGGAAATTACAGCATTTAGTGGGAGGTTAGACTAGATGATCTGGTCTTACTCTTCTAATTCAGAGTCTTACTCTGTTATTTTATAAGTCGGTGTTTTACAACTTTGGAGCAAGGAGAAAGAGAGATACTGGAATATTTAGGCTTTTTCAAATATACTTAGCTTTTGCCCAAAGATCCTGTCACTCTTTCTTCCACCCTTAAACGCTATTACATGCAATGAGGGATGTTACAAATGGAGGTTGTTGTATGAGTGAACTCTGTAAGGCCTCTAATGTGACATTTGTATGTCTTTTTTTTAAGTTGTTGTTACTTATCAAGCTGACTAAAAAGAAAAATAATGTCAGTTTTCTCAATTTTTTACAATTTTGATTATGGTTCTTCCAAAATGGTATAAGTCTTAGGGAAGTAGTAGTTTTAATATTCATTTTTAGATAGCTTAGAATGTTCATTTTGTTAATTTCTTCAACATAGTCAATTTAGTAAATATTTGCCAACAAGGAATGATAAACTCAGAAATGGGAATTATTCTTCCAGTTAATTGTACCAGAATATCAATTCTTTTTTTTTTTTAAAGATTTTATTTATTTATTTGACAGAGACAGAGAGAGACATCACAAGTAGGCAGAGAGGCAGGCAGAGAGAGAGGGGGAAGCAGACTCCCCACTGAGCAGAGAGCCCGATGCGGGGCTTGATCCCAGGACCCTGAGATCATGACCTGAGCTGAAGGCAGAGGCTTAACCCACTGAGCCACCCAGGTGCCCCCAGAATATCAATTCTTAAAGATACTTTGTTCCTATCATATATTTTAAATTAAAAAAAAATTTTTTTATTTTAAATAGCAATTATTTTGCTATTTTTAGCAAAATTTTTTTAAAAATTTAAATAAATTTAAATATTTAAATTGAACTCATGACTGAGATCAAGAGTTGTATGCTCTACCAACTGAGCCAGCCACGCACCCCCTAACATGTATTTTAAATATATATTTGTTATATGCTTTTGTAAAAATATATGAAAGCCTCAAATAATTGGTAAAAATCATGTAAATCCTAGGATTAAAAAATGCTTGAAATATGAATAGATATTTTTATTTTTATTGATATCCTAATTTCCTTTCTGTTTTAAAGCCCAACCTGAATTCCTGAAACAGCCTACTAATATATATGCTCACGAATCAATGGATATTGTATTTGAATGTGAAGTGACTGGGAAACCAACTCCAACTGTGAAGTGGGTCAAGAATGGGGATGTGGTTATCCCAAGTGATTACTTCAAGATTGTCGTAAGTATTTTTCAAAGGACACTTATTTCTGAAACCTTTAAATGTCTTTAAATATAATCACTAAGAGATCTGTTGTCTTATATATACCAGTTTATGCACTTACCGATGAAGACAGGGAAATACACATAGAACGTAATCTCTTTATTAGCTGATAAGAAGGCTGACCCTAGACGTATTTTGGTAGCTTATATAACATCACATAGCAAGTCAGTAGTTGAACTTAGCCTGATGTCCAGATTCCATCTCAACCATGCTAGTACTCTTATTAAACCCCATTGTCACTATTTTCTTGGTAATGATTATCCTGGGTGTGCACCAGTGTCTTCATAGCTCTCCATTCAAAGAACGGAAATCTGTCCTTCATATACTGATGCTCAGGCCTTTCAAAAGAAGTACGACCTAGGGTTGAATGATTGTTGTGACAATAGAGAAAAAGATTCTTAAAAAGTAAATAGCATTAAATGTATTTAAGAATACACAGCCATTATAGCTTTTTATTTGATATATGGTTAAATACTCAGTAAATATGGTCTACTATTACCATTATCTAAATGCTAGTAATAAAATTATCTAAGTTTTGGTAATAAGGATTAATGTTTTAAGGTGTATACATGGCATTCATAGAAATAATCAGAAGTAGTTATGGTTGTTACTGACGTAATGTCATAAATTTTTCATATAAGTAATTCATTCTTAGTAGAAATATATTTTTAGTTATAAAATGCATAATCTCATGTTACATAAAGTAATTTGCAAGTATATTTAACTCTAATTGAAAAGTAATGTGTTATAGCTAAATGAGCATTTTTACTCTTATCAGTTTCATATTATTCTTTTTTTTTTAAAAGATTTTATTTATTTGACACAGAGAGAGAGAGAGATCACAAGTAGGCAGAGAAACAGGCAAAGAGAGAGGGTGAAGCAGGCTCCCTGCTGAACAGAGAGCCTGATGTAGGGCTTGATCCCAGGACCCTGAGACCATGACCTGAGCCAAAGGCAGAGGTTTTAACCACTGAGCCACCCAGACACCCCATATTATTCTTAAAAATATTAAAACCATATTGTATTAATAACAGTATTCGACATTTATATAGTTCTTTGTAATTTAAGGAAAACTTGTATATATGCATCCTCATTTAACTTCTTATAGACTAATCTGTTAGAGCTAATGATATTAGAGATAATTTTAAGAAAATGCCTTGAATTCACAAATTCAGACTTTTTACTATGGTAATGTGTGGTATTGTATGTCAGATACTTTTCCAACCAAAGGTATAGGTCTACAAACACTGTGGGTAGTACTTTCCATAAGGATTAAGTTCTTAATTGGTTAGTTACCATGTTTCCTGTTCTAGTCAGTTAAATCAGTACCTTTTCAATAAAATTGAGTTAACAGGTATATAGATAATATTCAGTAACGGAATCATACAATTTTACTTATTTTTTCTCCCCAGAAAGAGCATATCTTTGAGATTTTGAACTAATGTTCTTCAGTCGAATTATAACATTTTATTTCTGTTGTTTTTTTTTTTTTTCTCAGAAGGAACATAATCTTCAAGTTTTGGGTCTGGTGAAATCAGATGAAGGGTTCTATCAATGCATTGCTGAGAATGATGTTGGAAATGCACAAGCTGGAGCCCAACTGATAATCCTTGAACATGGTAAGAGGGGTTGAAATAGTAAAATGAAAGAGGCTGACTGTGTTTGAGGAACTAGTATCCATCACAGAACCTATTACTCTAGGATACCTCATGATTAATAACCTGTTTCTAAAGACCAGGATATGGCATAGCTAAGAGGAAAAGAAAGCAGTCTAAATATTTACTATTGCTTAAAATGACCTAGAAACACAATTTTGGATAATATTGAAAAGAAGAACTGAACAATTACAGTCTTACACAAAAGAATTTTCTTCATATTTCAGTCATTTTAATCACAAATATGTGTCTGCTGTATTACAATAGAAAAATTTAAAGTACTTTTTATTTTGCATTGAATTTTTCCAAAATAAAAATAACATGCCTTTTCTAATTATCACACACACACAAAAATGCTTATTATAAATTTCAGCAACATTGAAAAATAAAAGTGGGGGGGAGAAGCCCTAGCTTTTATCAGTCAGAGTCTGTTCTGGGGAAACCACACAATAATTAGAGCAGATAATCTTGAATATAAAGAACTGTTAACTGTAACAGGATTGGAGTGACAAGGGGTTGGCTGGCAAGAAGTAGAGACAACTCTAGTGAACATAAGAATGGCAGATACAAAGAGAAATCACAAGCTGTAGGTTCAAGAGAGAGTATTAAACATCTCAGGACTGAAACCCAGACTCTGTCGGAGAGGGTGTGACCATGTTTTACTGGAAACAGAACTTGCTGTGCTGCTGAAACCTGCTCCAAACCCAGGTTCTGGTCTGCTAGGCAACCAGCCACAAGGAGGTTTCTCCCTAAAGCTGATAAAATTTAAAACGTATGTCCTCTGCAAAGAAAAGATAAATAAAGGGCCCATCTTCATTTTTGCAGAGCAGGCAGTAAGGGATGAATTTGGAATTAAGGGGCAGTAAATTGATAATGGCACATGCTCCAAACCCTGCCTCCCAGGAGTACTACATACGAACATGCACTGATGTATGTGTGGTTTGACGATGCATTTCCTTGGAACAACTTGCCGTGACCATCTTCTCATGTCAATAAATATATAGATCTAGATCAGCGTTTTCCATCGTTGAACAGTATATTTGCACTTTGTTTTGTGTAAGTGATTCCGTATTGCTTAACATTTAAATTGTTTCCTCTGTTTTACTATTACGAACAATGTTATGCTGAACTTCTTTATATGATTATTTTCTCATAGTAAATTACTAGAAGTTGAATTGTTGGATAATCTATGTCAAATTAATAAGGATACCTATTAGATATACTTTTTATTTGTTTTAGCAAGAAGAGTATTTTTCATTTTGTGCAGTTCTCAAGAATACATGAAAAAGATAATGCTTTAGACATGAAGTCTGGTGTCTGAGTCAAATTAAGTTCCGGTGCCAGTTTGGCCCCAGTTATATGGCCTAGTTGCAGAAGCTAATTGGTGAAGACCGTGCCTACTCTGGCTTTCTACTAAAATAGCATACAGGATTTTTTATAAGCTCTTTCTTGAAAATATATATAAAAAGGAATAAAATACTAGAACTGCTCTTTTTTCTCCCTATGTTTATTTATGATTATACCTTTCCCTATTTATTGAAAAAGATTTATAGAAACTTGTCACTTTTCTTTCTTGGCAAACGCCTGAATATGATTGCCACATCAGGCACTACAGTAGAGAGGATTGGTCCTTTTTATTAGTAGCAGTGATTTTCCTTGGTAAAATTTGTGGATCTCTTAGGGTGATTTACATGGAACTAAATAAAGGAATTTCAGTATATGTGTGTTCGGGATTACCATTATAGATTTAACTCTTAATAGTATAAATGGTTGGCTATGCAAGGAAGTCTCTAAACTAATCCTAATTGGGTATTCCTCTGAAAACGTATGGATAGCATAATTATAGTTGCAGTATGTTTTTCTTCCTTTTTGAGACATTTCAAAAACAGATAACATTTTGGGGCTGGCAGAATTTTTTAGTAACCTTGTCAGGGATGAATTAGGAATGTGTAGATTATAAGAAAGAGTCATTTTACTAATTTTGCTGTTTTAATTTGCAAGATAAGTATTTATGTGGGAAAGCTAGAAGAGAATATAACACTTTATAAAGTCTGATAGCTATCTTTCTGGAGTTTATAATATTATAAAGGATGTAAGAGATGTGTACAATTTAATACCCAGTCCATAATAAGTGTTATTTTTATAATACAAATAAGGCAGTGTACAATTTGGAAGAGAGGAATTCTCTCTGTGTGACAGGAAAGTTTTTTCATAGAAAGTGTAATCCCTTTTGTAATAGACCTTGAAGTATAAGATTTCCAGATGTTAAAAAAAAAAAGTTTGGGTCAGTATGGAAATAGAATAGAACACTTGTTTCTTTAGGAAGTTAGCCTGTGAAGGCAGGATAGGATCACATTGATCATGGCCTTGATTGTAGAGAGTCAATTACTCTCTATTTGAGAGAGAATACTCTCTTATTCAAATACTCTACAATACAAATATTGTAGTAAGGGAGTCTGATGATAAAATCAGGTTTAATTAGGAGAAGTCCATTTGAAGGATACCTGGGTGGCTCAGTTAGTTAAGGTAAGGGCCCAACTCTTCTTGATTTCAACTCAGGTCATGATCTCAGGGTCATGAGAGCAAGCCCCACGTCGGGTTCCTTGGGAGTCTGCTTGAGATTACCTCTCCCTTTGCCCCACCCCCTGCTTGTGCTCACCCTCACTCTCAAATAAATATAAAATCTTAAAAAAAAAAAAAAAAGTCCATCTGAAACCAATATAACACTACCTGGAATTAAAGTAAAAAGCCAAAAAAAGAAAAATACAACCATTCCCCCTCACCACACACATACACAAAAGAAGGCAGATTGGAGGAGGCAGCTAGTTGAAGGAATATTGTTACAAGAAACCATTGTGAGATAAGCAATTATACTAGAAGAAAGGATTCTAATAAGATATTAGTGATTTATCTAATCCAGACTTTATTGACTGATTGAATATTAAACATTGTTATAGAGAAGTCAGGGATACTTGCCAGGTTTTCTCTGGTGACTGGAAGAGTGGTGATGGCTTTCCAAAATAGAAAAGGGAGGTGAATTGAAGGAGAAGGGGGCTTCTACTCAGCATGTAAAGAGTAGGCATAGAACATCTTACCTACAGTGTAGGTAAGATGTAACACTCTTACCTACAGTGACAAGCTGGATGACCTACAAAACCCTAATTTTCTGAGCCCATCAGAGAGCTCAGATTGCAAAGCAGCCAAGTAACCTAAATTCCAAAGAATTGCACACCTCATTGCCCCCAGAGAATGGGTCATTAATTCTTTGACCTTTGGCAGATTATGAGAGAAAGAAATGGCTGACATGAAAGTGGATAAGAAGAAATCGACTAACAAACAGTTTTAACTGATTGTTCAAGACTCGGTATGAACTAGCTTGGAGTACCTGAGGGCCCCAGATGAAAAGGAAGTTCATACATGCTTGCAAATACATTTCCCAGGAACTCCGCAGGATACTCATTGTGAAGACTGGTGGCAAGGCAGAAACTTGAGAAGTCATTTTGGTGGTAAAGAGGTGAAAGAGGTGATTTGTGGCCCTAGGAGATAGGTTTAAAGGCCCTCTCATTTATTCAGACTCCTTGAAGCCTCAAACCAGTGAGGGAGGGCAGAAAGCCTTATTTCATAAATTTCTGGGGGGAGATTAGAAGCAAACCTTTCTGCTTCTGGAGGGAAGAGCCCTCTGGTGCACAGGGCCGTCCTGATATTGAGGCTGGACAGGGACAACTGAAGATCCTACTTGCCCTATCACCAGGTAACAGACAAAAGCCTTCTGTGGCTGGGGAAAGGTCAAGAATACAGAGAGATTCCTATGTGGTAGAGGTATCCAGAAATGGTTGAAAGCTGAGAGGAAAAGAGATAAATTGAGAAAAACAAAATAAAAATTACAGCAGATATTTTACCAGAAATGGTGTAAGCCAAAAGACAGTGGAGCAGCACTTGTAAAGTCCTAAAAGAAAGAAAGAAAAAATTCAACCCAAATAATATAACCAGCAAAAATATCTTTCAGAAATGAACATGAAATAGAGACCTTTTCAGAACAAGAGCTGAGAAAATTCATTGTCAGCAGACCTGTGCTGCAAGAAATGTTAAAGTTCTTTAGGCAGAAGTAGTATGATACCTGACAGAAACTTGCAGGGAGTTCACGAAGAAACAAACAGGCCAGAATGGTTTAAAAACAAAAAAGTAAATATAAAAGTCTTTCTTATTTTCGTCACTTTAAGAGATAATTTATCATCTAAACAGGAGAGCACCAGCCTTTTCAGCAAAGGGCTAGACAGTATGTACTTGAGATTTTGTGGGCCAGAATCTGTGACAGCTACTCACTCTGCCCTGTAGTGTCAGATCAGCCATATAAGTCAAACTGCCTTGACTTCCTGGGAAACTTTATTTTCAGAAATGAGGTGGCCTGTCCTTGTTTGCTGATCTCGGATCTAAAGGAATATAGTTTATAGCATATAAAAATAAAAATACATGACAAAACAGTGACTTTTTAACAAAAACTTTTTTTTACAAAAATTATAGAATTGAAAATAGTTTATAACATAAATATAATATAAAAATATAAAATATCAGTTTAATTTCTAATATATAAGTACAGGAAAATATATATATAAAATAAAAAATTAGTTTATAAGTATAAAATTAAAATATATGACAAAACAGTGAAGTGGTTTTTTTTTTAAAGATTTTATTTATTTATTTGATAGAGAGAGATCACAATTAGGCAGAGAGAGGGGTGGAAGCAAGCTTGCCGCCGAGCAGAGAGCCCAATGCAGGGCTCAATCCCAGGACCCTTGGATCATGACCTGAGCCAAAGGCAGAGGCTTAACTCACTCAGCCACCCAGGCGCCCCAAAACAGTGAAGTGTTTAACAAAAGCTTTTTTTTATTATATTCAGTTAGACAGCATATAGTATATCATTATTTTAACAAGACCTTTTTTAGCAAAAAAAATTAGAGTTGAAAATAAAATTTGTAAGATCCTTATATCACAGATCATAATATTATATGAAGTAGACTGTGATCATTTAAAAATGCATATCTTAAAATTTAGGGGACCTCCTAAAAAGCAGAGAAAGAGATGTGGCTAATAAGTGGATAGTGGAAATACAGTGAAATCTTAAGAATTAAACTAAAAGAAGTAAGGAAAAGAGAAAAAAGGACAGAATAAATGGGACAAATAAAAAACAACTAACAAGATAGTAGATTTGAATCTATATCATTTATTGCATTAAATGTAAATCATTTAGGCCTTAAAATAAGTCTCAAAACATTTAATAGCACTTAAATCATCCAAAGTATATTCTTTGACTTCAATGGCATTAAACTAAAACTCAGTAATAGATACTGGAAAATCCTCAAATATATGGGAATTAAACAGCCTTCTAAATAATACATAAGTCAAAGAAACAAGTCACAGGAAATTAGAAGCTATTTTGAACTGAATGAAAATGAAAATACAACTTACTAAAATTTGTAGAATCCAGTTAAAAGTAGTGTTTTGAAGGAAACATCTATTCATTTATTTATAGATTTATTTTTCAGAGAGAGAGTGCGCACGAGCGCGAGGGGGAGGGGCAGAGTGAGAGGGATCCAGAATCCCAGGTAGACTCTTTGCTGCGCATGGAGCCCAATCTCATGACCCTGAGATCATGACCTGAACCAAAACAAAGAGTCAGATGCTTAACCAATTGCACCACCCAGGTTCCTTCCCATGAAGGAAGCTTATAAAAGCTAGATAAAAAAGAGCAAATTAATTCTAAAGCATTTAGAAGAAGAAAATGATAAGAAATAAATGAAATGGAAAACAGTAGATGAAACCAAGAGATGGTCCTTTGATAAGATCAATTTAATTGGAATACGTTTAACCAACTGATCAAGAAAAACAAAAAACTACTAAAATCAAGAATGAAAGGGAGGATATCTTTACAAATCCTATAGACTTTAAGAGGATATAAGGGAATATTAGAACAACTTTATGCCCATACGTTTTAAAAAGAAGGTAATAGAGCTGGTTTGCTCAGGATATAAAGCGTCAGTTTAAGATGTGTTGGGTTTAGGTTATGATAGAAAGCTAGATAAAAATAAATAAGTAAGTAAGTAAGTAAGTAAATAAATAAATAAATAATGGGAAAAAAAGAAAGCTAGATAAAAACATCTAGAATCAGAGGGCAGTTCATGTCAGAAGGTCAGGAAAGAGGTTGAAGAAGAAAACAGGCTTTGATTTTGATAGATTTTCAGAGTTTTAACCAAACTTTTGCTACAAATTAGGGCAGGTAAATATTTTATTTTCTTGTATGTAGAGGATATTGTGTCCCCAATTTTTATGTGGTAGTCTTTTACACTATTGTAAATTAAAACTCCTTAACCTTTCTTTAGTAAATGGAGTTAAAAGGAATCATATATTATCTAGTCTTATTTCTCTGCCTCATACAATTGTCTTAGCTAGAATTCATCCCTGCATACTGTCTTGAAGATCTACACAGATACCATTGTTATAATCTTTGGACAAATTTTTTGCCGTGTTTTTTTTTTCTTAATGATCAAAAAATTCATTCTTGTTACTGCCTTAAACCACCACAGTTTTCTATGGACTTAACATCCAACCTCTTATTTTATCTACTTAAAGATAGCATTTATTCCCTTACTGTTTTTTCCTTCTTATCATTTCCAGGTATTTGAATTATTTCTAATAGAACCTCTTCTGTCCTGCTGATTAAAAAAAATCTACTCTTTAATCCCATTCTTGTGCACATCATTGAAAAAAATATGGTGGCCTATAAGAAGCTGGGAAAAGAAACTTACATAGCAGAAATAGCACTTTATAATATTTGAATGTGTGAAAAAGTAGAATCCCAAATCAATGTGGGTTGAAAGATTCCTACATTATATGATATATGGACAGTTGATAATCTGTAGAGAATTAAATTATGTATTTTACCTTGTGTCAAAATAAAATATAGAGGGAGTTAAATTTTTAATTGAATCCATAAAAATGTTGAAAGATGGGCCCCTGGGTGGCGCAGTTGGTTGAGCGACTGCCTTCGGCTCAGGTCATGATCCCGGAGTCCCGGGATCGAGTCCCACATCGGGCTCCCAGCTCCATGGGGAGTCCGCTTCTCACTCTGACCTTCTCTCTCTCACTCTCTCTCTTTCCTAATAAATAAATAAATAAAATCTTTAAAAAAAAAATGTTGAAAGATGGTAGAAGAGTCTTGCCACTTGCTTTACATATGAAAGAAGTAAGAGAGAATACACATGGAAAATTGGTATTTTAGGGTATAAAAATTTAATTCTTCTGTATGTAAAGTATGATAACTACCTTAACTAAATTAAAGAGGAAACAAGGTAGGGAAGAAATTTAATATTCTGAATATATAAGACGGCACACAAATGGATATGATAAAATAACATAAGCATACAATTCACAATAGAGCAAAGATAATTTCTAAATGTTCCATTTCACAAAAATATAAGATTAAGTCAGTGAGATGTCATTTTTGCCTAATGAAGATTTTATCTTTTAATGAACATTACTTTATAATGGTTGGTTAGGGTGTGGTTAGGGCTATGCCTTTCTGTCACTCGGTGAAAATATAAATTATTACATCATTTACTAAAACCATTTTGACAATTATATGTTAAAAATTACTCAATCTATTAATTGTTCTTTTGAGGTTTTTTCCTAAGGAAGAAATCAAAGATTTGGACTAAGACCGTTTATATCAACATTTGTAATTTAAAAAGAAAAAGATAGGGATAAATAGAGAAAGAATAGGAAAGGACTTACTTGTCCCCAAATAGAGGGTATAGTTAAAATAATTACAGACAACATTGTGATGGAAAAGTTATTTGGCCGTTAAAAAGCCACTTCTTTGAACACCCTTTAATGGTATCAAGAAAATTTCAGGGTATATTATCAAGTAGAGAAGTAAAATACAAAGCTGTATATACCAGACAATCTGAATTTAGTTTAAAAAATTATATAAGCACATTAAGACAGTCCCATACCAAAATGTTGACAGTGGTTCTCTTTGGATACTAATTATTTTTTCAATTTTCTAAAATAATCATATATTCCTTTATAATCGGTAAAGGCTACCTTTCAGTGCTGAAATTTAGAAATACACCAAGCATAATTTTGAGGACTTCCTGCCAAAAGCATCATAGATGGAAGAATTACAAACACTTCCCTTCATAAGAGTTGGGTTGTATTACAGGAAGTAAATAGAGCGTTTCCAGGAGACCTCACTGCTACCCCTGATTTGGTGGGACAAGTCCAAGAGGCTTGAGCAGCCTGAAGAGGGAAGGATGGAAACCGGCCTACTTTGAGCCCCTTTGCATTCACTACCATGTGAATCTCCAAAAGTAAAATAGAATGTGTGTATATAGCATTCCCAGGTCTGTTTGATCATGGAACTTTTGTCTTTGTTTAAGTAGACCCATTAAAATCTCAAAGAGTACAATTTGGGAAACACTGAGGTAGAGATATTCAAAGGAGGATGGACAAAGTCGAGGTTGGCAAAGAGTGGCCCACAGGCCAAGTCCAGCCAGCCTCCTGTTTTTGTAAGTAAAGTTTTATTGAGACACAGCCACACTTGTTTACTGATTGTCTGTGTCTGGTCTGTAGTCGTTTTCACACTATAATGGCAGAGTTGAGTAGTTTAGACAGAGATCATTATGACCCAGCAAGCCTGAAATATTTACTCTAGCCCTTTACAGAAGGAGCTTGCCGAACACTGGCATAAATGAGAGGAATCTTTCAGCTCTGATAATTTGTGATTCTAATTTATTTCTGGTCAATGGATGGCTTTTTCAGGTAAAAGTCTTTAAGTGAAAAAAAGGGGGGGTTAGGTGGAAAAAGGCAGAAGAGGGGCCAGGAGAGTGACAAGTACAAGGATAACAGGAGAAAGTCAGACTTGGTGTGTGAATAACTAGGAAATGTGCAATGGTGAAGGGAGGAGTTATTAACAAAACTACAGACCACAGAGAATTTGCTAGCACATCTTTGTGGCTGACATCTGAGAGACACTTAAGTACTAGAAACACCATGCAGTAAATTACTGAAAGTGGAAAGGGGGCGCACCTGGGTGGCTCAGTCAGTTAAGCTGAAACCTCTTGGTTTCAGCTCCGGTCATGATCTCAGGGTCATGAGACCAAGTCCTGAGTTGGGTCCTTTTTTTTTTTTTTTTCAGATTTTATTTATTTATTTATTTGACAGCACAAGTAGGCAGAGCGGTAGACGAGGGAGAAGGAGAAGCAGGCTCCCTGCTGAGCTGAGCAGAAACCTAATGTGGGGCTTGATCCCAGGACCCTGAGATGAAGGCAGACACTTAACGGACTGAGCCACACAGGCGTGCCCACCCCCACAGTTGGGTTCCGTGCTCAGTGTGGAGTCTGGTTGTACTTCTCCCTCCCTCTTTACCCCTGCCGCCACTCATGTGTGTATACTCTCTTTCTCAAATAAATAAAATCTTATAAAGTGGAAAGAAATCTCTTGTGTTTACCTTCATGCATCTGGTTTAAAAATAATATCAGAAGTATTTGAGCACCTTTGAGACCAAGTCTTATTTGCAGAGGGAATTTTCTGACTTCTAGTGGGTACTGGCTATAATACTGGCCATCAGCCTGCTGGCTAGTGCTTGGTTGCAAAAAGGTACTTTGGAGCACCCACAATTGGCCTGTGATATAATTTGGATGGCATAGTTTTTAAGTTAATAGTTAAGTTAATTCACCTTTGAATATAAAATGAAATTTTATAATTATAGTTAAATAAGACACTGTTCTTACTGTCTTATATAAGCAACAACACTAGGAAGCAAAATTTCTAATTGGGAAGTAGAATTTGAGAATGAGTATGTTTCAAACATACTTTCTCTTTATTCCTCCAGCTTTATTGAGATAAGACCAACAGTTACCATTGTATAAGTTTAAGGTGTATGTATTGTGAAATGTTTAGCCCAGTAAGGTTAACACATTCTTTACCTCACATAATCAGCGTTTTGTTATTGTTATGTTAAGAACATGAGAGTTCAACTCTCCTACAACTTTTAGTTACATGGTATACAGTATTGTTTACTATAGTCACATTCCATCCTCAGACCTTATTCCTTTGTAAGTGGAAGTTTGTACCCTTTGACCAGCAGAAGCCCCCCTTCCCTCACCCTTCAGTCCCTTGTAATCGTTATTCTACTCTGTGTTTCTAGGAGTTCAGTGTCAAACATAACTTCCTTAAAATAATAAAAATGCTGTTTTTAATGCTTACTTAATGCATTTCTAGGAACAGCAGCTCTTGATTTTAGAAGACCTTGTAATTTTAAAAATATTTAACAATAACAGTATTTTTATTTGCTGCCAGTTTTATATTATCTGTCATTTTGTGCTAAAATACTTTCTAATTGTCTACTGAATGATTTTTTTAAGTATTGGCATTCTAAATTACTGCAGTTAAGAGTAGTAAGAATTAAGTAAAATGTGTTTTGTCCATTAACTTTTTTTAGCCTTTTTCCTGTCACTTTGAATTTAAAAATAGATTCCAGAATTATCTTGTAAGATTTAAATTTAAAAACACAAGAGTTTTTTTTCTTTTTACATTCATTCATATCAAGTCTGATACTTGGCAGTTTTTTATTTCCAGTAAGGGAAGATGAGTTGGTGAAAAGGGATTAACATGAACTTGTTTTTAGTAAAGGAAATTCATACTTTGACCAACTAATTAAATGACTTCTAGGATATTATGGCCATGGTAGATAAGGATACATATTGAGCTTTACTTTTTTTTTTTTGACAGAAATATGTCCAAAAAATTCCATATAGTAACTACGGCAAATACTGAATAATAGAAGTTCTGGAATAAGTGACTAATGGCCTGGCATGATTAAAAGTTGGCTACATAGCAGGAAATCATTAGTCATTAGTGGAATATTTTAAGTCTGAAATACTAGAATGTATGATAGTTGGTGTCGATTTTATTTTATTTTTTTGGTGTCGATTTTAATCACAGGATAAATTCTAATCAGTTATTTTGCTTTTTTGTAGCAGTAATTATAACTTTAAGAAAAGGTTTAACTCAAGACAGCTATGATGAAATTTGACTTCTTTATCATGCCTTCCATGGCTAGGAACTTTCTGTGATTGAAAATGCATCTAATGTCAATACCTGGGATCTAGTTCTTGTCTGCCATTAATTTGCTGAGTGATTGGTTCAGGTATCCAAATTCTCTGATTTTTATTTTCTGTAAAATGAAGGATTTAGATTATATGATTTCCTTATCACCCAAATATTCTTTTTTAAAAAAGATTTTTTGTTTATTTGACAGAGAGGAGAGAAATCACAGGTAGGTAGAGAGGCAGGCAGAGAGAGCTGCCTGCCTCTGAGCTGAGCAGAGAGCCTGATGTGGGGCTCAATCCCAGGACCCTGAGATCATGACCTGAGCCGAAGGCAGAAGCTTTAACCCACTGAGCCACCCAGGCAACCCTTGTTATCACCCAAATATTCTATTAAATGCAGCTGTTTTAGAAATATATGCATTAGGGGTGCCTGGGTGGTGCAGTTGGTTAAGCGTCTACCTTCGGCTTAGGTCGTGATCCTGTCCAGGGATTGAGCCCCACATTGAGTTCCCTGCTCAGTGGGGAGCCTGCTTCTCCCTCACTACTCTGCCCTCTCTACTCATGCTTGCTCTCTCTAGTGCTTTCTCTCAAATAAAATAAATAAAATCTTTTTTAAAAATTAAAAAAAAATATGTGCATTAAATATAAGATGAATTTCTAGAATATTTTTCCCATCTAGGTATTGAAATAGGTACATTATTTGCGGAAAGATGAAGGCATTTCCTTATCTGCCACAATGTGTATAATGAAACAGACCCTACACTGAAGATCTGAATTATTGGCTTCATGTACCAACCCCACTATGGATGAAGTAGTTAATCTCTCTGAGCATCGTTTTCCGTATCTATAAGTATAAACAGTAATGTCTGCACAGCACACCTCTGAGAGGCAAATAGAATGATAAAGTTGACCCTTGAATGACCGGGGGTTTAAGGGTGCTGACCTCCCTGCACAATCAAAAATCTATATATAATTTGATTCCCCCAAAACTTAACTAGTTATAACCTACTTTTGGCTGGAAACCTTTACCAGAAAGGTAGGCAATTAACACATATTTTATACATTATATGTGTTTTAGACTATATTCCCAAACTAAAGTAAGCTAGAGCACAGAGACTGTTAAGAAAATAATAAGGAAGAGAAAATACACTTGTACTGTACCGTATTTATATAAAAAAAAATGCGTGTGGAAGTGGACCTGCCCAGTTCAAACCCGTGTGTTCAAGAGCCAACTGTAAAGCGTTTTGGAAATTGTAAGTACTCTGCAACTCTAAAGCAATAGTAATTTGAAAGAATGTACAAAGGCAAAGCTAATGACTGGGATTTTAATAGTCAACATTAAATTAAAATGAAGATAAAGAGTTGACTTCACAAAGCAAGGTTTGAGAACTTTTTTGAGAAGACAACAGTAATCCGTTTAATATTCAGTTAGATCATTTGGGATTGCAAAACAAGAAAAAAATCTTATGTGACCAGATTGCAAGGCATCTGAAATGGTTTGCTTAAAACTAAACTAACTTGCACAAAATAGTTTTAAATAAACATAACACATGTTCATTGTCAAAAATAAGAATATGTAATTGTCAGAAGTAAACAACACTTTAGTACCTTTTAACTCTTCCCTTAATCTCACTTTCTAGAGATAACCCTTGTTAACAAACATTGTCTATGTATTCGTTAAGTATTTGTTGAACAAAATTCCATAAGCTATATGAAATTATACATTCATTGTGCTAGGTGTTGGGGATGAAATAGGCATGAGTCTCTGCCCTCGGAGTGCTTATGCACATGCAGACATTGAGCAAGTAAATAAATAAACAAAGTAATTATAGATTTTATGCCTACTTAAATGAAAAGAATGGGCCGATAAAGAATTATTGAGTTAAACAGGATAGACAGAGAAGGCTTTTCTGATGGAATATGTCAGTTGAGACCTGAGCCTTAGAAAAAGCCTGTGTGTGTGTATTTTATATACTCACACATGCATAGACACATATCATGTATAACCTTTTCATTTGCAGAAGTGAAATCATATTTTTCTGTGACTTTACTGAACAGTATTTTATGGACATCCTGGTACTTATGGGTTTACCTTTTTTTCTTTTTTTACCTGCTCTATTACCATCAGACTGGAGTATGAGACTTATGTTTTTGTGTTCTTGATGGCAGTGTAAGTTTTTTTGAAATGCAGCTTAATAATTTAGAATTCATATACCATTTCATCAAATAACCCTATTTATAATAATTTACCTTCCATGTATAGCTACCAAATATTTAAAGATATTTATGTTAGACTAGGATAAATCTGGAGACAGTGGGTTCCATGCAGTTAATAAGGGGGCTGATTACATAACATGAATACAATGGAACACTAGGTAGCTATGAAAAAATAAAGTAGGTCTATGTAAGGTAAATACAGTAGATATGCAAAAATATCTAAGTTACATTACTAAAGCAACTTGCAGAAAAGTATATGAAGTCTGATTTCATTTGTGAAAAAGATAAGGCAGAAGGATAAACAGTTGATCCTTGAACAATACCTGTGAACGGAAGCTAGGAGCACCGACCCCCATGCAGGCAAAAATCTGCCTATAGGGGCACCTGCGTGGCTAGTCATTAAGCATCTGCCTTCAGCTCAGGTCATGATCCCGGGATCCTGGGATCAAGCCCCACTTTGGACTCCTTGCTCAGCGGGAAGCCTGTTTCTCCCTCTCCCACTCGCCCAGCTTGTGTTCCCTCTCTTGCTGTGCCTCTGTCAAATAAGTAAATGAAATCTTTAAAAAAAAAAAATCTGCCTGTAACTTTTGACTCCCTGAAAATTTTACTTATCGTGCAAACCATGAGATGACCTTTTACTGCAGTAAAGTACTTACTGCTGGAGTACCATTTGCTGGAGAGGTGAACTGCTTATGCAGAGATGATTGGTGTCACACAGGGATGGTTCACACAGAGTTTCACACAGAGTTTTAAGTGGATATTTGCAACACCTTAGCCCACCACAGTGGCAACAAGAGGTGGCTACAAAATTACTACAATAGTACTGTATGCACTACAGTTAATTTTATGCAGTTAAAATTTAATATTGTCTTTACATTTGCTTACATTTCTCTCAACTGCAAATAGTACCATGAATAGTCTGTATGTGCATAAGCTTTTATAAATTTTAACTTTGCATATTTTAAGTTTGTTTATATTTTATGGTAGTTAATGACAAAATAGGCTAGTATTTACATATATGTTATGTATTCATGACATACCTAACTTTTTCTTAATTTTTTTGATATTTCTAGGCTGAAGTTCATCTGTGAACTTTTCCCAATTTTTGCAAATCCCCCAAAAATGTCTAATGTATTTATTGAAAAAAATCCACATATTAAATGAACCATGAATGCCTGTGTTGTTCAAGGATCTACTGTAGATGTATATATGCTTGTATGTTTAAAAAAGTTTTCTAAATCTACACAATAGTCTGTTAATTGTGCTTCTATCTGAGGAGTGAGGTTGGAAATATCTGAAGATAGAGAGGGAAGGACAAACAATGTAATGTAAATATTTGAAAAGCCAAATAAAATTAAATTTTTATTTAAAATTTAGAAATTAAATTTGGAATATTGCAGTCCAGACTGTACACATGGTGATTTTTACTTTGTTCAGGATAGCTTAAAACTTTTTGAGTTTTTATTTCTTGAAAACAAAAATACTGTGGAAGAAAAAATAAAATAGTTGTTTAGAGTATTTGGCAACTATCTCCAAATATTTTCTTGTCTTCAAATATAGTATCTTCTATTATAGCAGTTTTTTCCTGGACAATGAATCATGTCATAAAAGTGCTAAGGCAGATAGGTATAGTTTATTAATATATTAAAGCAAATTTGTTTTGTTGAACCAACAAGTATTTTAGTGTGTCTGTGTGTGCACTGTGTAAATAGAGATTCCTAGTTACCTAGCAGAGCCCCCTAATACCTAGGCCAGAAAGAGAGAGGAGGTAAAATCCTAGAGTCTGGCTAGAATGATCTTAGAGGCCCGAGTGTCTAGCGGAACTGGACACTCAGTTAAGTGACTTGCCTGATATCACATCTCTGGTTAGCGTCAAAGGACTGATATCTGTGGTTTCAGTTTCAGAATTCAGTGTACCACGTTAGCAAGTTTAATGTTTTCAAGACAAAGATCATTTACAGTCTCCGAGTTTCAAGTGTAGTCCTTTGAGTCTACTATGGTTACACTTGGTCGGAGTTAGTGACAAGTTTGGTCAGGTGTGCCACTTTGCAAGGGTGACCATGTATTTAGTGTGCCTGAGACAGTCCTAGTTCGTGTCTGTTGTCCCAGCATAATTACCAAAAGTGCTTTCTTGTTTATTCTCATAGTTATCTGGCGGTGGACAGTGTATTCTACAGTCGTTCCAATTATTGCCAATTTATTGAGCGCGAAAAGCTATGAAAAGTACCAGGGTACAGATTTAGGATTACGAATCTGAAGAGTTGCATTGTAAGCTGTGGTAAATGGCCGAGCGCTGCTTAATTCTGAATGGGAAGAAGTGGTTGCTGTTAGGTATGACAGAGGAGGATGGCTTCTCGAAGAATATGGCGTTTGAGCTGAGCAAAGAAGGATGAGTAGGATTGTAGATGGGAGAGGTTACACGAAGACGAAAAGGGATGACATTTCGGATGTGTAAGGAAGAAGGCTCAAAGGGCATTTGAAGAATAGCAAACAGCTTAGTTTATCAGTGTTCAGAAAGTAGGAATACAATAATATACATCCTGGAAGGTGTATCTAGACCAGATTATTTAATACCAGGTCAAAAGGCTGGGTGAGATTTTCTGAGTAGCTAGACTACCCCAGCAGTTTTTAGGTACATGAAGAAACAGGTAGTACTTTGTGTACAGGTAGTACACAAAGATTAGTCTATTGGAGGTGTGTTGAGTGAGTTGAGAGGGGAAAATATAAAATCTGTGATACTGATTAGAATTGTGTGCCACATCAGATAGGATGTTTAAGACCCTCAGCTGGGTATTGACATTGGAAAGAGAAACTCTTTTTATCCCTCAGTGCCTCATACATGGTTAGATGTTCCACAAAGGAAGAGAGGACAAGGTTCATAATTTTTTGGATACTTAAGGTAAGGGAGAAAAGAAGATTTAAGTCTCACACTAAATACAAGCAGGGAGATTCTCTGTATAAGCCCAAGGTTATGATCTTAATCCACTTAGGTTAAGGAAGTTTGTCCCCATTACTGTTGAGTTATGCTGTAATGACTGCTCTGTTTTTAGAGAGCTTTGGAGGGGTAGAAATATAAAGTATGATTTGTTTGTTTAATGTTTAACATTTCATCTTTGACAAAAGTCATAAATTTTGAGGCCAGAACTTGTGAGGTCCAGGTAATAACTTAGTGCTGCAATTATGAATTTTGGTTTTAAGCAATTAAATAAAAGTTCAGTAAATGGCCTTTCTGGATACAAAGATGGATTTAGACATTATCGGAGAGCAAGATTGAATTTTAATTTGGTGCTGTTATTTTGCTATAAAGAAAGAATCCATTATGCAGTGCTAAAACACCAGAAGGAAGATAGTATGTCTGAATATCTTTTAATTGGTAGCTATATTTAAGAGATGATTAAATTATACAATAATGTCATAGTTGGCAGAATATCATTCGGGTCTAAAAGACATCACTGACAGTCTGACTACTTGTAGACTTTATTTCATGTAGTTTCAATGCTGGATCAGTGTGTTTTTCATTTTGGGTTATAGTGTTGTTTTTGTTGAGAACATCTCCCATTTAATGCATACTTAAGAAATCACCAGAAATCAAAAAGTATAGTATGATTCGATATGCATTTTGAGTTATGTTTTCCTATAGTATTAGCATTTTAAATGCTATCACTGCATCATAACTACTATAATATTGTCCTCATATGTATGCATATTTTTAAAGAAACACCTTTGTTTACCACCAGAATCACTCTGAGTTTCCTCATCCTACAGTGTGTACCTGAGCATTGTAGACCTCAAATGATGAAAACAGTGTGAAAGACTTTTTAGCTGGATTCTAGTATGATGACAAATTTCTTTTAATTTTTAGGATTCCTCTTCAGTTTACATTCCTTTACAAATTTAAGTAGTTGATGTTTCTTGTCAAACTTAAAGATCTGGATTAAGTACTGCTTGAATTCTATTTCTTTTTATATAATCTGAGGAAATAAAAACTCCTAGAATTTGGGTTTCTGAATCTGAATCTTAAAAAATGCTAATGCTCTTTATCTCTCAACTATGTCTTGGAAAACTAGTTATGATTAGAGTTAATGTAAATCATTAAATACATTGGAACAAAGTCAGTTTTCTCTTTTTATTGGTCTGAATGGGTAATGAGCAAAAATATCTTTACACATTTGTCTTTCCTTTTTTCTGGGGTGTTATGCTCTTGTATTGAAGAGACAGCTTTTTGATTTAGGATGAAAGGAGAGAGGGCTGTCCTTTTTCTGGCCTCACTGCTGTGGTAGGTGCGTCACTAGCATCTGGCACACCTTTTTTAACGAGTGCTTTTGATGTCAGGAAAATGTCAGATGACTTCCTTAAAATTGAAACATCTCTCCTGCACACAAAAATGGGAGGAGTATTTTGTTCATTTTGTTTTATAACTTCCTTCAATTGTTTATATAAGTCATTTATTTCAACCAGCAGTTGACTGCAAGGGCTGCTTATCAGAGCACACGCCCCCCCAAACTCTCCAATAGAGTGTTCCTCTGAGAGCAGATTAGTTCTTCTCCCCCTTTGGGATTTAGTTCCTCAGAGGAAGAGCCCTAAAGTCTGTGGCATCATCCCATGCAACTTTTATTCCCTTGCTTTGAAGTTATTTGAATACTCAAATAGGTAGCCTTGGTAAAGTATTTTTATGAGTTTATGTTCACATTGCATTGTGCCCCTAACCAGTCTCCTAGCTGCTGAGCAGCTGCGCTGGTGGACATTTCAGGTATTTGCATAGTTGGGAATTACTTCATTTTGGAGTGTGCTGCTCTCTCACGACCCTGAAAGACTGTTACTGAATTCATAAGCACCAACTTCAGTTGGGCCTCAGACACCTCAAGATCCTATTAGGTTTTTCTAGTCTACTTCCTCCCCCTTTCTTGCATATCAATTATTTTAAATCTTTGTGCTCTTTAGACCACAGTCTTTAGACTGTTTTACTGCCAGGAATTGACCGCCTTTCTCAGTTCATTGGAATTTGAGATTCTTTTTGTGCTGTAATGCGTGGTCAGTTTTGCTGATAGTACAGTTTGTGAAAGTCTATTAGATCAAGCTTGTTAATCGTGTTTGTAAACTCCTTTAGACCCTTACCTAATTTTTGCCTACTTAATCTGCCAATTTTTAAGAAAATCTGTTTCTATGAAAGGTATGATTGCAAATTTGTTCAATTCTTGTATTTCTAACTACTTTTGTATATTCAGAAGCTGTTAGGAATTATGACTCAGTTTCCTTGTGGATTACCATGTTTCATCAAATTTGAGAAGATGAGATGCATCCTGATTTCAGAGATTTTAAAATGTGAAAAAGTGTATCATAGAATCTAGAAAACATGGTATTTATTTTATCAGCAGGAAACATTCGCTTTTCCCTGATTAATTCTTGTTATCTTCAGTTATGTTTTGTTTGATACTGACATTACTATACCTACTTTCTTTTTAATAGCATTGCCTGATAAATATTTCTTTTATTTTCAAACTTTTGGTATCCTTTTGTTTTATTGACTGTGGGCACTTTACACTTACTGGTTTTATGTCCTTATGAGTTCTGCCAACCCATCTTAATTGGTTTTTATTTTTCAAATGTTTACTTTAAAATTTTTATGTACCTATGTAGCCATATTTTTTTTTTTTTAGCAGCACTTAGGGTTAACCATGATCTCTACCTCTTCACCAGATAATTATCATCATGCTCTCACTGCCTTCTTCATACACTGTGCCTTTTGCCCAAATACATTCTTTGGACTACAATTTCCACTTTCTTGGGTTTGTTGTTTTAAGTTAACTTTGCTAGAGTATACCTGGTAGTAAATTTCTCAGAAAGGATGTTTAAAAAGTAAATTTAAGACCCCATATCTGACAATACACTATTTGCTCTCATATAAAGCTTCATTATGTTTTTAGTACACTCTTTGGAATCTTCTTAATAATCATCTGTTTTATTCTCGTTAAGCTTTGGAATTTCTATCTTTCATCCTTTGAATTCTGCATTTTCGTGATAGGCTTATTCTCCACCTCCAGTTCATACAGTCCAGCATTGAGTGGTCCGTTTATTTATTTATTTATTTATTTATTAATTAAAAGATTTTATTTGTTTATTTGACAGAGGGATCACAAGCAGGGAGAGAGGCAGGCAGAGAGAGAGGAGGAAGCAGGCTCCCCGCTGAGCAGAGAGAGCCCAATGCGGGACTCGATTCCAGGATGCTGAGATCATGACCTGAGCTGAAGGCAGAGGCTTTAACCCACTGAGCCACCCAGGCGCCCCTGAGTGGTCCTTTTAAAACAGACTTCCATCTGTTTTAAAGATGGAAGGCTCAGTTGGTTAAGCATCCTACTCTTGATCTCAGCTCAGGTCTTGATCTCAGAGTCGTGAGTTCAAGCCTCATGTTATGTTCAGCATGGAGCCTACTTAAAAAGATAAAAATAAATACATACAATAAAATGCATTTATCTGTGTTTAGTTCCAGAAAAAAATTTATGATGTTAAATATTCGATCATTTATTACTCTTGCTGCTTATTCTTTTATCTCCTCTTAAACTTTTCCTTTACATGTCATCTGTACTTGAGTGTTCTGGCAAAATCCCTGGAATTACTTCGCAGTCTAGTAATTGGATCTTTATTTGGGTCTAATTTTCTTTTCTGTCTATATTTTTAAATAAACTTTTAATTTTAGAATAACTTTAGATTCATAGAAGAGTTATGAAGATAGTACAAAGGATTACACATTCCACGCCATTTTCCCTATTATTAACATCTTATATTAGTATGGTATTTTTTGCAGTTAACTAAACAATATAATGTAAACATACTTTTTTTGTTAACTAAAGTTCATACTTTATTCATATTTCCTTAGTTTTTATCTAATGTCCTTTTTGTATCCCACAGTCCTATCCAGAATACATTACATTTAGTCATCCTATCTCATTAGACTCCTCTTGGCTCTTTCCTTGTTTTTGATGACCTTAATGGTTTGAAGGAGTATTGGTCAGATATTCTATAGAATATCCTTTTATTAAGAATTATCTGATATTTTTTTCATGATTATGCTGTGAATATTGTTTTGAGGAAGAAGGATCAAAGAGCTAAATTTCCATTCACATCATATCAAGGTGTAGGCTATCGACATGACTGACCAGTGTGGATGCTGACCCTGATCACTTGGCCGAGAGTGGTACTTCACAGGTGTCTCTACTGTGAAGTGACTTCTTTTTTACTTTTCTCTGTCGTACACTTTGGAAGAGGTCACTGTCCACAGCCCACATTTATGGAGCGGGGAGTCATACTCCACTTCCTTTTGGACAGAGTATCTACATAAACCATTTTAAGTTCTTCTGTGCAGGAGATTTGTCTGTTCTTCCTCATATATTTATTCAGTCATTTGCTGATATTCTCTTAAGGATTTTTCCACCTGTTTTCATGATATATAGTGGTTCATGAGATATAAACTATAATGGTTTATAGTTTTCTGGTAATATCTGTCTGGTTTTGATATTAGGATAATGCTTTATAGAATGACTTAGAAAGTGTTCTGTTTCTGGGGTGCCTGGGTGGCTCAGTGGGTTAAAGCCTCTGCCTTTGGCTCAGGTCATGACCTCAGGGTCCTGGGATCGAGCCCCACATCGGGCTCTCTGCTCAGCAGGGAGCCTGCTTCCCCCTCTCTCTCTGCCTGCTTGTGATCTCTCTTTCTCTCTCTGTCAAATAAGTAAATAAAATCTTAAAAAAAAAAAAGAAAGAAAGAAAGTGTTCTGTTCCTGTTTTCACAAAGAAATTATGGGGAATTAGTATTATTTGTCCTTTGTGAAATTCACCAGTGAATTCACCAATGAAACCATCTGGGCCTGGTGCTTTCTTTATAGAAAGTTTTAAATTGGGGTGCCTGGGTGGCACATTTGGTTAAACAAAGGACTCTTGGTTTCAGCTCAGGTCATGATCTCGGGGTTGTGAGATCAAGCCCTGCATCGAGCTCAACTCAGAGTCTGCTTGAGATACTCTCTCCCTTTCCCACTACCTCTCCCCACTGCTCTCTCTCTCTGTCTCTCTCAAAAATAAATAAATAAATCTTTAAAAAAATGTTTTAAATTATTGACTTCATTTCTTTAATAGTCTCATAGGACTGTTGAAGTCATCCATTTCTTGTGTGAGTTCTCATAGTTTTTTTTTTTTTAAGGACTTGGTTCGTTTTATGTAAGTCATTGAAATGTGAGCCTAGAGTTGTTTGTAGTATCCCCGTATTGTCCTTTTAATGCCTGTGAGAACAAGACTGATGGCTTTCCTTTCATACTTGGTATTAGTAATTTGTGGTTCTTTATTTTTTTTCTTGGTGCCTGGCTAGAGTTTATCAGTTTATTGATATTTTCAAATAAACAGCTTTTAGTCTTGTTTTTTTCTGTTGTTTTCCTGTTTTCATTTTCATTGATTGCAGTTCTAATTTTTTATTTCATTTTTTCTTCTTGGTTTAGGCTTAATTTGCTCTTCTTTCTGTAGTTTCCTAAGATAGAAACTTAAGTTACAGATTTTAGATTTTCTTTTTTAGTGCATACACTAATGCTGTAAATGTTTCTCTAAACACTGCCTTCCTTAGTTGTAACCCACAAAGTTTAATAAGCTGTGTTTTCATTTTCATTCAGTTTGAAATATTTTCTAATTTTCTGTGTGGTTCCCCGATGACCCATGGATTATTTAGATGTGTATTTATTTTTAAATATTTGGGGGTTTCTCATCTGTATTTCTGTTACTTATTTCTAGATTAACTCCGTTGTGGTCAGAGAACATACTTTTTAAATAATTTTTATCCTTTTAAATTCGTTAAATGTGTTTCATGGCCCAGATGTTGTCTCAGGGAATTCCCATGTAAGTTTATGAACAACATGCATGGTGCTTTTGTTGGCTGGAATATTTTTTAAATGTCATATAAATCAAGGTGATTGATAATGCTCTTCAGTTCATCGATATTCTTACTAATTTTCTTCCTGCTTGGTCTCCAGTTTACTGATAGAAAGCTGTTTAAACTCTCCAGTTATAATAGCAAATTTACCTGTTTCTGTTTGCAGTTCTATCAGTTTTTGCTTTATGTACTTTGGCATGTTTTGGAGAAAACATATGTGTAGGATTGTTATATTGTTTTAGAGAATTCAACTTTTGTTTGTTATGTAATGCATCCTTTATCCCTGGTAATCTTCCTTATTCTGAAGTTTGCTTTGTCTAAAATTAGTATAGCTAGCTATCCCATTTTACTTTTGATTAGTGTTAGCATTGTATATCCTTCCTCATCCCTTTGCTTTTTCTTTTTTACCGAATTCATTAAAATTTTAGTCATGTAGTCTAATCAAGGGATATTTAAACTACAACCACTAACACATGAAGATCTTTTAAAAAAATTATATTTATAGAGAAAGGGATCCTCCTTCTCAAATTTTGCAGTTATTGTTCTAATCGATAACAAAGATATTTCTGATTCAGCTGAGCCTCCTTGAACAGGGCCTAAGAAGAGAATTTGTAATTTCTGTTCACATCCCCTTTATCCCTTGAATATCATCATGTACCAGAATTACCTTAGCCTATGTTTTTTTGTTCCAGCTATCATTGTCCTTTACTATTTCTCTATCTTAGCTTCTCCTGTCAATATTCTTTTCCCAGTTTTTTGATTGCAGTAAAATACATATCACATTTGCTTTCTTGACCATTTTTAAGTGTACAGTTCATTCGTTTTAAGTACATTCATACTGTACACCCATTGCCACAGTCCATCTGCAGAACTCTTTTTATCTTGCAGAATCGTAACTCCCATAGAGTGTCTTTTTGTGATTAGCTTATTTTACTTGGCGTGGTGTCTTCAGATTCATCCGTGTTATGGCATATGTCAGAATTCCCTGCCTTTTGAAAGCTAAACAGTGTTCCAGTGTATGTATATGTCACATTTGTCTTATCCTTTCATCCATCAGTGGATACTTGGGTTGCTTTCACATTTTAGTTATTGTGAATAATGCTGTTATGAACATGGGTGTATAATTCTTTTGGTTTTTTACCTAGTGGAATTGCTAGATTGTATGAATTCTATTTTTGATTCTTTCAAGGAACTGTCATGCTGTTTTTCATTGTGACTGTACCATTTTACATTCCCACCAGCAATGCACAAGGGTTACATTTCCTCTACATTCTTGCTAACACTTGTTATTTTCTGTTGTTGTTGTTTGATAGTAACCATACTAATGGATGGAAAGTGGTCATCTCTTTATTTTTAAATGTGTTTAAAATGGGCTAGCTCTGGTCATGATCCCAGGGTCCTGGGATTGAGTCCCACATCAGGCTCCCTGCTCAGTGTGGAGCCTGCTTCTCCCTCTGTCTGCGCTCCCCCTGCTTATGCTCTCTCTCTCTCTGACAAATAAAAGTAAAATCTTTTTTTGTTGTTATGTTAGTCACCATACAGCACATCATTAGTTTTATAAATAAAATAAAATGGGTTTCTTATAGACAACATATAGTTACATCTTTTTTTAATCCATTCTGACCTGTCATTTATAGATGTAGACTATTTACATTTAAACTGATTATTGATATAGTCAGTAGTCAGATTTAATAGCAACTGTGCTTGTGACTTTTTTCTACTCATTGAATTTTTTGTTGTTTCTTTCTGCTCCCTTTTTCTTTTTCTGCCTTTCATGGTTTTGAGTATTTTACATGATTCTATTTCATTTCCTCTCTTAGTGTCAATTATACTTCTTTTAAAAAGTTTTTGGTGATTGCCCTAGATTTTACAAATACATTTTAACTAATCTAAGTTCATCTTCAAGTAACACTGATTGCTTCCTTTAGTGTAAGTACTTTATAACATAATATTTCCAATTCCTCCTTCCCATTCCTCTGTATTGCAGTCATTTGTTTCATTTATCCATATTACTGCTTTAAGCAGTTACCTTTCAGATTTAGTTAAGTATATTCTTAACTAAAATCTGGGGAAAAAAGCTTTTCCCCCCTACTTCCTATTCCCTTCCTTGCGGATAGTATTTCCAGTCTGTTCCTTAAAGCCCTGTCCTGTGCTAACTCTAGGTTGTTGTATTCTGCCCTCACCTCGCCCACCCAATACCTCTTAGGTGAAACAAGAAACCTATGAGTTGCAGGGTAGAAGGTTTCAAAATGGTGCTCTAGCAAAGTCTTTTTTTCTGGAGAGTAGGCCTTTGTTATAGAAAATGCTTTGGGCACTTTTCACTATCATTACTCCCCCCTCCCTACGGGAGGTCTTTTTTGGATCCTCATGGTGAGAATCTGGTTGGAATTTCTAGAAGGAAAGCCCACAAAAATATAGCATCATCTGTAAGACTATGGCCTCCAGGAATTTCTTATTCTTACAATAGTCCACACTCAACCTCCAGCAATTCATCAAAATTACCATTTAAGTATTCCTATCAGTTTATGTCTCCTTATGGAAGTTTGCCCTAAGTACTCTTTCTGGGGAAAGGATTTTAGGTGAAGGGTAACACCAGGGCAGTATATGACTCAGTATGAGCAGAAGGGGAAACATCCAGCCCAAGTATCCCAAAGATTGTTCTTTAACTTAATTGCCCATGTGTTTTCTCATGTCTTCAATCTATGGAACATGTCTGGGCTTGCTCTTATCTGCTCATTTGAAAAATATTTTCTCCTTTGTCAGATGGGGCTGTGGATTTACTCTATTCTTTTGTTTTCACCAGACCACTTCTATTTTTTAAGAAGTCCTCAACATTTTAATTTTAAGGATGGCATCTTTTATCACCGAAGTATTTTTTTCTTGCAATTTCAAGATATTTTGATTGTAGGAGAAGGTAACTTACTAGATTTAACTGTTACCATTGTTTATAATAAGTAAATATTTGAAGTTACTCTTCTAGGATCTTCTAGGATTCTTTTTTTTTTTTTAATATTTTTTATTTATTTGACAGAGAGAGATCACAAGTAGGCAGAGAGGCAGGCAGAGAGAGAGGGAGAAGCAGGCTTCTGGCTGAGCAGAGAGCCCGATATGGGGCTCGATCCCAGGACCCTGAGATCATGACCTGAGCCAAAGGCAGAGGCTTTAACCCACTGAGCCACCCAGGCGCCCCTCTTCTAGGATTCCTGAACTGAATTCCAACATGAGGAGAGGTCCGCTCCCATGCAACACCAAAGCCATTCTCAGGAGTTCAACTCAACTCTGACACTGTCTGCTCAGAGATAGCAACAGATTCCACACGTTAGGAGCTCAGTCCTACAGTACTCCTTCCCCCTCCCCTGACACCACTACCACCTTCAGACACCAGTCCCAAGCCCCAGGCTGTCCCTTGTGCTTCTGACCAACTAGCTACAGATTGCAGTTCCAGTGACTTCCTCCTTAGGTTCAATTAATTTGCTAGAGTGGCTCACAGAACTTAGGGAAACACATTCACCGGTTTACTAAAGGATATGATACCGGATATGAATCAACAACCAATAAAGACATACATAGGTCAGGGTGCCAAAGGAGCTTCTATCCTCATGGAGCTTGGGGCCTGGCTTGTTGACGTATGAGAGTTTTTTATTTCCCTAGGTGTGGAAGTTCTCCAAAAAAGGTCAAGAAGCTGTCCTCTTCATTTTTGTTTTTGTGGTTTTTTTTTTTTTTTTAAGATTTATTTATTCTGAGAGAGAGCACGTGAGTAGGGGGAGGGGCAGAGAGGGGGGAGAGAAAGAATCCCAAGCAGACTCCTCATTGAGCACAGACCCCAATGCACAGCTTGATCCCATGACCATAAGATCGTGACATGAGCTGAAACCAAGAGCTGGGTGCTCAACCGACTGAGCCACCCAGTTGCCCCTGTCCTTCTGGGTTTTTATGGAGGCTTCATGACATAATCATGATTGGCTAAGTCATTGGCCATTGGCTAATTCAACCTTCACCCCTCTTCTCTCCCTAGAAGTGGTGGGAGTTGGGAAGTGTACTGAAAGTTCCAACTCTTTTAGCATATGGTTGGTCCTCCTGGCAACCAGCCTCCACCTTTGCATAGGGTCCAGAAGTCACCTTCACTACTAACAAGATACCTATTTTACCTTTATGGCTCTGAAGCATTTTTAGGAACTGTGAAGACCAGACAGAGTTCTTAAAATATATCCCAGTATATGCCAAATGCCTTGCTAAATGCCTCCAGTATATTATCTCTTTTCATCTCTACATCAACACAGTAAAATGGATGCTGTTATTTGTATGTCTACTTAGGAAAAATGAAGTTTAAAAACATTAACTTGCCCAGGATCACACAGCTAAATAGGTGTCAGAGCCAGGATATGAACCTAGCCTGTCCAACTGATGGACAGATCCTTTTAAACACTAGCGTAATCCTGTGGCTATGTTGCTTCTACCTCACCAAACTCATTAACTTCAGTTCCTCACCCTCCTTACATTTTATCACTGAAGTTGCACCCTTAAAATCAGTTCCCTCCTCCTAGGACTAAATCTTGTTTGTGCATCTTTCAAGGCCCAACTTTAAATGCTACCTGAGCTGCAGCACAGTTGGCAGTCTTCCAGCTGAAATAATCTCTTACCTTTTACCTCATTTTACATTTATTTGATCTCCTTTCTAGGACTGTCTACTTTCTCCTTTAATATGGCCATTGGATGCATACAGTTCTTCCCTGCTAAATTGAAAGGCCACCGGGAAAAGAATTTGTGCCTTTTATTATTTGTGTCCTGTATCTGTATGATTCCTAGCATTGCCTGCCATGTAGCATTTCAATAAGTATTATTATATAAATAATTAATGTATATTTATTCAGTTTAATTTTTGTCTTTATAATTGCATCCTTTTAAATCAATTTCTACATCAGAGTTATTGACTTATAAATATTTGTGTGGATTTTATTTAAATATGAATAAGGATCTGGAGCATATCTGTTTTAATCCTGCGGATGGGATTAATATTTATGAATATCCAAGAAATGGAAAATAGTTTTAGAACTAATTGGAGACTGGCATCAATAAAAAGACCTAAATTTGCATGAAAATTTCAAGGAAATTCAAGATATTTGGGAGTCATTTGCATGCTAAAAAAACATTTTGATTTCTTCTTCTAGAAGTTAAATAATGTGGCTTGTCACATGGAAGATGATTCCCAAATCAAAAGTAGGCAACAAATAAATCATTGTTTTTGTGACATAAACCTAGAAGGAAAATAGCATGTACCTGCCAAGTTTTAGAATTCATGTCACAATTTCACAAAGCAATTGGTTGTAAGCTGTCTTTCTTTTTAATAGTACATAGCAATGAGACCTGTGCCATTTCATTTTTTAAAATATTTTATTTATTTATTTATTTATTTATTTATTTATTTATTTATTTATTTATTTATTTATTTGGAAGAGAGAGCAAGAGCGAGCATGGGTTTAGGGGAAGAAGGAGAGGTAGGCTTCTACTGAGTAGAGGCCCTAATGAGGGGCTCGATCCCAGGACCCTGAGATCATGACCTAAGCCAAAGGCAGATACTTAACCCACTGAGCCACCGAAGTGCACTAGACTTGTGTCACTTCGAACAAGTGATATGTTAAGCATAGAATAGCTAAGATTTATTAGCAAGATCATTTTTTTCTGTTTCAGAAAATCATAGAATTTGAGAATTACAAGTGTTACCTATACAGTGATTGTCTTAAGAATAACCCTTACCATTTTGCAGTGATAGGCCATTCTTTCTCATAAGAAATCCCATTCTGTTGGATGGAATTTTATGTTTTAAAAGTTATTACTTTAAGCTATAATGTTTTTAAAATCTCTGTTTTTTAGAGCTTCTTTCTTACCTGTACTTTGAACCTTTAGAATCTATAACAATCTTTAGATTTTTAACATTAACTCTCATGTGAGGCATCCAGCAGAATGAGATAGCACATAGGTTGTGGGGCTTATAGCTATTTCTTTATAGGAGTCTCCTGAAAGCAGATGTTTATAAATCAGTTTGTGACAGTATACGAGGATGCTTAAGCCTAAATCGTCATCATTGTGTAGCATTATTCCTCTGCTTTGGTTTTCTTAATTCAATATCATTATATTTTAAATTTGGATATAGTCGTGAAATTGTATTAGTTTGAGAAAGGGGGAAGAAATCTGTCTTTTTCTTATGCTTCTCACTTAAAAGCTTCCATGAAATATGCCTAATCCATTGAGAGACACCATTGGGAACAACCAGTGCACAGCTTTGAGCTCATTGTAACTGCCACATATTTTTTCATTGGCTCCTTTATGTGATAGATTACTCTCAGGAGCAAATAATTTGCAGCTCTTCTCACATTCTGTTAGAGTTTTTATTTTTAATAAAGTGCTATGATTAATAGCCTAATGTAATTGTTTCCCTGTTGAGTGTAAATGCTTCATTTGAATGTCTTTAATCTGAAGGAACAGTTGTTTTATTGGACTCTTGTTGTTTTTCTGTGCTTCTCAAGGTTTTTTGATTGCTTTCTTTGGGCTGTTTATAGTGGGAGGGGAAAATGAACTTCTCTATCAGCATTGTGGAGTAGGACCCAGTAGAGAAATGTTAAGGATGAATACTGACATGCTTGAACATTCATAAATATATTTTATGGTAATTTTGGAATGGGACAAGCATCTATTGCAATTCTGATTGATTTTCCAGTGGCAATTATGAAAATACCTTGTCTCTTTGGACTACTGGTGTTCTGATGATATTACATGATAGATGCTCTCTGAAATGCCAGAGTGCTTTCACTAAGTTGTTCTTTGTTTTTGTTGTTGTTGGGGGGGGGGGATTGTTTTTTTATTTTGTTTATTTTTGCAAATTAAAGTATAAGGTAAGACAAGGTAGAAATGAATCATTGAAAAGTTGAGAAATGATGCATCGAGTTTTTACAAGAATCTGATGTCCCACTCATCAATAGACAGTTGTTCATTGTTCTTTCTCTTGAAGTGGTGATATCCTTCAGCCTGGTCATTCCTACATCCACTCTCAGGAGCCTGGCTGGGAGCAAAAGTGTAGGAAACACTTATGTGTAACCGCAGAGCAATTTTCCTTCTGTTCAGAAATCCAGAGTTTCAGGTCAGGCTTCTTTGGCACTAACCATTGAGTACTTCATTAGCCCTAACCAGAAGCCGGCTATGTTGGTTAATAGTATAGTCGGATAAGAATTCAATACTGAGAAGAAATTTTGAAAGCTTATCTTGTGAAATTGAGTATTGAATGCATCTGACTTTTATTAGAAAAATAAGTTGGTTGCAATTTTTGCAAAGTAGAGAAAAATAGTTCAATAGCATATGTGTTGAATAGCATATCTGTACTTCTATATAAACAGACATCATTATGGCTTTTTTTTTTTTGCTAATAAGGATATTATTTTTACTTTGTCTTAGAATTTAGGGAGAGCTGTTTATTTTTGTATGGTTGAAAGTCTTTATTTTGGGGGCGCCTCGGTGACTCAGTTAAGCATCTGCCTTTGGCTCAGGTCATGATCCCAGGTCCTGAGCTTGAGCCCCACATTGAGCTCCCTGCTCTGCGGGGTCCAGCTTCTCCCTCTCCTGTTTCCCCCTGCTTGTGTTCCCTCCCTCTCTGTCAAATAAATAAATAATATCTTTTAAAAATATATTGAAAGCTTTGTTTATATGGGGACTTTTAAAAACAACTGTTCAAAATAATTTTAAAATTGGAAGTGTTACAACGAGTGCAGAGAGCCTTGTACTATACTCTTCACCCAACTTCATCTAGTGTTAGCATCTTAAAAAATCATGATACAATAAACAAAACTGAGGAAACTACAAATTTATTCTGATTTTACCAGTCTTTCAATTAATGTCTTTTTTCTGTTCCAGGATCCAGTTTTGGATCCTGCACATTGCATTTAGTCATCATGTCTCCTTAGTTTCTTCAGTCTGTGGCTGTTTTTTGTCTTTCATGCTCTTGACACTTTGACACTTATGAAGAGTATTGGTCAGGTATTTTGTATAATGTTCTCAATTTTCGTTTTGTCTGGAATTTTCTCATGATTACATTAGGTTAATGGATTACATTAAGGTTATGGATTTTTTGGGACAAATATTACAGAATTGATGTGCCCTTTTCAACACATCCATATCAGGGCTGTGTTACACCAATATGTCTTGTTATTTGGTAATGTCAGCTTGATCATGTGGTTAAGGTGGTGTTGGTCGGATTTCTCCATTGTAAGGTTATTTTTCTTTTTGTAATTAATACTTTAGTAGATACAGCTGGAGGCTGTGAAAATATCCTATTTTCCCTTGAACTTTTGGGGTGAAGTTTTTTAATTGCTGGGCTTTATTATGGAATCATTGGGTAGTCATTCTTTTCTGTTATTGTTGCTAGGACCATACCAGATAGCAATATTTGTCAGTCTTCTCAGCTGCTCAATTTATCCGGAGACGAATGCTTCGCTCTCCCGCTTAGTGATAGGAAGCTTGGTTGCCAGTCTTCTGGAACTTGGTGAAGAGGGTGATAGGGAGTTTCACATTTTAGTATGTGGTCTTCATCCCCTTGTTGGTTACCTCTGAGCCCAGAGCCTCTCTGATTTAGTTTCTCCTGAGTATAAACCTCTTGTCTCCAGGGGTGAGGGGGAGGTTTAATAGCTCCTAACTCCTGTCCCCTACATCATCCCTGTCTCCTGAAGTGCTCACAGTTCCGCAAGGTCACTTGGTTTGAGTCTCATCAGTCTGTCCCTCTTGGTGTACGGGATCAACTCTGCTCCATTAATTGTCCACTTTTTTTTTCTTGCATGTATTTTGGGTTAGGATTACAGATACCTCTTAGTTTTGTCCAAATGGAGTTTGTGTTCGTATTTCTTGTTCTGTTTGTTGTTTGGGGGTATTATAAAGTGGTGTACCCAGAAATGTGTTTAGCCCTCTGGCTTCAAACTGAAGCCAAAATAGGTTTTCAGAAGACTATTTGGCATCATCTCTGAAGCATTCAAATGCACAAGCCTTTGGCTCAGCATTTCACTTCTAGGAATTCATTTTACAGAATTATTTACACATGTGCACAAAGATAACATGCATAGGAAAATTTTCAGAAACATTGTCCATAGCAGCCGAAATAAATAAATAATGGAATCAGCCTAAATGTAAGTACTATTAAGGGAATGATTAAATAAAGTGTGATATGTTTGTATAATAGACTAGTATGCACAGTTGGGAATAATGAGGTTGGTTTATATATACTGATGTGGGAAGCTCTTAAAGACATATTACACCAGCTTGCAGAGCAGGATTTTTGGTATCATTTTATTCTCATATTTTTGTGTGTGTATATATAAGTGCACAATTGAAAAGGAAAATATTTGGAAGAATATAAACCAGGCCTTTTAACAGTGGTATTTTGGGCATGATGAAAAGTAGAACTTTAATCCTTTTGCTTTGTGTACTTCTGTACTGTATAAATTACTTCTGAACATAATAAAAAGGTGATGATTTAAAAAAAATAAATGACTTCTATAACAGGTTTATTACATTTTGGTTTTTAAATAAAAATACAAAATGGACTGCCTACAGAAGTAATTGAACAATTACTGGTTTTCAGACAGAGTCTCTCTCTCTCTCTCTTTTTTTTTTAAAGATTTTATTTATTTGACAGAGAGACACAGCGAGAGGGAACACAGGCAGGGGGAGTGGGAGAGGGAGAAGCAGGCTTCCCAGTAAGCAGGGCCCAATGCTCGAATTGGGTCCCATGATCCAGGGACCCCTGGGATCATGACCAGAGCCGAAGGCAGATGCTTAACGAGGCACCCAGGCGCCCCCAGAGTCTCTTTAAAGAACTCTGCTAGACACTATCTCAGGTATCATTAAAGATCGCCCAAACTGGGTTACTGTTTGGGGAAAAGAGATTTCATGATCCTATAGGAATGGGAACTTCTAGGTTAATAAACTGAACAGGTTTTTCTCCTATAGATTTGCTGGGAGTCTTTTTTTTTTTTTTTTAAGATTTTATTTATTTGACAGAGAGAGATCACAAGTAGGCAGAGTGGCAAGCAGGCTCCCTGCTGAGCAGAGAGCCCGATGCAGGGCTCGATCCCAGGACCCTGAGATCATGACCTGAGCTGAAGGCAGAGGCTTTAACCCACTGAGCCATCCAGGTGCCCCTTGCTGGGAGTCTTTAACACACTAAAATGTATGGCAGATCTGCACGATTTCACAAATATGATTGTTCTCCCCTTTTTTTTTTTTTATGGTGTACTTGTTAACATCTAATAGAAATGCTCTGTGGAACTATATTTTTGTTGACATTGCTATTATGTTTAGAGCAATAAAGCACCATGTTAATTTGACTCAATTTTGAACAATGAATTTTAAAAAATGCCGCTATGAACTTTCCTGAGAAATAATCAATTTAGTATATTCTTTTATGCAAGGAAATGAAGAGCTAGAAAGATAGAAATTTTTCCCAAGATACCTTCAAAATCTTCTGACTCTTTCAAAAGGTGAGAAAGAAATTTTAAAACTAATATGTTTTCAACGAAAGATTATGAAAAAAGGCACAAAATTTGGGTTTCAGAAGAAAACTGCATTCTCATAGCTCACTTGGCTGGTGTGAGTGCGTGTCAGATTAGGATAATTGGGTCCGCTTAACTGAGAGCCACATGCCCAGCACGGAATTGAATGATCTAGAAACGGTTTTACATGCATAGATGTATTGGTTAAACTCATAATTATAAACTACTAAAAGTGACACCTCATCTATCACAAATCTAATGTATGATTAAAACCAGATCTATCAACCACAGTGTAGCTGGAGTTGGGAAATGACTTCTCAGAAAAATGGAAATCGTTCTCGTGATTTCCTCAAGGAGCATCAGGAGATACAGTCCTCCTGCGGGGTCTCACACAGATCACTTCAGTTAGTCCCACTTCAGAGCCCATCGAGGTCCTAATTAGGTTTCGGTGAAAGTGCCTGTATGAACCCGCTGCCAAGGGTTTGGGCAGCAGGTCAGAGCTAATACCACTTTTGATGTTTGGATTTTGAAAGTTTAATACCTTTTCTCAGACATTTCCCAGGTGCCTTTGACTTGAGTCAGATTTCCATGGTGCTGATTGCTCCAAATACAGCGGCAGTGTGCCCGTAGGTTCCGAAGCGGAACTGGCCATGCCTGTTCGGGAACCAGGCAAACCTAGAACACAGCACGCAGGACCCTGGATCTGCACTCGGGTGTTTGCACTTCATCCTGTAGGTAGTTTTGGGGAGTGATGTGTTCAGATCTTTTATTTTCAGGAGGCACCTTTGGAAGCCAAAGGGAAAGGAAGCAGCATAACTCTTTTTTATTATTATTATTTCAGTTAGCCAACATATAGTACATCATTACAGTACATCATTAGTTTTTGATGTGGTGTTCAGTGATTCATTAGTTGCATATAACACCCAACGCTCATCACAACACGTCATAACTCTTAATATAATCAGACTTAAAAAAAAACACAAAGGTTTCACTTATACTTTGGGGCCCTCAGTGACTAATTGATATTTGTAAAATCATTGAGTAATTTCTGGATACTTTATTTTTGTGAAGACTTCAGATGGATTAGTTACAAACAGGTGTTTGAGCCACAGAAATGTCCTAGGGTTCTGTAACTATTGCTACTGTAACTATCTGAACTATACACTGGAGAAAGTATGTTGAGTAGTTCCAACTAGCCAGGTTCATTCTTCTTAATGATTTTATTTAAATATGATTTCCATGCCATAAAATTCACACATGGTAACTGTACACTTCAGTGATGTTTAGTGGATTTGTAGAGCTGTGTAGTCATCATCACTCTACAGGTACAAAACATTTCCATCCCTCCAAATCATTTATATCTGCTTGTAGTCAATACCTACTTTTGCCTCCAGCCAGAGAGAATCAATGATTTGCTTTCTGTTGCTTATAAACATGCCTTTTGTAGTTCTTTTACATAAAAGTGGAATCATGTAATATGTAGTCTTTAGCAACTGGTTCTTTCATTTAGGATAATGTTTTTGAAACTACTTTGTGGCATCTATCAGTATCTTCTATCTTTTATTGCTGAATAATATCTTTTATAGAGACCGAACATAAAAAAAAAAAGAGATAGACTTCATTGTGTTTACCTATTTACCAATGGGTGGACACTTGGATTGTTTTTAGTTTTTAAGCATTCTGAATAATGATACTGTGAACATTTGTGTAAAAATTTTTGCATGGACATTTGTTTTCATTTTTCTTGGGTAGATTCCTAGGAGTAAAATTCCTGGGTTGTATGCTAAGTCTATGTTTAACTTTTTAAGAAACTACCAGTAAAACTCTCTGTTCACAGATGACATCACCTTATATAGAGAGAAAATTATAAGGAATTCACAAATAAACTATTAGAACTAATAAATGAGTTCAGCAAGAGTCAGTATCCATATACAAAAATCATTTGTATTTCTGTATACTTAGCAGTGAATGATCTGAGATTAAAATTAAAATAATTTCATTTATGATACTGTTGAAAAGAATAAAATACTTAGGAGTAAATTAACCAAAGAAATGTAAAACTTATTAATACGTTCCCACCAACAGTGTATGAGGATTCCAGTTCTTCAGTGCCCTCATAACACTTATTAGTACTGTGTTGGTACAATACTCAGAACCCTTTTTGATTATATCCTTTCTAGTGAGTGTGTAGTAGTATGTCATTATGGTTTTAATTTACATTTCCTTAGTGACTAATGATGTAGCACTCATTTTCATGTGTTTGTTAGCTGTTCTTATGTTTTCTTTGATACAATGTCTAAGTTTTTGGCCCACTTTTAAATTGTGTTATTTGTTGTTCTAATTGATTTGTAAGAGTTCATTTTATCTTCTGGTCCTGAATATTCTGAATTATATGTTCAAGTCCTTTATTAGATGTATGATTCAGAAATATTTTCTGCCAGTCTGTGGCTTGTCTTGTCATTTACTTGTGTTTTTCTTAAAGGGCAGAAGTTTTTATTTTTAATAGAATGCAATTTATCAGTTCTTTTCTTTTATGTCTTATGCTTCTGTTTGTCATGTCTAAGAATGCTTTTCTAACCCAAGACATGAAGACTTCCTCCTATATTTTCTTCTAGGAGTTTTAATTCTTCCATTAAGTCTCTGAGACATTTTGAGTTAATTTTTGTTTGTGGTGCTAAGTAAAGATCTAAGTTCATTACTTTGCATATGGATATATAGTTGTACTCGCACCAGTTGTTGAAAAGACTGTTCTTCCCACATTAAAATTTCTTGGCGCCTTGGCCAAAAACCAATGGACCACAAACTTAGGGGTTTATTTATGGACTCTCAGTTTTCTTCCATTGATCTATATGCCTATTCGTATGCCAATACCAGACTGTCTTGATTCCTGAAGCTTTATTGTAAATTTTGAAATTTGGGTAATGCAAGTCTTCCACCCTTTTTTTTTTCTTTTTCAGAATTGATTTGGCTATTCTAGGCCTTTGGCATTTCTATTACATTTTAGGAGCAGCTTGTCATCTTAATAACATTGTCATATAATCCATGAGCACTTATTTATTTAGATCTTCTTTTCGTTTAGATATTTTTCATTGAGATGCTGTTTAATTTCTCTCCAGCAATGTGTTGTAGTTTTCAGGGTACAGATCTTACACTTCTTTTGTTAAATTTAATCCTAAATATTTTGTTCTTTTTTTGATGCTATCATGAATGGAATTTTTTTCTTAATTCCATTTTTGGGTTCACTCCTAGTATATAGAAATTTAGTTGGGTTTTGTATATTGACTGTATTGTGTGACCTTGCTAAACCTATTAATTCTATTAGCTTTTTTTTTTCTTTTTTGTAGATTCGAGTTATCTACACAGATACAATTTAGGTCATCCATAAATAAAAACAATATTCCTTCTTCCTTTCTAATCTTTATTTACTTTGTCTCTTTTTCTTGCTTTCCTGCATTGGCTAGAACTTTAAGTACAATGCTTAATATAAGAAATGAGAGCCGATGCCCTTGTCTTATATCTAATCATAGGGGAAAAGCATTTACTTTATAGCCATTTAGTGTAATTTTCACTGTAGGTTTTTCAGGATGGGGGACTTTGCTTCTATTCCTAGTATGTTGAGAGTTTTTATCATGAGTAGGTAGGTGTTTGATTTTGTCAAATGCTTTTTCTACATCTATTAGAGTGATCAGTTCTTTTTTTCTCTACTGTGGTATATTACATTGATTTTTGGATATTAAACTAGTCTTGGATTCCTATGATAAATCCTACTTCATCATGTTTTATAACCCTTCTAATGTGTTACCAAATAATGGTTTTGCTAGTATTTCATTAAGAGTTATTGTATCTGCGATCATGAGGGATATTTATTTATAGTTTCTTTTCCGTTGATTTTGATATTCAAGTAATATTGGCCTCACAGGATGAGCTGGAAGTGTTTCTCTTCTGTTTTCTGAAAGAATTGTAAAGGATTAGTATTATTTCTTTTTTTAAATATTTGATAGCATTTACCAGTGAAGCTATCTGGACTCGGGACTTGTCTGTGTGGGAATATTTTTAATTACTAGTCAAATGTCTCTATTTGTTATAGTTCTACTCAGATTTTGTGTTTCTTTGTAAGTAGGTTTGGTAATTTTTGTCTTTCTGGGAATTTTTCTGTTTCCTCTGAGTTACCTGATGTATTGGCATAAATTCGTTCATAATTTTACTTTTAATTTACCAATCTATATAGTTGGTCATATTGTCCGTTCTTTGATTCCTGTTTTAGGTAGCTTATGTGTTCTATTTATTTCTTAGTCTTCTGTCTTTTTTTAAAAAAAAAATTTTGGCTAAAATATTATTCAGTTTAATTTTTTCAGCTTTATTGATGTATGATTGATAAATAAAATGGTAATATATTTAAAGTGTACAACACGATGATTTGATATATCTATACATTGTAAAAGGATTCTCACAATCAGGTTGACGAGTTAATTAAAACACCCATCACCTCACAGGGTTACTTTATGTGTGTTTATGAGAATGGTTAAGATCTACACTCTTCACTAAGTAGGAGATTGGGTAATTCATGTGAGACTTCTTTTTTGATAAAGGTATTTAAATTTCCCTTTAGGCACAGCTTTAGCTACATCCCACAATTTTTAATTTGTTGTGCTTTTATTTTCATTCAGTTAAAGATATTTTTTAAATTTTTCTTGTGATTTCTTCTTTGATCCTTGGGTTACTTAAGAAGTTGGTTGTTTGATTTCCAAAAATTGGGGGTTTCCCCATATTTCTTTGAATTTGTGTATTTTGGGCCTCTGTTATTAGATGTCTATGTATTTATAATTGATATATTCAAAGAAAAGACACACAGTTCAGTGATAATAATTGGAAATTTTAATATTCTCTCAAAAACAGATTAAAGCAATTAGCAAAAGTTAAGATTATAGAAGATTTAACTCTAACAACCACCTTGCCCTGACCGATCCTATAGAATCTCTACCCATCAACTACAGATACAATCTCTAGCATAGACCATATGCCAGGACGTAAAACAAGTCTCAGGACATTTTAAAAGACTGCAGCCATACAACATGTGCCTGATGGCAACAGGATGAAATCGGATATCCACGGTAGGCCTGCCTTTGGGGCTTGCTGTGGAAGTGGTAGATTCTTCATGCTCAGGGTCCTTCTCCTATAACAACCTGCTACGTGTGCCCGCATCCATCCGGGACCTTTGCATTGCCTTTGTGCAGCTTGGGAGGCGTGGGGAGCTGATGAAAATAAACAAGAAGCTCTAGCTTCTATTGTCATTGCCTTGAGTAATAAAGTTTTGTATCTGGTGCAAGACCTGTGTTTCTGCCAGCGCCCATGAAACATAATAATAGCCTGTCTTGTTAGCTCATAAGTAAGGTAATCACAGTTTTTCTTTAGTTCTTGGAACATATTTTTAACAGCTGCTTTGAAGTCTTTGTTAAATCTAATATCCAAGGACCCTCCGAAACCTTGTATATTGACTGCATTTTGTACATTAGCCTCTGACTATAGGTCACACTTCGTTTCTTTGAATGTGTCTTAATTTTTTGTTGAATATTGGATATTTTGGGGATAGCATATTGTAGCAGCTGTGGGTTCTGACTCCTCCTCCCCTCCCCCAGAGCTGTTCTTGTTTTGTTTGTGGAGTAAGCTTGCCTGGACTAAATCCTTGACATCTGTCTTCCCCACACTGTGCAACACTGATGTATCTGTTCAGCTTTTCTTTTTTATTGTCTTGTTTTTATTCTTAACCCTGGCTTTTAGGGGTAACCCTTGTGTCCGTATGGATTAGCGTTTAGCCAAAGATCAGAAGTTGTGCTCAAACCCCTCAAGCCAGTAGCCTTCCACTCTGAGCTGATGGATATGGTGTGGTTCGGGGCACGCATTCAAACTGGAGGTCATTTTTTAGTCTGCCTCACCTTTTGCGTTCTGCGGGGCTCCCTCACTGGTCCTCTGAATACACACATAGGGTCTGCTGGCCAGGGATATGTGGGTCCCCTGGACCCACTGCTGGCTCTGCTGCATGTCCTTATGGCTTTCAGTCTTCCTGGGGTATGTGGAGAGCTTGTTGAGCCCTCTTAGTGTTCTTTCACTTTCCCAAACTCCCTGTTAAATCCTGCTAGTCTGTCACCCATTGTTTGCTCCGGAAAAAGATCACAGCCTCAGGCTGGCAGAGACACTGGCCCTTCCTATTCACTTGCCACCAAGGTTACCACTCCGACTAACCGTACTCCACATCAGGCGAGCCCCTCCGACAGCCGCAGCAGGACTACCGGCTTCCGGGGCCTGCCCTGCTCTGTTGAACAACAGCTCCCGCCGAGCTGGGGAGCTTGGAGCATCGCAGGCAGGGATGGCACCCACTTGCTCTTTTCACCCGAGCTGTGGTAATTTTCATGAATAAAGCCTTCTTGGTTTGTTGTATGCCTTTGGCCCGTTTCCAGTCTTTGACAGTTTTGTCCAGCCTTATAGTTGTTTTTGGGAAGAGCATCTGTTGACGTCCTCGGACCATCATCCTAGAAGTCCGAAGTCCCAATCTGTTATCATTTGCCGTTGATCCTGGTAACTTAACTGTGCGTTTGATTCTCTGGGGTCACATAAGACTTCTCTTACCCACCCAACTAGAACCTGGAACAGCAGAAAAAGAACCAACTTGGGGAAAGTGGATGTGAAACACTAGGACCAGAATGGACATGGATTTCTTCCATAGTTAACTAAGGAATCATTTACAATGATCTGGCATTATTTACACTTTTATTCTAGGTGTAGCTGATAAAATACACTTGCAAAGCAAATGTTTATATAACATAATTATATAATTGTTATTTGTACTTCGAATCAGCTAGAAAGATTAAAATATTGTGTGTGATGAGATTCTAGCAACACTGGTCTCCATTGCACCAACATTCTCCCTGAATTTTCTTCCACTTATTAATTCAATAAATACACATTTGTTGATTATGTAAGGTATACACAGGCACGATGAGTGATGCCAGGAGGAAGCAGGTCCAGGTTTTGTCCTCAGGGAGCTTATAGGTTAGCATGATTCAATGTGAACGTGAAAAATATACGTGGGAGTGCAGATGCCATTGAAGACTTACAGGTGTGTGCTCTGGAAGTTCCATAGTCTAACTGAAGTTTCCCTGTCTGACGATTGTCACCCTTACTTCTGGTCCTTCCTGCTTCCATTCCCCTCTGGTTGCCTTTATACTTACCTTCTTCTCTTTGTCACCCGTTCAAGTGAATTGTGGTGATAGCGTATACCCAGTGCTTCCCACGTGCCCTTTTCTTTTACTGATATTCATGTGGTTCCCATCAGCCTGGGACACGGGTGGGGAGCGTTTCCAGTTCATAGACAGGGTAACTGAGATCAGAGAGACCAAGTAACTTGCCAAGCTTCACATTATTAGGAAGTGGCGGAGTCAGGTTTTGAACACAGGGACTTTGTGCTTGAAATCCTGGGCTTTTTCCAGTGTGCTATACTGCCTCTCACATTACAAATTTCCTCTCCTCTCCAGCCAGCAGATAGTTGGGAAAAACTGAGCTTAGTGAGTCGGGTCAGACTTGGAAGCGGCTTTTACTTAGTGTGTTTCTGGATAGGCACAGAAATGAGGCAACAAAGCAGGACTGTGTTAAGGCTCCTCTTTGAACCATTTCCCTCTACGGGTTTGTAGTGACTTAATTTTATAATCAGAGATTCGTATTTCCAGTTCTTCTTAGACATTTCTCTGGCGGATGTTGGGCCGTCATTCTGGACGCAGCACGTTCAGAACCAGATTTGCCGTCTCTCCCTCAGACTCCAGTCTCTTTCCATGTTGCCGTTCTCCATGAGCCACCCCACCAACCACCCGTTCTCCCAAGCCAGGACCTTGGGAGTCCTTGACTCCTTTCTGACCTTTACCCCAGCCTCCAACCCTGTCGTTCCCACCCTACCTCCTGGGGTTGTTGTGTGAATAACTGACACAGTAGATGAAAGAGAACTCTGGAAGCTGTGAAGGAGAGGTGTTTTCTTTGAGGCAGCACATCTGTGGAAGCATCAGGAATGAGCGTAAGGCCTTGCAGGCCATTCCGATGTAACTTTCTGACAAGGTAGACACTTGCACCCGTGGAGTGTGGACTTGTGTCTTCTGGGACTGTGGCTGTGACTTCATAGTCTTATATTCTGATGGCACTCTGTACTCTTCGAAGGACTTTCTCAGAAGGAGAGGAAAAGAGAGAGAGAGTGAGTTGCCCACGATGACACAGTTGGTAAGCGGCAACGCAGGACTAGAACTCCTGTTGGTTAAACATGGAGGCCTCTGAGACTGAAAACCCAAGTTGGTGTTAACGGTCCATCATTTGCTGTGTGTGACCTAGGATGAGCGGTTCAGCCCTAAATGTCAGTGTCTACATATAAGACAGAAATGAAATGACGATGCTTTCCTCATAGAGTTGTCAGGGCTCGGCGTGTCCATATGAAGACCCAGAATGCCGTGTAGAAATGGTAGCCCTCGGATGGCTCTTGCCCCTCCCCCACCTAGGTAATGACTTTAGCTCGGTCCCCTCAGTACTTCCCTTAGAGAACTTGCTCTGGCCGGCGTACTTAGTCGGCTGCCTCACTTCTGATTCTCTCAGTCCACGGACCTTTCTTGAAGGTTGTTGACCTACGATTTCACTGAAAATTAGGTCCCCAATGTTCCTGTGTTCCTCTCTGCCTCTCTTCTACTGATTTTCCCATTAAGGTTATGACACAACTCAGGTGAACTCCTTTGGTTAAAAATTGTGAGATTACACTTCTCCTCTGGCGCCAAGATGCAGGAGGCTTTCGGTTCAGTATTGGGGAAATCAGAAGTGTCCAACAACAGAGTGGACTGCCTTAAGGAGTAATAGAGTTACCCAGGACTACAAGTCCACAAACAGAGGCTTCCGGTGAGCGGAGCTTTGACTTGCCGCCGCTTCACGTCTCCCGTCCAGTTCCTGGGTCTGCAGGCCGCGGTGGTGCATACTGCAGGGAACGCCGTAACCGCCACATCCGCTTCCTAGAAGTACTGCGTTTTTATGGTTTGGGAATTTTTGATTCACGTTTTTATATTGGAGTTAAATGAATTGAAAAAGAAAGCAAATGAAATATTAGTGAGGAAGGTTGTCAGACTCGCCTAGGTCTCGCCGACTTACAGAGAGCAGGGCTTAAAATTAGACAGAAGTTAGAGACGTGAAGACACCAGCTCTGCAGGGAAGTCGTGACAGCCTGGGCCCACATCCAGAGCAGCAGGGCCCCTCCAAACCACACATGTTATTCCATGTTTGATAAAGTAGCTCAAAGTACTGAGGTTTTATCATGGGGAGGCTTTTATGTGCCAAGCTTGACAGATGTTGCATGCTGCTTTCAGAATTAAAGAAAATTACTTGGTCACTGCTGTGTCCTCCTGTGAGATGTTTTATTCTCAGCCGTCACCCTCCCTGTCCCTTGCTCACAACCATTACAGTGACCAGAAAGTCTGCCTGTTCTACAGTGATGTGTCTGAATAGTGCCCATTAGTTTTCAGTAGTAACCCTGGCCTGCATGTTAGCCTTCAGTTTAATGGCCTTTTTTATGTTCATTCATTTTATTTTATTTCCCATCGTGGTTTTGTTTATTTCTTTTTTGTTTTTTGTTTTTTCTGTTCTCTTTTTTAAAACCGTCGTGGTTTGCCCTTCATATTCCCCAATGTTTGCACATGACAAGATGTTGCCATCCCAACATTACCTCCCACTTCACTGACCAGTGCCACTACTGACCATCTAGCACCAGCCACAACGGGACCACTGCCTTCAGCTCCTCGGGATGTCGTGGCCTCGCTGGTCTCTACCCGCTTCATCAAACTGACGTGGCGGACACCGGCATCAGACCCTCACGGAGACAACCTCACCTACTCTGTCTTCTACACCAAGGAGGGGATTGCTAGGTGAGTGTGCGTGTGTCTGGGGCCGGTTGGGTTGCATCTTGGTCAATCCCAGGCCAGTCACGCTCAGCCTGGCTCCTTGTTGTGCAGAGTCTATACCAATTTTTGGTCCAGAAAATACGATCGCCAAGATGCGCATTTCCCAATTTTAGGTCATTAAAATTTATCGCAATCAGACTGAAGTCCTGGTGTCCATTCTTTCCTGCATCTCCGGAACGACTTGGGGCGAGGATATCGATAGAGCTATTTAGGTGGAAGTATTCATATATAACTCGGGCTTACTTAGAACATTCAGATTCTAGAAATTAAGGTAGACTTAACTTACAGAAGTAACCTTAAGTGAGTATTTGCCTGCACCCATATGTGGATGTGGGCTGCTGAGGTCGGGGTGACGGGGGTGTCTCCTTGATGACACAAGAGTACTTAATAGCTGATTTTCCTAACCGCACTTTCATCAAGTTCCTCTCTATCTCCACCTCTTTCAGGAGCTCACATTGCCCCTTCATTGCTTCTGGGAGATTGTCCATAATCCTCAGGCCACTTTACTCATCGTCCAGCTTTATCGTATCTGTCTAGCCTTCCTCCTCTCTCCTCCGACTTTGACTCCCTTTCTGATGAAGCCAATCTGATTCCTGTCTTATGTGCTGTCTTCCACTGTGTTCTCTTCAGTCACTTCCCCCTTCCCCAGGTGAAGCGGAAGTCAGTTCATGGCCCTGATTAAGCCCCAGGAAGCCCTCGTGCATTTTTCTCCACCTGTCTCAGCGTATACAGCCTTTCTCTTAGATGTGTTCATGCCGCTAATACTGGCACTTAATTATGATAACACATGATCTCTTACTGCCATAAGTTGTTACTCTTCCACTGTTTTATGTGTATTTGTGTTGTTTTCCCAACCCGATTATAAAACCTTTGGGAGGAACTTGCCTTGCGCTATGCATTCTTAGCATTGCCAAGTAGGTTTCTTCATTCATACCAAAATAAGAAAGCTGAAATACCTGTTTTGGTTAGGGCCCTCACACGTGAAATAAAGTTTGTGTCTCCCCCGGGGTGCTTACATCTGATACGCTTTGTATTTAAAGACTAGACTGTCGAGTTCCACAAGGATAGGAACCGAAATCAAAACCGCTCGATTTAACCCCCTTGAGAAGTCTGTGTGGCCTCATTTGAGCCAGATAGTTGGAGCTACTCATAGAATAATGTTTTTCTGAACATTGTACCAGATGTCTTGGGAATTACAAATATAAAGCAACATAGTTCTAAACACAAAAAGGCAAGACATTACTACCAAATGGCATCTGTGTTAAAATGTCTCCAATAATCTTTCACGTCTCACTGCTAATTTCATAGTATTTCACAAAAGGAAAAAACACGTAGTAATTCCTCAGATTAACAAACTTCTTTCCACTCCAAGTCCTTTGCCCTTGCTCTTCCTTCTACCAGAAATGCATTTCCCTCACAAACAACTGTTTGTGGCTTTGTAGCTGTCATTTCAGATGACACCTCCATAGGCCTTCCATGAAGACCGCCTGACTTAGCCCCCTTCGGCCCTATCACACAGGGGTGTTCTGGAGCCAGTTTGGTCCCACACCAGTTATTAAAGTTTCAGGAAGTTTTACAGACCTGATGACAACTTAGTAGCTCAAAACAGGGCGTGACACGGGTATTTACTAGGACGAGTGCCACAAACCAGAGCTAGTTATTAAACATTTACCAGAACACTGTCGCTCTCACAGCACCCTGTGTTGACTTGGTTTTGTTTCGTTTTGTTTTGTTTTTGCTTTTATTTTGTTTTCAGAACACTTAACACTCTGAAATCTTCTCTTTTAATTAACTTCTTTCTTATGTCTGTCTTTTTTTTTTTCTTTTTTTTTTCTTTTTTTTTTTTATTTATTTTTTTTTTTTTTCCTTCTTATGTCTGTCTTATTCAATAGAGTATCACCAGCACCTGGAACAGGGCCTGGCATATAGTAGCACTAAATAATTACTTGTTAAATGAATAAATTCATTTCAGTCAATGGAGAAATAATAGCTAATTCAAGAAATCATTTTGAGATAATTAACTCCATTTGGTGGAAAGAATGGAAATTATAGCTCTGTCTTATAACGATAAATTATAGATGGCTTAAGAGATTTTAAAGCTCATAATGTATTAGAAGAAAATACAGAAACTGTTTATCACTTGAGTGTGAAAGGCCTTTTAACACAAGACAAGAAATCCAGAAGCCACAACAAGAGAGATCGGCAGAGTTTATTATATAATGGTGTAAAAGTCCATGTGATAAAACATCATAAACAAAAACTATCAAGTGATGAGCTGGGAAAAAGTTTGTAACATTTATAAAACATTGTGTTGCTATCCAGTCTATATAAAGAGCTCCTACAAATCATAAGTAAAAGACAAAGATCCCAAGAGGCGAGTGGTACAAGTAGATGATTAGTGGAAGTTAATGGAAGGCCCATTAAAGTTAAAAAATGTTTCTGTCATTGCTCATGGTCTGGGAAATGCAAAATAATACAAAAAGTGAAACCTTTTCACTATATTATAAGGCTATACAAATTTTAAGTTGACAGTATCTAATGTTAAGCAAGTTAAAATACTGGGAAGAAATTCACCCTAGGCTTTTGGTGGCAATATAAGAGTAGCCCTTGTAGAAAGTGATTTGGCAGATTTTTTTTTTTACCTTCTTAATGCACATACCCATCAATCCAATAATTATGCTTCTAGATGTTCTGTAGATAACAGATCTACATATACATAGGGCACTAATAGATATGTTTATTGTAACATTTGTTAAGAATGAAAAAAGGAAAGAAAGTCTGTGCCCATCGATGGAGGAATGGGCACATAATTAATATATGTATATACGTATGAAGTGTGATACAGGAATTTTTAAACAACATATCTGTGTATTTTGATGTGCATGTAAATGCCTAAAGCAGTGATTCTCAGTCAGGGACCGTTTGCCCCATCCCTCGGTGGACATTCGGCCATGTCTGCTGACATTTTTGGTTATTAAAACTCAGAGGAGAGAGGATGCGTACTGGCATCCAGTGAGTAGAAGCCACAGATGCTGATGACTGCCCTGCAGTGTATAGGACAACCCCTTACCACAAAGAGTCATCCCACCAAAAGTGCTAAGGTCGAGAAAACCTGGCATGAAGAGAGCTGGTAAGATACAGGTCACAGTGAGGTGTCAGGGAAGGACAGGTTTTGAGGAGAGAGAAAAACTGGGACTTCTGGATTTTTTTAAACTATATATACTTTTGTTTTTAATGAGAATCTGTCACTTCCATTTAAAATTAAATTGTCAGGCAGGAAGACAAGGCAAGTATATATAAAGGAAGAGGAGGTGCAAGGAGGATCCAATTTAATTTGTGTGTCTGGTGTTCGATGACTGAGAAAAGTAGGAAAGCTTAACTGCCCAGAGTTCTGGTAGGAATCAGTGAGAGATTATAATAAAGTGAAAGTTTGGAGCCAAATGTCATAATGCCAGTAAGAATTTGGACATAATCAGTTAAGAAGGGACCATTTTAGACTACTGAGCAAGTGTGCACTGTGATTTTATTGAAAGGCTTTTCTTAGTAGTTTATGAGCACTACGTAAAGACAAGAAAAATGAAGTCAGGGAGACAAATCTAGTTAATCTAGGCATGTGGTAGGTATGGCCTGGACGAAGGTGAGAGCAGTGACTTGAAGTGGACAGAATAAATCTAGAGAAGATTCAAAGGAAGATACTTGGAGACTGTCATGTTTTTTGTCCTATGATTTGTGAATGAAGTTCATGATTTCTGAATACAAGCCTTGAAAGAGTAGAAAGAACACTAAGTCAGAGGAGTGATCCTGCTTGTTTTGTAAACAAAATTATTTAACCTTCATAAGCTTAAGTTTCTCATCTAAAAAAAAATGAGGGTAGTAAGTTTTCGTCACAGACTTACAGTAAGAATTCAGTGTGGGGATGGAAGCCAGTACCTGCATTTACAAATCCCACTACTTCCTGCACTTGAAAAATCAGCCACCAGGTGGCACTGTGTGCTTGGTCGTGAGGTGTCATTCTTCTGGGTGCCTGAGTTTCTTGAGATTTCAAAGGGTCTTTCCTCTGCCTTTTCAACTATGAAATGTTCACCCTTTTTTAGTGTAAATAGGAGCACTTTTCTGATATTAGCCACTAATACTCTGAAAATTCAGAGTAAGTTATTCCAGAAGTTAGTAACATTTTAGAGACAGATGAAGCTTTTGGTTAAGCCCAGCAATTGGCAGGCTGGGGACCATGGGCCAAATCAGACTTGTTATTTTTATGACCCAGGGGCTAAGAATATTTTTTTGTGTTTTCAAATCATCACATTTTAATAAATTGTATAAGTAAACATTTTCCATTTTGTCTTTTTTTTAAAATATATTTTATTTATTTATTTGACAAAGAGATCACAAGTAAGCAGAGAGGCAGAGAGCAAAGAGCCTGATGCAGGGCTCGATCCCAGGACCCTGATATCATGACCTGAGCCAAAGGCAGAGGCTTAACCCACTGAGCCACCCAGGCGCCTCTTCCATTTTGTCTCTTAGCCTATAAATATTTACTATCTGGCTCAAAAGGAATTAGTGAGCTTGTCAAAACTAGAATGGGGCTCTTAGCACCTGGCCCAGCACTGTCTTAATATAAAACATACCTTTCCTTTCTGTTTTGACTCTCAGTTCACACATTCTAACCCAAGTTCCATCATAACCTCACACAGTTGAGAGATTTGTACTTTTACACTCACCCTGGATCTCGTCCTAAAGTCAGAAGGTTTTTTCCTAGACAGGCACTTGGTTCTGGGACCTCAGACCAATCTAGAGTTAACGTTTTTGCAGGGACCGGCTATTTTTTCTTTCATCTTAAGGAATCAAACGTATTACTGATTTTTTTTAATTGTAGGATTTTATAGAGATTTGTTCTAAGTTTTTCATTCCTTTCGCTCATTTTCCCTTTCACATAGGAATGCACAAAAGATGTACATTATTATTGCACAGGGTTTACATATAGAAGGCAAATTTCCATACATGCATTCTGCACATATCTGACGCTGCTTCCGCGTCGGAGCTTTCTGCTAAGTTCTGTGATACGGGAATGTGATTGAGACACTTCAGTTTAAAGTAAAACGGTGGCCCCCTCCCCAACTATCTTTCTCAAGATGGTTTCAACTTTTTGTTTAAACTGCTATGTTTAAAACAGTTATGTTTAAAACATGTAAAAAAAAAAAAAAACCAGCAAAACAGACCTATTCTGTGCTCCCACATAGACCTTGTAGTTTGGTGAAGTGTCAAATACCATACTTCTTTTAAGGCAACAATCAGTTGTGATCAGAGTAACTGTCAGAAACTTCAGAGTGTAAGAAATGAGCTGATACCTCCTTTTAAATCTTGTGATTTAGGGGCGCCTGCGTGGCTCAGATGGTTGGGCATCTGCCTTCGGCTCGGGTCATGATCCCAGGGTCCCAGGATCGAGCCCCGTATCGGGCTCTCTGCTCGGCGGGGAGCCTGCTTCCTCCACTCCATCTGCCTGCCTTTCTGCCTACTTGTGATCTCTCTCTCTGTGTCAAATAAATAAATAAAATCCTTTTTTAAAAATAAATAAATAAATCTTGTGATTTAGAGGGCTAGCTGAAGAGAATTATCTGTCGATATCTCAGGTATCTTTGAGCAATAACTTTTGTTGCCATTGTACTCTTCTCCGGTGGACCTGGCATTATAGACAAGCTCTCTCTATGAAGATGATGTGGGTGCTGTTGGTTTGGTTTGGTTTAAATAAAAATAAGGTAGTTTTAAAAACTATAGGAAACTACAGAAAAACGCTTACATCTCTGAAATCTAAGTGTTCACATACAATCAGGCAAGTTGGCATAAGTTCATGTAGAACTAAGCAAATTTTAATCAGTGATTTCAGGGAAAATTACCAATATCTTAAAGAATTTTAATTCAACAGATTATGTAATTGCAAGTAATTTTGTCCACAGAGTAGTTTTGGGCCTTTTTATTACTCTGTCAGGATAGGTACACATCTCTCCTTCCATGATCGACAGTCCTTAAAGGCCATCTATTTGTCTAAAACAAATGAATTCTACCACAATATTTGTTGAAAACTCTTCGGTAATATGTACTGGTTTTTACTCTGGTACATACAGTAGACCGACTATAATTATGGACCCAAGTGTGGGATACACAGATCCCAGGTTGGAGTCTGGAAACTTGTAAGGAAGTCAGATAACTGCTTTTATGTTTTCAGTTCATAACACTAGACTGCTAGATTCTTTTGTCCCATTTGTCATAAAATTTGTCAAACATTTCGAAAGAGTTTAAATATCATTCTAAGGGTATTTGCTTTAACAAATAAATCAGTATCAGGTTTAGCTTATTTTATAGATTGGGTTACTTTAGGATCATTTAAATTTCTAATGTTCCCAACTTTAAAAGTAATAATCTCTAACTTTGTTTTTATTGAGTCTTTTATCTAAAATGTACACAGAATTCTTTGATATTTTCTTTGAAAACTGGGTCATGCTTGTAATCACCTTCTGTCTCCCTGAAAATCACTCCTTAAAACTTAGTGATTCCTAAAGCCTACAGAATTGATGGCCAGCTTCCCCATTTGAAATGGCAATGAGAAGACCTTTATCTGTTCCTTCTCTGAAAGGAAGGTGTGGTTATGACCAGAAAGTCAGTGATGTTTAAGCAAGAACATCAGCAAGGTATCAGACATGTGTGATACTGCTCTTTGCCACTCTCCATATTCTTTGCACTGTTCCACCCCTGAAGGCTTGCTTTCTGGAGAGCTAATTTGACTTAAATTAAGATTTTTTTAATTTAAATCCAATTAGCCAACGTACAGTACATCAGTAGTTTTTGATACAATGTTCAGTGATTCATTAGTTGCATATAACACCCAGTGCTCATCACATCACGTGCCCTCCTTAATGCCCACCACCTGGTTACCCCATCCCCCCACCCACCCCCCTTTCCTCAACCGTGTTTGCTTCCCAAAGTCAAAAGTTAAGATTTTGATATGGCATTGTATCTATAGGAATTGCAATGAAAATGAAACCGCACATTCTAGAAGTATTCCTAATCGATGCTGTTTCTTTCCACACCCCTCTTTGTCCAAAGGGAACGTGTTGAGAATACCAGTCGCCCAGGAGAAATGCAGGTCACCATTCAAAACCTAATGCCGGCGACTGTGTACATCTTTAGAGTTATGGCTCAAAATAAACACGGCTCTGGAGAGAGTTCAGCTCCACTCCGAGTAGAAACACAGCCTGAGGGTAAGTCTTTCACCTGTCTGTCAGCCCTACCTGTAGGCAGACGATGAGAAGGTCTACCTTCTCTGTAGCCTTGCGTACCATGGCAGTGCGGAAGGTACAGCTCCTTGTCGTCAAGGACCTTATGAATTGTTAGGGGAGAGCAAATTAATTCACATCAAACAGCGGCAAATTGTGTAAGGCAATAGGACTCTGCTGATACACACTCAAATTTTATTGATTCTTAAGACCAGGCTCAGATGCCTTCTAGACTCTTTCCTCTGATCCTATCTATCTAATATTGTACCTCTGTAATTCTAAGGGAAGTAGGCAACATGATCATTTTTTCAAGAAGTACGATTGCAAGAAAGAGACTAAATAAGAATGTAGATGGAAGGGGAACCTGATTCTCTTGAGAGTACTTTAGGGATGGAAAGTGGCTATAATATGTTTTGGCAAAAGACGAGGTAATGGAAAGAGATTTGTACTTCATCTGGAGGTATTCAGCCTGTGGCAGGGGAGGTATAAGTGTTGGAGGCAGTCCTCAGAAAATATTTTACATACTTAGCTGAACAAACCAACTTGAAATTTTTTTCCATTTATTATGCCACTGTGCAGGTGAAATGAAAGAATTTCTTAGTGCCTTTTTAGGATCATGTTTGCTTATGTGTATCCAATGAATATACTGAAAGTATTTTCAAGGGAATCAGAGGATTGTTTTGTTTTCCTTCCCCTTTAATAACTTGAGGGAAAGTTTTCTGTAGGAGCAGAAGTGTGACAGATCCCACCTGTCAGGCTGCATAAAATAATGCTTTTAACATGAAGTGAATAACATGATTCATGACTAAATGAAGCCAACAACTGTCAGAATAGCCACGTTCAGGTTTCTCTACTTGGGTAGCAAAACTGTCAGGCTGTGGTGCTGTTACTTAAGAAAGCTGCTAGGTTTTTTTTTGCTAGGTTTTTTTTTCCTGTTTCTCAAATCGAGTGGATTCTGTCACAGAAACACAGGCACCAGAGAAGTTGTTTTCAAATACAGAATGTCTACCACAGTGTAGGCATAGGCACCCTCGGGAATGTGTGTATCAGTCGGGGCTGGGACTTGTCAGTTCGTCAGTCAGACGAAAAGAATGCCATAAAAAGGTGCAGGAGCTGTCGTAGGCGTTAGAGCTGGGCAGTGGGTGAGACAGCCATCAAGTCTTCTAGTCACAAACAGCCCCCGGAGGGCGGCGTCATCGTCTCCTGACCGGTGTGCTCACGTCCAGTGTTCGACTCAGAAGGTGTGCAGCTCCGGGCCCCACCGCTCACTAACTTCCCCATCGTACGGGAACAGTTCTTAGCTTCTCAACCTCATCCGTCAATAGGGATGATCATTGTATCGCTCTCGTGTGGGTTAGTGCAAAGATTAAAGAAGACATAATTTAAATACATGTCAAGCACTTTAAGCTGATTGTCAGCATTCAATAACTGGTAACTGTGTCAAAAGTCATTATTCTTTAGTCTTACTCCCTTCCTGTTCTTCCATGCATACGTTTACATGTCCTTTCCAAACACAGATCTGATCACGGCATGTCATGTTCCTGCTCGTAATTTTTCAGTAATTTTTCAGTAACACCTACAAGAGATGAGGCAGACTCCACAGCAGCACGTTAGAAGCTCTTCGCTACCCGGCTGTGTCTTCCTCCTCGGCATTCTCCCTCCCACATTCATTCAGTATTCACCCTGAACCACATTACCCCGTCTTCTCACGTGTCCCCCTTCATTGACTGGAATAATTTTGCCCTTGGTATCTGAGGCTGTTCCCTTCTGGCTCCCCAGAAGTCTTCCCTAGGCCTTCCCTTGCCTGCACACCCCCTTTCAAAGCTGAGCTGTGTATTCTCTTTCCATTTTCGCTACAATCATTATGAAATCTGTTGGCACTTGGGACTCTCGCAACTATTTATATGTCTGACTTCCCTCGAGACTGGGAATTCTTTGTGGGCAGGGACTCTGTCTATCACCGTATCCACATTGTCTGGCAAAAGAAGGCTTTCTTTATTTTTAAAGTGTTTTCCTTGAATTGCAGTATAAGTAGCATGCAGTGTTATATTGGGTTCAGGTGTATAGAGCAATTCAGCACTTCTGTACAGTACTCAGTGCTCGTCATGGTGAGTGTACTATTTAATCCCCTGAAGACTCTGCTTTTGTGATGGCTGTTTTTTTGTGCTGCAGTCCTGCCAAGAAACTAGGCTTTTATAAACCACAAGAAAAAGTCTGCAATGTTTATTTACTCCCCTGAATACATTTGAGATACTTCACAGATAGTTTTCGGGTATAATTTGAGTCATAGAAAGGGAAATGCGTTTATATATTATCCTAAAGCCACTTCAATCAAATCAATTGTTTTCTCAGGTTTTTTTTATTTTTAAAAACAGGGCCAATATGATGTTACCGCTGAGACTGGTGATTGAGGAGTGCAGTAAATTTCATTCATATCTTGCTGTCTCAAAATTTCCTTTATAGTTCAGCTCCCTGGCCCAGCACCTAACATCCGGGCATACGCAGCTTCGCCTACTTCCATCACTGTCACCTGGGAAACACCATTGTCTGGCAATGGGGAAATTCAGAATTACAAATTGTACTACATGGAAAAAGGGACTGATAAAGAACAGGTAAAAGATGAAGCCTTTTTTGGTGAGATTTATTTATTTATTTTAGAGAGAGCACGAGCGGGAGGAGCCGAGGGAGGAGGGAGAGAGAATCTTAAGCAGGCTCCACACCCAGCATGGAGCCTGACTCAGAGCTCCATCCCATGACCCTGACATCACGACCCTGAGCCGAAACCAGGAGTTGGATGCTTAACTGACTGTGCCACCTAGGCACCCCAAAGCCATTTTTCAGTCCATTGATTGGAATAGTAGAGTTGAGATACATTTCCCAAACTCAATACTTGCTTGTCTAGAAATCTCAGAATAAAAAAATTGTATATAGGAAATGGAAAGTCAGCAGACTCTATTTCTATGTACCAAGTTATATTCTGTAGTTTTTATCAGAAAAGGTCACTAAACATCAAACAATATTTCTCAGTAAATTGCCAGTGTTTCTCATTAGTCTGCTTTGATTATTAAGTAGCATTTCATTAAAGGGATAAAAATCTACATTGTATCAAATGAAGAATTTGTGTAGTTAATTATTTTACAGCATTTCTTTTGGCTTGAGTTGTATGCACATAAATTGTTTTATTTTATTCAAGGATGTTGATGTTTCAAGTCACTCCCATACCATTAGTGGGTTGAAAAAATACACGGAGTATAGTTTCCGAGTGGTGGCTTACAACAAACATGGTCCGGGAGTCTCCACACAGGACGTGGCTATTCGGACGTTGTCAGATGGTGAGTCTTTCTTCCTTTGGCTCACATACCGTGTTTGGGGGCCCTGGTCAGGTTATGGGCTTTGATATCAAGAAGATTCCATTCAAATCCCAGTTCTACCCCTTTTGTGGACTTTAATCACTTAACATGTCTGAGCATGCTTCTTTACGCATAAAATGTAGATAATACCAACTTCATTGGGTTTAAAAGATTTACTGAGAGAGGGTGGGACATGCAATGCCTGGTACTGAGTAGTTTCTCATGTTTTTATTTTTAGTAGGGGCTTTTGTATAAGTAAATGTTGCTTGTTCATAACACGAACTCTTATCAATCATATTTGTATGCCAAATAGCTCTTTTTAATTCCTCTTTTTAATGGCAGTATCATTTCTTACCTGTGGCTGAATTTCTAAGCTAAGTTATAGTCATGTAACTATGACCTAGAGCAGTATTTTTCAAACTACAGCTTGCCAAGGGGATTGAGTACATCAAGACCGGCATTTTTTATTTTTATTTTTTACTGTTTTTTAATTTAAATTCAATTAATTAACATGTAGTGTATTCGTTTTAGAGGTAGAGATCACGGATTCACCAGTCTTCTATAACGCCCAGTGCTCATTACATCATGTGCCCTCCTTGATGCCCATCACCCAGTTACCCCATCCCTACCCATCTCCACTCCAGCAACCCTCAGTTTGTTTCCTGTGATTAAGAGTTTCTTATGGTTTGTCTCCCTCTCTGATTTCGTCTTGTTTTACTTTTTCCTCCCTTCTCCTATGTTCCTCTGTCTTGTTTCTTAAATTCCACATATGAGTGAAACCATATAATTGTCTTTCTCTGATTGATTTATTTCACTTATTAGCATATGAGTGAAATCATGATAATTGTCTTTCTCTAATTGACTTATTTCACTTAGTATAATACCCTCTAGTTCCATCCATGTCATTGCAAATGACAAGATTTCTTTTTTGATTGCTGAGTAGTATTCCGTGTTGTGTGTGTGTGTGTGTGTACACACACACCATATCTTCTTTATCTATTCACCTGTTGATAGCATCTTTCCGTAGTTTGGCTGTTGTGGACATTGCTGCTGTAATCATTGGGGTGCATGTACCCCTGCGGGATCACTACATTTTGTACCAGCATTTAAAAAAAAATATTACCTATAGTAGAACAGAAAATAACAGTGTTTATTGCAGTTAATAAGTATATATATTGTTTCGTGAAAGTTGCAATATTTTTCAAGAATTCAGGCCTGTTTGTTTTATTTGTAGAATTTTCCTCAGTTTGAATATGTCTAACAGGAAAATTCTATAAAAAAAAACAAACAAACTGTCCTGACTTCTTAAAAAATATTAGTCTCATGAAAGAAAACCAGTTGGGGGGAGGACAATAAAAAAAGTAAAAGGGCTATTCAGAGAAAAATGGGCAATTATCATTATAGAATCTAGGTTAAAGAAAAATAAAGACACATGAAATGAAATAAAGCTTGTATTATCTTTGGCTTCTAGATTTGGGAGTACAGTTAGCTATCAAGGACAGTATTACTTAATGTTAGGTAGAGGTACTGTTAGACAATTTTAAATATTAGGTATGTTATTAGTTATGTTACATAATTTTTTTAAGATTTTATTTATTTATTTATTTATTTATTTATTTTATTATTAAAATAAATTTTAATAGATTTATTTAGATTTAATAGATTTTATTTATTTATTTTATTATTTGACAGAGAGAGACATAGCGAGAGAGGGAACACAAGCTGGGGGAGTGGGAGAGGGAGAAGCAGGCCTCCCGCCGAGCAGGGAGCCCCATGCGGGCCTCGAACCCAGAGTCCTGGGATCATAACCTGAGCCGAAGGCAGACGCTCAAGGACTGAGCCACCCAGGCACCCTATGTTACATAATTTTTAAAAAATGTTTTGACATTTAAAAAAATTTTAATTCCAGTGTAGTTACCATACAGTGTTATATTAGTTTCAGGTGCACAATATAGTGATTCAGCACTTCCATACGTTACTCACTGCTCATGATAAGTGTGCTCTTAATACCCTTCACCTGTTTCACCCATCCCCCACCTGTCTCCCTTCTGGTAACCACCAGTCTGTTCTTTATAGTTAAGAGTCTAGGGGGGTGGGGGGAGTTGTTTGTCTCTTTCTTTGTTCATTTGTTTCTTAAATTTAACATATGAGTGAAATCATGTGGTATTTGTCTTTCTCTGATTTATTTCACTTACTAGCATTGTACTCTCCAGATCAATCCATGCTGTTGCAAACAGCAAGATTTCATTCTTTTTTATGTCTGAGTGAGTCCATTGTGTGTGGGGGGGTATGCGTCCACATACCCCATCTTTATCCATTAATCCATCTGTAGACACTTGGCTGCTTCCAAGGTTTGGCTATTATAAATAATGTTGCAGTAAACATAGGGGTGCATATATCTTTTTCAATTAATGTCTTTTATTCTTTGGGTAAATACCCAGTAGTGGAAATACTAGATCATATGGTAATTCTATTTTTAATTTTCTCAGGAACCTCCATGCTGTTTTTCCCAGTGGCTATACCAGTTTACATTCCCATCGAGTGTGTACGGGTGTTGGCTTATCTCTACATTCTTGTCAACAATTGTTTCTTCTGATTTTTATTTTAGCCATTCTGACAGGTGTAAGGTGGTATCTCATTGTGGTTTTGATTTGTATTTCCCTCATGATTAGTGATGTTGAGCATCTTTTCATGTGTCTGTTGGCCATCTGGATGTCTTCTCTAGAGAAATGTCTGTTCATGTTTTCTGCCATTTTTTAATTAGGTTATTTGGGTTTTGGTGTTGAGTTGTATTAATTCTTTATATATTTTGGATACTAACCCTTCATCGGATATGTCATTTGCAAATATCTTTTCCCATTCAGTAGGTAGCCTTTTAGTATTGTTGATTGCTTTGCAGTGCAGTTTTTATTTTGATGCTGTCCCAGTAGTTTATTTTTGCTTTTGTTTCCCTTGCCTCAGGAAATATATCTAGAAAAATGTTGCTATGGCCCATGTCAGAAATTACTGCCCATGCTCTCTTCTAAGATTTTTATGGCTCCAGGTTTCACATTTAGGTCTTTAATCCATTTTGGTTTTGTGTATGGTGTGAGAAAGTGGTCCCGTTTCATTCTTTTGTATGTAGCTCTCTCCAGTTTTCCCAGAATCATTTGGGAAGTTGAAGACTTTTTTTTTTTTCTTTTCCTCATTGCATAGTCTCACCTCCTTTGTTGAAGATTAATTGACCATATAATTGTGGGTTTAGTTTTGGGCTCTCTATTCTGTTCTATTGATCTATGTTTCTGTGCCAGTACCATACTGTTTTGATTACTGCAGCTTTCTAGTATATTTTGAAATCTGAGATTGTGGTATCTGCAGTTCTGTTCTTTTTCAAGATTGCTTTGACTCTTTGGGATCTTTTATGGCTCCACAAAAATCTTAGGATTATTCTAGTTCTGTGAAAAATGATGTATTTTGTTAGGGATTACACTAAATCTGTAGCTTGCTTAGGGTTGTATGGAGATTTTAACAATATTTGTTCTTCCGGTCCGTGAGCTTGGAATGTCTTTCCATTTGTTTGTGTCATCTTCAGTTTCTCTCATCAGTGTTTATAGTTTTCAGACTACAGGTCTTTCACCTCCTTGGTTAAGTTTATTCCTAGGTATTCTATTGTTTTTGCTACAATTGTAAATGAGATTGTTTTCTTAATTTATCTTTCTGCTACTCCATTACTAGTGTATAGAAATGCAGCTGATTTCTAAATAATATTTTGTATTAAGATTAAACTTTCCGAGTGTGATTGTTTTATTATAGTTTTGTCAGAGAATGTCCTTGTTCTAAGGAATATGTACCATAGTATTTAGGAGTGAAGTTTGAGGATGACTGCAGCTATCAGATGATTCAGAAATAACATGTAGACCTATAAATATGTGTGTCCAAATATAATGAGGGAAATTAAGCAGATGTGCCAGGACATAAGCAATTTGCGAATCCAGGAAAAGAAATATGTAGAAGTCACTGTCTTATTCCTGCCATTGTTTTCTGTGTGCTTGACATTTTTCAGGATAAAAAGTTGGGAAAAATAAATACAAATTATAGTTTGGGTAGCCAACTACATAAGCCCTTTGGCCAAGACTTTTGAGAAAAGTTGAGGGAAAAAATACTTAATAGAAGTTTTTAAATCTACACCTGAACCAGCTCTAATTGTACTAAGTGGGCTGGCATGCTGACCACAGTACCTGTCAAGGGACCTGAATCTGTCTTAGCATGGCGGTTAAGGGCAGCTCTGCAGAGTATGACAAATCTTGGTTCCTACATTAGCTGAGACAAATAGCTAGGTCAAGTTCACTGCCCTGAACCTCCTTTATAGTTTTCTCGTCTGTAAAATGGGAATAATTATAGATGCTCCTTCATGGAATTGTTGTAAGGATTAAGTACCTGCCGTGTAGGAGCATGCAGCAAATCTTAGCTACCTGCAGATGCTGAAGACACCATCAATAGCCTGTGTCCGCTGCCTCTGCAACCAAGTCAGAGGTTCTTAACAAGATGACTGGAACCATTCATAGACTTTTTGAAAACACGGTTGCATAAGTCCTACTCCAGATCCTCTGTTCCTGAATCTCTGGGGTGAGGCCTGATGTTCTTTGTTAGCACAAGATACAATATTGAGCAAGACACCGTCTCTGTCCTCCAGAAGTATATAGCGCAGTGGGCACTCAGTCAATATCTGGTGACCAAATGTCAGAGAAAGGGGGAGAGAAGTTTCCATGGATGGATTAGGAAAGAAGAGTTAAAGTCCACATTTTATGAATGGAGAGGAAATTAAATCAGGTTTACTTAAATTCTTTTGCTTACTATGGATACTTCAAAGAGGGATGCTGGAAGGTGTATGGATCATAAAATTTGAGATAGCTCTGTCTTGTGTTCTCGTATGTGAAAAACTAAAGTAACGCAGCTATTCGTTTAACCAGTACTCCCAAACTTCTCATACTGAAATGAGTGTTCCCTGCTATAAAAGTTGCCTTTGGAAGCCAGATCATCCCTTTACTGAAACTGTCATTGCAAATATCTCTTTAATCTACTTGAGAATTGCCTTCAAAACCAGGTTAGGGACAGCACAAGAATGCGGCCCTGACTGATTTATGTACCTTGTATTGTGGACTCATAACAGTATTACCACTACAATTACTTGTTCATTAGATTCGTTTCCAGAAAATATGCGGCTCTTCCCCAAGATAAAAATATGCCTAAACAAGAACATTCAAAAGAATATGTTGAAGGTTCAGAATGTATCTGGGGTCTAGAAAAGTTTAGAGTCACTGTCATATCATTGAAATAAGTATCCGACTTCAAAAAGGTCCAACCTGACCTGGGTATGGGTGCCTTTATAAGAATGTGTCTCATTTTTTTAAGTGAATCAAATGTGGCCACACCTTATCCACATACTGTATTCAACATGAAAGGCATTAGCAGCTGGCTTTAGACCTTCGGGTTGCATAATTAGTGTTTGAGATGCACATTTGTATAAAGTCTGGCCAGGAATATCACATGTTGGGGTGATATGTGGGTGATTGAAAAACTTTTTCTTTTTCTTTTTCTTTTTTTTTTTTTTTGCCTGTCCAGTTCCCAGTGCTGCTCCTCAGAATCTGTCCTTAGAAGTAAGAAATTCAAAGGTAAAATTTATATTGCTATTCATTTGTACTGGCATACTGTTGAGTCTCAGAAGGGCTTATAGAGAGGGAGATTCGACATCGACAGAATCATAATCAAGCAGAGAAATTAGGTGTCATAGATATTACACCTGCCAGTAAAGCTGGACTTAGAAACCTACTCTGTGTTTTCTGTTTAACTTTACTGCCTTTCTCTGATGCCAAGATTACTTTAGTCTTTCTTCAGACACATTGTGGTTTTGCAAACCCTGACATTATAGATCTTAGCAGTTCAGAACATTGGTGATAAGGTGGAAAGAAATAAGTTGTTTATGGTACCATAGCCCCTTAGTACTGTGAGGTAAGCCCCTGTGACGTGAAGGGAGACACCCGTCAGAATGGTGCTTAGGCTCAGACTCCCTTCTAGCCAAGTCCATTGTGCGCTGAAGGCCACGAGTGCCTCTCAAAGGCCCAAAGCCACTTCTGGACTACATTGACAATTGAGACACTCAGTCCTTTCAAAAAGTATCATGGGAATCCTTGTCCTTTAATTAAAAACCAGCTATTAATTAATGATTCCCTTCTTGAAGAGTTTTAGGCAGAAATTGTCTAATTTCAGCCATTCCAGAGTGAAGATAGAAGAGAACCTTACCCCTATTCATAGTTTACTTCCTAATCTATGTGCCTCTGACCTTATACTTTCCTTCTGAAAGCTTTTCTGAGACTTTTGCCTAATGTCTAAATACTCAGGAGAATAAGGGCCTAGAGCACACTGCAGGCAAATGTAATCTTCCCATTTGATCATTGAGGATTTTAAAATGAAAAAGTAATTTTGAGTGATCCCTACGTAAAACTCTGTCTGAGTACCCTGCTGCCTTTATGTCCGTGAATTCAGGATAATAATCTATAAAACAGAACCACGCTTTTGATATATTCAATCTTTTCCCTATAATCCTATGTCTTTCCCAGAGTATTGTGATTCACTGGCAGCCACCCCCTCCAGCCACACAAAATGGTCAGATTACTGGCTACAAGATTCGCTACCGAAAGGCCTCCCGAAAGAGTGATGTCACTGAGACCTTAGTTCCTGGGACACAGTTGTCTCAACTGATTGAAGGTAAGCTGCCTTGCATGTGGGTGAAGGTAGGAGATGGCATCTTTCTTAGGCATTGAGTTACGCTAGTCTCATGACTATTCTGAGTAGTTGAGGTGAAAACAGTTCAAAACAATTTGTAATGGTTCGGTCTACTTCGGACTTGATAAACATTAATGGAACACAATCTTGAAGTTTCTGTCATCTCTGCTGAGATTGTGTTTGAGTTTTATTTCTTTACTTGTGGTTTTCTGTATTCTCCGTATTTTCTTTTATGAATATATATACATACGCTCCTCAGTTTACGATGGGGTTATGTCCCAATAAACCCATCAAAGTTTGAAAATATCCTGACTCAAAAATACATTTAATACACCTAACCTACCAAAATCATAGCTTAGCCTGGCCCACCTTAAATGTGCTCGGAACACTTATATCAGCCTGCAGTTGGGCAAAACCATCCAACGCAAAGCCTATTTTATAACAGATTATTGGCTATTTTATGTATTTTATTGAATACTCTACTGAGAATGAAAAACAGAGTGTTTTAAGTGTATAAGGAGTTTACCCTCATGATCCCAGGGCTGACTGGGAGCTGTCACTGCCCTTGCCCAGCATCACAAGAGAGGATTGTGCCTCCTATCGCTACCCAGGAAAAAGATCACAATTCAGAATTCCAAGTACAGTTTCTGCTGCATGCATATTGCTTTTGCATCATTGTAAAGTCAAGAAATAGTAAGTTGAACCACCCTAAGTCCATATTGGTTTTTTGCAATCTCAAAACAAGGTAAAACAAAGCTATATAGGCTGAAAATCTCTTCAGTCTCGCTGGTAGCAGAGGTCTACAAAATGATTTTTATAACACTAATACCACTCGTGTGTGTGGCCTGTAACATTTGCGAATAATGATAGCAATGCAGTAATCTTTCTTACACTTGCTACTACTTGATACCTGATAAAGTTTCAGAAAATTCTGTCTGGGATAGTTATAGGTCCTTTTGTGTAGTTTTTCCTGTACGTGCAGCAGAACAAGTGGCGTACTTGGTAACAATGGACCCTACTGCATCTCCAATATGGGCCTTCTCTATAGATGACAGAAAAGCCCCATCTTCTTCCCGCAGTTGGGGGAGTAGACTTGGCTCTGCAAGGGCCAGTCGGCTTTGCAGGAGAAGCATGGGAAGAAGATGAAGTGCTTTTTGCTCTTTGGATATTGGGACTGTGCTTATAAAGAATAAAGATAGATGCCCCTAAGAAACTATTTTGGGGGTTCCTTAACAGAGCTGGTAGAAGAAAATTGCAAGAATTGGAGATATTGACATCATAATTAAGCCCTGAGAATGAATTTCATCATGCTTGGGGAGCTCTCAGCTTCCCTTACATTGGTAGAGAAGCTTGACATCAGCCACTTTCTTACGCCTCCAGGGGCCATGTTCTTGAGAGAATCAAGGTCTGGGGTCAAAAGTGTAATGGGATGGGGTTCTAAGCATTAGGTGAGTCGCTGACAGTGAAAACACGTACTCCAGTAATCCCGCAAGCTTTTCTCCTTACTCCTCACCTCGAAGATGGGATTGACTTCTTTCAAAATAGGTGAATGTTTGTCTCCAGGGGAAGCTTTCAGTGTTTGAGTTTCTTCACATGAGCCCCGCAGCCCTCAGCTGCGACGGGCGGGCGCAGTTGCGGTGGTGTTGCTGAGGTATCTCCCTACAGGAGCGTTACGGTACAGTCGGTCTCAGGTGTGCCGAAAGCCCAGCTGCCGTGAGAGACTCTGGGCCCCGGGAATCAGACTGAGGGTTACAGAGGGCGGGGGTGGAGAGGGGTACGGGTGACGGGTATTGAGGGCACATGTGGGGATGAGCACTGGGTGTTCTGCACAACTCATGAATCGTTGGACACTACATCAAAAACTAATGAGGCACTATATGTTGGCTAATTGAAAATTAAAAAAAAAAAAAACAGTTGCTGATTTGACTCCAAATATGGATAACATTTCCCATTTGTAAGGCTTTTATTTTGAATATTTAGTGGTAGCTATTTACTGTATACCGGGTACTGTCTTTGTTGCTAGTAATGTAGAAACAATCCAGTCCTGGACCATGAGGAGACTGTTTCATATCCATGTTATATATACTGTTTCATGTACATCTTATAACAGTTATAACAGTCTATTTTGAGCAGATAACAACTTCTCTGTAATTGCGCAGAAATATTTTACACATTACTTGCCTCCCACAGGAGACTGTTCATTTTCTCAATGAAACATTTGATGTGTAAGCAAAATAATCTCCTTCGTGGTAAAAATAGCTTTTTCTTTATGGAGAAAATCATTGCATTTTAAGATCATATTTAAATTCATTTGTTTAACAGACTTTATTGAACTTGTATTAGCATGTGCTCGTACTAGGTATACGATAGTGAGCAAAAATGGACATCTTTGCTCTCTTGAGGCATTAACTTGAAGCTTGATAAGTGTCAGAGAACAATATGGATTATCAGGATCCTATCCTGAACTGCAAATTACATGACTCAGTGTTAGCCAGAAGTAATTGTTGTTTCTTCATTTTTGCACTACTTACGGCACTTGTCACATTCTGCCATATCTTTTTTTTTTGCATTTTTTTAATTTTTATTTTTTTAGTGTTACAAGATTCATTGTTCACGCACCACACCCAGTGCAATACGTGCCCTCCTCAGTACCCACCGCCCAGCCCCCACCCCCGCCCCTCCAAAACCCTCATGTGGGCCTTAGTTTGAGTCTGTGAGCTCTGTAGGTCACCTGGGGGAAAGGAAACTTCGCCTCTCTGCACACGCATCTCTTGCTCACACGTGCATTCTCTCTCTCTCTCTCTCTCTCTCTCTCTCTCTCTCTCTCTCTCTCTCGTTCTCTTACACTACAGCTCCCCAGAGGGCAGGGAATGATAATTGGTTAGATTCTTTTAGGACCTCGGTTGAGCCATGTTTGCCAATAGTCCATGTTTTTTGTCTATCAACAGTTACAAACACATGCACAACCCTCTCTGACACTTTCTAGTCAGTGTATGCAGGGAGGTGACAGGGAAACAGACTTGAGCCCAGGCATTTTGCTTCTCCTTCTGCCTTGCTAGTGCTTTCTTTTGGGCAGACAGCTTCAGGATGGGCCCGCTGAGAACAGAACCATCTCTTCTCTCACCTTGTGACAGGATTCAGGAACTGAGCCATCCTGCCTCCTGGCCCCGTTCTCTCTCCCCCTGTGGTTTCCTCTTTAGAGCTTCCGTACAGTGCTGCTGGCCAAAGATCCCAATATTTCAGTATGGGGAGGTAGGAACATTTCTCATAACCTTGTAAGATGTAATGCGATATCTAGTATTTAAGTGCTCTAAAGATGTATACATGTGAACTGAACACTGAAAAACAATTAAGATGGTAATTTTATGTGTTTTAACATTAAAAGAAAGAAAAATGGATGCATGAATATCTGATTGGCTGTCGCCCTACTTTGTAGGGTGGACTCTTACATGTGGATTTTTGTTGCCTTCAATACACTGGTAAATTTATTACCGATAGTACTATGAAAAATTACATAAAAGAAAGGCTTTATTCCTCTTTTACTTATTATGTATACCATGGCAGGTAGGCTGTTTCGAAATAGATTTGTAGACCATATTCAGTGTTTAAAATTGTTCTATTCTTGTTATGGGCTGGCTCAGAGAACAGAGGTAAGGTAATCCAGCAGGAATGACAGTCCTTTAATTCTCTTCCGGTCTTGGGTGTCTTCTGAGACCGACTGACTTTGTTCTTTTGTTATGACTCTTTCGTTATCCTCGACCTCTTTTTGACCTTAGCTTCCTTAATAACAAAATGAAGAGATTACATTAAATGATCTCGGAGGGGCCTTCAAGCTCTTAAAAAAAAAAAAAAAGATCTGTAATCTTGGGAGCTTTGCTCATTGGTTTTCCTCTTGATGTGGGCCTCAGCCTCTCCTGGAGACCTGCGCTCCTGTGCGCCGTGGTGATGTATGACTTGTGCTGTGTTAATGTTAACTGAGACTTGATCAACATGGGAGCTGTGTGCTGACTCAGTGGATGAGATACTCTTATTTCAGCTTGTCTTTTTTTTTTTTTTTTTTTCTTGTCATTTGGGCCTCAGGTCTTGATCGGGGAACTGAGTATAATTTCCGAGTAGCTGCTCTAACAGTCAACGGTACAGGCCCGGCTACTGACTGGCTGGCTGCTGAAACTTTTGAAAGTGACTTAGATGGTAAGAACAACAATCCACAGGATTGGGAGGAGCGCAGTACTAACTGTAGTCCAATCAGTTAAACTGGAAGACCACAGATTTGGGGGTGTGTTTGCCTTAAGTCTGTGAACTTTAATGTATTGCACTGCTGTCATTACTGTAATGCAGGAGGTCTCCGGGCGTGCTTCCCCCACCCCCACCCGACCCTGTGGCTTTTAGAGACCTGTCCCTTTCAGTAGAACCAGAACAAATAAAAATGTATAAGTGTTTGTCTAGCCATCAAACAGATGAGTGATCTGAAATTTAACACTGAGCCACATCATTCCACCTTTTTCAGCTGCGGTTTCCCTTTTCCCTTAGTCCTAGACACCTTGCCCTTTTCTACCTCTTTATTCAGTGAGTACCTTTATATAGGCGTGTCTATGCCTTTATGAGACACAGGTGCTGCGCTTGGGAGACAAAAGACCTGGGTCCTTATTCTCATTCTTGGCTTACTCATTTTTAAATTTAGATAGCAGGTTATGCCTTGAAGTAACAGAATTGAAAGATACTATAAATTGCTACCTTGTTTAAGCTTCTTAGTCTCCCACCATTTAAGTCAATATGTGGTTCCAAAGTTTCCTATTAAAAAAATAAATAACATGACTTATATTACTTAAGGGAGTAAATAATTGATCCAGTTGCTGTAATGTGATCCTCGATCATCTGTTGACAGCAGGCTTCTAATTAGTTGGTGTTATGCCTTTCTCATTCCACCTAGTTGAGTCTGGGACTCAGATGTGGGACCAAGAGGAATGAATAACTATTGAAAGGCAGTTTATTTGTTTCTTTCCATTGGGCAGAGTTTCTTCGATCTCCTTGTCTTCCCTTCCAAATTAATAGTGCATTGTCTTGTATTTCAGGTGTTTCTGGGTTTTGCTTTCTTCTTAGAATGTAGTAAAACCACGAGCCATACTTACTATACAAATTCTCTGTGACTTCTTGGTCATAATGGAAAAATTTTAGCCCCAGATAATTTGGCAGGAGGCTAACCAAGATGCCCCAAGGGTGGTAAATATTCTAAAGTCTTGCTTTTCTGCTTTCCTTCCCAGAAACTCGTGTTCCTGAAGTGCCTAGTTCTCTTCACGTGCGGCCACTGGTCACTAGTATTGTAGTAAGCTGGACTCCTCCAGAGAATCAGAACATTGTGGTCAGAGGTTACGCCATCGGTTATGGCATTGGCAGCCCTCATGCCCAGACCATCAAAGTGGACTATAAACAGCGCTATTACACCATCGAAAATCTAGGTACGTATGAGTAGAAGAAGTACTGCACGTGGAATTTCTTTCTTTTCACTTTTCATTGTATGATAATTTTATTTTTACAGAAAACTTTAAAAAAATAGTGCAAAGAGGGGCGCCTGGGTAGCTCAGTTGGTTAAGCGCCTGGCTCCTGACTTTGGCTCAGCCCATGATCTCAGGTCCAGCTCTGCACTGGGTATGGAGCTTGCTTAAGATTCTTTCTCTGCTTCTCTCTCTGCCCCTCCCCCATCCTGCTCATACTCTCTCCGTCTCAAAAAAAAATAGTACAAAGAATTTCTGTATATTCTTCTCTAAGAGTCCTCAAAAGTTAACATTTCACCACATGTGCTTTATCATTCTCTGTCTTCCTGTACATACATATTTTTTCTCTGAACCATTTGAGAGTAAGTTACACATGTGATACACCTCCACCCTCTGATAATTTAATATGCATTTCCTAAAAATGAGGGTATTTTCTAGTATAACTACAGTACAGTTACAAAGTCAACAAATTAATACTCAGTCTCTGTAGACTTTATTTATATTTTAATAGTTGCTTCGTTAACATCCTTTATAACAAAAGAAAAACATTGTTTTCCGGTCCAGGAACACTTGTTGTATTTAGTTATCATGTCTCATTTGTTTTTTCTGATACAGAATATTTCCTTGTTTTTTTTCTTGAATTTTATGACTGTGATTTTTTTTTAATGGTTTTTTTTTTAAGATTTTATTTACTTATTTGACAGAGAGGGATCACAAGCAGGCAGAGAGAGAGGGGGAAGCAGGCTCCCTGCTTAGCATTGAGCCTGATGCGGGGCTCGATCCCAGGACCCTGAGATCATGACCTGAGCCGAAGGCAGAGGCTTTAACTCACTGAGCCACCCAGGCGCGCCTCTATGACTGTGACATTTTTGATAAGAATAGACCATTTGTATTTTGTAGACTGTCTCTCAGTTTAGACATGTCTAATATTTCCTCACTACTCTCAGCTTATGCATTTTGGGAGGAAATAGCCTATATACATTGTGTTCTTGTTGGTGCATCTTATCAGCAGGCACATGAATATCTGGTGCTAGCGATGTTAACTGTAATCACTTGGCTCAGACGGTATCTGCTACATTCCCTAAAGTTATTATCTTCCCTTGTGGGGGAGATCCCTTGAGTCTTTGTAAGCATCTTGTTTCTCATCAAACTTCCATTCACCAGTTCTAGTGTCTTTAGTAACAGTTATTACTGTGGTGTTTCCCAAGTGAGTTTCTAATTCTATTATTTCTTTTACATGTATCAGCATTCTTTGATAAAGAAGAGCTTTTCTTCTCTTCCTTAGTGAAAGAATGGTGAATGGGAGTCTCTTTATGACTGATTCCTCTAGATGACATCTTCCATCTTTTTTTGAGCACTTTCTTCCTTTTTGACACAGTAAGATATAGTGGACTCATCTGATATTTTCCTACCCTTAGTCCTTGGATCAGTCATTTCTCCGAGGAATGCTAGTTTCTTTTATGGAAAATGGCATTTAGAAACCAATATCTGAGCACTATACACACTCCTTGTTACCAGGGTAGAAAATGGTATCTGAGGCATCTACAAAAAAGGCTGCTAAGACTTAGAAGTGAGTTCAGCAAAGTCACAGGATACAGAGTTGATCTACAAAAATAGTTATAGTCCCATGTACTAACAATAAGCAGTTGGAAGTTGAAATTAAAATAATAGTGCTACTTACATAGCATCAAAAATGTGAAATACTTAGGGATAAACTTTAAAAATATGTATAAGGTCTGTACACTGGAAATTAAAAAATGATTGCTAAGAGAAATTAATAAGTAGATTTAAATTAAATTAAATAAGTAAAGATACCATGTTTATAGATCGGATAATATTACTAAAATGACATTTCCCCCCAGTGTAATTCCAAGTAAAATCCTGGCAAACTTTTTTACAGAAATTGTTAAACTTAATTTTAAAAAATCAAAGGAACTAGAATAGCCAAACATTTTTTGAAAAAGAGGAATCAGATAGTGTGGTCTTTTAACATTTCTTCATATGTCTTCTAAAGACCCATATTATCTGGGCACCTAGGTGGCTCAGTGGGTTAAAGCCTCTACCTTCGACTCAGGTCATGGTCTCGGGGTTCTGGGATCGAGCCCCGCATCGGACTCTCTGCTCAGCAGGGAGCCTGCTTCCCCCTCTCTCTCTGCCTGCCTCTCTGCCTACTTGTGATCTCTCTCTCTCTGTCAAATAAATAAAAATAAAATCTTTATAAAAAAAAAAAGACCCATGTTATCTGATTTCAGGACTTACATAAAGCTATAGTAATTGAGACATTGAGATGGTATTGGTGCAAAGGTAGGTGTTATAAATCAAGAGAACAGAATGGAGTCCAGAAATAGACCCATATATATATATATATGGTCAATTGATTTTTGACAAACGCACTAAGATAATTTATTGGGGAGAGGGTATTCCCTTCAACAAAAGGTGTGGGAAGAATTGGATATCTGTATGAGAAAGGAAGGGAACTTTCTTCGTCCTTTATTTCATATCATACACAAAAATAGACCTAAATGCAAGAGCTAAAACCATAAAACCTCTAGAAAAAGACAGGAAAAAACCTTCATGGCTTTGAGGTAGACAAGGATCTCTCAGGATGCATAAAGCCTAAATTATAAAATTAAAAAAATCTATAGCACTTCGTTGTAATATAAAACTTCCAACTTTTGGAAAGACACCAATAAAGTGAAAAGATGAGCCATAGACTAGGAGAAAATACTCCTCATTCAAATATCTGACAAAGAATTTGAGTCCAGAAAATATGAAACTCTTCCAACTTAATAAGAACATGACAATCCAGTAAAAGAGTAGGCAGAAAATTGGGATGGGCAGTAATATGAGTGGACAATCAGCACATGAAAAGATTCTCAATGTCATTAATCATCAGAGAAATGCCACTAGAACTACAGTGAGTCACCAAGTTCCACCTGTGGGCTTATGACACATGAAAATTCTATTTACTCCTTCTGGTCCAAGCCCTCCGCTATGCAGTAACATCACTAAAGCATTGGTTAGTTGAGGCCAAGAGAGGATTTGGGCACAGCCAGCCTCACTCCTGGGACTGACTCCGAGACGTTGATCCCAGACAGTTTCCCTGTGCTGTGTCTGTGCCATCTCTGCATTTCCCCACACCCTGGAGGAATCGCACATTCAAATTTTAAAACCTTTCAGACCCTCCTCTGCACTTAAGATCATGCACCGTCACCCTTGAGTTTTTTAAATTCTGGAGAATTTTCCCCTAAATGTTTTCATTTGTTCCCTTCCTTCAGATCCCAGTTCTCACTACGTGATAACCCTGAAAGCCTTTAACAACGTGGGTGAGGGCATCCCGCTGTACGAGAGTGCTGTGACCAGACCTCACACAGGTGAGCCATCCTGTCCATCTCTGCTCTTCAGCCCTTTTTCCAGCAGCTTATGTGGAACGTTGGCATGACATCTGTCCCGTAGGTATCAGTGGAAGGAAAAGTGTAGGCTGCAGGCTTCATATAGGAAACCAGGCTTTCAAAACAGAAATTTCCATTAATTTCTGTTTTGCTTTTTAGAAAATATTAACAATCCATTCATTCATACAAATAATTCCATGTAGATATGGAGCACATATTCTAGTATGTTGGGATCCAGAAACTATAGTTCAAGTGATTTTGGGGGCACCTGGGTAGCTTAGTCGGTTACCTATCTGACTCTTGATTTTTTTTTTAAAACATTTTTTTAAAGATTTTTTATTTATTTATTTGACAGAGAGAGAGAGAGAGATCACAAGTAGGCAGAGAGGCAGGCAGAGAGGGGGAAGCAGGCTCCCGGCTGAGCAGAGAGCCCCATGCGGGGCTCGATCCCAGGACCCTGAGATCATGACCTGAGCTGAAGGCAGAGGCTTTAACCCACCGAGCCACCCAGGCGCCCCCTGACTCTTGATTTTGTCTCAGGTCATGATCTTAGGGTTGTGAGATCGAGCCCTGCATCGGGCTTTGTGCTGGGCATGGAGCCTACCTAAGATTTTCTCTCTTCCTCTCTCCCTTTGCCCCTCCCCACCCCTAAAAAAAGTGGTTTTCATCTTTTGGTCATCTGAGTTACAACTAAAATGAGTGAAAAAAAAATGAATAGGTCTCCGTATCTCTAGAGGAATTACATAGGTCACTGATGGTCTCAATAAATGCGTATGATCAGTGAATCCAGCATTTTCTTTACTAGTCACCTGAATTGATTGGAAGTTTTATTTATATAGAGAGTATAAATTTGGCAATGGAATACTATGCAGCCATCAAAAATTGCAATCTTGCCATTTGCAATGACGTGGATGGAATTAGAGGGTATTTTGCTAAGCAAAATAAGTCGGTCAGAGAAAGACAATTATCATAGGATCTCACTGATGAGGAATTTGAGAAACCAGACAGAGGATCGTAGGGGAAGGGAGGGAAAAATGAAATAAGATGAAACCAGAGAGGGAGACAAACCATAAAAGACTCTTAATCTCAGGAAATAAACTGAGGGTTGCTGGGGAGTGGGAGTTGGGAGGGATAGGGTGGCTGGGTGATGGACATTGGGGAGGGTATGTGCTATGGTGAGTGCTGTGAAATGTCTAAGACCTGTACAAATGAATCACAGACCTGTACAAATAATACATTATATGTTCATTTAAAAAAGAGTATAAAGTCGGTTATACTATCCATTTGATCAACTGTACATTTATTACAAATGAAACCAAAATACTATTTTTGTAATAAAGGAATATTCATACAATGTAAAATTTCTGTAGATAAAACACCTAATATAGAGCTGAGTGAGAAAGTTTATTAAAATAAATATGTTAGACTTGTAAGTTTCTCTAAAGGATCCCAAAAACCCAAGAATTTATCATTTTCAGAAATGCTCTTTTCCATTTGTTTTCCAGAGCTGTGTATCTCTATTACCTACTGTATTTTCTGGATGCTTTGTATAATGATGCAGATTTCCCATTATTCTTTTTAAAAAGATCATCTCTGCCCCCTTTTTTTCTTTAATGCTTTTACTTAACAAGACCAGCACCATCGCTCTCTGTTTGGTAGTTCTGTCCGGTCTTCTCCTGTGTGCTTACGATTTATAAATTCTTTTGCAAAGAGCTTTGGTATTCCAGAAAGGGGGGAAAAAAAAAAAAGTAAGATGAAAAAGAGAAGATTAAATAAGTGGTTTGCTACTTTCTTAAACTACCTATAATAAAAAAAATTTTTTTTGAAATGATTTTCTTATGTGACTTAAAAATATAGCCTTCTGGCTAGAAATATACAAGGAACTCTTCCTAAGTCTTGTGACCTTGTTATCTTTTCTAAGAGTTATTACAAATAAAGGAAATTTCTCAAAGAAGTCTAATGATTTTTGCACACGAAGGTGTATTTTCTGTAATAGGTTTATTTCCTGATCTTTGCACAAAGCCCTGGGCTATAATGTAGGCTTTCCCCTGTTACCTGTAGTCCTCGTTGTGTAGGAAATACACAAATGGAAACTTTTACATCAGTTTGGCACTTATAAACAAGGTCCGTGCCACTTCAGGTTTTGAGTTACAGGAAGGGCTACTCCATAACCATATGGGAAACCCATTTTAAAACCTTAACTTAAAATAAATCAGAATGTGTATACTTAGAAAACCTAACCAAGAGTTGATAAAGCGGGGCGCCTGGGTGGCTCAGTGGGTTAAAGCCTCTGCCTTCAGCTCAGGTCATGATCTCAGTGTCCTGGGATCGAGCCCCGCATGGGGCTCTCTGCTCAGCGGGGAGCCTACTTCTCCCTCTCTGTCTACCTGCCTTTCTGCCTACTTGTGATCTCTCTCCTGCCAAATAAATAAATAAAATCTTTAAAAAAAAAAAAAAAAAAGAGTTGATAAAGCCCGGTGGATCCTGCTGTGCTGCCCGGGGCTCGTGGTCCTTGGGTGCCTGTGTGCGCATTCTAGCCTCTGCTTCGACACTAAGCTTCGAGCAGGTGTCCGCTGCATATGGCACAGAACATACCTGAGTGTAGACTTCCTTTCTATCAGATAAGTCCTCTGATTTCTAGCATTCATACATGCTGTCACTTGGACCCATGTGTATGTCATTTCCTATAACTGATTGGGATTCATTAGGCGGGTTATTCTCTGATTCTACTGGAGAAAGCATAGCAGATATTCCTTCATGGTGTCAGTCTGCCTTTTCCTCAGGAAGAATAATGCCCTTGAGTTCCTTTTGCTTTATTTGGATGTGATCCATTTTATTGTACTGCTTTTAGACCCAGGACATCAGCAGATCTGAACTGGACCTTGTGTGGATATCAGATAACTCTAAAACCAAGGCCAACTAAGTTGTCATTAGCTTGACACTCAGGACTCAGGCTTGAGAGTAGGACCCTTACATGTCTGTTGACTTGCATCGATAAGCCATGTCCCCAAAATTCACTGAATTATCAGTATCACTGAATATTCAACATTCACTGAAATATCAAAATAGATCATGAGCTTTGTGTTGTTTGTTCTGAAATTACACCCTTGATTTTAAAAATAGTATGTATCTTCTCACAATCCTTTTCGGAAAAGAGAATTTTCAAATAATTTAAGGAAAATTCAAGTATGAATATGTTAATATAATCACTGGATTATCAAATGTTAATATACCTACAGAATACAGTAGAGAATATCATTAATTATTTCCCTAGACATTTCCTGCACATTTTTCCTGAAAGAACACACGTGGAAATACTCTTTTTATTGAATGGTGGCTATCTATTAACTCCAGATTCTCTTTCTCTTTCTCCATTTCTCACCTTTCATGCCATTATATTACCCTGCATTTTCCTTTTCTTTTATTTTTGTTTATGTTAAAATGCCACTTCCCTTTTTTAATTACTTTTTACCCAGACACTTCTGAAGTTGATTTATTTGTTATTAATGCTCCATACACTCCAGTGCCAGATCCCACTCCCATGATGCCCCCTGTGGGAGTTCAGGCTTCCATTCTGAGTCATGACACCATAAGGATCACGTGGGCGGACAACTCACTGCCCAAACACCAGAAGATCACAGATTCCCGGTACTACACAGTCCGATGGAAGACCAACATCCCAGCAAACACCAAGTATAAGGTACTGGCACATTTGCTCTGGGGGGGGGATGTCTCACTCTTGATATTTCCGAATTCTGAAGTTTTTGATTCTTATGCTTCCAGAATGCAAATGCAACAACTTTAAGTTACTTGGTGACTGGTTTAAAAGCCAATACCCTGTATGAATTCTCTGTGATGGTGACCAAAGGTCGAAGATCAAGCACATGGAGTATGACAGCCCATGGGACCACCTTTGAATTTGGTATGTGTGTCTGAATCTTAGAACACATGGCCTTTCTTTTCTTTGTGAGACGTGAAAGCCAGTGGAATAAAAGCTAATGTTGGGCCACATTCCAAGTCATGAGACTTCTCATCACCTGCTTCTACTACCCAAGGAAAGAATCAAGGGTGTGAACTTACAGAACATAGTGAGCAGCACAGCTGGAGTTCAGTGTTTGCTTTTCCAGCTGATGAATTATATTTTCTTTATCACTGAACAAGAACTTTGGCAAATAATGGGATGGTAGAATGCAAAGGATACTCGATTTTAGGAAATCAAGGGACTTGAGTTCACTCCTAGATCAACCAGATACTGACTGTGTGAGTCATAAGTAAATTATCCAGCCTGTTGTTTCTTTTCGTAAGGTAAAATGAGCGGATGAGAAAGCACTGTGCAGAAGTAAAGGGTTATTGTCATTAATCCTGCTTTATTGCCAAATTGAGATAGAAAAAAACGCACAGTGACCTGCTCTTCACCAAGCAGCTGTCAATGCCATGCTGATATTTTACCAGGGAACTTTACCAGGGAACCCCAAAGTTGCCCTGGCAGCGGTCTTATAACTAGTATCCGGTAAAATCTCACTGGGGCAGCCCAAGAGATTTTGTCTGTAAGTCAACATGAAAGATAAAAGACACCGAAGCAAATTAAGGGGAAAGCAGGCGATCCAAATCTGTGATTCTCTTTGCCTTTTGCTCATTTGTAGGCCTGCCCTTCTCCCTCTTGTACTTTTCTAGCATCGGGATATGTGCAACCATCAGGAGTTTCTGTCCCTTCCAGCCTTCTATTGGCTTTTTTTCTCCTATATATAAATAATGAAAAAGTGGAGCTGCCAAGTCTCTCCAGACTGCGCGTGGCCCTAATGTCTTTGTGTCACAGTTGATGGACGGAGAAAAAGGGTTGGATATTGGAGAGCTTCGAAATAATAGTACATAAAAGTTTAAATAGACCTTGAGTTTGCTTTCTTTGCTAGTTTTAAGAATATCTTTTTGCTTCATTCCAATTCATTAGTTAATAAATAATGGTATGTATTCTCTCAGGATGTCTGCCTTTTACCAGCCTTCCTCCCATTTTACGCTAGGAAAATCCCAGTATTTTAGGAAGAGTAAATTTAAGGATGTACTTACTTTGCTCATTTCTCTACTAGTGCATTAAAAGTTATCCAATAAATGGATATCTGTAACATGGAAAGGCAGTAAATGCAGTGTTGGTTTTGTTCTATTGGTGGTGCTTCATAAATAGCTTTACATTTCAGAGCGATAATCTCAAATAGCTGACAGTGCAAACTTAAAAACAGCAATTTATAACTCATTTATTCTTTGAGGGAATAGGGGGTTTCAAACAATATATTTTGTTTAGAGAGCCAATTATAAGTGAAAGAGAAAATTATTTTACACTTGCAAATATTCTGATGAAATAATCCAAATTTGGGAGGGTGGGACAGAATGTCGTCTGGGGCAATTACATAACTCTTTTCGTTGTCAGTGCCCTGATCTGCCAAGCAGGGATAGTGGTACTCGCCTTTCAAGTTGCCACAAATATTAAGTGAAATACTACTTATAAAATGCCTGGCATAATGTAGATACTTGGTAATTAACGACAAAGGTCTTTTGATTTCCCTACCTAAGAACCCTATACATTCCTGACCTCCAGCCCAAGACAGCAATTCTATATCCTCATAGTATGGTGGTTTTTTCCCTTTGGTACTTTGCATATTCTTCTTTTTATTGGATCTATTTCTAGGCAGACTGTGAGTTCTTTGAAGCCAGGAGGCTTTAGCTTTTTTGCCTTATACCTCTTATTGCACCTTATAAAAGGAAAGCGTTGCAGAAATGGTGAATGAAACTGAAATGGACAGGAATTGTTGACAGTCTTGTTATTTTGTAGTTCCTACTTCTCCACCCAAGGATGTGACAGTTGTGAGTAAAGAGGGAAAACCCAGGACCATAATTGTAAATTGGCAACCTCCCTCAGAAGCCAATGGCAAAATTACAGGTAAGATGTCTTTGAGCGTGTGTCTGTTCTCTGTTGCTGTCTGGCAGAAGCATTCCAGCCCCAGCACTGTGTGGTTGGGAGAAGTGGGAGTCCAGACGTTGGCTTGATCCTTTTACGAGACACAGGGAGTCATCATGGTCCTTGAAAGTGGACCAAAGGGGTGTTGTTTGCTCATAGTAACGTAAAAGTGAATTGCCAGTCAGTTGTTCTGACTCACTGCATCGAAGTCTGGTGGGCGATGTAACATTAGACAGTCTTTGGCTACAGTGAGACCTTCTGGACATATTTATTTTCATCAGAAAAACTGTTCTTCTCTGCCTCTGACTAGATGATGTTAAAGACCCTGCCCGATTCTACAGGGTAATACCCAGTAAACATAGATTCAGCTCTTTTCACCTGAAGCCCCAAAAGCCCATTAGACTTTTAATTCCATTCCCCCCCCCGCCCCCCCCAGGCCTGCTACTTCAGCTTCCTGGGCTCTAATACCAGAGTTAGAAGTTTGAATTGGCCTAGGTCTTTGAAGGGACCTGGGATTTTTCCTTGGACTTCCAGAGAACTTTCCACAGTGAGGATGCTATGCTTTCCTCAGCTTTGTCAGAGAAGAAAGCCTGACTGGATTTAGCTGTTAATTATTCCCCTTGGAACCTCTGCTGCATGTCACTGTATCCTGAGGAACAGACGTTTGCTTTCTGATGTTCCTTCATATGAATAAGGGCCTGAAAGCATTATGAGTAAGGATGAATAAGGAAACTGAAAGCATTTCTTAATATTGTTCTGCTTCGACTTTCAGTTAGAATTCCTTCCCATAAATCCATGGTCTGTGTCATTTTTTTAGGTTTTTGATCTTGCCTCTTCTATGAAAGAATGAAGCATGACTTGACTTGGATTATATTTTATTTTGTCTTTAAAAACCAGTGCATCCACGGAGCACTGGGTGTGATGTATAAATGATGAATCTTGGAACACTGAAAAAAATAAAATTAAATTAAGATGTTAAAAAAAAAAAAACAAAAACCAGTGCATTTTTGCGCTGTGTCAGTCAGGTAGGCATGTGGCTGTCCCTTCTTGCCTCAACTGTGGAGAGTGAGTGCCCCCTAGTGGGAGTCTCAGATGATGTTTCACTGACTTCACCCACTTCAGGTCTGGGAGAGCTTTAATAAAAGTACTGCTAATTTAAGAGTACTTTTAATAAAAGTACTCTCCCGGGAGTTTTTCTCCTGGGAAATCATATTGGTGAAAGCTAAAACAGCACTTTGGGCCATTGTTGTTTTTCAAAAGTACATTATTTTAGTCATAAACCCTTGGTGGGTACGTTATTCAAACATTAAGATGTTGAAGTGATTGGATTGTCTTTTATTTTTTAGTTTCTGAGAGTACTTAACCCTATTGTATTATCATAACTACTTTTATTGCTTCAGCTGCTGATATAGATGATAACTTATAGCCTGGCACTGTTGAGATTGTGGTTTTTCTCTGTATGATGTTCGTTGTAGCATTTTGAATGCGCTTTTACTGTTGGCCTTTAATCAATAACTGGTTCTCTATTTGTATATGCTATAACATATATCTTTATTGACTTACTGATTCCAAAAGAAAAGGCAGGAATAAAGTATCTTTTCTCATTTCCTCCTTTGGACAGGTTACATCATATATTATAGTACGGATGTGAATGCAGAGATCCACGACTGGGTTATTGAGCCTGTTGTGGGAAACAGGCTGACTCACCAGATACAAGAGTTAACCCTTGACACACCGTATTACTTCAAAATCCAAGCCCGAAATTCAAAGGGCATGGGGCCCATGTCTGAAGCTGTCCAATTCAGAACACCTAAAGGTAAAGTTCCATTAAACAGTGTTTTATTCTGTGTTCCGTTCGTGGGGCAATGCTTGCACCTGTCCCTTTAGCATATAGAGACTGGAGGATGTAAGAAGCCCTAATGATAAGCTTATGAGCCGCAGTGTGAACATCTATCTCAGGATGATCCCTCACTCACCCACTGACCACCAGTCAGTGCTCCCGAGGTTACTAGCCTAACCGTGTCACACACAAGGTTCAAGGCAGAGGAATGGCAGTGACCTCAGTTTTTACCAGTCAGATCGGATGTGATGCTCTTGGTTCTCAGGTAGCGTAATAGCATATTATTGTGATGGATGTTTCCCTTTCAACACATGTAGGCTCTTAACCTGAAAGTCTTATTCGCAGAGAGAAAGACCCTAACAGGGGAGCTTTGAAGAAAACTTTAGATGAGAAAGTGAAGATAAAGTACTGAACCAAGTGAGCCTAGGAATAAATTTTAGGTGGGGACCGAGTCTCTTGAAATGCGGAAACCATGTATGGATTTCTTTTCTGTTAGTACTGAAAATAAGACTCGATTTCTTTGGAAATTTGTGGGGTTTTATTTTTTTTCCTTTAAAAATTCTGCTTGTCCCATCTTCAAAGCTTGTGATCCTTGCTCTTGTTTTTTCTCCCCCTGTGCTTGGCCTGTTAGCGGACTCCTCTGATAAAATGCCTAATGATCAAGGTAAATCAGTAGATGGCCTCTCTCTCCTTTCCTCTCTTTTGTGACCTACTCTTATTAGCTTTCTGTTGTTTTTGTTTCTTTTTCCCCCCTGAAAATCAGTACTGTGTGTTAAAATCCACATTATTCATTGGCCAAAGTGGAGTTGAGTCCATGTTTGTGGCACTTGGGGTATCTGAAAAGCTGGGGAATCCACTTCAGAGCTAAATAGGCAGGAGAAAAACTAAGGAGAGTAAATGGAGTTCTGCAGCTGTAGGACATTGACCTTAAAGTGTGGGTCAGTTTGTTCTCTGTGCTAAGATATTTGAAATTCTGTAACAATGATAGGCATTTAGACCAGTATAAGAACAAGCATACCAATTTGTCATATTTGCAGCATCTAGGATTGCAGTAGTATCTCTAAATGAAAAGTTGTAATCAAATTCAGCAAATACCCTATTTTCCTCCCCCCACCAAGAATCTACAGATTTACCCTACTGAATTGTGTGATTATCTGTGACAAAATGAGTGCCATTTATTCTGTTAAATAAGCTTAATTCAGGGCTCTTTTTTTGCTTCTTCCCTTAAATATATCTGCTCATTTTAAAAGAGATAGAAACGGGACGCCTGGGTGGCTCAGTTGGTTGAGCAGCTGCCTTCGGCTCAGGTCATGATCCCGGTGTCCTGGGATCGAGTCCCACATCGGGCTCCTTGCTCGGCAGGGAGCCTGCTCCTCTCTCTCTGCCTCTGCCTGCCTCTCTGCCTGCTTGTGTTCTCTCTCTGTTAAATGAATAAATAAAATCTTTTTAAAAAATAAAAATAAAAGAGATAGAAACAACTTAAAATGGAAACTTAGGAAGTACAGGCCTCAGTGTCACCCTTCTCGAAATTGTCAACATAATTTTTCCACTGTAATTGCTATGGTGGAGAGGTAACTGGACTGTGGTTTTCATCTCTGAGAAGTCAGCTAAAGTTGGTATCTGTTCTCTATACTGAGAGCAATTGAAGTAAAGTTGATGGTTGCTTTCAAGATTTAAGAGTAGTTTTTAGAAGTAAAAAGTCTTGGGGTGCCTGGCTGGCTCAGTTGGTAGAGCATGTGACTCTTGATCTGGGGGTTGTGAATTGGAGTCCCATGTTGAATGTAGAGATTACTTAATAAAATCTTTAAAAAAAAAAGTCATCTTTGGATCTTGTTAATGGCAAGGAAGAGTCAGAACTTGCATGTGTGAGGGCTTCGGAAATGTATTTGCACTCAGTGAGTCTTTTGTTGTATGTTGGAGAGACTACAGACTTGCTGTGTGTGTGTATAAGGCGCCCTAGTGATGGTAGACATTTTGACTTAAGTGTGAGAACAGAAAAGTGAACTATACCGTGTACGCACAGAGTATGAATGTGCTCATTGTTCTTCCCCAGTTCACTGGATAAGCCAGTGAAGTACCACTCCTCTGGCTTTTAAAATTTTTTTACCCATAGTTCTTTTTGGTGTTTGGTTAATCCTTGGAATTTCTATTCATAGGTTATATTTAAAAGAAAAAGTGCTGGGAAATAGAGGAATTAAACCAATCAGTTTATTGCCAAAGTATACTCTTGGGCAATTATTTACATAATATGATACTCTGGATAGTTGGGCTCACGTGTGGGCTACCTGAAAAATAAGCACAGTTAAGTCTGAGGAGCCTCAGAAGGGCTAAGTCATCTCTTCCAGCTAGACTTCATCCCAGTGGAAAGAACGACCGCAGTCCCAGCATTCGGTGTGTACCATCTGGGAGCAGTCGTGGCCACGGAAGTAAGGGGATGAAGGAACAAGTATGGACAACAGAAAAGGGATCAGGGACTGAGTTAAATATGCCCTTTTGGATACTCAGCGACTTCTGTTACTTTGGGAGTTTTGAGCATCTGGAAACAGGAAACATTGTTTTCACCTCTGTATTTATTCTGTTAAGTGAACCATATACATAAATGTTCAGATTTTAATTTTTCATTTAGTCCAACTCTGATATGACATGAGCTGTAATGTTTTATAGAAATGCTTTTAGTTTATTTCTAAACGTTTCTAGTTTATTTCTAATCTATTTCTAGTAAAGCTTGATTTGTAGAAATAATTATTTGTAAATGTTTTCTGAAGCTTCATGCTCTGTGCCCCTATGAAGGGAAAGGTGATTTTCTTCCCTAAAAATTTATTATATATGTAATAATAGTAGCTAACATTGGTCGAACATTTGCCATATGTCAGGCAATATTCAAAATATTTTATAGGAGTAAATTTCCATTTAATCCTCAATACAGTTTTGTGAAGCAGATATCATTATTATTGCTGTTTTACGGTGAAGAAACTGAGGCTCAAAAATAATAAATAACTGGCCAAAAGTCGCGTACATGGTAGACCAGTATTCAAGGGCAGGCAGTGTGCTCTTTTAACCATGAGGAGCAGCTTTGACTTTACAATTCTTTCAGACTTCAGGAGGAATCCAAACCTTGGCTTGACAATACCTTTGCTGTATGGGGAAAGGATTCCTTATATTTGCTTTACCCAAGCAATTCTTCCTATAAATGTGAAGAACAAAATCGGGACCAAGATTATGAATTACTAAAAAAACTGATCTTTGTGTTTTATGAAGTCTTTTTGTGAGGTGTTCCCAAGCCTGAGATGAGCAAGCCTCACTCATTGTATTTTATGACAGTGGATTAGGAGACAGCGTCTTGGTGAGCAACAAGAGGGAAGACTGTTTTTCCATTCTTGGGTACTTGGGTAACTGAGCAGGAACCAAGAACCTGATTTGAATTTCCACATGTCTTCCTGCTCCTGCTTAGGGTATCTTTATATTGGAAAAGGCAACTTTAAAATGAGGGAGAAATCCAAACACTACTGACACCTACTACTAGGAGGATCAGCAAAGCCAACAAAGCCCACTTCTATAAGGCAGAAATCAACCTAACTGGTCCCTTGGTTCCTTTTCTGAGAGAAGCTTGCTTTTGCCATAAGTGGTCTGAGTAGCCTTGCAGGAACTGTTTCCTGGGCGAGAGAAATGGGCATTCTCACTGTATGAACAGCAAGTGGCAGTCTAGTTCCACAATGGATGCAGCCGGTGGGGGGTGGGGGTGGTGATGGGGGTGGTGAGCCTTTCAGATGCCTCATTGCATAGAAAGCTATGCCTTAGTTTGCTTTGCACAGCCTATTTTGTCCCCTGTTGTTTATGTGCTACTTCATTTTCTCATGGACAGAGTAGACTGAATTTTTTTTTTTTTGTAGAAAACACTCACTAGCTGTAAAGTGGACTCATCCCACCAATGGCTTGGGTCATTACTGACATGATTTCTTCTCCTTCAGCCTCAGGGTCTGCAGGAAAAGGAAGCCGGCTGCCAGACCTAGGATCCGACTACAAACCTCCAATGAGCGGTAAAGCTTTTCTGGCCCAATTATGGCTTTTTTGGCCCACCGTGGGCATGATGTGGTTTTGATGTGGGCTTGAATCTCAAAATGTCTTTTGTAGCTTCTTTGTGGTGGGTTATAGCATGTAAACTTATTTCCTTTTATTCAGTAGAGTTAACTTTAGGCATTTTTTGGCAAAAGTTTGCTAAATTACTGCAAACCCATTCATTATAGGATCCATAAATAAGATTGTTTCCCCGCATACCCAACCTAAAATAAGATTAGTTTTAAACAAATGAATCTTCCTTTTGCCCACTGCCTGCCGCTAAAGAAGAATTCGAATTTTGTTCTAAAAATAAACCCTCTAGCCTCCCCCTTCGGCTCGGGTCATGATCTCAGGGTCCTGGGATCGAGCCCGGTGTCAGCCTCTCTGCTTAGCAGGGAGCCTGTTTCCCTCTCCCCCTCTGCCTGCCTCTTGGCCTATTTGTGATCTCTCTCTCTCTCTCTCTCTGTCAAATAAATAAATAAATCTTAAATAAATAGATAAACCCTCTAATGGGATTATCTGTCACCTAGAACAAGCCAAAGAAATGCTTCAGAATCATGACTTTCTCCCCACACTGCTTACCACAGTGTTTTAATTTGGGAATTCTAAAAAATTCTTCCCACCAGCGTAAGAGCTGGTGCCTTCTCACTCCTGAAATGATGGCACCTACTTCTCTATAGAACTTTACTGTTTATAAGTTACTTTCACAACTGAAATTACATTTGATTCTCATAACACTCTGAAGCACGGAGAACAGATATTCCCATTTTATACATTAAGAGACTCGGTGGAGAACTACTGTGCCTGGACCCACCCACTAATTATGGATGTCCTAGAACCGAAATCCAGGGCTTCCGACTCCTGACTGTGACTTTTCCACTATCACACAGCCTAAAAGGCCTCGTGTTCTGTACCAGATGTGGGATTCTGATTCCTAGGCCAAGTTCTAGGACTCTGTGCTTTTCCTCCTGGGATGCGCGTGTTTCATCTATGTGCTGTCCAAGTATAATATGCAAGGCTATGAGGAAAGCAGTTGTTTCCTTGTCTTTCATTTATACATTCATTCATTCACACATGTTTATGAAGGTTCAGGTTCTATGTAACAGGCTATGTATGGAAGCAAAAGGAGTAACAAAGCAGTTGAAAGGGAAAGCTTCGTAGAAGAGGGGAAGTCTGACCCAGATAGGAAAGGATGCATGGAAGATGGCTAAATGTCACAGGGGTCGAACATTTCAGGAATCACCAACAGCACGTGCAAATGCATGTCAGCAAAAAGCAGCCAGCTCTGTCCAGGGCTCACACTGCCTGGAGACAGGCTGTGATTCTCACATTAGACCACGTAGGAGGTTAGAACCAGCCTCCCAGAAGCTCAGGTACCGCTGCTGCGAGATGTGAGCTTCATCCTGCTCATAGCACGCGTAAGATGCCTTGTACCACGAGTGAGCCGTGACTTCCGTTTCTTGAGTGCCGACCCTTACTGCTCTGGGGAACGAAGAATGGATCAGGGCTGAGATAATGAAGTCGGAGCGAGTGGTTCAGAACTGTTGCAATAGCCCAGATGAGGCTTGAGAAGTGGCCTGTCATTGTGTCCCTGGCAGGATATGCTCCCTCAGCAGCTCACTCTCACTCTGTCTTCCATGGGAGCTTTCGGTCCCGTCAGAAGCTGGAGGTCCGCTGCAATTACGTGGGAACTCCTCTCTGGCAGAGAGAGCTGCCACCCCCACCTCTGCTGGCCCCGCACCCCAGCTCCCCTGCTCTGAGTGCAGGGCCTGCCCCGCCACATACCCTGCCCAGTAACTGGGCACTGCTGTTAATAAAAGCTTTTTATGTAAAGCCCCAATATGGTCTAACTTTATTGGCCCCTAGTTCCATAGTCTTTCCCAAATATAAAAATATTGTTTTATTAAAGGTCATTATGTACAATTTAAGTTATCTATCTGCTTACTTTTTTTTCCCAGAAACGAGGAATAAAAATGATTGAACCAAATGGAGAATAAGCTCTTAAACCCTCCTAAATCAGCCCAGATTTAGCACTGTGCTTAGATGTAGCCTATAAAAATCATACAATCGGAAGTTGGAAGGTCAGCTAATGCAGTGTTATGGAAGGGGTTCCCACAATAAGTATACTTGGAATTAGATCAAAAGTTTATAAACCAGGGTTGTATTTGGAAATCACTTTAGGGGCTTTTCTAAAACACAGATTCCCAAGCCATAGCTTTATGTTAGGAATTTCTTCCACAATCTCCCAGACTTGTAGAATGTTTCTTCTTAGACACTTTTAGAAACTAAATACTCATTACCTGGTAAGGCAGCTCATCCATTATTATACATCTCTGACTGTTATTTAGGAAAGAGAGAATAACTGGGAGGAAAGACATCAGCTATCTACGGTAGTCAGAATTGTATGGTGGAATTTCCCATATTTTATAATATGAGCATGCGTAACTTTTATAATGAGGTGGGAAGGAAAGAAATGTGTTTCAAAAAATACAAGAGCAAGAGTTAGAATAGAGCTAGATTACAAAAGACCTTGATACAAAACGGCCCTCATCCTATAAGCAAGGAGGAAATAATAACAGGAAGAACAAAGAAGAAAAGCTATATTTCCTCGGGCTCTTCAGTGATCTGGCCTCTGTATGCTCCTCTGTCTTTTCCTGCTCGCTCTCTTCCCTCTAACTTTGCTTCTCTCCACTTGCTTGAGCAACCTGCCACCTTTCTCTTCCTTAAACATGCAAAGCTCATTCCTGCCTTAGGATCCTTCCACTAGCTGTTCCCTCTCTTTGGAACATTCTTCCTCCAGATCTTCCTATGGTGGGTTTTTTCTTGTCATTCAAATCTCAGCTCAAATGCCATTTCCTCAGAGAAGCTTTTTCCAACCACTCAGTCTGAAATAGCCACCCCATGCTGTATCATATCCCGTTTTATTTTTTCATAGCAGTTATTACTAATAGTTTCTTGTTGATTTTCTGCCTGTAACCCAGCAGTCACATCTTTATTGTACACTGTTGCATCCTTAGCACCTGGAACAATGCCTGGTACATAGTAACTACTCAATAAATATTTGTCAAGTTAATGCATATGTACAGACTTACTTTTTCCTGAAACTGATTAAGAGAATTAACTTTGCAAATGCTATATTTTTAAAAGCAGACTGTATTTTTCAAGTAGTTTTTGTGATCTCAGACATCTATATGTGGAGAAGAACTTAGCTTTCTCTGAATGTACATTTTTTAAATGCTTTTGAAAGTAAAAATCTAAATGATTTACAAATGGTGCTTTGTAAGACAAATTTGTGCATAATATAAGACACCAGGTGGGAGGGAAGGCCCTTTATTTGTCCAAGTATAACGTTTAGTATAATTCAGGAAGCCTTTACTAAACACCAGCTTCATGCAACACACTGTGTTAAGAACTGTACATAGTGTGTAAACTTGGCTTTGCAGGTTACATGAGACAAGACCTGTGTATCCGAGGCAACAGTGTATTACAGAGACTCTCACATGAAGTTTCCATACTCTGAGTGTATGCATTTTGGGAATTCTCAAACACTAACAGACGTACCGGTTTTCCCTCTACAGGTAGTAACAGCCCGCATGGAAGCCCCACCTCTCCCCTGGACAGTAGCATGCTGCTGGTCATCATTGTTTCTGTTGGCGTGGTCACCATTGTGGTGGTTGTGGTCATTGCTGTCTTTTGCACCAGGCGCACCACCTCCCACCAGAAAAAGTAAGGAGCTCCAAATGTGGTCCGTGATTTTTGCTATCTGTTCTTTTGCTCCTCTGTGACTTCTGTATTTGGAGTTGTACAAAGACATAAAACCGTCAGTACAGTTTACCCTTGAACAATGTGGGGATTAGGGGTGCTGATTGCCCCCATGCAGTCAAAAACCTGCATATAAATTTTGACTTCTGCAAAATTTAACTACCAATAGCCTACTATTGACTGAAAGCCTTACTGATAACATAAACTATTAACACCTATTTTGTATGTTATATATTCTATATAATATATATTATGTATGTATATTATATATGATATATACACACATACATGTGTTTTTGTATTCCTATAAAAAAGATAGCTAGAAAAAGAAAATTATGAAGAAAATAAGGAAGAGAAAATACATTTACAGTGCTATGCTGTATTACAAAAAAAAGTCCACACATGGATACCAAGCACATACCCTCACCCTGGCCCTTCCAACCCTAATCCTAGATCTGGAAAGTAGGTTCCTGAACACACGATAAGAAAAGCTGAGAAGCAGCCCAGTTATTCTGGAGAAGACCCCCAAATATTTAAGAATTGGTGGTATTTCTGAAAATGGGTCTAAAAGTAAAGATAAAAACAGAAGGAACAATTGAATATCTATTAAAACGTATGTAGAGCCCCAGATTCCTTCCTTTCCTCAGCCCAGTAGATGGCTGCATGTCTCTTCCTGCCCAAACAGAAGTCTGGGGTTTTATTCTCTGGTGAGATCTCTGAACTATAGAGTTTCAGGTACATACGCTAACCCAACCCCTAATCCCTAACCGTAACCCTCTGGAGAGGTCTCTGAATTGCAGGATATTAGGCACACACCCTCACACTGGCCCTAACCCTAACCCTGGATATGAGGAAGCAAATGGAAGACACACACACACACACACACACTCTCTCTCTCTCTCTCTCTCTCTCTCTCTCTCTGAAATATGCAGCCATAAAAAAGAGGGAGATCTTGCCATTTGCAACTACATGGATAAAGCTAGAGAGTATTATGCTAAATGAAGTCAGTCAGTCAGAGAAGGGCAAATACCATAGGATTTTTCACTCATGTAGAAATTAAGAAGCAAAACAAATGGGCAAAGGGAGGGGGGGAAGAGGCAAACCAAGAAACAGACTGTTAGCGATAGAGGACACACTGAGGCTACTAGAAGGGAGGTGGGTGGGGGATGGGTGACATAGGCGAAGGGGCTTAAGGAGGGCACTTGTTGTGAGGACCTGGTGCTGTATGGATGTGTTGAATTACTCTGTTGTACACCCAAAACTAAAATTACACTGTACAGTAACTGGAATTTAAGTCAAGACTTTTTTAAAAGTCTGTGTGTAAGTGGACCTCCCACTGTTCAGTCCCATGTAGTTCAAGGGTTAACTGTACATGAAAAGTGATGTTTTAAATATTTTTAAGGGAAATGCAGAATGGTTCTTCTTATAAATGTGTATCGGTGTTTTGGCAGGAAAAAGGTACACACTTAAAACGGGTGAAGGAAGCTTACTGAAGGGAGCGTTTACAGAGTCACGGGGTGTTTAGGAGACGATGTAGAGATATTCAAGGACCAGCAGCCATGACAGGCCACTAGTCACCCTTAGGCCTGAAAGGGCAAGAGGTCTTTCTGAAGAAGAGAGAGCTATGTTCAGAGGCCCGAAGCAGTAGGAAAGGGCTTCTTGACAGGAGCTGGGTGTGGTGGGAGGAAGGTGTCCTCGGCCAGCCTCTAGCCCCACAGGGCGGGGACAGGGTGAAAACACCTCCTACTCTCCAGCCAGTGTCTTCCCTCAGCCAAACCCATCAGAAACCAGGAGCAGGTTGCCAAGTAAAGCAGATAGTAAAGCAGACTCAACCTCTTGAGTCACAGAGCCAAGGAGAGGACGGGTCTAGAGAGGGACGTGGACCGTGTCCAGCCAGGCCGGCGGCTGCTTTGGAGTCCTGTTTGTAAGCACACGGCAAACCAGATGCGCAGGAGCTTAGGGACATTCTTACAGGCTTTTCATGGCACAAATGCCACCTGAAATGGAAAAGGACCACAGACCTCTTACTCTACGTCTGGGTTTAAGAGTATTTTTCAAAGGCTGCCTGGGTGTCTCAGATGGTTGAGCATCTGACTTTTAATCTCAATTCACGTCATGATCTCGGGGTCGTGAGATCGAGCCCCAGGTCAGGCTCAGTGCAGAGTCTGCTTGAGTTTCTCTCCCCTCTAACTCTGTTCCTCCCCCTACCCTGCTGCTCCATGCTCTCGCTCTCTCTGAAATAAATTTTAAAATCCTTAAAAAAAAAAAAAAAAGAATATTTTTCAAGAAGTGCTACCAAGTGTGGAAGGTTAGGACTGGTAGGGACAGGTTGGGGTTAATGGGGGGAGACACTGATTTCGGGAATAAGAAAGTCTCATTTATAATTGATATATCAAATTAGCAGAGGGGTCAAATGACTGCTAGCCCGGAACTCCTCTGGGCTGTTGAGAGTTGTGTTAATTGTCTGGAGAAGATAGCAAGGAGATTCAACTGTAAGACCGTTTGATAACAGCTACGCTCCTAAACTGAAGAGAATCCCTGATCCTAGACGACTTTCAACTCAACATATAGCTTCTGGCCAGCAAGACAGAATACCAAAACTAAAAAGATTCCTGAGTTAACCCCTAACAGCAAAAAACACAGAGGGGCAATAAAATGACTTAAATGCTGGATCCTAAAAGATGGTAAGATGGAGCTATTGCTCCATAAAAGAGAAAGACAAGTTCATACCAGTGTCTGGGATTATCCCTCAGACTTGGTCGGCCCAAGGCGAGACGATGCGTGTGTTTAATGACAATACATTTGTTTGTTTTCAGTAGAGAGGACAAGTACAGACTGCCCTGTCACTGCCACTCGAGATGGCTTTATGCCATTTTGTGTACATTTTGTGAGGTTTTTAATCTTTCTTTTCCCAAATAAAATAGCTTCCTATAGCTTGCATTGCATCTCTTTTCCAAGGGAACGGAGGACTCCTTTCATAAGCTTCCTGGTCACTGCCTCTTAAACCTCTCCCTATCTCCTTTTGATTACAGAAAACCATTTCTTTTAAACATAACATCAGTGACGTTATGACATTAACTTGTCTGCAGGCTTCTTTATTCAGCATTTCAAATGTATCTCCTTTTATGAATTAGGGTTTTTTGGGGGGTTTTCTGTTTGTTTGTTTTTTATTTGACACAGAGAGAGAGATCACAAGTAGGCAGAGAGGCAGGCAGAGAGGGGGGGGGGGAAGCAGGCTCCCCGCTGAGCAGAGAGCCCGATGCGGGGCTCGATCCCAGGACCCTGAGACCATGACCTGAGCTGAAGGCAGAGACTTTAACCCACTAAGACTAGGTTAGGCACTAAGACTAGGTGCCCCTGAACTTGGGTTTTATATCTAGTTTCAGAAGTCTTGATATCTTTTTTTAAAAGAATCTAAAAAAAAAGCAAAGTGATGGAATTCCTTAGTGCTTTGGGAGATTTAAAATTCAAAGTAAATAAAAAGTACTTATTCTTCAGATTGACAGGTAGAAAAGTGAGTTGGTAGTAGGCTCTGTACTTTGAATCTGTGAATCCTATAGATTTGGGTCCTGCTTAAAAGAATTGTGTCGAGTCTTCATGGGGCTTTTCCTCTCCTCTCCCAATGACCGTCTTTCCAGCCGTTCCATGAACCACTGAAAAATATATGTGAGCTTTTCTTAATACTATTCTTCCTCTCTGAGGCGGTACCTCCCATTTCAATTGTAGCTGCTAATAGACCCTTACAAACTCAAAGTTGACCGAGCATTTAGGGCCTAGCCCCTCATTGCTTCTCAACATTTTCCTCATAAACTACCTCACCCTCAGCAGTTGAGAACTATGAGATCCAAATACCTCCTTCAGTGTACTTCCTCCTACCGGAAGCCAGTTCTCCATTTATCCTCTGGATCTCAGTAGCTCTCATCTTTCTGAAGCCTTATACTTGCTGTTCCCCCCTCCACACAGCTAACCTTTCACTCTCTTGGCTTTGTCTCTTCAGCAAGTAAGTGTGCTCACACCTCTTTCATCCTAAGAAATCATTATAATTACAACCCTTATTCTACTGCGTGGTCCTCCCCATTAGCTGTTTACAAAGCCGTCCTCCCCATCACCACAGAATCTCTTGATCACTGTATACTCTTGTCCATTCTTTCATTGCCTGCTGACGCTTCAGTTCTTGTTGATCTGGATTCTGCTCCTACCACTTCACCAAAATTGTTTTGCTGAGGACCGATGATCTCTGTGTTGTTAAAGCCAGGAGACATTTTTTAGTCCTTGTCTTAATCTCTGAACAATATTTAACTCAACTACTCCTTCCTTCTTGAAACACTCTCCTCTCCTGTATGTCATGATTGTATGTTCTTTTTCACAGCTCTTCCTATCTACTCAGCCATCAGACCTTCCTCAAGACCTGATCCTAGACTTACTTCTCTTTCTGTGCTCTCCCCCAGTGATATCTACTCCCATGGCTTCATTTCCTGTCTGCATTCCAGTTACTTCTGTGTTTCTGTCTCTGGCCAAGGCCTCTCTTCTGAGTCTCATACTTGCACGCCCAGTTGCCTCTTCTACATTTCCTCTTGAATGTACCGGGGCACTCACCATGTTCAAGATAGAATTTACAGTCTTTTCTGTCAAGCCTGCTTTTATCCCATTAACTCCAAGGTTAATAAATGGCTTAGCCTCAGACCTTGTCAACATCATCTGCTCCTCTTACTTCTTTATTCCCACCCCACCCCGCCCTACATCATTTATTCACCAACTCTTGTCATTATTTCTGCCTCCTAAATAGATGTCACATCTGCCTCTTTTCTCCATTCCACCGTCCTAGACCACTGTCCGTCATGGCTAAGATTGGTGCGGTAGTATCCTAACTAGGCTCCTGTCCCCCACCCCTAAATTCATTCTTTACACCACAGTTGGTATAAATGTTTAACTCAGAATTGATCTCCCTGCTCTTCTGCTTAAAACCATATAGTGGTTTCTCATTTCATAGAGGGAGGTTAAACTCTTGGCATGTCTCTAAAAGCTTTTATGATCTAGGCTACCTTTCCAGCATCATTTCATCATTCTCTCCCTGGTTCACTATGCTTCCACCACTTAAGACTTCTTACAGGCACTCTTGACATACCAGGCTGTTGTACTCTGCTTCGAAGCTTTGACATAAGCTGATTTAATCATCTGGAGAGCATCTTCTGCCCTTCCTCCTCTTAAGTTTTAACTTCAGTGTCACCTCTTTCTCCCAGTTTATCCTAGCCACCTTATGCCAACTATTAAGTAACTATAAAACTTGGCGTTTCATTAAGCTCAAAATATTTTAAAATAATGAGATCCATATCTGTCTTCCTCACTTAACCAGAAATGCCGAGAGCACAGCAGTCCAGCACAGGGAGTGACTGACATACAGTGGGTACCTAATAAATGATCATTGGGTGGGTGACTGAGTGTGAGTGGGTGAATGGAGAAATTAAGGCACAGAGAAGTAGACACTGTCATCCATATTCTTGATTTTATCCTAGATTTGGGTTCCCTGAAATGTTCCCTTCCTCTTTTATAAGCCACAGACTCTATCTCTTTTCCAATGTTTTATTTCTAATTAACATTCTCTCTCTATTGATTGGAACTTGAGAAACCTTCTGCTTTAGAGATAACTTAATTTTAAAATGCTGTCTAGTCTGTTGATAATAAAAAAAAAGTCACAACGCAGTAGTCAAATATGCCCTTGTGTGTATTTTGAAATATGTGTGGACAAAGCAGAGATACATTTACTGTTCCCAAAAATAAACTTCTTTCCCGTCTTCTGTTGTTTTGTATCTGTGTTTTTAGCTCCTGCCTTTGCTTAAGGCATCTCTCAGAAGGGCATTTTTAATCATTCAAGCTTTTTCACAAATAAGTCCAGAAGAGTTAACCCAAAAAAATAAAAACAAAAAAACTCTCTTCAATTTGTGCCTAGGAAACGAGCTGCTTGCAAATCAGTGAACGGCGCCCACAAGTACAAAGGGAACTCCAAAGATGTCAAACCCCCAGACCTCTGGATCCACCACGAGAGACTGGAGCTGAAACCCATCGATAAGTCTCCAGACCCAAACCCCATCATGACTGATACTCCAATTCCTCGTAACTCTCAAGATATCACACCAGTTGACAATTCCATGGACAGCAACATCCATCAAAGGCGGAATTCTTACAGAGGTGCAGGTTGTCCCCAAAGGCGGAAAAACTATTTCCATTTAAATCATTTTCCATTCCCTAAAATTGCCTGAATTTGGTGATTCCTGTGTGAGGTTAGGTTTAAAGAAATGTGTGTTGTGGGATTTGGTCAACATCCGACAAAGAATAGATAGTTGGGGAAAACATAGCTCGTTATTGGGGAGAAGTTCTGTACCCAGATGAGACAGATGTGTTAGGTCTCTTCTCATGTGTCACCACCTTGATACAGAAGCATTCGAGACAACCTAGCCTCTGTCCGTCCATTTCCTCCTCTCCCTTCGGTTAGAGTCCGCCCCTCCCTGTGGTGTTCGGCATGTTCGTGGGCCGGCTGCCCTTGCTCACAAACACCACACTGAGGCACGGTAGGCAGTGTTGTGTCGGCTGCACTGACTCTCAGCGGAGACTCCTGTAATGTGCTCCTGATCGTTTTCCTCTTTTTTCACTTCCTGCAGAAGCACGTTATCCCCATTCTGTTGTTTGCGAGTCCTGAACCCACCGCGGGAAATGTTTTACTGCTGAGGCCGCTCGGTGGCCCAAGGCACACGCTTATAACTAACCTCCATATTTGATGTCTAGGGCATGAATCCGAGGACAGCATGTCTACACTGGCTGGAAGGCGGGGAATGAGACCAAAAATGATGATGCCCTTTGACTCCCAGCCCCCGCAGCGTAAGTTAAAAGCTTTTCGTTTCCCCCGTGCTGTCAGTCTACCCAGGTGTCCGGGGGAACCGCTCCGAATGATCTCTGTGACACAAGAGATGACCTCCTGAGGCTCTGGCCCCTTGAGCAAGAAATACCAAACACTTTTGGGTTTTGCAGTTTACATCATTCTTGAGATATATAAGCTAAAAAGCCAACTACCCCAGTCTCCCAGGAACAGAGAAGTAACCAGTCCCCCTAACAGTATGCACAGCATCGCTACAGGAGGGATGGAGAAGCATCCTTCCAGGCTGGGGCTAAGGAGAGCCAGGTGTCACATAGACTTCCTGATACACACTCAGTGTTGATGGGCACCCGTCATTTTTTTAATTAATTGACTTTATATTTTAGAGGATTTTTCAGTTTATAGGACGGAGTTTTTAAAACATAATTTTTCAGCCTTATTTGACCATACTTCGCTTTGATAGGCATAAAAAAGTTATTCAGCCTCCTTTAATAATTTCGAAATTCAAAGTAAGTTTGAAAACCAAAAAACAGTGGAACAAACCAATTTTTTTGTTTAAACTACTGTGTCTTCTGTGTCTTCTCCCTTGCCGCTGTTTTCAAGGTAGGGAAGCCGTTCAGACCGGCTAGCACGGTGGGGCTTTCGGGCGAGGGTCCCCTGTGCCATCCTACAGCGAAAAAGCCTCCTGCCTACTGATAGCAAGTTTTCCCAGATCGGTACCAGAAGTATTCACTGTAAGCTGAACAGATATCCAGTAAGCCTTAGCACTGTCAGACACCTAGATTCAAATCCTGAAAGCATCCACTAGATCACTTTTCAGTTTGACCTAAATGAGCTTTTGAATTTTTTATTCATTTCTTAAGATGTCCCATGTCAGAACTCTCAGCGACCTCTCTGTTGACAAGGGGCAGAGATTTAAATAGTCACAGACACCCTACGCACAAAGAAGTGAACCATGGCTCCCTGTACTTGGAAACTGGTGAAACGTCCAGGTGTGAAAATGCACACAGATTGTCACACTCACCGTGCACAGACATGTAGACACTAGATTCCAAAAGTCAGCTTTGAGAGAGAAGGGACTGATTCTTCAGCAGGTCATTTTTGCACAAAGTAAGGACCGTGATGAAAAAAGAAGGGCCTGAACTCGCAAACATGAGGGAAAATCGTGGTTTCCCTCTTATAATAGGTGCCCTGGCTGGGGTCCCAGGTCTGAAAACGTAAGTGTATGAAAAGTGTAGGAAACACAACCCATTCCAGTTGTGTTTGATTTATAGCAAGATGATAGCTTGTTTGTTTTGGACAAGATTTTAGTTTTTACCTGAACTGGCTTCTTGTTAAATGTTAAGGAGAAAAGATAGGTTGTACCAGTTGGTATCAGTTATTTTTTCTTTTTCTTTTTTGGGAATGGGCAAGGAATACACATAAATATACAGTATTATTTAATTTGTGTCTCAATTGTTGGGTGAGTGAGTGGAATCTTTAATTCAGGGTTCTGGAAACAGGTATTCAGATATGCTTGTGACCTTCGGATTTTGAGATCTCCTTTTTCCCACGTGGCTCCAGTCCTTTTTCTCAGGCTGGGGTTCCCTGGCGTCTGTACTACTCCCACCTACCCGGCCTTCAGCAGCTGAGCACTGCTGGGAGGCACCTGCATTGGTCGCCCTTGGACAAGGCCTTGCTCAGAAGCGCCAGGACCCACGGCGGCTGACAGCTAGTGATTGCCTGCTGTATTCTAGGGAGGTGCTTTCACATCATCTTCTTTTTTATTTACCCAATTTGGAAAGACTGGAAATGCCTTTAAAAAGAGAAAGTCAGGTTTGTTTTTCTGTGCTAGAGTCCTGCGTACCGAGAATGCTTTTCAGGTTGTACTTCCTAGGTAAAAGTCAGGAGGCTTCTTCCGCTCCCCCTGGCCTTAATTCTAGAGGATACTGATGCTGAAGCTCCCCGCTTCAGAAAACCACCTCTCTTCCCCTAAAGGAGGTGCTGCCTCCCAGACTGCCCTGAACCTCCTTTGCCGGCTTTTCCAAGTTGCATTTAGTTCCAGAGAGACCACTTGAGCCTCTGGCCTCTGAGTGCAGCGAATGCCCCTGTTTTGTTCCCCAGGCCCTGAGGAGGGAAGGGGCAGTGATGCTCCAGGGCCTGTGGCTGGTTGTGCCATCTGCCAATCTGGCAAGTGGCCAGGGCAGGAAATAGCTGGAGAATAAAAGCGTCTAGGATTTTTCTTCACTAGAGTAATGTTGAGTGGCCCCACAAAAACCTAGGGAGGTCCTTGGCGACAGACATTTAATAGACTCCAAAGGTTAACTAAGTTTTATCACAGTTTGTGATGCCCTTGCTTAGAGGGAAGAAAAGGTCCCCTGTGTTCCTAGTCAGCCCCACCTCTTTGCCTCTTGGAGGGGTTTAGGGCTGTCCGTGCCGGTCTTAAATATCCTGTCTCTAAAATTACTCTAAGGGAGTACCTACGAGAAGCTTATTCCCCAACTGGGCTTCTGATTTTGTTTGTTTGCATCTCTAGGATCGATAATGAAGCCTCATTAAAGGACTGTTTTGTCTTCACAGAAAGTTGTATATGGAATATCTGTGGAAATTTGGATTCATTAGCAAAATGCAGCAAATTTAATTCCTTAGCCATTGTGGGAAGGAAGGATGCAATTAGGAAAGATCCATTTATATTTTAAAATGTGAATGGATGTGGCCGAGCTCCCAGACTAGAAACAGTAAGAGACGGTGCCACAGGCCTGTGTTTCATGCTTTCATGCTAGACTGGAGTTCAGTTCTGTTTACGTTCCTTTTAAGATACAAAAAACATTAAACAGCCACTTATCCATTCAGCCTAAATACCTATTGCATATTGTGTCTCTTTCAACAACAAGAAAAAAACAGAACCTATTAGGAATATACTCGAAGGAAAAGAACTTCTATTTTTTTAGCAGGAGAAAAAAACGATAGAAACCTAACCATCATTTGTTTGCTTATGGATTTATATTTTGTGACATATTCAAATAGATATTTTTAATCTATTAAAATAACTCACGTAATCCATGTTTATTGTAGAGGAGCTGGGAAATACAGATAAACCAAAAGAAGTTTTTTTTTAACTCCTGACCGTGGTTCCCCACAAGATGATCCCATTAACATTTTAATGCATATTCCTCAGAGGTTTTTTCTGTGTGTGTGTGTGTGTGTCTATAGATAGATACATGCATAGGAACATGTTGATTTAAAAACAATTTGAATTTTTTAAAAATTAAATTTCCATTCAAATCCGTGGCTGATTGTTCACATCCGGCCAGCTGCCCCCCCCAGACGCCAAGGGAATGGTTGTACTGCCTGGGAGGGGCAGGGGTGGCTTTGCTCTGGAACTGTGACTTGTGTGTGTCCGTGCAAGCACGTTAAGCACTTCTCTGTCTTGTGTTCGTCCACAGCTGTGATTAGTGCCCATCCCATCCACCCCCTCGATAACCCTCACCATCATTTCCACTCCAGCAGCCTCGCTTCTCCAGCTCGCAGTCATCTCTACCACCCGGGCAGCCCGTGGCCCGTTGGCACATCCCTGTCCCTTTCAGACAGGGCCAATTCCACAGGTGAGAGACGAGGCTCGAGCCCCAGATGCAAAGCATTCCAAGAGTTGGCAAGCTCAAATGGGAAGGACTTGCCCTGCTTAGAAGGATATGGAATTTTTCTGTGTTGTTTATGTATCATAACGTTTCTGTTGTTGACTCCAATCGATTTCTGTAAAATTCACCCCCCATTTTTTTCTCCCTGAGTTGGTGAGTGCTCGGTGCAAGGTGTTCTTTGAGTAAAAACACAGTAACTCTAATCACATAACCATGTCTTGTTTCATCAAGTTGCATCTTGATTCAGTCACATTTTCCGTTTGTTTATTTTTTAATCTTCTAATCTGAATGGAAAACTCATTTGGGATGATTTTCAGACACCATTCGTGGCCTTCGCCTTGCAGTTACGCTTTGGTTAGGAGGGTCTTTAGGGCAGCCGTGAGGTAATTCTCCTGTTAGGTCTTATACATAGTCCTCCTGTGGCCCAAAGTAAGAAATGCATCCAGGGTCAGTGGGGCCAGTACTGCATTGAGTTTTGTGTACGTTGTAAACCTCAGGTTGCCCAGAGGATTGCGGACGTTAGAAGAGGCTGCACAGGCATGCATCATCTCTAAAAAAACAGATAGGAAATGAGCCTAAAAATCTTCAGTGCCTTTAAAGAAATAACATTGTCAGACAAACATGTCCCCAGCTTGGAAATCTTAAGAAATAGCATTAGCAAAGAGTTTCAGGGAGGAATGGAGCAAACGCTGTTGCTCCTCATTAAATGAAAAGTAACTCCCAACCTGTCAGTGTCAGGTGCAAAGCTAGTAACTTCTCCTATGTACAGTATGTTCTTTCTCCATCATTCGAAACGTGTCTGTTAATAGTTAACGACGTTAGGAGTAGAATTAAATTTTGCTCGTTCTGAAAAATAAGGAAATTCCAAGTGAATTCCATTTCAAAAGCACCTCAAAACCTCCTGCTAGAAGTTTGGGTTGCCAGTAACATTATTCCCCCTTCTCTTAAGTTTTGATCCATTTGAAACACACCCAGAACATCAAATGAAGATCAGAGCTAGGTTAAGGGGATGCCTACTGACTCCCAAAGTTAGCTCTCCCAAACCTTTACTTGGTTTAGAGGATGCCACTTAAACTCGTGTCTAAAATGGGCCTTCCTGCTCTCTCCTTCCAGATCGAGGTTTGGGGCCCCTGCCTTAGGGAAAGACAGTCTACTGGCAGCTATCTGGACAACCAAACTCTGCCTCACAGACCTGGTCTCAGAGGGAACAGGGACCAGAAAGCAGCCTTCCAGATCTGCTCTTAGAAAGCAGTTTTGGTGTCCTCACTCTGTTTCTCTATTTTTAAGGCAGAAGAATCCTACCCACTAGGAGGTGGGCCCACCTGAGTGCGTGGCAGGTTCTTCTCAATCAGATCTTCCTCTTCCTCTCCGACTAGGAGGGGGTTGAAGGTTGGCAAGGAGCAGAGTAGCCCCCAGCCACCCCTGATCCAAGTGGTTTAGTGCTGCTAAAAGGTCCTTTCTCTGTGAACCCGGGCAGACAGTGAGGAGAGGAAAAAGTAATGACGTGTATCACTACAGGGTTCATCACTTTCGTGACCAGAGGGGGATAAAGAAGGTAAAGTAATGACAGGGAAACTCACTGACGACAGTTCGGAAGCACTGAGCAAGTATCTAGAAATGATCCACATTCTCTCACTGTTGTATTTTACTGGGTCTCTGGAGCTCGGTGCTGCCACCAGCCCCACGCACGTGGGCTAAGCGTGGCTAGGACTTGGCCAGGGCAGGGCTGTCCCTGCTCTGGAGAACCCCCGCTTGACATAGGAAAAGCACTTTCCACTTGTCCAGGCCCTCGGCCGGTGTGAACTTTGTGTCTTAAACCCTGAGGTCAGTCAGTCAGGAAGCCGGCCCCTAGGCAAAGCAGAAATTTTAATGACAGCATAGTTTTTCTTGTGGGCCAGCAGCGTCGCACCCTTCGCTGGGAATCTAACGTGTCCAGTGCCCTCTGCAGTTACACAGCCAGGCGGCCCTGGTATGTAGCAGCAGGCCAGAGCTCTGACTCGGGTAGGCAACACTATTCTCCTTTTTTACATTTCCCACCATCTCTCGGACCCTCAGAAACTTATACACCAAAGTCAGGCATTTGAGGCGGCCGAGGTAGGCCTGTGTGCCCCAAGCTGACCTGACCCGTCTCCCAACACAGGCTGACATGGTCCAGGCTGGAGTCCGCTGCTTCTCTCCTTCCCCTTCTCCCCTCCCTCTTCTCCCCTCCCTAACCAGCTTCTCCCCAGCTGTGGTTATGGATGGCTCCAGGAAGCACAAGAAACGAGGTCCTTTGGGCACCTCTTAAGAGGATGAGGAGTGACATAGGCCTAGTAGGGCTGTCACAGCCAGGCTTTCCACCCTGGGGAAGGTGTGTGAGTCCCTCAGCCCTGGGACCCAAATCTTTAAGCTAAGGGTAAGTTAGCACTCAGGACTGGCGCGTCTCATCTCCTGAGAGCCCAAGGGAATAGATTCGATGATACCTCAGTGACAAAGGCAGGGAAGGAGGTTGGATTTCTACAGGCTCCTCATGTGTTACTACTTAAAAGAGTTTATTTTCCTTTTTGAAGTGGAGGACTCTAGGAGTCAGGGGAGGCCCTCCTCCTGGCTACCGCTGCAGCCCATTTGCCCTGAACTGGTGTCTCCAGGCCCCTCATCAGGATAGGGATGTTGGTCTGCACCAGTTTACGCTGTTTAAAAGGGCTTCCTTTTAAAGGGGACCAGTAGTATTGGAAATGGAAGGGCAGTGTAATGTGGGAGATCCGAGCATGGGCTTGGGAGTCAGGGCACCGGGATTCGGATTCCTGCCCTTGCCATTCTGTGTCCTCGAGCAGCGCCCAAGCTCCTGGCGCCTTCTGAGTTACTGTGAGCATAGAATGAGCTAACGAATATAAAGCCCATAGCATAGTGGCTGGCTCAGAGTAAGCACTCAGTAGTTTACAAAGAAAAGAACCTTATCAATTATTCAGGTCCTGTGTTCAGCACATATATACATCTTCTCAGTCCCCACTGAATCGTGTCGTCCTCGCTGTTTTGTAGGTGAACGAAGAGACTCAGATTCAGTGACTGCCAAGTTAACCCAGCCAGTGTGCCAGAATTATAGTCCAGGTTTATCTGACTCCAAAGCCAGTGTTTTTTCTATCCCACCATGCTGCCTTCTGGAAGAACTCTAACCCCTCTTCACATACGTGGAGACTATCATGTTCTTCCTTAGTCGTCCCCTTCTCCAGGCTGATCTTCCCCTATTTTTTTCCTCTGGACCCAAACACCCTTCACGTGCATTGCTCTTCAAGCTATTTTCAGACCTCCGGACTATTTGGTCGTCTGGGTCTCCCTGGAGCTGTGGTGCGGCTGTGCATGGTCCCCTGAGGGCATGCAGGGCCCGTGGCATCGCCCCTCCTGTAGTAACCTGCAGGCCTCGCGGTGCTTGTCATAGACACGTTGCCTCTGACAAGCCAGTTTCTAAGACCATCAGTCAGTCAATGAGTGAAGTTTTTAACCTCCTTTTATACTTCTTCACATCTTAATAGACAGTAGCCTCGGGAACCTTTATGTGTACTCCCTAGTAAGTACTCAGGAGAACGTCGTAAAATTGGGACCACTTAGCTGTGTGGGCGAGAACATTTCAGCAGAGCAGCGGGCTGGCAAAGTTGTTTGGGACTCTCTTAGATTAGTCCATTCATACCTGGCCTTGGCAGTGGTGCTGATCCATGTTCCCTTGGAGTAGCACTGATCCTGAGTGCTTATTGAGCTGATTTCAGGGGCCCTTAGAAGTAGCCAGAACTCTGGTATGTGTGTGTGTTTAATGGTAGAAGAAATGCTAACATTTAGACTTTCCTGCTGTAGAATCTGTTCGAAATACCCCCAGCACTGACACCATGCCAGCCTCCTCGTCTCAAACATGCTGTACTGATCACCAGGATCCTGAAGGTGCTACCAGCTCCTCTTACTTAGCAAGCTCCCAAGAGGAAGATTCAGGCCAGAGTCTTCCTACAGCCCACGTGCGCCCCTCCCACCCGCTGAAGAGCTTTGCTGTGCCGGCAATCCCGCCCCCAGGCCCTCCCACCTATGACCCCGCGCTGCCCAGCACACCATTACTATCCCAGCAAGGTGAGTGAGGACAGTAGCACCACTGGCGGGACCCTTGGGCTCTGGCTTGTGGCACACGTCACCTCTTTGAAAATAGCAAATACCTTCCAAGCTAATTCTAGCAGTTCAGAGTAGCTGGAAGTCACTGCCCCCTCTCAGGAAGAATATGGGCTCCCCTTCTTGGGGAATGCACAGGAACCGGAGAATAATATTGTGGGGAGTGAGGGCAGACTTGGTGAATCGTGTTTTGGGTACAGAATTCTTGGTGGTAAAATCCAGTGGCTACAGGTGTGGGCAACAGATCTAGTCCACTTAGCCTCCCAAAAATGCCTTCCTCTGCAGGGTTCCCGTAAGCTAGGGTAGGATTGGGGAGGACAAGACCTGGAAATAAGGGACCCTTCAGATAGGACGGAAGTCTGTTCCTCAAGTTCACCTGGTCCAACAGAGTTCCCTAACCTGAAAGGCATGCTTTTCCCTACTTCTCCACATCTGTTATGATGGTCTGTTTTAGAGTAAGTCGGTGGTTTTCAAGCTTTTTGGTCTTAGGACCCCTTTATATTCTTAAAAGCTATTGAGACCTTGAAGGAGCTTTTCTTTACATGGGCTAGATCTACCAATATTTAGTGTATTAGAAATTAAAACATCCAACTCCAAAAAAAAAAAAAAGAAAAGAAATTAAAACAAAATTCTAAGCTATTTTGTTAACTCATTTAAAAATAGCAAATCTATCACGTAAAGATAAATAGCGTATTTTTATGAAAAATAACTTTTCAAAACAAAAATAGAGAAAAGTGACATTGTCTTGTATTTTTGCAAATCCCCGTAATGACTGGCTTAACAGAAGGGAGCTGGATTCTCAAACCGGCTTCTGCACTCGGTCTTGCAATATGTTATTTTGGTGGAAGTGTAAGAAGAAAACCTGACCTCACAGATAGGAAGTTGTAAAGGGAAGAGTATTTTTGTAACCTTTTCAGAGAACTGGATATTCTTTTTTTTTTTTTTTTGAAGATTTTATTTATTCATTTGAGAGACAGAGAAAGTGAGAGAGAGCATGAGAGGAGAGAAGGTCAGAGGAAGAAGCAGACTTCCCGCGGAGCCGGGAGCCCGATGGGGGACTCAATCCTGGAACTCAAGGATCATGACCTGAGCCGAAGGCAGTTGCTCAACCAACTGAGCCACCCAGGCGCCCCGGATATTCTTTTTTTGATACCGTAGCAAAACACAAGAAGTTGTAGCTTTTGATAGGTTTCTTTGTAGTGTAGTATGACCATGCCCATGAACTGTTTGTACTCTGTTCCATTAAAATCCATCTATCTTTTACTTAAAATGCATGATATCGGGCATCATTTGGAAAATATAGGTTTAGTAAGTTATGCAGATCCTCCAAATCTTAACACAGTTCATTTGCAGTCTGTAAAAATACGTTTATTGGGACGCCTGGGTGGTGCAGTTGGTTGGGCAACTGCCTTTGGCTCAGGTCATGATCCCGGCGTCTTGGGATCGAGTCCCGCATCGGGCTCCTTGCTCCGCAGGGAGCCTGCTCCTCTCTCTGCTTCTGCCTGCCTCTCTGCCTGCTTGTGTTCTCTCTCTGTTAAATGAATAAATAAAATCTTTTAAAAAAATACGTTTATTAATATCACCAAAGTCTGTAAGTACTGGGAGGCTCTCAAGCTCTTGGTGGCACATGCAAGTTTTCCAAGATTCTAATTTTGACATGAAACTTGAATTTTATCATTGGCGTTAAAAACTGTCCGTTGTTTTTCTCGAAGTCACTGGCTTACTTTATTTACTGTCTAGAAAATGTTGCCACATGCTCAAGTCTGAATAACTGGTTTGTCTGTCGGTCTTTCTTTGGACGGACGTCGGAGGTTCGTGACTAGAGCCACAGTTGCACTTGTAACTCAGGCTGTCGCAAATGCCCTGAGCTTCAGTCACCGTCTTGTAGGACAGAGAAGTACTGTATGCATGCCTTCCATTTTGTCACATAGAATAAAGGATGTGTAATCAAGGTTGAGGTTTAGTAATTTTTACTACTTCCTGAAGGATGATCTTAAGTTAAACTAGCTTTTTTTTTTTTTAATTGTTAGGCACGTCCGTGAATGTCTTTACAGTTTGGGGCCAGTGCCTTAATTTATGCTAAGGCTCCAGCAGTTTTATCCACTGTTGCTTTCATACCATCAGCGTAGAGACACAAACGTCTTATTATTGCAAAAAGAATTTTGACCTTAGTTCTAGTTTTCTAAAGCCAAATGGAATGGTTTCTCTGGCCACTTTCTCCCTCCTTCCATCAAGTGCAGTGCCTTTCCAGAGCGAGAGCTGTGCGCTGGGTCTGGGTGCATCCCTCACCCTGAAGCAGCATCTGGACCTTAGCTGCCTTTGGGAGATCTGGGGAAGCAGCTCAGCCACACACCTAATGTGCCCTCTCCCCTTAGCTCTGAACCATCACATTCACTCGGTGAAGACGGCCTCCATTGGGACTTTAGGAAGGAGCCGGCCTCCGATGCCAGTGGTGGTGCCCAGTGCCCCTGACGTGCAGGAGACCACAAGGATGCTGGAAGACTCCGAGAGTGTAAGTTCCTGGGCCACCAGCCCAGCCAGGAGGTCTGGGTGTGTGTCCCGTGGCCTGCAAGTGTGCCAGTCACGCTGATCTTGCGTGCCGGCCCAGAAGTGTGAAGCAGGTGCAGTCACACGTTGAGCGGACATCCCTGAGCATCCCCTCTGAGCCAGGAGTGATGGCTTATGTGCTTTCTCTTCCCCTAGAGCTATGAGCCAGATGAGCTGACCAAAGAGATGGCCCACCTGGAAGGACTAATGAAGGACCTAAACGCCATCACGACAGCATGAGACCTTCCCCGGGACCCGACTGCAGGCCTGGGTCGGGAAGTCTCGGGACAGAGCCTGGAAAGCAAGGATTGTACAGAGCACGTGAGGACAGCACTTGAGAACACAGAGCGAGCGAGCAGACCGGCCGGCGCCCCTGCGGGGGGCCGGCTCCAGGCACGGCCACCTGCCTTCTCCTGGTCGGCCTGGAAGAAGCCCGTGTCGGGGCGGCTTCCCTTTGCCTGCTGATACCCTGCAGGACTGGGCGCCATGGGCCAAAATTTTGTGTCCGGGGAAGAGGCAAGAAGTGCACCCTACATTTCACTTTGTGGTCAGGCTGTGTCTTCGTGCTGCGACTGCATCGCCTTTACAGAGTGTAGACATTGGCATTCACGTACAGTTTTATTTGTGTCCTATTTTATTTTACCTTCGAGAGAAAAACACTATCAAAAACCAAGGGAGTCCATGGTGTTCTCCACAAGTGGTTGACATTGGACTACTTGTTTGAAATATGTATGGAAAGTCATTGACAGTGTGGGTTGTTCCAGGGGTTGGCTTGTTTTTTTGTTTTTATTTTTGAATTCCGAGTCATCACATCCTCTACCAGCTGGTTAATCCATCACTTTGAGGGGGGAGGAAATATTGCATTGCTGTTTGTAAGCTTTTTTATTATTTTTTATTATAATTATTAAAGGCCTGACTTTTCTCCTCTCATCACTGTGAGATCACAGATCTATTTGAATGAAATGTAACATTGAAAAGACTTGTTTGTTGCTTTCTGTGCAGTTTCAAAGTATTGGGGTGGGGGTGGGCTGGGGGGTTGGGAGTAGGAAGTGGAGGGGCTGCGGAGGTCTGTGAATGTTTCAGTCGTCGTGCTTTCTTCCAGAAGCCTGCAGAGAACGGAAGCATCTTCTTTTTCGTCCTGTCCTGGCATGTCCATCTCTATTGTCACTAAGTTGCAACTGGACTTTCGTTTGGATCTTGTTAAAAAATTCTTCTGTGCAATAGGTGAGTTCGAGGACTTAGCTGCCCTGATGTGTGGGTCACATCCTGGCGAGAACGTCCATGCTGAGGAGCCAGTGCCGCACTTGCGATCTCTGGAGTGACGCGGAGCAGGCCGAGAGCCCCGAGGAAAGAGCCCTTTCCTGCTGTTACCATGTGTTCCCTGGGGCACGCGGGAGGTGAAGGAAGGCGCTCGGTTTCCTCACAGGACTCCTTGCTTCTCTCTGGTTCCCGTCCTTGGCCAGTCTGGCTCTCCCTGCCGTGTTTCAGAGCCCCTTAGGGAAAGCAACTCACAAGGATGAGGCCGGCAGGGGCTGCAGCACCCCCGAGGCTCTCCGCTCCTTTCCGAACGTTGTTCTGGGGGCAGCAGGGGACAGGGACAGTGGAGGTGACTGCCGCCTCTTCCATCCCAGCAGCTCAGCGAATGACCCCTGATCAGCACGGGGTAGCAGGAGGCTCCTGGAACACGCTGAGAGGCCCTTTGCCTTTGCAAACAGCCCTTACGTTCTTTGTCTTAAAAGGTAAGGAGCTGAGGTGGGTTTGGTTTTTTTTTTAATATTGGGAATATTAACAAAATCCAGGACTGACCGTCCAGCATCTTCCCCTACTCCCCCCGACTCCCCGGAAGACAGTGTGGCAGGCAGTGTAGAAGGCACATCGGGCTTTGTTTCTGTAGCCAGGAAGAAGCCAGCTGCTGAGACCTCAGGTGGGTACCCAGCCCACCAGCCCCTGCGGCCCTGGGCTCTGCCCTGGCCCCGCAGGCGCCCCCACTTGCCTTTGTACAGTCGTTATTTCCCCTTTTGAGGTCTTCACACATATTTGGTTTTGTAGAAGACGAACTCTTTGTATTTATTATTTTGGGGGCAATGAGAAGTGCAATGCCGGAAGTCCTGCCACCGTGCCAGCCGGTCACAGAGGATCGTGCCAGGTGGGATTCTGGAAAACCAATGCACTTAAACTGGTCCTGAGGAGAGCACTCAGAGCACTCTGGACACCAGGAGGGCTAGATTTCCCCACAAGCTGTCTTACCTTTTGCCCAAAGAAACGTGCTCGGTATTCGGGGCGTTCCCTCCCGCGAACCCTGACACTCGTGTTACCTCAGGGCCTCGGCACCTGGATACTGCCGCAGAACGGGGGCGGGGGGAGGGGCCTATTTTTAAATAAAATAACTGTTCAAAGTTGGGGGATTTTTTAAAATTAAGAAAAAGGAAAGCTATTCTGTATTGCACCTTTTCACAATTTAATACATTTTCTTACATTTTCCTGTGATTTTTGAAATTAAACCATTGTGTGTCTTGTAATGTCCTAGTTGAGCTGCTGCTCGGCAGCTTCCTTCAGGAGGATTTGGAACAAACGCGTCTGTTGCCTTGTTTCCTGCTGGAGGGGGGCCTGGAGGGCTGCTGGGGACTGGTTTCTGTACACACTTGTTTGGCCTTTTCTGTAGTTGATGCTGTAAACTCTATGGCTTTTTAAAAAACAATTTCATGTTTTTATTTAGTATTGGAAATCCAATACACTTTTTTAATCCAATCAAACTCCGGTGTGGTCAAAGAGTTTTTTTCCTTTTCCCCTAAGAAAACAAGAGCTTTGGGGTCCCTGGTTCCCGGCCTCGACATGCTTTCACTGTTGCCCTCACAGTCTTCAAGGCAGGAGCTCTGAGGGGCCCCCCGGGAGGTGTGGCGGGCGAGCCGGGAGACGGCCGGCCGCGGTCGGGTCGTCTGCCAGCCCTGAGCGTGAGTCCTGTCCCCATGCCCCACGCAGCCGTCGCTGCTCTGCACGACTGAGCAGCCCGAGGAATGGGAGGTGGAGAGAACCAAGGGACCCCGGCAGAGAAGTGCAGCTGCACCTGGAAGGTGTAGAGGCCAAGTCCCTGGTGTGGTAGCTTCCTGGCCGCAGTCCGCTCTTTCGGGGGCCGTGCAGACCCCGGCCTTCCGCTCCGGCCCATCTCTCCAGGGTGACTCGCGGTCTAGCCCCGCCTTTGCCAGGCTCCCCCGCTTCCTGTCCGCCCGCGTCTGTCTTAGCTTGGGCTGCTCTAACAAAAGTACCATAGCCTGGGGGGCTCAGCAAGCAGTGATTTCTCACGATTCTGGAAACTGGGAAGTCCAAGCTCAAAGTAGCAGCTGATCTGCTGTCTGGTGAGGACCTGCTTCCTGGTTCAGAGATGCCATCTTCTCGCCGTGGCCTCATATGGCAAGAGAGATCTCTGGGGGCTCTTTTCTAAGAACACTGATCGCATTCATGGGGGCTCCACCCTCGTGACCTAGTCACTTCCCAAAGGTCCCACCTTCCAATACCATCCCGTTAGGAATTAGGATTGGAACATGTGAATTTGGGGACACAGACATTCAGTCCATAACGCTGTGAGATTCCTCATAGTATCTGAGGGTCTAGGCTTGGAATAATGGGGAGCACAGCAGCTGTAGGCCCTCCCCTCCACGAACTGGCAGTCGAGGGGGGACAGGGCGCCCCACATCCTCACTGACGGCTCGCTCGGCCCCAGCACTTCATCTGCTCTGCCGCCGAATGTACCCCCTTAAACCCAAATCTCATCATTCCCGTTTGTGACCTCAGGATGGAGTCAGAGCTCTCGGTGCTAAAGTCTGTGCTGGTCTGCCGAGGCCTTCAGGCCGAGATCCCCAGCGCCAGGTGCACCCAGCGTTCTGGCCATGATACAACGGGCATTCTAATATTGCACGTGAACCCCCCTCTGTAACACCGCACCTGTTTGCCTGTTGGAACAGCCGGACAACCCCGCCGGTGCTCGCCCTCCTCTGTATCCCTAGATGGAGCTCTTGGCACATTTTACAGTGATTCGTCGATTTGAGGTTTTTTCCACCGGACTGTGACTCGTGGAGAGCCCTGCTCGCCAAACACCTAATGTCAGGGGCAGTTTCTGACAACAGCAGATGCTTGTCTCCTGGATGGATGGACAGACAGTCATGAGGACTCGGGACAGGAAGCATGTTGGAAGGTTTCCCACACAAATACTACCCCTACCCCTCATTTGGAGGGATCCTAGTAGGTCTCTCGGTGCCGTACCAGGACCCGCCCATTCCAGCAGCCTTGGCCCTGTGGTGTCCTGGGGTGAACTTGAAAGATAACAAGGACCTGTGCACCTGGCAGTCCCAAGAAGTGATGCTGATGCCACAGTGACCAACTTGGTGCTGGGAACTAGGGCGAGGGTGTCCTCCAGATGGGTTCTAAGACGAACGTTATGAACAAGGCTCTTTCCAGTCTCAGCCATCTTCCCCATACCGGGGTATCATCAGGAGAGACTGGAGAACATCTCCGAACATGCCATCGAGTTGATGGGGAAGGGGGCGTGGGCAGGGAGAGAGAAGCAGGGAGCCAAGAGGGCCCCCCAGACAGCAGGTGCAACTCTTCACCTTGGGGTTCCCGCTACCAAAGGAGGAGGTTCACCAGGAGAGCGACAAGAAGAGGTGGAAGAGACTAATTGAAGGAAAAGAATACTTTACATTTTTCATAATCTTTAAAAAAGTATGTAATGTTGAAAAAATGCTATTTAAAACTGCAGATATTTTCTAAGCAGAGTGGATGATGTTCATGTCGAGACGCTCTTTTAGTCAACTAGGCGGAACTTGATGGGTTTTGGAAATGAAAAATGGGCCTGGAGCTGAGCTGAGAAAGGGTTAGAAGGAGCTCTTGCTGTACTACAGAGTCAGAGGAATTCAGAATTTCCTGAAATACTGCCAGGGGTGGGGGTCTGCTGGCAGCCGGTTTAAGCAAGACAGAGAGTGAGGGGCAAGGTGGAAAAGTATCCCCAGTGGGAAATGGCTGCCCTCAAGGAGCCCAAAGTGCTTCTTCAAATGGGACGGTCTGAGAGGTAATTTAAAGCTGCCTTCTCCTTGCACAACTAGAAACAAAGCCCCTCCAACTCCCCAGATCTTGCACGATGTCTATCATGTGCACAAGCCCTGGCATGAGTTACTGGCTTCCCCCTAACACGAAACGGGGCAGGTGGACCAATGCGGGGATGGCCAGACCACAGATCTGGCAGGGTGAGGGCGACTCTAAATGGGATTGGATCACCAGAAACAGGAGCCCATAGCTGGAAATGACAAAAAAAAAAAAAAAAAAAAAAAATCGAAACCGGAAAATTCGCAGAAATCCAGGGGGTAGAAGGAGGACATGAGACCTTTCACAGATCAGGGAATGTGAAGGCTGGTCAGCTTTATTCCGATTTTAAGAGGCAGGCTGACTTCAGCTGGCGTCTCGGTTGCAGTTGTAGATTTCCACGCCCTCCATCCCAGTGCCCAGGAGTAGTGCCCTGCCACCTCACAGGTACATATGCTGTGCGCCTGTCTCTCGTTAATGGGTCTGCTTCTTCTCTGGACCTGGTCTCCCAAAGGAGAAATCGGAGAGCCATTCTAAACTCTCCCCTCAACACCACAGCGCACCGCTCAGCAAATCCTGAAGCTCTGTCCCAAGTGTCCCACGAGATGGCTCCTCTTCATCACATGCGGGGCAAACTCCTTGCTGACCCCCTGGCCTCCGTCTCTCCAGCCTCCACATGAATACGAAGGTGACTTTTCTAACTCCGATCTGGCCTCTGTCCCCTGCTCAGCACCCTGCAATCACTTCGTCACCTGCCCTGCAGAAAAGGATCAATGCAGCCCCGTTTGCCTCTTGACATTTATTTGCAATTTGCACTTACAGCCTAAGCCGATGATGTCTGACTTCTAGGCACTTCCCTTTGCCTCACATTGTCACCCTTCCCACCAGCCTCATGACCGGCTCTCTCTGCCTAGTAAATTTCTATCCATCTTTAAGGACCCAACCTGGTCCTCTGACTGTTCTTATTCATATTTCTGTCTTTTCGAAAATACTGTGAACTCCTCAAGGAAAACACTAATGCTAGTTTTTGGATTCTCCACCCCAGTGCCTAGCACACGATAGGTGTTCACCAAATGAACTTAGCCAAGGAAGACAGACTTGAAGATACCATGGCCCAGTGCTGGGGGAATTGGACAACATCCTAGCTCATCCTGGGAGCACATACTCCGACAAGCTTTGCAGAGGAGGTAAGGCTGAGCTGAGTGTAGAAATTACTATGAGGCCATCTATCTGGAGCGGGGAGGAGCCTCTGCAGAGCTGGGAAGGTGCTCACTTCATGTGGCCATCAGCATCGCTTGAAGAGAACAAGTCCCAGCCACCCCGGCTCCTGCTGAGGCTGGGGCCTCTAGGACTGTGTTCAGCCTGCTGTCATTGGATTAAGCACTGGAGTCCCAGTGGGCCAGAGCAGAGGACACGGCGGGGTGCACAGAGTTGGTGCCATCCTCCCCAGAATCCCTGCAACAGTGTGGGGGTGGATCCGGGCCCCATCATGCTGGGTTTGGTTGGCCAGGTACCACAGGGGGGAGGTTCAGTCCTAGTGAGGTAAGAATAAGCTAGGTTCCTTTCATAAACCCAAAGCCCAGGTCTCACTGAGGATTCTGGGCAGCTTTCCAAAAAAGGATAGGAAGAAAGACCTACTCTTGAAGACAAAATGATGGGTTGAACTCCCATAGACAATGGGACATAGGACATGGCAGGAGAACCAGCCGATGAACATTCTAGACTAACACACAGAAGGGAAACTGGCTGGAACTGAAGCCAAAGAGATCTTGCCCATGGGCAGCTGGTGTGAGAAGGGGGATATTGGGGCCAGTCAGAAAAGGGTCTTCCTCACCCAAGAAGCTGGAAATCATTCATTCATGGCTTCACAAATACCCGCAGGCTCCACCTTGTCCCCGGCACAGAGGATGCAGGGAACACAGACATTTCACAGACAGAAACTGCCATCCAGCAGTTTCTGAGTTGCTGAGACCCAACAGCACTTGTAAAGCAAAGAAGGAACGTCTAGTCCTGACTGCAGCACGTGGGGGTCACAGAGTAAGTCAACACTGAGGATGGTGGGGAATTCACAAGAGAAGGGAACCCAGAGTTTCTTCCAACCCTGCTTGCACTAGATCCGCAGAGCAGGGAAAGTTCATATACTGGCTAAATTATAACAGGGATATTTTGAGATGATTTGCTCCAAAGAAAGTACAGGATTTCCTTCACGGAGGACCAAAAAACTGACCCCAAGTGCAAATGTAAAGGGAAGCTGGTGCTTCCTGCCCTAAGGAAATCCTACCACCGAGGAACCTGGAAGGCAGGAGACACTGGAGGGAGCTGGCTGACCCTGCCCACGGCCAGAGCACTGACAGAAGCTTCCAGGCTGGAGGTGCCCAGGAAAAACCTGTCAGGAAAACTGACTGGCACTGATGTATTTAAAAAGTAAGTAAAAATCATCATCATCTCCCTTGAGAATTTGTTGAAGATTTCTATGTCTGTATTCATAAGGGTTATGGGTATATAGGGATTCTTATATTAAAATCTGATTTTGCTTATCAGTGTAATACTGGCCTCATAGACTAAGGGAAGTGTTCCCCCTCTTCCGTTTTGAAAGATTGGTGGTAATTGTTCCGTAAACATTTGGTAGAATTCTCCAGTGAGGCCATCTGGTCCTGGATTATTTTTTGAGGGAAGTTTTATTACTAATTTAATCTCTCTACTTGTTATAGATCTATTCAGATTCTCTATTGCTTCTTGATTCAGTTTTGGTAGTTTGTACGTTTCTAAGAATTTGTCCCATTTCTCGGGGTTATCTAATTTGTTGGCATACAGCTGTCCACAGTATACCCCTCTGTTCCTTTCTTTTTCTTTTAGGTAAGTAGTAATATCCCCTCTTTCCTTCCTGTTGGTATTTCAAGTTTTCTCCTTCGTTCTCTTCTCTGGTTTTTTGTTGTTGTTGTTATTGTGGTTGGTTGGTTGGTTGGCAGCCTAGATTTTTTTTTAAGATTTTATTTATTTATTTGTGAGAGAGGGAAGGAACATGGGCAAAGACAGAGGGAGAAGCAGGCTCCCTGCTGAGCGAGGACCCTGATGTGGGGCTCAATCCCAGGACTCTGAGATCAAGACCTAAGCCGAAGCAGCGACTTAACCATCTGAGCCACCCAGGTGCCCCTAGATTTTTTTTAATGCAAATTATGAGTTCATCTTCTTTGATATAGCATTAACAGGGTTAATTTGATGTCACAAATGAGGTAAAACTGTAACATTTGCATATGAAAACTTCCCTTGAAAAACTCAGATCTTTGTTAAAGTTATTGATTGTCAGATCAAAGAAACTACAATTCAAGTTGTTCACAAAAATTAAAAAAAAAAAAAGTTGCTACTTGGGAGGTTCCAAAATGGCAATTCTGTCAAAATTACCAGGGGGGGGAAATACTCTCTCTACTGAGAGTGTCAACAGCACGTTAATACTCTCTCTAGATCTACTTTATACAAAAGAATGTGCATTTTGCAAGGAGAGTGTATGTACCTATTACCTCATTTTTGGAACTGGACTTGATTGCCTTATAGTCTCCAATGGGGTCAGTTGTCAAACTCTCAAAATTTGCCAATTTTGTTGATCTTTTGAAAGAAGCAGCTTTTGGTTTTGCTGATTTCCTGTATCATTTTTCTATATTTCTGCTCTAATCTTTATTATTCTTTCTTTCTTTTTTACTTGATTTGTTTAGTTTGCTCTTCTTTTCCAAGTTTCCTAAGGTAAATGTTGAGGTTATTGATTTAAGGTCTTTTTTAAACTATGGTAGCGTATCTGCTATAATTTTTTCTCTGAGCACTGCTTGTGCTGCACCTCGTAAGTTTTGGTATGCTGATACTGTTTCCATTCATCTCAGTTTCCTTTCTAATATTCCTTGTGATTTCATCAGAGGATATTCTCTATGATTTTAATTCTTTTGAGTTTATTGAGACTTGCTTTGTGGCCAACACATGGCCTACCCTGGAGAATGTTCCATGGGTACTTGAGAAAAATATGCATTTTGCTGCTGTTAGGTGCGGTGTACTAGATGCCTGTTAAATCTAGTTGGTTTGTGTCGTTCAAATTTTCTCTTTCCTTCCTGATTGTTTATCCAGGCATTTTACCCATTATTGAAAGTGGGGTAGTAAAGTCTACAACTGTTGTTGTTGAGTTATCTATTTCTCCCTTCCATTATATCAGGTTTGCTTCGTGGATTTGGGGGCTCTGTTGCTAGGTGTATATGTGATCTTAATCGTTGACTCTTCTTGATAGATTGACCCTCTTATCATTTTAAAATATTCTTTGTCTTTAGGACCTTTTTTGTCTTAAGATACACTTTTTCTGATATTAGTATAGCCATTCTAGCTCCCTTTTGGCTAAAATTTGTATGATGTATCTTTTCACATCCTTTCAGCTTGGGGTCTTTGAATATGAGATGTCTCTCATAGTATAGAGTCGAAATTTGATATATGTACTATATGTTTAATATATTAAGTACATCAACAAATAGTATTATTTAACATATAAATATATTTTGATTATATTATATATTGATACATATCGGTCAAAATTATATAGTTGTATTATTCATTCTGCCAATTTCTGCTTTTTAATCTTAGGGTTTACTATTTACATTTTATATGATTGCTGATAAAGTAGGATTTACACCTGGCATTTTGCTATTTGTTTTCCATGTCTTTTTTTTTTTTTTTTTTTTGGTCCCTCTGTTACTCTTTTACTGCCTTCTTTTGTGTTAAGTAAATATTTTCTAGTGTACCTTTTAATTCCCTTGTTCAAAGTCATGAATCATAAAAGAAAAATTTAGTAAGTTGAACATGATCAAAATTGAAAATGTTTACCTCTTGGGGTACTTAGGTGACTTAGTTGGTTAAATGTCTGATTCTTCCTTTCGGTTCAGGTCATGATCTCAGGGGGGTGAGATCGAGCCCCACTTCAGGCTCGTGCTGGGCATGGAGTCTGCTTGAGATTCTCTCTCTCCCTCTCCCTCTACCCCTCCTGCTCATGCTCTCTCTCTTTCTCACTCTAAAATAAATAAAACTTTAAAAAAAGTTGAAAGGCATGGTTAAGAAAATGAAAAGGCAAGCTATAAGCTAGGAGAAAATATTTTCAAAACATATATATTATAAAGGGCTTGTATTCTGAATATATTATTTATAATTTAATAATGTATTCAGAATACAAGCAAAAACCAATGGGTAAAGATTGGCACGATCACATTACCAAAGTACACGTATTGATAGCAAATAAACACCTGAAAAGATGCTCAGCATCTTTAGTTATTATGGAAATGCAGATTAAAACCAGGAGTTAGCATTACACTCCTCTTGATGGTAAAAATAAAAGACCGACAATATCAGTTGGTGCAAGGATGTGCAGTAACCAGAACTTTCATACAATTGCTGGTGAATGGGAATGCAAAGCAGTATTCCAGCTCAAAAAATAATCTAGCAGTTTCTTATAAAGTTAAACATATGCTTACTATATCACCCAGCAGTGCCACTCTTCAACATTTATTTTTTTTTTTTAAAGATTTTATTTATTTATTTATTTATTTATTAGGAAAGAGAGAGAGTGAGAGAGAGCAGGTCAGAGTGAGAAGCGGACTCCCCGTGGAGCTGGGAGCCCGATGTGGGACTCGATCCCGGGACTCCGGGATCATGACCTGAGCCGAAGGCAGTCGCTCAACCAACTGCGCCACCCAGGGGCCCCTCAACATTTATTTTTTAAAAGATTTTACTTATGTATTTGAGGGGGAAGGGCAGAGTGGGAGGGAGAGGGACAGCAGATTCCAACTTGGGGCTCAGGGCTCAATGTCACAACCCCGAGATCATGACCCCTGCTGAAACCAAGTCGGTGGCTTAACTGTTATACCCAGGTACCCCACTCCTTTATTCAAGATAAATGAAAATCCATGTCCACAGGAAGACTTGAACATGGATGTTCATAGGAGCTTTATTCTGAATCACTAAAAACTGGAAACAACCCAAGCATTCCGCAGTTAGTGAATGAGTAAGCAAATTGTGGCTTATCCATAAAGGGAGTGTGGCTGTGCAATACACACAACATGGACAGATCTTAAAAGCTTAAGACTAAATGAAAGAAATCAGACACAAGAGATACATATTTTATGATTCCATTTATATGAAGTTCTAGAAAAAACAAAACTTTAGCGACAGGGGCAGACTGCCAGGGGCCAGGAGTGGGAGGACAGGGATTGATTGCAAAGGGACACGAGGGTTTGGAGGAGTGATGGTAATGTTCTTGATCTTAACATTTGGGGGTGGTTATAGGACTGCGTACATTTGTCAAAACAGCTTTGGTGAAGCAAATAGATACACTTAACAATAGCAACATAAAATTAAGGTACGAGGAATAAGTCTAACAACATGTACAAAGCATCCTGAAGAAGACCATGAAGCCATGTGAAAGATTTGGCAGAGACAGTTAATGCCCAGCAAATATTCCATATGCTCCCTCACGTTTCACAGCCTCCTTGGCAGTTACGTGGTGGCCAAGTGACAACAGACTATGAGAGGAAGTGAAGTGTGTCGCTCCTGGAGAGAAGTGGTTTATAATCACTCATCTCTTCCAGTTGTCTCTGCTCCTCCCACAGTGATCAGGGGACCAGGGATTCCAGCTGACATCCATGAGGAGAGGGACTGCCTGGCCTGCACAGGAATTTACTTGAGCTGGAGTGAACCCTCATTGAGTGAAACCATTGAAATTTGGAGCTTTTTCTGTTGGGGCAGCAAGTGCTAATTATCCTGACTAGTCCAAAAAAAAAAAAAAAAATTAAAAGACCCAAGTAGGGGGAGAGTTGTACTCTGTTCACCCATAGGAATATAAGTATTAATAATAATATTTATGTAATTTCAAATGAGAGGGCCACTGAATTCTTCATGTGTCTTCACAAAGTGATTGTACAATGTATACATGATAATACAAAGAACCTAGAGTAGTCAAGACACTCCTTAAAGGAAGAAGGGACTCGTTCAGCTAGTTATCAACATACTTTATAAAGCTCTAGTGACTAAGACAGGATACGGTTTGAATAAGAATAGGCAAGCTCATAGGACTGAACACAGAGCCTCAACATAGACCCAGAGATGAAGCATAAGTGACATTGTCAATTAGGAGAAACAACTGGTTGTCCATATGGGGCAAAAATGAAGTTGAATTCTGTCCCGACACCAGACCAAAGTTAGGTCAGGTAGGTTAAGCAACACTTGACACTTTTACAAATTAATATAGAAGAATATCTTTAACACAGCAGAGGCAGATAGGTTTCTTAAGCCAGCAAAAAAAAAAGACACTAAAGAAATACTAGACATTTCAAATAATATATTGCTAAACTGGACCTCAATAAATATAAAACCTCTGTTTATCAAAACCGAAAAAGTGAAAATAAAAGCCATAAATAGGAAGAAGATATTGGTAACATCTCATGAACAAAGGATGTGTTTCCCAAATAGACATGGGTGTGTGCATGTGTGTAAAACTGCTACAAATCAATAACAAGATAAGAGGCAATCAGGCAAAATACATGAAAAAGTATTTCTCAGAAGAGGAAATATGAAAGGCAGAGGAATATATGAGAAAACATTCAACCTTACTGGTAATCAGGGATTTGCACACTAAAGCATAATTAGATATCACTAGATTGGGAAAAATAACAAAGTCTGAGGATTCCACTTATTGGCAAGAATGGGGAGCAAGAGTAGCTCACACACTCACACACCGCAGCGGGGAGTATAAAGTGTTGGAACCACTTAAAACAATTTGGCCTGATCTTGTAAAGCCAAGATTAATTCACCCTATGACTCCGTTATTCGACAACTAGATACAGAGTCTAGAGATCTGTTAACGCATCTTTCTCTGGAGCCACAAACAAGAACGTTTCTCTTCTTTTCTTTCTTTCTTTAAGATTTTCTTTATTTATTTGACGGTGGGGGGCGGGGGGGAACACAAGCAGGGGGAGTGGAGAGGAAGAAACAGGCTTCCCGCTGAGCAGGGAGCCCGATGCGAGGCTCTCGATCCCAGGACCCTGGGATCCTGACCTGAGCCAAAGACAGAGGCTTAACAGCTGGGGCTCCCCAAGAACGTTTCTAGGAGCAGTGTTTGTAATAATGGGAGCTGGAACCAAGATAGCTAGCTCCAGAAGAAGGCCTATGAAAATGGGGGGCATAACATACTTGGAATGTGATGCACCAGTGAAAATGAGTTAACTATGCTCCGTGCATCAACAGGGCCTCAAAATTACAATGTTGAACAAAACCAGCAAATTATTGGAGACTCCGTATGGCCTGATACCACTTAGGCAAAGCTCAGATTTTTACAAATGTACTTAGCAGTGTACGAAAGTGGAGCGGGCAGGCAGTGAAAAGGTACATCATTTGTAAAGAAACCGAAAACAAGAGAATGAACTAAAACTCGGTCTGCTTTGAATTTTCCCCATACATCAACAATTCTGAGCGTTAGTGATGAAATCCTCCTCTTTGCAAACACAACTACTTCCGATCCCCAGCCCTCCCCCAACCTTGATAAGCAACTGAATATATGGTTTAGAGAGATTTTATTTCCGGCAGGAAGAGTATCAGGAAAAGTAAGGGAAGGGGAGATTTAAAGTTCAGATGAGTGGTTTTTCCTGGAGAGAGGGAGAGGGATACAGTTGCAGACTGGCACCAAGGCCTTCAAAGGAATTCCTTGTGCTCTGTTTTTTAAAACTGAGTGATTGTTACATGGCTGCTTTTATTTTTAATGTCTTGTTTATGTACTTATTATGTATGTATTAGGTGTTTATTTATATCTTCTTCTGTGTGTATGAAAGCTCTACCCTCAGGAGAAAGAAAACTGGAGAAGTGGAATCCAGAGGGCCAGGGCAGGGCTGGAGCCGGCGGCTCTGTGGGGCCCTAGAAACTCCAAACTCGAGAAAGAATAAGAGGTGGCTCAGAGAAGGATGTAGAAGGATGAGGAACCAGGGGACCCCAGCAGCAGGGGTCCTGGCTGAAGCTCAGGGGCCTGGGGGTCTGAACTGAGGGGGAAACTGGGGGAGCCAAGGGCATGGGTGAGGTCTCCGGGAAGTGTGTACACAGTGAGAAGAGGCGGGCCCAGGCGCAGCCCAGAAGTACCATCCTTCAGGACAAAGAGGAAGCCCTCTGGAGCTGAGGCTGACCAGAGAGGTGGAACAGAAAGGCAAGAGCAGGGTCTCAGCAGCCTGGGTGAGCCAGGTCAGCGGGGTCCCGCTCTGCAGGTGGTGAAGTTGCCCCTCGGGGCACAGGGAGAGCCGCCGATGACCTGGTCTGGGGCCACCAGGGGTGAGGAGGCGGGAGCCAGATTGCAGTGGAGGAAGAAGCGACTGGGAGGAAGGGACAGAGCGTGGGGAGCGGAGACAGCTCTCCAGAAGTTTGGCTGAGAAGCCAGAACACCAGCAGCTGGGAAGAAACAGAGTTGAAGGAGGGATTTTGTCAAACTTTTTCAGTGTTTTTTCACAAATGTCAGTCTGGCTTATCCCCGCGAAGGTGGAAAGGGTGCCTTCAGGCTTGCACCCCCCACCCCCAGGCTGGCAGCCGTTGCCAAGGCATCCAAGCAAGGGGCACTTCGGGGGTGGCAGTGGGGGGCTGCCCATCGAGGTGGGGAGGGAGTATTAGATCCTTGATGTTGTTCAGAACTGCTGGTAGGTAGTGATGGTGACAGAGAAGAGAAAGCAAACTGACGTTTCGTCATTTTTATTCTTGTTTTTAAATTTTTCCAGACAACACAAGCTTTCTTGCCTGCACCCGGGACAGACTGCTCCTACCGTTAGCCCCTTAGCGTGGCCCCAGCGGAGAGGGGCAGGCATGGAGTCCCCGGAGCCTGACGTGTGTCCTGGGCCCTTCGCACTCTAGCTGCCTGGTCGGGGGCAGGTTCCTGCCCCTTGGCTCACTGTAACCGAGGTGAATTCTGACCGGTCAGGGTGGTGTGGGTAGAGGGAGAGAAGGGGAAGCACCCAGCGACTGGCACAAGGTGGGTACTTACTAAGTGTCCTTTTGGAGTCAGGGAACAGAGAAGACAGTGCCTGGAGTTGCCTGCCCTCCCGACCCCCCGCCCCCGGCCACAGTGGAGGAGAAAGGCCCAGTGCAGGTACCTGGGGGATTTGCCCTGGGCGGGCACGGGTGGTGGGTGACTATCATTGGGGCCACCCAGGTGCACCTCTGCCCCTCGAGGTTTGGCTGGACTCCATCACTGACTGTTGGAAAGGCTTCCCCGTAGCCTCAAAGGCCAGGCCTGCGGGCCACCTCTGCCCTCCACGCCGGTCCCTGCGGAGCCGCTGCCTGGGCCGCAGGGAGCAGTTGTCATGGGGACGCCGGGCCTGTGGAGCTACCTCCTTAGCAATGGGACTCCGAGGCCGGTTCCCATGGAAACAGCATCCACTCAGCAATCAGTGATGGGGACCGGGTTCCCTGCCCTTTTCTGAGGACTTCCCCTCCTCCCGCAGGCGGCCACATGGCAGGCAGTCCCCGCTCCCAGCCGGGAGCCCCGGGGACTTCACTGTTCCAGCCACAGATGGCTGCCTCTCCCCTATCCAGCAAGGTCGCAGGGCGGGTGGGCACCCTCCATGGCCCAGGGCAGGGAGGGAGTAAGGGCAGCTGCCCATGTCACCAGGGAGTGGGTGCCCCACCTCCTAACAGCGAAGCTACCGATCCCCAGTGTGCCCTCAGATTCCTCAACCCGCACAGGGGCCCAGCAGCTGTGCCCCATCCTTGGCTACTCTGACCCCCTACCCCGGCCTGGTCACCTTTGGTCCCCCAGCCACCCTCTGAGGGCCCATCTGATCAGGCTAAGGTGGCATTTCCCACTTCAGTATCCCGCTGGAGTCCACATGCACAGTGACTGTCCTCCTTCCCCCTCAGAGAGCACCAGGGAGTCCCATTCCTGGCGGCTGGGGTGGGCGGCGTCTGAGTCAGGGTCTCACATGTCCACCAGTGACAAAGGACACACTCTCTCTCCCGCTCCTCCTTAATGACTCACCAGCCATAAACAACGCACACCTGTAGCCACAGCCAGCCCTCTCACACCCCCTCGCATCTTTGCTCCCCCGCTCTCGGGGTCACAGGTTTGTGCCCACGTGTGCTCCAGGGGCCGTGTCCCCCAACCCACCTCAGCCTGGCTCTCGAGCCCTCCAGCCTACCCCACTGACCTTACTCTCTGCTCCCAATCCCTGACCCCTGAAGAAGACAGCATCTGCTGGCATTTTTTTATTTAAATAAAATATACAACACGGTGCATTTACCGTTTTCTGTTTTAAAAGTGGTAGATTTGAAAATTGCTTGTGGGGGTTTGGGGATGGGTCGGCCCACTCACTGGACCTGGCTTCCCCAGTCTCTGAGGAGTGGCTGGGCTGGGTCAGAGCTTTTATAAAATGCGTGTGTGTGCGCACGCACGCGCATGTGTGCAGAGAAGAGGGTGGTGAGGCCAGGCCCTGATGGCAAGGGGGGTGGTCCTCATGCCCCTGCACCCTCCACCCCTGCTCCTCTCCCTTCCCCCACCCCCTCCAGGACTAGACTGGCTTTGGATCAAGTCCTATGGCCTTCCTTGGTGGGGTGGGGGGCAGGGGTGTGTGCAGAACTCAGGTGGAGGCTGCCACTTAAGTCCTTCCAGCTCTGAAAACTCCCTGGGCCCAAGGGGCATCCTCCTGCCCGGTAGAGACCCCAGCTGGAAGCTTAGTCTCTCCCCAAGTTCCCAGGAACCTCTCCCCAAGTTCCTGTCTCTCCTGGATGACTGCCTCCCTCTCATGTGGCCCATCCATGGAGATACTGGCCTGCCCCACATCCCAGGACAACTCAGGACCAAACCTGATCTTGACTTCATTCTGGCTGGAGTGTGGAGAGGGGTTCTGGATGGACCTGGCGGGACCAGCCCTCCCCACTGTGCAGGTCTTAGCAGCCTAACCTTCTCCAGCCCGATGGGCGGAGGCAGGCCTTGGCTCTGGCTGGGTCTGGCTGGGAAGGAGGAGCGTCCCTCAGGAGGCATCTGAGCTGCTTTCACATCGGCCCCCATTCTGAACCTGCTTCTGGCTCCCAGGTGCCTTCAGAATCAAGGCCAGTCCCCTCAGGCTGCCCTCCAACACCTCTGGCTCTCCCCGCAAAGCCCTGACTCTCATACCTGCACATCCACCTCAGTCCCGTCCTCTCTGTGCCTGCCATCCCACCCCTGCTCCCCTTTCCTCGGCTTCCCCCTTCTCTTTCCTTTCCTTCCTTCCTCCTCTCTAACTCTCCCCACCTCTCAAGGCCTGGCTCAAGCCCATGGCTGGCTATAGGAGGCCCTTCAGGAGGCCCAGCCACCTCCTGTGTCCTGAGATCATAAAGTCCCGGAGCCCTCCGCCAAAGTTCTCTGGGCTCTCACCATAGCTTGTTGGACCAGTGGGCTGGGCACATGAGGAGGGAACAGAAGAGACATGATTTATTGAGCACCTACTTTGGTGTGTGCCAGGCGCTAGGCTGGGCATTTCACATCTGCTACTTTTCTCGTCTGGTCCTCATAGGTACTTGTAACGTAGTACCATAATCATTCCCATTTTACAAGTGAGGAAACAGACTCAGAAAGGTCAGAGAGCTAGCCCAAGGTCATGTAGCGAAGAAGTGGCAGGGCTGGGATTTGAACCCAGGTCTGATTGCTTCCAGAATCTGGTCTCTTCCCACAACACTACCCTTGGAGACTCAGTCCCTCTCAACAGTTGCTTCCAGAAGGGACATAGGATTTGGCCTCAGGCAGGGATGGATTTAAATCTCAGGTAAGTCCTGGCTCTGCCACTCCTAGTTACATGATTCTGGAAAAATGGCCCCAAACTCAAGTTTCCTCACCGGTGAAATGGGGAGAATCAAAGTACCCGCCTCGTGGTCTTTGTGAAATTGAAAAAGTTAGTGTGCGTAAAGTGCTACACCAGTGCTTGGCACAGAGCAGACTCAATAAATAGAAGCTCCCCTCACCTCCCACCGTACAGAGGGGAAAACAGGGCCGCGGAGGTGACAGGATGTGCTTGAGGCCCCGCAGGGAAGGAGGGGTCTTCTGCTTCCGTGTGGTCAGATGTCAGGCTAGGACTGGATTTGAGACCAGAGATGGGGAGAAGGGAGCCTGCTGAGAGGTCCTGGGGTCCTCTTCCCTGAGGACCGGAGAGGACGCTTCCCCAGACCCTGTGGTGCCCAGCCTGAGGGCCAAGGCAGGTTGCTGGATGTAAGGTGACCTGGGTGTCCTCGCAACATGGGGTTAAAATGTGCACACATGTGGGTGGCTATCTACACGGCTCTGCAGAGCGCTACATAGCTATACATATACACATCTTACACACATATACATATACATATTCATATACATATCTTGCTAAGTTTGCAGTAGAAAAAAATGCAAGACTCTCAGGGCCCTGGCCCCGTTTTGTCTCAAGGACTCAGGTGACTGAGGCTCCCCAGGAACATATGCAGGGGCAACCCCTTCTTGGGGGGAACAAGATGACCCCCGCAGACTGGGGCTCCAAGTTCACTGCTAAGGGGCTGGTGGTAACTGTTGCCCTAAAACGAATACAGTAACCGATCTGCTCTAAGAAACCCCAACGGTGGGTCACCCCCGCCCCCGTCAAGCCCCAGAAACCCCCACCTGCCTCCTCCTGGCTTTTGCCTTTGGGCCCTGCTTGCTCCCTCCCCCCTCCCCCCTCCCTCTAGTGCTGAGTATTAAAATAGTCTATAAAAGCAAGTGACCAAAAATCTATAGCTCTAAGAATACCTGGTTATTTTCTGCTGTCTTTTGTTTTTCTGGTGTGGGTTTTTTTTTTTAATGATAATTATTATTGTTATTGGTATATCTCCTAATCACAGTTAAACCTGAAGGAGGAAAGAAGGAAGAAAAAAAAAGAAGAGAAGAAGGAAGGAGGAGCCCCGCTCATAGATTGGACGGCAGTTTGGAGCGCACTGGCTCAGACCTGGCCCCAGGTTCCCTCTGGGGGGCAGCAGTCAGAGGGGGGCCCCCAGAAGAGGCGGCTCTTGCCCCAAACAAAGAAAGAGGGGGTGGCAAAGAACCTGAGGATGTCTTCCGAGGCAGAGTGACATGCTGACCGGGGACGGCACCATAGGGCCTCCCGGGGGGACCGAGGCCCCCGCTGCCCCCGCTAGCGCCACCGGCTCTGGGGACAAGCGGGAAGGCCGCCACGGACTCCCCGGAGGAGTGCGGAGAGGCTCTGCGGAGAGTCTGCGCCCCGTCCTGGGGGAGGGCCGGCTGGGAGGCTGAGATGAGCTTGAGGTCCTGGGTGAGGCGGCCCGGGGTGAGGGGTGGCGTGCCGCGGCGCTGGGGGACCTGGGGGGCCGGGGGGCTGGAGGCGGGCGGCAGGAGCAAGGAACCGTGGGAGCCGGAGGCCCGAGGGGGGGCACTTGGGAAAGTTCTTGGGGGGCCCGGGCTGTGGCCCGGGGGGCTGAGACCTCCTCGGGGGGGAAAGGCTACGGGAGAAGCCCCCCCGGAGGCCCCCGCCACGAAGGACGGCCGCTCAGGTTGCCGCGGGGGCGTCTCCGGCGTACTTGGCTGGCCGGCGGCCAGACCGGGGGACAGCTCCCCGGGAGGCTGGCCCAGCTGCCCGGGGCTGGCCGAGGGGGACCGCGAGGAGGGCGGGGGCGGCAGGAAGTGCTCCAGGAGTCCCAGGCCCCCCCGGCCCCCCGGCAGCGGGGGCGGCGGCTGGTTGGCCTGCGGCGAGCGGGCGCCGGGCTGCAGCGGCGTGAGCAGCGGAGAGTCGGACGAGGACAGGGAGCCGCCCAGCGCCTTGTGGAAGTGGCCGAAGCCGGTGGCCGCGGCGGCGGCTGCGGAGGCCGAGGGCGTGGGAGCCGGGGAGGAGCCGCCGAGCCCTGGGGGCGGGGAGGAGCCGGAGGAGGGCAGAAGCGGGCTCAGGCCGGCGGGCGCGGAGAAGCCGGCCAGCTGCTGGATGTGGAAGGAGGAGGAAGAAGGCGTGTCCACCTGCGACGGGCTGCTGGCGGGCGAGGCGGAGCCCAGCGCCGACGGGATCAGGGACTGCAGCCGCTTCAGGTGCCGGGGCGTCTGCCCCGCGCCGAGGCCGCCAAGCCCCGGACCGGGAGGAGGGCGGAAGATGGCAGCAGGCAGGCGGGGGTGGTGTGTGAGGGCGATGGCCACCGAGGTGGTGGCCGCGGCGGCCTGAAGCGGCGCCTGGATCAGCGGCGTCCAGATGACCGGCGTGGGGGTCGGGGTGGCCGAGGCTGCGGCCTGGACGCGGTGAGCGCAGTGGGCCATTTCGCGGTCATGCTGCACGATCTGCTGGATGATCTCATTCTCCTGGTAGTTGAAGACGCCTGAGTTGAGGTCGTGCTGGACTTTGTGGAGGAGGATAGAGTTCTTCTTGCCTGGGCCACGGAACGAGAGCAGGGGCTCAGGCCCGAGCGGGAGGCCGGTGGTGGGAGAGGGGGTCCCCCTCCCCGCCGCCCTGCCCGGCCCCCTCACCGATGCGGTCGAGGCGGTCCAGCGCCACCGTCTCGAAGGCCCGCCGCATCATGGGGTACTCCTCCAGCACCTCGTTGAAATTGTCCACGCTCAGTGAGTAGAGGCGGCAGTAGGTGTCGGCCCTCACGCTGGCCGTGCGCCGACCGCGAGTCAGCAAGCAGATCTCTGCCAGGCAGCGGGAGTGGGGAGGGGAGCGCTCGAAAGGGGCCTCCTGCTTGCCCCTGACCTGGGTCCCCACCATCTGGTAGGGAAGCCTGAGGGTCACAAGGCCCCATCCCCAGGGGTGACCACTCTAGATGCCCCCAAGTAGGTGCCAGGCTCTTCCTGGTCTCCTGCCCCACCCCCACGTGGGGCTACAGACCCCCACCTCCAGGCAGGGGCCATGAAAAGCCCCAAACATCGCCCTGGGTGTCTCTCCAGCCCATTCTCCTGTCACCCCAGAGCTCTGCGGGCCACCTCACCTCCAAAGTAGGAGCCATCTGCCAGCTTGGTCTCCTTGTTGCCCTTGGTTAGCACACTGACCACCCCGTGCTGGATGAAGTACATCTTCTTGCCGATGGTGCCCTCGCGGATGATGTAGTCCCCGGGCTGGAAGACCTCGAAGCGCAGCTTGGTCAGCATGGAGGTCACGAAGTTGGGGTCCGCATTGGCAAACAGCGGCATGGAGGCCACCAGCTTCCGGCAGTTGAAGTTGATGATCTCCTGCTCCCCAAGACAGGAGGAGGTGAGGGAGCCGCCCCGCAGGAGGGAAACTCCCCTCGCGGCCACAGCCCCCCAGCTCACCTCCCTCAGCGGCTCGCTCAGCTCGCCCAGGATGCTCTCCTCATCGAACATCTTGCCCTGGTAGCGGTGCTCATAGTAGTCGTGGATGCGCTGCCGCGTGTCGGGCGGGAGCTTGTGGAAGGACATGTACTGCTCCACCTGCTTGTACTGAGCCCAGGGGGAGAGGGAGACGGCGTCACCTCCTGAAGGCCTCGGCCGTGCTGCTGACCAGAGCCGGCACGGACCCCGTGGGCCTTCTTGGCCCAGCCTGGCTCCCCGACGCTGAGATCCCTGGTGGGGGCGTGCCCCAAACCATGCCCCCTACTCCCAGCTGCCTGGGGTGGGGGAGGGGCTCTGGAGATGGCCGGGGACCACAGGGCTGTCCAAAGCCCCATTCCAGGCCAACCAACCAGAAGTCCATCAAGTTTCCTCTGCCCCCGGGTCTTTCCTGTGTCCTACTGTGGACCAGAGAGCCTCACAGGTCCGAGGAACTCTTTGCCACCAGCGAGCACACTGGCTGGGCAGCAGAGTTGGGCCACAGTGGGTTAGCAGGACCCGGAGGCTGAAGTCAGGATGCCTGACCCGTCATAGGCTGTGTATCCGAACATGGCCCCCGGCTGGCTCCAAGTCATCTTGGGGAAGAGTGACTCTAGCCCATGGGAATCCCGGGGTAGAACAAGGTCCTTAAGCAGAGGTTGGGGATAAGAGATTTGCGAGCCAAGTGCCCAGGGCTCAAGCAAATATGAAATGCTCCCGTCCATCCCATCCACAGCCGTCCTGGGACTGTGGGTGCAGAGTGGGGGTCCACAAGGGCACGCGAGGCAGAAACAGATTAGGCGAGAGCAGAGTTTCTCCACACTGAGATGGAAGGGAAGTTCCAATACCCCAGGAACAAGCAGAGGAAGGGAGCCTCTTCTCACACATTGGTGCTCCCGAGAGGTGGGGACACAGTGCGGCTGCAGACAGATGCCAGCAGGCAACTGACGCCTGGGAGATGAAGTTTCCATGTGTTCTTCCAGGCAAGCTGGCTCTGTCTGCTCGAAGTTGTGCACAGCCCCGGGAGACAGGGACTTCCCTGCTGGCTATGGGAACAGGGGCAGTCAGAACACCTAGAGCTGTATGTTCGAGAATTCCCTGCGCCTGGAACATTGATAGTGGTGGGGAGGCGGGGTCTGGAGACGGGGCCGGAAGCTGGCTGAAGTGATCTAGGCGAGAGCTAGTAGTGGGGACCAAGGGGAGGTAACACATTTCAGAGAGATTTATGGGTGAATCATATTGGAGAGCCATTAGCTAAAGAACAAAATAAAGACAACGCTCAAACGGAAAGTCACAAGCAGCTTGACTCTGCCCTCGAATGAACCCTGGTGCTTTTTCTCAACTATCCTTGATTGGAGGCCCGGACCGAGCCCCCATCCTGGTCCCACACCACACCCTGACCCTGGTGTCACACTGAGTCCTGACCTGGTCATAGGCTGGGCCACAATGATCCCTCCCCTGGCCCCGGACTAAACCTTGGCCTTTATAAGCTGACTCCTCCCTCTCCTTTGCCTTTCCAGACCCCTAACTCCTAACCCAAGGCCTTTTGTTCTAATCAGGCTGATTTCTTTCCCACCCGTCACGCTCATCATGGTGACTAGCCTAGAATTCTCTTGTACCTTCTCCTTCCTCTGCCTCCTCAAACTGCTCCTTCCACCCCACCCTGGCCCTGCAGACTCCTGAACTATCCTTTTGGCAGCATGGGACCTGGGCCTCCATGTCTCGGTCACCCCAGCGAGGGACAGCACCCGGGGCAGGCAGCCAATTAATCAATACACTGAGCCCTGCTAAGTGCCAGACACGACCTCTGGAATTCAGTGTTGAGGGACAGACCTGGGTCCTGCCCTCACAGAGCCACAGCCTGGACAGGCAAGATGGATGCTAAACAACAGACCGCACAGAGGAATTAAATATGGCAGGAGTCCAAAGTGTGGTGAAGGGGAATTAGAGGGCACCAGGGGTCACACGATGGGTGGGACTGATGGGGTCCCAGAAAGCTCACCAAGGGGATGTGCAGGCTGAGAGGTGGAGAAGTGGTGGGGTGAAAAGGAGTGAGGAGCGTTCTAGGCTAGTGTCCGTGCCAAGGCCCAGTGGCAGGAAGACACATGCGGGGGGGGTGGGCCTGGCGAGGCTGGAATAGAGGGCTGGGGGGCCCATGGCATGATCTGGGCAGGAGAAGGGCAGGGGCCAGATTATGCCCCTTAAATGCCAGGCAGAGGAACCCCACTGTGGACTTCCTCTGCGTCTACGAGTAACAAGAAGACTCTGATGAGTTTTAAGCAGGATGATATGATCAACTTTACATTTTTTAAGTGCCTGCCCTATCTGCCATGCAGAGTATGGCGTGGAAGGTGCCAGATGGAGCCCATTTAGCCAATAAATATTGAATAGCCTGCTCCCTGCTCACGCAGTCTTAGCGGTTGGCACATATCCCTCCCTCCCTCATAAACCCCATGATTTGACCCCTTCTCCTGGCTGTCTCCATCTTACAGATGAGCAAATGGGGCAGAGGTGGGAAGTAACGTGCCCACGCTCCATGGACAGCCAGGTACATCATCTGGGCCCCACTGCACAGGGAGAGCTAGAAGGACCAGCAGGAGGGGGAGGAGGAAAGCCGAGAGTGTGCAGTTACAGAAACCAAGGGCCGCGTCAGGAAGGGAGTGATAACTGTCGAATTCCACTGAGATGCTCACTGGTGGGGGGGACCCAAAAGGAGCCACTGGCTTTAGTAATGCAGAGTGCACTGGCGAACTTCAATTCTAATGGCTAAGCCACGGATTCAGCAATCATAAACAACGTGGGGTTTTGTTTGTTTCAGGAACTTGCCCGCAAAAAGAGGCAGACAACCAAACAGTCAGCAGCCGAGGCCAGAGGATGTAGAAGGTGGAACGTGTGAGGGGTCTGGTGGGGACCCACCCCCAGCTGCCAGCCTGTGCTCCCTGGGGACCGCAGGTCAGGTTGTCCCGAGCCAACCCAGAAGGGACCCCAGCTTTCCGCCCTACCTTTTCCTGGTACTGGCGCCGGGAGGAGTCCAGGGACTGGATGAGGGCCGTGGCGTGGCCGATGAACATGGCGTAGCAGGTGGCACCCACGATCATACTGAGCATGGTAAGCCAGACGTCCGACATGCCAACGGGCGCCTGCCTTCCGTACCCAATGCACAGCATGTGGCTCATGGCCTTGAAGAGCGCATACGAGTACTGCTTTCCCCAGGAGTTGTTCTGCAGACAGGTCAGAGGTGGGCCGTGAATGGCTGCCGCTCTCACGAGCAGCTAGAAAGGTCCCCGCCACCTCCCACCCCTCAGCCTAACTCTTCCCCAGTGGCTGAGCCCTGGGAGGGCTTCCAACCCTGCTGCTGGCTGAAAGCCTCAGGAGAGGGGCAGGGGCGGGTGACCATCGCAGACTTGGGCGGGGGGGTGGTCAGGGATCAGTCTAGAAGCCCCAGCAAAGGGAAGGGAGCCAGCCTTGCCCCCCTCTGACTTCTCAGTTCCCATGGGGCCACCTGGAGCTCCCCCCCCCAAGCAGCTAAAGGCTCCAGGCTGAGCCACCCTGCTGTCCTCCGCTTGCTGAAATAGCTCCACCCCCCCCAAACTACTGCCAAGTGAAGCCCATTTCCCCACTGACCTCAATTATAAAACCAGATATGCTTCCCCTGGGGGGACAGGCTCCGGCAGACCGAGCCAAAAACACTGTCCTCATTTTGGGTGAGCAAAGTGGAAGCACTGCAGAGCTAACTCACCTCCTGGGTGAGCCCTGCCGAATTGGGTCCAGGGCTGAGGCCCCCCTAGTCCGCCCCCGCCAGGAGCTGGGCTGTCTGGGACAGACACTGCTTGGGGGCAGGAGGAGGGAGGAAGGGAGTGAGCGAGGCTCCTGGCTATTTTTGTCTCCCAAGACAGTGTCTTAAGGAAGTCTCCATGTGGGAACGCTGGGCGCAGAAGGGCCATCTCCTGAATTTAGTGCGTGTGTGGGCCTGTCACCCTCACACAGAGGAAACTGTCCCCGAAGAGGAAGCTGCCAGATGAACCCCAGCATCTGCCACCTCCCCACTGTCTCCCTGTTCATACAGGGGGCGTATTAGCAACGATGGGCAGGAACTCGCGCGGGACCCACAGAACCGCGGCCCAGAGCCCCAGACCCTTCCACGGTCAGCAGGCTGTTCCCCGCACCTGGAGAAAGGCGCAGGAGCTGCCAGCCATGTTCAAGGTCACTCAGATGGTCCCAGACAAAGCTGAGCAGGTCTGGTGGCTCTCAGTCCAGACCAGGTTGGGAGGACAGCGGGCTGACCCTGGGGCGCTGGCCCCGGCTCCCCACCTGGGGACCTGGGGGGGGCCCCCAGCTGCCTCTAGTCCAGGCTTCCGCCTCCCCACTGAGCCTCTGGGGACTGGGAAATTCAATCCATACGGCCGATTCATTTACACTTAGCTCATCAAAAGGCTGTTTTGTAAAGGCCTATTTGATGCTGAAAGACGCCTCAGGGTCTTTTTCACCTCTTTCAAAGCTGGTTTCTCCTCCCCTGGGGCTCTGGATTTGCCGCCAGACCCAACCACACAGACTGGAAGGGAGAAGGAGGGAGGCGGGCTTCACCAGACCCAAAGAAATGCTCTGGGGGCTAGGGGGTCCTCATCCAGCCTGGTGCCCATTCTGTCCTTGGGGGGCGATGGGCGGGGGGGGGGGGGCTGTGCTGTGGCTTCCCAGCCCCCATTTCATCTGCCCCTCCCCGCCCCCCCCCAGGGTTGGTGGTAGGGCAGTGGTAAGCCTCCCAGGTCGGGCCCATACCTGTGTGTGTGAGGGGTGGGGGCGGGAGGCGGAAAGGGGCTGGCAGGGGACAGCCCAGCTCAGCAGAAGGGGGCTAGCCCTGCCTAGGCTCTGCCACAGTGCTCCTCACAGGTTTCTCTTCACTCGCAGGCTCGGCTTTTAGGGTTGGTCTGCCTCTGGGAAACCGAAGGAGGAGGGCAGGAGCCCCCAGCCCAGCTTGGCCACACTTGGTACGGTCTGAGAATGGCCAGGTCTCCCGCTCCTTGGGTGAGTCAGGGCCAAACACCGGGGTTCCCGACAGCCGCGGGAGGCTAGAACAAGGCCAGGGAGCGAGTGGGGCGCAGCCGAGGGCTCTGAGGTGGACCCATATCGGCTGGAGCCATGTGCCTGTGGGCACCAAGCGGGCACCCCAGGACCGCATGTGCTGGGGCTCGGGAGTCCCAGGTTGTGGACCAACTCTGCCCAGGCATGCAGCAGCTACCCGCTCCCCACCCCCCCGGCCTGCTCTTGCTGGGGCGCTCACCACCATGTTGTTGATGGACACCCAGCAGTCGTCGGGGAAGTCCTGCAGCATGGGCACCAGGAACTGCAGGCAGCCGTCCCAGTGGCAGAGCAGAAGCATCATGCCGATGAGGTTCACTATGCGCACCACGGCGCTCGCCAGGTCGTAGGTCATGTGGAAGATCTGGAGGCAGAGGGAAAGGAACATATAGAGGGGCGGCCGGCTGGGGGGGCGGATGGCCGTGCTCTGCCATCCCTGTGGCGGCTGCCGGGCACCGCCCCCCGCGGACTTGGCAGAGCAGCCGGCCCCGTGCCGCTTCAGGTATGGGCAGGGCAAGGGCGGCAGTTAGGTGGCCTGGAATAAGCAGGCTGGGAGACCCCAGGGAGACACCTCCTGGGATTCATGCAGATTTCCCTGCAGGCCCGATACCTGAAGGGCGGGCTCCTGGAGCCCCCGGCAGCGCCAGCGTGGGCAGAGAAGCTATCTCTAGGCGGTGAAGACCACAGGGAGGAGAGCCAGCCAGCACGAGGCTCCTCAGGGGACCACAGTCTGTCGTCATGCCAGGGGCATGGTGTTCCCCCAGATCTGCTGCGTTTAGTGGAGGACCTACCGGCAGCGGGGAGGGGGGTCTGCTCAGGGCAGCCACTGAACCGAAGGGGAAGCACCATGGACACACGGGTTCCCTGTTCACACACAGACCTTGACCCCAGACCCACTTCTACCCACTTCCCAGCTGTGCGACCTTGAGCAAGTCCCTGCACCTCTCTGATTATGATTCCTCATCTGGAAAATGGCAATGAAAATTCTTACCCAAGTGGACTGTCAAAGGGATTAAATTATAAAGTGCTTGGTGCTATAGAAGTGTTCTACAAATTGCTAACCATTATTCACTGACGGGTGGTTGTTAATAATTAATCTTTATGATTCGTTCATATGTATTAGTAGTCCCGTTCTTCTGTATTGCTTAACAAAGCACAGCGCCTGCAACCCCGGCCCAGCGCCACCGTGCACCCCCACTCCTGTGGCTCCCAGGAGAGGCTGAATGAAGCCCGGCAGGGCAGGGCCAGGGTGGGCAGAGCCCAGCCTCCCTGCCCCGCCCCCCGAGCTGCTGCTCCGTCTGGTAGCAACGGGGATCCCCATGCTGACGGGGCAGTGAGGGGACAGAGAGCTGGAAGGAAGTCTAAGGAGGTCTCTGGAGGCTCTGGTCTTGCCCCGGCCTAGGAGACTCTGGGAGCAGGATGGTGGCTGGTGGCAGGTCATTCTGATACTTGTGACTTCAGTGTCCCCTTCTGAAATGTGGGCTTAGTTTGGGGTTAGGTTCTGAAAAGCCAAACATGAATACTACTTGTCAGTCGCCTCCCCGGGCACGCCCACCCCCCTTAGCAGCACGACTCTGGGTCTTCCACCCAAAAGGCAATGGAGCCTTTTCAGAACAAAGCAGACCCTGTAAAGGTTCGTGGTGGGTGATGGTCCATCCCCTCTGTGGCCCGGTGCCAGAGGGAAAATTATACCACAGCTGAGTGGGGGCATGTGGGCCCACAGCCGTCATCTCATTTAAACTCACAACAAACCTTTGCTGAAAATATTGTTAATCCTTTTTACAACGAGGCTCAGAGAAGAAAAGGCACTGGCCACTGTCATGGTGGGAGAGACACATCTGAGCCCAGGGTTGCCGGCAGATTGTCAGACTGGCCCAGTGCAGGAAGGATGGTTTCCAGGAGTTCTGTTTTGCAGATGAAACAACTCAAACCCAACGTGGCTGAGCGATGTGGCTGGATTCACACGGCGAGGGGACCCAGGCCCAGCTGGAACTCCGCGGCGTCTCCCCTCCGTAAGCCCTGGGCTGTCAGCACGCCTGCTCTCCACCGACTGCTGCGTCAGTGTCAGGGGCGGGGGGCACGAGACACCGGCCAGCGCGGTACGGGCCTGGGACCCACGTCTAGGGCCCAGGGCAGGCCCGAGCGTGTCAGCGGTGCCTCTGGCTATCTGTCCACTGCCGGCCTTGCCCCGGGGCCTGGACCCCGAGCCCGGGAAGCTCCTCCGCCTCTCCCCACCATCCCCAGCAGCTCCCAAGCACCAGCACCCCAGCTGCGGCTCTGAGGGGGGATCTCACTTCGGGCTTTTCACTGCTTAAGTGAACGCAATAACTCTATGACCTTGGGCAAGTCACTAACCTTTCAGAGTCTCACTTGACCGAGATGCCACCAGCCCCCCAGACTGAGAGGACAGGGAAGGCAAGTGATGTGGGACCATCCAGTCTCAGAGGTGGCCAGCACCTGCCCTCGCGTCCCACCACATCTCAGCCTCCCCTCAGCTAAGGTGAGCTAGACATCTGCCCCCCCATTTTTCGAGGTTTCTGGAGAAATTAAACTGGCTAAGAAAGTCCCCTGGGTCCCAAACACAGCATGGGTGGGGTCATTATTACGAAGCTCCTTCATTTCCTAGTTGCTATGGACTGGATATTTGTGTCTCCCTCAAATTCATATGTTAGGGCGCCTGGGTGGCTCAGTTGGTTGAGCAACTGCCTTCGGCTCAGGTCATGATCCCGGAGTCCCGAGATCGAGTCCCACATTGGGCTCCCAGCTCTAGGGGAGTCCGCTTCTCACTCTGACCTTCTCCCTTCTCATGCTCTCCCTCACTCTCTCTCTTTCCTAATAAATAAATAAATAAATCTTTAAAAAAAAAAAATTCATATGTTAAAGCCCAAACCCCCACCGTGATGCCATTAGGAGTTGGGGCCTTTAAGAGGTGATGAGGTCGGGGTGACTGGAGCCCCTTGAATGGGGTCCAAGCCCTTAGAAGAAGAGACACAAGAAGGAGGAGCTCTCTCGGCCATGTGAGGATACAGCAAGCAGTTGGCCATCCACAAACGAGGACGAGAGCCTCAGGCAGAAGTTGACCGTGCCGGGACCCCGGTTTGTCCTTCCAGCCTCCAGAACTATGAGAACTAAACGTTTGTCGAAGCCCCCAGGTACATGGTATTCTGTTCCAACAGCCACCCTAGACAGTACTTAGGTGTCTGCGGGAGAGAGCACTATGCGGTGGCAGCTCTGTAGCGTATGGTGTATCTGACAGGACGGGAGCTGCAGGTAGCCTCAGCCCCTTCGAGAAAGCATCCCCGCCTGGGGCAGCTCCCGGAACCTGCCTCTCCGCACAAATCCCTCCAGGCCTTCGAAGCAGAGCTAGCCGGGTTGGTATATTTTTATGCAATACCTGCTTTACTTTGGGGATTACCTATCTTTCTTGTTCCTTCGTAGCTAATCTTCTTCCAGGATCGGGTCCTTGCCTAGTTTTGCCTTTACCGTGACCTCAGCAATGAATGGGCCCGAGCACGTGGTGGGGCCTCAGGAACTGAGAAGTGCTTCGTGACAGAGGTAAAGGGGAAGGTGACAGTGACTGGGCTGGGGAGGAAGGGGATCAAGGCCGCCACAAGTGTATGGGCGGCATTTGGAAGAGCACCCCCGCTCTGGGCAGGTGCAGCCGACGGGGACTCCGCCTCTGCCTGCGCGGGAAGGAAAAGGTGCCTTTTCCTGAAGGTGGGCACAGACTCATGTGTCCGGCAGAGCTCGTGGGGGAGGTGGGGCCCGGCGCTGGGCTGACGAAGCAGGCAGATGCTGGAAGGGGGCCCGGTGGAGGTGGGGAGGGGTGGGAGGGTGGGAGTTTAGGGTGCTGGGGAGGGGTACTGGGGCTGGAGACACAGGCCCAAGATGGCAAAATCTGAACTTCCTGCCAAGAGTTGGGGGTGAGGGTGGGGGGCCACATCCATCCAGGCGAGGAGGATACCCCAGGTGGTGAGGACATGCACCCCGGGCCCAACACTACAGCACCCAGGTGTGGTTGCCGAGAGTGAGGCCGGCCGTTGCTGGGAGAGGCGGCTAAACACTTGTGTGTCCCCGCCGTGGGCTGGGGCCACAGGCCACCCGCAAGTCAGCTGCATTGCACAAATATTTATCTTGCTCTTTATACCTCATTAAAACCCCCTTTTATGATGTTGGTTCTGACTATGGGGGCTGAGTACCTTCATTTCCAGGCCCCACAAGGCTCACTGGGCGGGCAGCCTGGGCGGCTCACTCCCTGTGCCCGCGTGGCCCTCGAGGGAGGCTCCGTAGTGTCCCCACCACAGTGCGCAGACAGAGCGACACGTCTTTCACCTCGGCCAAGTGCCTTCTCTGCTCTGAGTAATGGGTCCTCATCTGTGTAATGGGTCACTAACTGCCAGCTCCCAGGGCTGTCTTGGGGATCAGGAGAGATGATGTCCACAGCTGGTATACAGTAGGTACTCAACGCATGTTGGTTCCTTTCCTTCCCTCTCTTCCCCAGCCTTCAAACAAAGAGATGATTTCTCAGTCCTGGGGCGAGACCAGAAACTAGAGTTTCTGCCAAGGCCTCATCTTGGGGCCGGGCTGAGTTCCCTCCCAGGGAGACTCGTTTTCTCCTCAGGGAAAAAGAACAACTTTTCCCTGTGTCTCAGGGCCCAGGGATCACACTGGGGTCAGCAATCCCAGGCCTGAGAGGATGGCTGGTGTGTGTGTGTCCTGGAGACTGCCTGGAGGCCAGAGGGTCACACTGGGTCCCTTTCCGGGGCCTGTAGAGAGCGCCGACCCCTACCCCAGGACCACTCCTGGATTCTGAGAGAGAAAGGAAAATCAAGGCCCTGGGGGGAGGAGACTCATCAGGAGGCTCAGCCACGGCCCAGCCTCTTGCCTCCAGCCTTCCTCCCACGGCTCCTGCCCGCTGAGGGAAAGAGGATGCCGGGATGGGTCGCTGGGGTGCTGGGCCTACAGGGGAACATCCGGGCAGGGTGGGGGGGGGGAACGGACCATGGTTTCTAACAATAGCCTCCGTGCCTATAACAAGCTCACACCTCAGAGGGAGGGAAGAGGCTTGGCTGGGAGAGGCTGGGGAAGAGAATGCTGACCTAGATCGCCCGGGTTGGAGGCAGAGGCTGGTGTCCCCTGAGAGGGTGGCCTTCACCTGCAGAGACCCTCCACCTCCCCTGGCTCCCGAGACCTACTAATAACACTCGAGGACTCTCTGACTGGGGCGCTGGCTGGGGCACTGGGCTGGGCGAGGCGGCCGAAGCCAGGGGCCTCCGGCAAGCTGTTTCTTCTTCACAGGGGCTGACATTCTAGCCCCCACCCAAGGCCACGGCAGTGTCCTCAGGGTCAGCTCACATCATCCTTGCCAGGGGAGGCTGGAGTGGGGACCAAGCCCCAACCCCCCAGAACATCAGGGCACACCTGACAGTCGGGGAAACCGAGGCCCCCAAAGGAAAGAGACTCACACAGTGAGTTAGAGAAGGAGAAGAGCAGGGTTTTCTCTATTGAATACCGCCTTTCCCAGGTCTCGTGTAGACCTGCTGTGTCCCTGCTATGCCTCCAGGCCAAGCTGAGGCGAGAAGGCCCAGGGCCAGGGCAGGCTGTAGAGGATGGGGAGACGGGGTTCCTGGGTCCCGCTGGGGAAGCCCAATCCCATCCCAGGGGTCCAGTGGGAGCCCTTGGCTGGGCGGTGAACCCACAGACGCCAGCTCCAGGCTATCTCCCTCCGAGCCAGTAGGCCGGATGATGGTGTATGTGGAGGGGGTGGAGAGTCATCTATCTGGCCTCCTGGGATCTCCCTCCCTGCCCAGCAGACCCAGCTCCCGTGTCCAGTTCCGAGCCCTGACCCGGGGCCTCCTGGGGCCTCTGTCTACCCCAGGGAACGGCCGGGGAGAGCCTGCCTGAGCAGTTCCGGATAGCCCAGAGGGTAGCCGGGCCAGAGAGGCAGTGGGAACCGAAGCGCTGGACCGAGCTCCCAGGATATGTGGTGCAGGGAAGTGAGAGAAGCACTTAGTTTCTCTTCCAGGGCTCACTCTGCCCGGCCACGGGCAGTTCTGCCAACTCTCCCCAAATACTGTGGGCCCCAGGGCCCAGGCATCAGGAGACAGCAAGGGTGGTTCCCAGAGACTTGAACCAGTGCCCGAGAACGGAAGGTGTGGCTCCTTGTCTGCTTTTAATGATAGTCTAGCTGCAAGTTCAAGGCAAACAGAAGGCTGGAGGGGTCTTGGGGACTGAGGGAGCCCACATGGTCCAGAGGTCCGCCCGGAGGTCTCTAGGGACTGTGGTATTTCTACTTGGGACAGAAACCAGGAGACAAGCCTGTCAGGGAGTTCCAGGAAATCTGCCTCCATCCTTCTTCCCCCCCCCCCCACCCCAACACTCACCCCTCTCAGGTCTGAGCACAGACCCCCAAGCCAACAGCTCTCTGTGCCCGGACGTCCCGTAGGTACCCTCCAACCCATCACACAGAACTCCCCACCCCACCCCTCGACCCGCTCAGCCGCCTGCCTTCCCAGCCTCAGCCGGGAGGCGGCCCGGACAGGGACACATGACAGAATCGAAGTCATCCTGCTTCCAGGCCACCTGAGAAAGCAGGAACCCAGAGTCAGGAGGCCCAGTTCCAACATCCTGCCCCTGGGCCACCCAGAGCTTCTGACCCTGTTCCTCAGGACAGACAGGAAGAATCGGCCCGCCTGCTCTACCTTGCCCGCCAGGTGTGAGAAGTCAGGGAAATAAAGGGTGAAAAATATTCGAGGGGCGCCTGGAGGGCGTAGCCAGTTAAGCATCGGACTCTTGGTTGCGGCTCAGGTCGTGATCTCAGGGTCATGACATTGAGTCTGGCATCTGGCTCTGCGCTCAGCAGGGAGTCTGCTTGAGATTCTCTTTTCCTCTTCCTCTGCCCCTCCCGCTCGTGCTTTTGCTCGCTCTCTCTCTCTCTCCCCCCCCAAGATAAATAAATAAATCTTTAACAAAATAAAAGTATTTAAGAAAAGTAACCCCCCCACAGAGATATAGAGGGTTACTCAGACAAAGGAGCGGGGAGGGACATTTCCCCCGAACCATCCACCAGGCTCCCTGCTAAGCATCTTATAAACATCATCTTAGAACAATCGAGTGAGGATGATATCCACTCTGCAGATAAGAGACTGAGGCTCAGGGAGGCAAGGTGGCCCCAAGGTCACAGAGCCAGGCAATGTGGAGCCAGGGTTTTAATTCGGGTCTCACATGTGTAATCCTAGCTCAGGCCCCTGGACCTTCCACTGCCCGGGGCAGGGACCCCTCGTTACTGCGAGTCCAGAGAGCTAACTGGGCCCTGCGCCAGCCCCACCAGAGGCCTGCCACCCATGTGAACTTGGACAAGTCATGGCCTTTCTTCCATCAGCAGGAATAACACCAGTTCCCCTAGGCAAAGAGAATTTCCACCACGGAGTGATGCCGCGGGGCTGGTGTGGGCACCTTTGCAGCACCGGCCTTCATGATACCCCTGACCTCAATCTGCCAGCGCCCCGACCATCGGCCGTGTGTGCCCCTGGGGTGGGGTGGGGGCTGCCCCTGGGGTGCCCCTGGGGTGGGGTGGGGGCTTCGCATCCTGAGCACGGGAACTTCCATCCAACCAAGCGAGCAGGGGGATCCTAGGGACCAGAAGGCCAGCCAGAAGACTAGCCACAGAAGACCAGTGGCAAGAAAGGCGCCTCTGCAGAAGCTCCCCCAGGCTCCCGCCGCTCTCCCGACAGCAAGGTGGGCGGCCTCACAGAGCGAACCTACCCCCACGCCAGCTCCTCCAGGCCAGCCTGCCTGCCGCTGCGGCCCAAGGCAGAACCTGGATGGCGGCAGACTCAGACAGAAGCGCTTGTGCACGGTCACCTGCCTTTTTCTGAACTGCGGCGGCAGTCCTCCCCTCTTGCTCCCCCAGATGACTGCATTCAGCCTGTGACTCGGCTAGGTTTGTTCAGAATGGTGTTGGCCCACCCAGTTCTTTTACAATTTTTTATTTCGTTTCTGGAGACGGTGCTCTGCCCACAGCCCCTAGGATCCCTTTACAGTTCGAGCACACACAACTCCAGGCTTCTCGGATGCTTTTCACTCCCTACAGCGAGCCCCTGTGGCTCTTTGTCAGAGACCCGCCCGGGGCTGCTGGAAGCTGCTTTGCCTGCTAGCACGGAGGGCAGGTGGAGAGTGCCCTGAACCAAGGACTGCCACGCAAGGGGATAGAAAAATTCCGACTCTTTCCCCGAAGTATGAGGCACAGTCCCCAGAGCTCCCCACGGCACTTTGCCTGGCTTCTTCCTTCCATTCCCTGTCCCTCTTCCCCCGCCCCCCACCGCCTTAGCAGATTATTCCTGGAAACACTCCCCACCTCAGCCTCACTGGGGAAAAAGCCACTTTCATGCAAATCCTCACCTCAGGGTCTGGTCCGGAAGAACCCCCAGGATACCTAAGATAGTTGCCAACTAAATTGACCCCAAACCCCATATTTCTGCTTCTCCTGATCGATCTGTAGATCTCGCAACCCTGGGCCGATTCTTACTTGGCAACAAGTGGCTAAGGTGGAGTAGAGGCGGACAGAAGATGTAGTCTTCAGTTTCCCCAGTCCACCACACTCTCTACTGCCTCCCACTGGCCCTTTTCACCCATCACATTCCTGCCTGGCCCCTGAGGGCTCCTGAGTTTGCATTCCCTTCAATATACCCCAGTGATTAACCATGCAGGCTCTCGAGTCCAGGTTAACCAATTACTGATTCTGTGACCTCATATAAATCCCTTTCTGTCTCTTAGTTTCCTTATGTAAAAAATGAGTACCGCTACAGCTGTTAGAGACTTACATGGGATACCGTCTTCAGAGTGATTTTCATAGTATCTAGCACAGGATAAGAAATCAAGAAATTACTATCATTTGTCCTCTTAAAGAAGATGTGCCTGCTACCATCTGCCAGCCCAAATCCAGCTATCTGAGACTGCCTGCCGGCCCCTCACTCCCCCTGTGGGGAAAATACCCCTTCTCCCCAAGAGGTTTGAGTCTGGCCACTCACCTCTTCCCACTGGTGAATGTATCGAATGAGGCGGGAGAGACGCAAGAGACGCAGGAGGCTGAGGATCTTGGTGAAGCGGACGATGCGCAAGGCCCGGGCTGTCTTGTAGACCTCGGAGTCAATGCGCGTCTCTACAATGAGGAAAATGTAGTCCACAGGGATAGAGGAGATGAAATCCACCACGAACCAGCTTTTGAGGTACTTCATCTTAATCCGCTGTGGGTCCAGAATGATCTCGGTGTTGTCCTCCACCACGATCCCTGTGCGGAAGTTGAGGACCAAGTCGATGAGGAAGAATGTGTCCGACACCACATTGAAGACGATCCAGGGCGTGGTGTTCTCATCCTTGAAGAAGGTGATGCCCACGGGAATGATGATGAGGTTTCCGACCATCAGCAGCAGCATGGTCAGGTCCCAGTAAAATCTGCCCGGAGACAAAGAGGTCATTCACCAGGAGGACAAAGAGAACAAGTTACAGGCTATGGGAGAAAACTCCACAGGAGTGCACGTGTGGAAGAAGGAAGTCTTAGGAGGTTCTGAGTCAGTGCATGAGATAGGCACATGGGTACCAGGGGCAAGATATGGAGAGTGGCACAAGGCTCTCTGTTCCCTAAGGATACCCTCTGCCTGTCCCTCTGTCTGCTCCCCAGTGACAAGCCTCTCTCTCCCATCCCCTCTCCTCAGCGGGAGTCAGGCTGAAGTGCAAACCAAACAATGAGATCCAGAGAGAAGTGTGGAGCTGTTTTAGCAGTAGGGGTAGTTCGCCCCCATAATACCCCAGGCTCAGGCCAACCTGCTCCATCCTCCCTGAGGGTCAGCTATGGCCTGAGACAGGCTGGCAGGCAGACGTGCTACAGACCGTGACCAGAGAGCAGGGTAGGTTCAGACACATGGCGGGTACCTGGCTGGCAGGAGGCCTTGGGATCCAGCCCCATCTCTGTCACTTACAGGCTGTGTGACGTCAAGCAGGTGCCCTCCCTGCCCTGGGCCTCAGTTCCCTCACTGTGCAGTAAAGGGTGGAGCCTAAACACTGTAGCCCATAATTCTGATCTGGCCCTCACCCATCCTGGCTTTCTGGGTTCCCCCTTTAGTCTATCCCCTATAGACTATAGTCAGAAAATGTCTGGCCATCTCTCTCCCCCAGAGGTTTGCATTCTGACACAGGGTTGGGGAAGGACAGTGCAATCTGCAAGGGCAGGAAGTGTTAATGAGGGGATTTCAGGCACCTGTGGGGTGCCACTCCATGGAATGGAGTGAGATCAGTGGGGGCTTACAGTACCATTTCTCCTAAGGTGTCAAAGCAACTGCAAGGGCTTCCTGAGGGAGGTGGGAAGGTCCCCTCAGAGCGAAGCCACCTGGCCTAGCAGGGGCCCCTCTGGAGTGTGCAGGCAGCACAGACAGGCACAGACCCCATGTCTAGAAGGTATGACCAATCAATCCGACCCTGCCCAAGTACCAGCCACCCCAGGGCTGGCCCCAAGATCTAAAGCCTGCACTGCAGACCTATTTCTCTCTGTTATTAGTTTAGACAATTACACAATGACAGATAAAGGTATTAAGTCAGGCAAAATAAGCATGTCCTCTCCCAAGAGAAATAACCTTTCAGCCATCTTTAATTCTCGACTGCAAGAAACCCAGGAATGAGGAGGAGACAAAAAGGAAAGGCTCCCTCGAGTCTTCAGAGGATCCCACTCCAAAACCAAAGTGTTCCTGCCAGAAAAGTTCCAGGTTTGAAAAAAAAAATTACTTCACAGCAAACTGCTTTCTTTGCCAGATTCAAAATGGTGCTACGAGTCAAAGAGAGAGCAAGGTTCTGCCTCACTGAAGGTGGACGAGAGAGCTGTCCCACACAGCTCAGGGAAGGGCAGCTTCCAGAAGGGCAGCTTTGGACAGCTCCTTTGAAAGCCAAGCCATTCAGGGCCTCAAGACAAGACCCCAAGTCAGAGCCTCTCAAGCTTAAAGCTTCTCATTCTAAGGCTGGTGCTAAGAGGTCGACTTCAGCTCCTTCTCTGCCCACCAGCCCCAATCCCCCTATGCCATCTGGAGAACCCACCCTATGACCCAAGAACCCACTCCAGCCATCACACCCACCACATGGAAGACAGCACGTCCTGCTAATGACGCCTGGGCCCCAGGAGAATGGTTTCAGCTTCTACGGGATGTTCCTAAGCTGTATACACTCTCTACGCAGCCTCATGCACGTCACTCAAAGACAGCTGCAGATGCTCATTAGAAGCCACAAACAGATATCCCCATTCACACACAGAATATGCAAACACCCCTATATACACCTGGCCACCATTCCCTTTTATTTCATCTCTTGGGAAAAACAAAACAAAACTGGCATCGAGAGGCTACTGAGGGCCCCATGGCCCTCTGTACATAAAGCTAATAATACCCACAGGCTAGAGGAGTTTCTAAAATTAACAGAGCGGGAGCAAGGCGGCTGGGAGTGCTGACTCGGGCAGGCCTGCCACTCCAGCGGGTTTCTACACTTTCCCCAGCTCTAGTTCTCTCAATTACAGACCAAATTTGAGACAGTAATTAACAGGAGAATGTTTGCATTTAGTGGTCTTCATAAAACCAAATTACATGAAGCAAAAACAACCATTTCCTTGCATTCTGACTAATTATTTCAATCATGAGTTTCCAGATGCTAAGGGATATTTCTGGTGCCTGATCTGGGCTGGGGTCAGAGTCCTGGAGCATTCCTCCCCAGAAACCACTATTCTGGGGGCATCACAGAGATACCCAAAAGGCAGGAGAATATGGTGGGGAGAAAGGCTTTCAGAGCCAGCCAACCGGGGTTCAATTCCTGGTTCCATCATTTACTAGCCAGTCACTTCATCTCTCCATGCCTCAGTTTCCTTGTCTGCTCACTGAGAATATGGTACCTAACTTAGAGTTATAAAAATGACTTGAATTGACATTGGTAAAATGCTCTGGACTACACCTAATTATATCACTAAATGAGTCAATAAGGAACTCAAGTCAACAAATTCACAGGAAAGAAACAAGAGAGGAAGATGAAATCTTCCATGGAAGAGTCAAAGCAAAGCATCTACTAGGGGTGGGGGTGGAAGGGAACTTACAATGGTTCTGGGAGAGTCCAGTGGTGAAAGTCAAGGATCACAACATTCTGTGAATAGACAACAGAACCAGTGTACCTTGGCAAACAGATGCCCTGACCTCAAAGAGTTCATGGTCTAGTCAGAATACAGGCTTAGACAGAAGACAAGTTGGGCAATGATGGAAGAAACCATACCGGCACCAGCCGGTGCATGGCTCCTGGTGGCCCAGAAGGGTGAGGCCAGAAAGTGCTCCTGGAGGAGATGGGCTTTGGGAGCTGCCATTGGCCTTGGAGATTATCTCTCCTTACTCTTGCAAGATGGTTGCACAGATTTCCAAAAGCAGGGCCAGGTGAGAGAAGGAGAAAGAAGAGGGGGATGGAAAAAAATCAGCACCACGGACAGCTCCCAGCATGCCCGCCAGCCCCATTCTGCTGGTTTAGCCAGGGGAAGTTGGCCGCAGCCTCTCCACTGCACCTTCAGCTCCTGGACCCCGCTTCTTCCCAAACCCATTGAAAAGAAACAGCTCAAGTGATCCCTTAATGTCCTGGGCTTTTGTTTTTGTTTTGTGTTTTGTTTTGTTTTCCTGGGCTTTTTTTAGGGGTTCCTTGGTGGCTGAGTTCATGAAGACCCCATTTCACATGTATCAAGCACTTACTTTGTGCTTTCCGTGCATTACTTCGTCTAATTCTCACCCCAGCACTCAGGTGGCTGCTAACATCTGTGTTTTGCAGATGATGACACTGAGACTCAGAGAAGTATCTACCCAAGATCACACAGCAAGTGAGGGACAGAATGAGATCCCGAGAGGTCTGGGGGGGACTTGAGATCCTGACGGCTTAGGATTTCAGGTATTTCGGCGGGATGCAGGGAGGGAGAGCAGCCTTACTGGCATCTCTGCGTCACCTGGGGAAGTAACCTATCACAGTGGGTGTAGTCCTCTCTTATTACTAGAGAGGAAAGAGAGATGGGACCAGATGGTGACTACGCTTATAGTGGTGAGCCCTGAATAATGCATAGAATTTTTGAATTGCTATGTTCTACACCTGAAAGTGACATAACATTGTATTTTAAAAAGAGAGAGAGAGGAGAAGAGAGAGTTGTGAAGAGGATTGGAGGGGACCCATGTTCCTGATGCCAGAGCCTTCTGAGGTACTTCCTGGGTGGGGGAAGTAGCACACCCTTCAAATATTAAAAGCATCCTGGTCGATCGGACACAGTTGTGTCATCCTGTAAAAGGGGTGCTAGAAAAACTAAGGTCCATGTAGGAGGGAACAGCAACATTTCCAAAATGCCCCATATTTCCCCCAGCACCCCCTGCCCCTAGAATCAGTCATGGCTAGCTCCCACAATCCAGGGTATGTGTCCGTGGTGGCGAGTGGCAGGACCTGGCAGGGAAGCGAGGGACAGCCAGACTCAGGCCAGAGTTGGCCCATGCCTGAGTTAGAGACCTTGTTCTCTCCAAAGTCAGATGACCCACCCCATCCCAGGGTTCTCTAAGCTAAAAGGAAGACCCCTCATCCCAGTTTCAGCCCCAGGACCCCAGGCCTGTCCTCCCTTAATCCTGGACCTCACTTCCTACAGGGCCATCCAACCAGGCAGGTGGTCTCTCGGCAGGTGGGTATGGCCTACAGGCCAGGAGCAGGTCTCATGTGCAGAAGAAACGGGGGATGGCAAAAAGCCAAGCAGCCCTTTTACACAGACGCCTGGAGCATTTCATGGATTGGTCTCAGAGGAAGGCTATGGCCTCAAGGGAGCTGAGGCAAGAGAAGATAGGAGGCTCCTGACCCTGAACTTAGAGACTCAAGGACCAGACCAAGGGCCCTCTCCTTCCCCAGAGGCTAAAGAGGAGTGAAGGGTAATAAAACGGGAGCAAAGGAATTAGAAGTCAGAAGAGGGATGGCCTCCTTCAGCCTCAGTCTTGTTCATACACACCCCTGCTTGCCTTTGAGTGCAGACGCTCACACGCGCACACACACACACCCATAATACAGTTTTGTACACACTCTCATCTATGCACTCCTGCTAGTTTTGCCCCCCGTACACACACGCATACTTTCTTGCACATCTGCTTGCATACATTTTGACCCAAATGACGTCCACTAGGAATCCTGCCAGCTGGAAGAGAGTGCTGGTTTTTGGCCCATTACATTTTTTTCCATCCTTCAGGATTCATCTGAAGTGCTACTTCATCCAGGCTTCTCCAACCCCTCACCGATGGACCTCGGCCCAGACTGAGCCCAGCTATGGATATCCCAGAACGCTATGACTCCCTGAAGGCAGGGCCCTTGTCCCAGGTATGGCTTGTGCTCCTGCCATACCGACTCCAGGCCAGGGTCCCCACGCTTCCTCCCAGGTGAGTGGCACACCCAAGGCCCCATTGTTTACCCCCTCCCTCTTGGGAGACAGCTCTCCTAGCACCAGACCTGCATTCCCACCTGCCACCTGGAGGGCCTGCTGGCTCCTACACCCAAGTCCAAGGCTGAACTCAGCATCTTCCTCCTTAGAGCTGAATGGCACACTCAGCATTTCAATCACCTGAGCTCAAAACCTCAAAGCTAGCCTCAGCTGCTTTCTCTTCCCTGCAGACCCTGCGTGCAGTGCCACATCTTGTCTAGCATCTTTTTTTTTAAAGTAGGTTCCACACCCAGCATGAAGCCCATGGCAGGGTCTGAATTCATGACCCTGAAATCTAGACCTGAGCTGAGATCAAGAGTTGGGACACTTAACCGACTGAGCCATCCAGACACCCCTCGTCTAGCATCTTCTATGATGGCTTCTGAATCTGTCCCTGACTGCTCTGTCCTAGATCAGTTCCTCATGTTCCTCGCCTGGATCCTTGCCCCTGCCACCTACTTGACTCTAGCCTCCATGCTCTTTCGTTCCAACTCACATGATCTCTGGGTGATCTTTCCAAATTTTATGATTACGTCACCCCTTCTTGAGCCCTCCTGGCAGACTCCGCATGACTACAGAAGAAAGTTCAAGCTCCAAGGTCTGGCATCCCCCGAGCCCCACTCCCCTGTTCTCCCCCCTGCTGCCTTCACAGCAGCCACCAGATACCCGCCCGGGCTCTATCTCCGTCCACATTCTGGCTCCTCCTCCTGAGAACCTCCCTTGCCTCCTGGACCCCCATCTCGTGAATTCCCTTCCCTCATCCAAGACCCGGTTTGACTGCCTCCTCCTCCAGGAAGCTGGCCTAACTAACCATGCTGTGTGTCTGGGAGCAGCTGTCACATCTGTCAGGCACCACCTAGCTCTCCCCTCAGCCTCCCAACAAATCACGGAAACGAGGAATCCAGGAATCCTCGTGTCTGAGACAGTGATGGGAGCGGGGAGCTCCCTCTGGGTTCCCGAGCCAGTCCCTCCTTAGTTTTCCCGGCCCAGCACAGACGACTGCCCCGGGTGACAGTGAAGACAATGAGATGAGAGGAGGATGGCAGCCATTGTTTTTTGGACACTTCCTACATGCTGGGCACTAATCAGAGTACCTTATAGGGATTATGTCATTTAATCCTCATAAAGTCCCTATGAGGGAGATACTATGATTGTGCCTGTTTTACAGATGAGGAGACTAAGGTACAAGAAGTCGAGAAATTTGCTATATATATGGTGGATCAAGAATTAAGCCCAAACAGCTTGCCCCCAGAGTTCCACTTTTCCCTTATGCAAGCTTTAGCTGAATCCCTAGTGGCCACTCTCCTAAGGCCCACACCCCTGCGAGTCAGGGGTGGGGTCAGCGTCCTCTCCCACCCCTCCCCCGCTGGGGCCACTTCCTGCCTGTGCTAGGAAGGTTTACAGGATCCTTTGAGCATCCTGTCATTTTCTGGCCATCCTGCCAGCGCCCATCTGCCCCCGCCGGGAATCCTAGGCGTGCTGGCCTTTGGTTCATAGCCTTCCATTCCATTCCAAACCCTGCCATCATCCTGCGTGACTTCTACTCTATGTATCAACCCCGAACACCCAGCCCCTCAGTGGCTCGGTGCCCTGACTCTCCTGACCGCACGTCAGTCACCCCCTCCCGCAGCAGGGAGGGACCACGTCACCGTCTCCAGTGGTTCCAGCCCTCACCCCAACCTCCGTTCCCTCCAGCTCTCTTAGCAGTCGTGCTAAGTCCGTTCTGAAGCGTCTGTCCCAGGAACCGTGAGTCACAGGACCCTCTTGCCTCCTCCCTTCCCCCGAGACGCCCCTCCCTTCTACCTCGCTCACCCGGTCCTTCTGACACCCACTTCACAAGATCACGCCCCGGATCAGGGCCACCATTCACCCTTTGCGTGTTTCATGGGGACTGTGCAAAAAATCCCACAGCCTCAGACCCGTCCTGCTAAATATGTAAGCTCCTTAGCTCCCGTGCCTCAATTTCCTCATCAGGGTTTCCATACTCAGCTGGCCCTCTCCCCTACCCGCCCCACCTTCCAAGAGACCCTGGGGAACTTTCCCCACCGTTCTCCTTCAGCAGCCACTTCAAAGTATCTTCTCTTTCCTCAAAGCTCTAAAACCACTCTTCTACCCCACTCCCAGCAGATACCACCACCCTCTGCTTCACAGAGAAAAGAGAACACACCAGAACGTCCCCTTCCTCTCTCTGGCACCAGACTCCTACCCCTCTTGCCTCTCCCTCATCCCCTCCCTTTCCTCCAGTCGCAGAAGCATCAGCGACCCCTCCACCTGCCTCCTGACACAAGTCCCCTCTGCCTCCCCAGGATCCCTGACCCATAAGTTACCCCCTCTTGTCTGTATCGTCAGCCTCCCTCCCCAAGCGTCCTTTCCCACCAGCTCATTCTTTTAAGCTCCCTACATTTAAAAAATAAAATGAAACCACTCCTGAATCCCCAATCCCTCTGCCTTATCTCTTTGCCCATCGGAAAGAACCTTCCTGGAAGAGGCTCTCTCGCTTCCATTCCCACTCCCCACACTCCTGCCAACCCCTGAGCAACCACACCATCCCCGGGGGGCCTTGTGGCCTGTTTCTGGCTGACCCCCAGCTCTACCTGACCCCGTGGGCCCCTCTGCCGAGACACGGGGCTTCCTCCCTTCTCTCTGCCTCTCTCTTTCCTTCCCTGGAGGAGCTCCTCTTCCCCTGCGTGACCTTTAAGTGTGTTTGTTCCTTTGGGCCCTGGCCTCCTCTCTCTCTCCACCGTCTCCCTGGGTGACCTCGCCAGCTGCCAAGGCCTCCATGATTCTGCTGGCTCTCAAACCAGACCTCTCTCTTAAGCTCCGCACCCGTGTTCACTTGCCGACTACACCTGACCCCTGGATGCCCCCGTCATTCTTGCCGTAACTAAACAGCTTCCTCCCAAATGCTTGTGCTCCCAGCACGGGTTCCTCCAGCCATCCAAGTGCTTCATCCAGAAAGCAGGGGTTAGCCTCTATCTCTCTCATGGCCAGTGGAACTGAGTCGTCAGCCCACCCCTCGGCCTACCCTGAGGCTTCCTAACTGGGTCCCTGGCCTTTCCAGGACCCCGCATACTTCCGGGTCCCGGGTGGGCTCCACATCCTCCCCGCCATCCACTCTCCACACTTTGCCAAGCCCAGAGTCCTTCTGCACTCCCAGCTAAACCAAGTCCCACTGTCGTCCCCCAGGCCCATCTGGATCCGGGCTCTGCCTCCTTCCCACGTCTTGCCACCCTTCCTCCCCTCAGCGCTCTGCTCCAGATAAACCATCAGCTTTCCGTGCCCAAAATGCACCCCGCCTCCTGGCCCCCGGGCTTGCCGACCCACCGGCAGCTGCCTTGGACTCTCCTCCCCACCCTGGCCCACCCCAGGCCCTCCGGTTCAGAGGAGGTGTTGTTTCTTTGGATCCTAGGAAATCTGGTTAGGTCCCCCTTATATGCATTGCCCTCGCATAGTATTTATCACGCTATGATGAAATTGTGTGTCTGATTTGTGTGTTTATATCTTGGGGCCTACGCGACTCTCTGAACTTGGCACAGGGCCTTTTATGCGGTGCGTCCTAACACATGCGTGAACGGGTGGGCGAATTGAATGCAGGCGCGCTTCAGGCCATGGAACGGAGTGACAAGTGCCCCAGCAGAAGCTACAGGAAATGGCAGCTCACTGAGACCCACGAGGCTTTCACAGGCCTCCGATGATCTGGGCGGAACGTGTCCCGCCCAAACCCCCAGGACTCCGAGACTCCCAGGAACATCCATCAGAGAATGAGCACCCCCTGCCCCCCAGACCTGGTGCTGAAAATCATGGTGGAAAAGTGACAGAGAAGGAAGGGCAGAGGCGGTGGGGGCGAGGGGGGAGGGAGGAGACAAACAAGACAGGCCAAGAGAAGCATGGGGATTGGGGTTTCTGACAGAGCGGGGGGGACAGAGGGGGCTGGGAGGGGGACACAGTGGCCTCAAGCGAGGCGTGACTGTTTCCAGCCTGAACGGCACAGGCCCCCGGTGGTGGGACACCTCCTCATTAGGGGCGCGCCTGCTCAGTGGGGGTTTTAAGGATTCTCCCTCCTCCCAAAATAGGCAAAATAGGTGAAACGGAGCACATAGCTCTAGGCGGTGGGGGCGGGTAGGAAGGAGAGAGCCCCACCTTCTCCTAGAATCCCCCTGTGTTGCCCCCACTTTGCAGACCCAGGATGAGTCTTATGTCCTCAGCCCTGTCCCCCTGGCCCCCCAAGAGCAGAAACCATTGCTCTTCCTTTTCCTATGAACACATAGCTGGGCCTGAGACTGGGGAGTGAGGGGCGCAGGGGCCTCTCCGTAAAATTGTCTTATTGCTAAATGGATGGGTAGACTGCAAGCTGTTGCCGGGGGCGGGGTGGGACTGCCAAAAATAAAAATTAAGAAACTACCCTAAAAGGTCAACACTGATCACAGCTACGTGGTGGGATTAGGAGTGATTCTGTTTGCTCCATCCCACCTTTCTAGATTTCCTACATTCCGTTCTATTTCTAAATTCTCTATTTTCTTAAAAATGGGCAGATACTTATTTCCTTTCTAATCAAAAAAACGAAATCTGCCTCTAGCCGGCGCCCGGTGCCCCGTACTGGGGAGAGTCCCCTCACTGGAGTCAGGAGAGGGGCACACACCGGGTCCTCGGGGAAACTCCTGGGCAGGCAGCACCAACGTGCCGAAAGCGTGTTAGAATGGCACGGAGGTCAAGGCGAGCAGAGCTTTTGGGGGAGGGCGGTGATGAAGGAGGGAGGGAGGGCATCTGAAGGGCAGGCGTGACAGGCAAAGGAGACCACGTGCCTGCCCACGACACACATGTGGGCAGCCACACTGAAGAGCCTCCTTCCTTGTCTCCCTCCCTCCCTCCCAACCTCGAAACCTGGATCTTCGACCAATCCCTCCTTGCTCCCTCCCTGTCCCGGCTCCTGCTCCGAGTTCTCTGAGACAGAGCCGTTGCCCAGCCCCACACCCTCCCAGAGAAGCTGCTGGCTGCCTGGGGGCTGGAGGGGTCCTCCCTGCCAGTGCCCTGGCGCTGGCATTTTAGACTCTTCCTTCGCCTCAGGCTGGAACTCCAAACCCCACAACCTTCAGCGCCAGGCTGGGCCCCACAGCTCTTGCCTCTGAGGGCATAACTCCCCTATCCTCACCGCCCCCTCTTCTGGCCCAACCTCCCTGACTTGGGGTCTCCCCGCATTGCTCTCTTCCTCCCACCCGCTTCTGGCCACTAGGCTCTATTTTTAACCCACCTCAAACTCTCTGACTCAGAATCACAGGGCTCCCAGGTAGCTGCTCTCTGGGCTGCCTGGGGCTGCCTCCAGAAGATTCATAGCCAAGGGCATCTAATGCTTGGTGTATGGGGTGGGATGTAGCTGGGATTTGGGTGTATTTTTATTTTTTAAATTGTCTATGTGACTTAAGGAAAAAAATTTGGTTTTGAAGACCCAAGAAGACCCAATAAACCCCTGACACTTTGTGCAGTCCTTCCCAGTCGTGAGCTGAGGCCCCAGCCTTTCATCATCCAGCGAGGGCCACTCTCGGCTGTTCCCAGAGCAGAGGTGAGCGGAGGGCTGTCACTGGTGGAATCTTAGCCCTTGTGTGATCTCTCCGTCATACAGCACAGTGCTCCACACCCAAATCACCTGGGGACTGTACCTAGACACAGACAGGCGTGGGGTGGGGGCTGACGTCTGCCTGGCTGATAGGGTCCCTAGTAACCGTGAGGCTGCTGGTCCCGGGACCACACCGGAGTAGCCAGACTGTAGCAGACAGGTGGGGAATTTAGGCATTCTTTGAGTGTCTAAATACCTGGCTGTGTGGCCTCAGACAGATCACTTGACCTCTCTGAGCCTGTTTGCTCATGTGCAAAACGAGAACATGAATCCCCCCTCAAAGGATTCTGGGAGAATTCAACGAGATATTTATAATATGCTACACGGTGTAAATCCTCAGTATATGCTGGCTGTTATCACCACCATCATTATTCTTGTGGCCATGAAGAGGCAGGTCCTGGCCGGCTGGGGATACTGGCGCGCATGGACCAGTCTCACCACAAGGAGCCCTCGGTCTTAGGGACGGACAGACTCACCCCTACAGGGGAGCTGATGATCCAGACCAGTTCTGTGGGCAGATGAGCCCTAAGTTGGTCGGCGTGGGTAGTGAGGGGGCTGTCAGCTCTAAGGGTGGGTCAGGGAGCGCTGGAGGGCAAAATCAGCCAGGCTTGAGAACGTGGACAGAGAGGAGCAGGGAGCGGCACAGCCTGCTGGGCACTAAAGCCCCAGAAAGGAGGCGGCCCGAGCCTATGCTGTGGTCAGGAAGGTCAGGGTCAAGGTTGCGGGAAGGAGGCCCATGTCACACAGCAGGAGTCCAGCCCAGGGGCCCGCGAGTCCTGGGTTCTAGTTCCTTCTCCATTTCTAACCTGCCGTGCGCCCTGAACAAGTCCCTGCCCTCTCATAATCCTTTTCTCGGTTTCCCCAGAAGGATGGAGCTGGACGATCTCTAAAGACACGCCAATTCCATGAATCTCTGCAGTGCGGAGGCTAAGGGGCCAGCCAAGGGCAGCTGGCCAGATGGAAAGCTCACTGAGAGAAGAGGGCAAACCTCAGAGAACTCTGGTCCTCGTCCCCCCACCCAGTACTGGTCTGAAGAGAAGTCGGGGGCATCCTGAATGCCAGACTGAGTAGTCCGGACTCTTCAGGGGCCGCGGGAAGCCATGAAGGTTGCAGAGGAAAACGGTCCCTCGTGGAAAGGATTGTGACCGCACCTTCTCGAAGGCACAACTGAGCTCAGCCCGGCTGTAAGGAACACCAAGATATCAACCCACTGCTTCTCTGAAGGGCTGAGACTTCCTCTGGAGACTTTAAGTCTGTGCACGTGCAGATACACTAGCGTAAGAGTGCACGCACGCACGCGCACGCACACACACACACACACACACACACTCTCCAACGAGTACAGCAGGTCATCTGCTCTACGGTGCCCCGGGATGCCAGGATGCTGTGTCCCCTGAGGCTAGTGGCCTAACTTCTCTGAGCTTCACCCAGCTGACAAGACTATCTGGGGAAAAAAGGGGCAGGCGACGAGCAGCTGGAGCACTCGCCCGCCCAGCTTCCAGGAAGCAAAGGCTCAAGCACAGCTGTCCCCACTCAGGAGACTGGAACGAAAATAGCAAATGGCTAAGGAGCAGCACGTGAGCGCAGCCTCAGGGGAACTCAGGTAGGAGAGACTCACCTGCTCCCGAAGGAGAGGGCACCGGGGTGAAGGGTGAAACCGGATGGGCTCAGAGCAGGAGTGGTTCCCTGGTGAGGGTGGGCGCCGCGGGAGGGCCGCCCCAGAGCAGGTAGCTAAATATTGGCTCTGAGAGGGTCTACGTGGCCCCCTCCCTGCTGGAAAGGGGGTTCCCAGGAGGTGCCGGGGCTCTTGACAACACGAGCCAGATGGGACTCCGCTGCCTTCCGTCTAGGAAAACACAGTCCGACGAGGACGTGGAGCAAGGACTGTGGTCCCTGGGGTCCCGCCGGCCCCGGAGGTTTATGATCCTGGTTGCTAACAGAAGAAAGGGTAATGTCTCCCTGGACAGGGGCCTATCGCAAATGGGCTTGGAAGGCAGGCTGGGGAGCGAGCATTTCCCCCCCAGGCTCTGGGGAGCCCCGAGGGGCTGAGGCGGACGTGGCGCAGTGGGAGAGCTGCGGACCGTCAGCGCGGGGAGGCCCTTAGAGCTGCGTGGCTCACTGGTTCCTCAAGTGACCAAAGCAGAATCAGTCTCCCCAAATCATACCCGCCCGGGTGCCACGCCGGGAGGCCCAGACGTCCAGAGTCACACGAAGCTCCCGAGGGCAGCCTGCCGATTTCAGCTTCGGGGGCTTGGGGTCTCGCTAAAAGCCAGCCCCTCCCCGGAAGCACTGCCCACACCCAGAGGAGAAAAGCAAGGCGCAGGAAGCGGTGGCCTCGGCCTGGTCCTCACCACTGGATGGGGCAGAGCGTTCACTGGCCTCTTATTCACCGCGGGGGGCCCCCTCGGCTCTGTCTCCAGAAGCTGGGGAGTGACACAGCGGGAGGATGACTCTTTAGGGCCTCTGGGACGGGATGAACAGCTTGCCGCATTTCCTTCCCCTGCCAATTCCAAAGCCCACGGTGCTGCGGGCCTGCCCCCCAGGACTCCTCCGGGCGCAGCTGTCCAGTACGAACCGCACTCCCCATGGAGCCTCACCTCTGAGCTGTTCCGGGGCCAGGTCTGAGCTTCTAGGAGGGGACAACTGTCCCCCAGGAGAGACAGCTAGGAAGAGAAGAGCGCTGCGGTCCTTTGACCAGCGAATAACAGAGAAAGCAAGCCTGATGTCCACTCCCACAGGGGCCATGATCTCATGCGGGGGTTGGGGGTGCTCAGCAGACTAAACGGACACCACGCCACATGCTGGGGAGCCTCCGCCCTGTCTCCCCCGCCCCCGTCCCCCGCACAAAGGGCTGGCAGAGCCTCCACGGAGAGGGGCCCCTGCAGCAGGAATTCCCGCTGCTCCAGGAGCCCCGGGGCTGCACAACTCCAGGTTCAAGCCTGGATGGGCCTCGGCAGAGTCTGGGGAAAGAGGGAGGGAGGGAGGGAGGTTCTCATCAGCTCCACTTATCAGCTGCGCTGTCCCTGCCCTGCTGCCTCAATTTGTACTAATGGGGTCAGGATCGCAGGTTCAATACCTATTTGGGCAATTAGCTTTGCTCTCTTCTCAGCCTCAGACTGAGCCCTGACCCTGGACACTGAGACAGGAAAGGACTTTGCTGAGGTCATACAGCGGAACAGGAGGAGGGCCAGGAGGGCCAGCTAGGCGCGGGAGGGGTGGGCCGTTACAAGCTAGGAAAGCTCAGGAGGAGAGAACCCGGGGCTCCAGGGTGGGCCGGCCCCGATGCTGCACAGACGGGCCCCAGCTGCAGCGTCTCCCCTGCTGGACCGTGTTTCTTCTACAAGGCGCTGATGGCCCTGACGGGGCCTGTGGGCCCCAGAGTCTTTCCTTGTCCCTGCAGCAGGGAAAAGCGCCCTGCACGCTCTGACGGACGATCGGTGGGAGAAGCTGGCATTGGCGACGAGTGGCTGGGGACTCGTGTTAATCATTGACAGGGGCTGCTCCAGCCTCCAACAGGGAACTGCAGGGTAATTACTTCTGGGCTGCAGGCCACACGCTCAGTGACATTAATGCGGCGGCAACACCTGCCTTCCGGGCGTAGTACAGCAAGACTAGGGGGCTGTCTCAGAGGTTGGGCAGCTGCGGCCGGAGCCAGGAGAGCTCCCTGGGCCACAGGGTCCCAGGAGGAGAGGCCAGGGAGACACACACACACACACACACACGCAAATATACGCACACATACTCAGACGGCATCAGGATCAAGACCCAGGGCAGTGGGCTTCCAGTCCTCAGGGGAGAAGCACAGAGCTTAATAAGTACAAGTCCAAAGAGGCAGATTTTGAGTGACCTGCCCTTAGTGCCTACCAATACCCAACCCAGCCCCTTAGCTCCATCTCCTAGAAACCTACTTCCAAGAAAGCACGCAGAATGGTTCTCATTTTCCTTCAAATCCAGCTCAGATCTGCTTCCTCCAGGAAGCCTTCCCGGACCATCAATCCCATACCGATCTATCCTAAGAGGAACTGAAATCCTATTCTCTTCTTTGCCGGGTGGATAGTGACTCCTGTCTTCCATAATGGGTGACAACGGTCTCCGAATGGAGCATCTGATCTCTGAGGGGGCTTGCCCCTCCCCAGGCCCAGACGACGGTGCATGAGCCAGCCCCGTGTTATGTATTAATTTCTGAAAGCCTCGTTCACGCAGACATAACACGTCCACCCACATGGATAAATGCTTAGACAGACACAAAATCATCAGCAGCCAATTATCAGGCCCCCGCAGCTGCCGAGAGCAGACCCGGAGGCCCCGCGACCGGCTCCGCAGTTTGTGGGGCTGGGAGTGCGGTGGGATGTAGGGAGTCCCTGCAGGAGCCAGCACGCATCCCGGCCCAGCCCAGAGCCGAGAGCCCTGGAGCCGCCCGGACCCGCGAACCGCGGAACCGCGCTGTTCGCGAGCCCGGTGCTGGCCGGGCTAGCCGCCCAGCGGGGCAGACAGACACCGGCCCCAAACAATGAGAGAGCGGCGCGGGGCGGGGCGGGGAGTCGTCACGTGTGAGGTTCAGCGGCGGCAGCAGAAGTGGCACTGTTGTTTATTTATAATTCGTACCTTCCCTCCCAAAGAGGACCAGAGGCAGCTGGCTCAGCTGCTAAGAGGTGTAGGAGCTCAGGGAGCTTAGAGAAAGGGAGGGCTTCTTAAAGGGGAGGGCGCCAGGTGGGGTGGGCCCCATGCACACCTTGCCCGGAGTCCTGGGGCCTCAGGGAGGCACTGGGGTTGGTTCCGAGGCTTTGTTGGAGGACTCCAGTCCCTGAGCCCAGACCAGGGTCTTATCTTGGTCTCAGGTTCAACCTGGATCCTGGCCACAGGGTGGGCCTAGACTGTGGCCTCCAAGAGACCTGACCTTGATCCCACCCTGAGCCCTGACCCTGGACACGCCGTCCTGAACCAGGAGTCCACTTCCTCACTTCTCTGAAGGATGCAGTGGATAGCCCACGTGACCACCGATTTCTCTGGTGGTGAGAACACAGATTCCACGGGCTACCTGTCCCCTGCATCTGGATATGGTTCCAAAATCCCACAGTCCTCCGCATCAGTCAGGATGCTGATTCCGCATCGTGAGAAGCAGAGCAGCCTCAGGGTGCGGGGTCAGGGCCACACGTCCCAGCCTCCAGACACTGCCTCTTCAGATACGGAAACACTCCCTTCCCAGTGGATCGGCTTAAGTTAAGAAGGAACTCAGAAAAGACCTATCACCCCAACATTCGGGCATGGAGATGGGGCAACGGGATAAGCTCCAGGGACAGGGCGCCCGCGTGGCTGTCGGTTAAGCATCTGCCTTTGGCTCGGGCGGTGACGGAGCCCCAAGCCCCGAGCCCCGAGCCCCGAGTCGGGCTCCTGGCTCAGCGAGGAGTCTGTTTCTCCCTCTCCCTCGGGCTGCCCCTCCTCATGTTCTCTCTCTCATGCTCTCCCTCTTTCACACTCTCTCAAATAAATTAAAAATCTTTAAAAAAACAAAAAACAAAAACGCTCTGGTGACAAGACCATTCTGGACCTCGGGTTGGGATCTAGGGATAGATTGTGCAATTTTAAGATCTTTGCTGCCAGACGTTACATAACCCACTGGGTTCCGATTTCATCTCTGACATGGACTTATTCTGTGACCTTGGGTCAGTGGCTCCCCCTTTCTGGTCCTCTGCTCCCCTTTGATAAAATGAAGGCTTTAGGCCAGGGGCTACTAAGGCCTATCCAGGTCTGGTGTGCTGGGGCCCGTTACCTCTCCCACCCCGGATCCCCACAGCCCCTCCTCCCTGATAATGTGTGCTCAACCATTATCTGCAATGTTTTCATTCTCAGGAGAATGTTTTCTTGAACTGCGTTTGTAATTTAGCTTTTGAAAGCTAACAAAAAAGAAGAGGGAGGAGACAGGGAGGGACAAGAATGTGTTTAGAATCCTAGTGGCACGATTTAGGGTGAATCTTTTTCTTTCTCCCAGCAGAGACTCAGTTTCTTTATCTGTAAACTGGGGCTAGCAGAACCTATTTGTTCAGGCCACCATGAAGAGTAAATAAAATAGGAGACCTAAGGCTTCTAGAAGCTTGGTACCTGGTAGACATGGCTCGTAAACGGTGGTTACAGACCCGGCAATCCACCTGGCTGCAGTCTCTGTTGGGCTGAATTGAGGGTTGTAAACTCAGAAGCCTGGGGCCGGGGGGTGGGGAGGTCATCAGTTGGGGGTGCATGAATGACACGGCCGGGCATGGGACGTTAGGGACAGTGGGCAACCGGAGAGTAAATGCCGAACTAAACGGGGCGGCCTCTAGCCAGCTCCCACAGCCTGCTCTGGTGTGGGAGTGTGGGGCCAGAGCCGCCAGAGCTTCCAATTGTTCAGAGAAAGCCCGAAAGCCAAAATTTTATGTCACATCTTTCCATTTTAAAACACCGTCTCGGATTTGTTATGACACACTCTGCTGCCCAAACATCTGGGTGCTGAATTTGGTCCACGGGATGCTGCTTAGCAACTTCTGATCTAAGCCCTGCTGTCTCATGTTGAGCACCCTTGGTGGCGGGGAGCGCGCCCTGGCTTTGTGCGGCTGCCACCCCGATCCCGGGCGGGGGCTGATGATGAAGAGTGCCTTCGCGCGGCCTCCTAGGCTTTGGAATCACAGATTTCCAGGCCCCTGCCAATGCTTTCTCAGTAAAACCTGGCTGGCAGGGAACATCCTCTCCCAAGCCAAGGCAATGCCCCTGCCCTCCCCACGGCCCGCTCTGGCTGGGAAACGAGGATTCTTCAATATCCCCTGGGCCCCAGCAGGACCGCCTGGCCGGCCTTCGGAGCCCTTCTATTAATTAGCCACTGGCAGTCGCAGCTCTGTAAGAGTCCTTGAGCCAAGGGGTGTATGTGCTGCCACTGGCGGCCTCCCTGATGTGTGACGAGCCCCTCCTCCCCGCCGGGGCTGGCTGGGACCTCACCTTCTACTCAGGGCAAACTCCCCCAGCATGGCCAGTGTTGTGACAAGGGGCCACTCGGGCTGCTGTGACACGGTCAGCTCCATCATCTGTATGGAGCCTGCTGCCTTCTGGGGGGGTGGGAGGTGCAGAGAGAAGTGACAGGCAAGTCCAACCCACGGCGGGGGGGGGGGTGCTGTGAGGCATGGTGTAGGGCAGTGGAGGGGGCACTGAGGTTCAGACACTCCCCACCACCCCACAACCTCAAGGTGCCAAAGCAGCTGCTTTTACTGGATGTCTCTTCCTCTTCCCAGGCATTCACTGTCAGGGCCACCGCACACCCACTCTCCTGCCCTGACACCTCTGGTCTCTCTGCTGACTTCTGATCCTTCCCAGAAACCTCCCTGCTGCACAGTGGTCGCTGCACTCCCAGCCCCTCTCCTCCGGCCGGGCCCACCGCTCTGGCCCCTTGAATGGGAGAGAAGCCGCCAAGGATTGGACGATGGGACGGATGCATGGGTAAGGGCCCTCTGGCTATGTGGACTGCCCCTGCTCACCCCGCCCCATGGGCTAGCCTCCAGGGCCAACAGGGTCCACACCGCAGTGCAGGAGGGGAGGGAGGCTGTGAATCCAACACCCCCAAGCACGCGGCTGACCTCCGAGGCTCAGGGTTGCTCCACCTGGGTTCACGGACTGCGCTCAGTGCTAGAGGCCGACGGGAGAAGACAGTCTCTGCCCCCGGGGAGCTCCGTCAGAGAGCCCAGGCTAAGCAGAGAATGTACACGTGATCTGAACCCCCGTCCTCGGAGCTCAGCTCTGGGCCACGCACCAGCAGCATCAGCCCGTGGCAGAAATGCAGCCTTGCGGACCCCGCGCCTAATTCTGACCTGATGAGTCAGAACCTGTAGTTTCACCAGATCCCCAGGCGAGTTGGATGACATGACAATGTGACAAGTACCGCATGCGAACAAACACAGACCTGAGGTGGTCAGGTCTCACATGGCCTGAGGTGGTCAGGCAGGGGACAGATGGATGACAGTGGCCGTGTGGCCCGAGAGGGCACCCCAGAAGACCCAGGGACCTGAAAGCAGGGGAAAGGAAGGCAGACAGGCAGACAGCCCAGCACTGTGTGAGGCCGGCCACCTGAGAGCCCAAAGCCTCGCAGCTCAGAGCAGCTAGCCCAACAAAGGGGGGCAGGGCCGGGCAGGGGGCAGCCCCCAGCCTCAGCAGGTGGCGGTCAGACCGCGGACTGAAGCCTCACGAGGGAGAGAACCCGGAGCCCCGGCCTCCCCACCCAGGCCACGCAAGAGGGCCGGGCCCCACAGGGCTTCTGTGCACCCCGCACCCCGGGAGCACCTCGGCTGGGAGCTGGGTGCTGGCCTTTGCCACCAGCCCAGGCTCGTCAGGGCGAGCACGTCCTCCTCAGTGGAGAATCCTGCGGCCCACTGTGCCCGCTGACAGCACCGCCCAGGCAGCTCACCTTGGAATTCCCCTCTGCACCACGGCGCCCTTCCCCCGCCCCCGGCGCGGCGCCGCAGGGCCTGCAGCTCCTCTGGCCTGGCTTTCTACACTACAACAGAGGGAGCACCCACATTCCTGAGAGCAGAAGCCGAGTTCTTGGGCAATGGCCCCCAGGAAAGCCCCCCAGAGCTGGGCTGCTCCCTCCTTCCTCCTCACCACCTCCCACACAAATAGTCTGGCCCCTGGTTTAAAGGGGAGACCGCTGGGTGTGGGACTGAGGAAACAGAAAAGTAACTAGTCCCCAGACTGCCTCCTTAGGCATCTAACTCTGCTCCATTTTCACGCGCATCTTGCCAGCAGCGGGAGGCCCAGGCCTCAGGTTAGAGACAGCCCCCGGGAGCCCAAGCTCTAAGAGGCCAGCACCTGCCCTTGCCAGACCAGGCACTCTTTTCTGGAATGGTCTAGATAGAGTGGGGTTCACGAGCTACATGGTCTTCAACTTAGGGAGTCCACAGACCCCAGAAACAGAGTGTCCTACTGTGTCCAGATATAGGTCGATAGACACTCCAGAGTTTCCCTCAGGCTCTCACTTCAGTCCCTGACTCGGGTTCAGAAGCACTGGCCTGAGTCAAGGACGGAGGCCCATGTGGTCCACCCAGGACCACGGGAAGGAGGCAGTGAGAGGGCAGTGTGGCTCGTGGCAGCGTCACTGGTCTCACACAGTGCCCTGGAGCTGCTTGCCTCCACAGGGTGACCACGGGTGTACAGGTCTGATGTGGGCAACAGGATTCCCAGAGCCCCATAGCAGAGAGGGCTGGGCAAGTGATGTGAGGTGGGGCAATGGCAGTGCCTGGGGCCAGGGGCCAGGGGCCAGCTCCAGCAGTCAGGGTTAGGACTTTGCAGGCCACTGGCCCAGGTCCCAGGATTTCAGAGTCCAGAGCTTTCTGTCCCAAGGAAAGGACCCTGTAGGACACTTCTCCCCTTCCCTTCCTCACAGCTTCAGAAGGCTCAGGCGAGCAGAGGGATGAGAAGGGCCAAGCTTCTGTCTGCCTCCACTCTCAAGGCCAACCTAGAGTCTGGGGCACAGGAGTGCTCCGTCACAGACATCCCACACGGGGACTTCCCTGCCGGCCCCCCGGTCCATCCACGCAGCTCTAAGACAGACAGCGGGCCTGACGCACACCCAGGCAGACCCCCTGCGCCTGACGCCAGAAAGCCTCCCAGGCTTCCAGGAACAAAACCAGGTACGTTTCACTCAGGTCTCTGCTCCTTTCCTCTCTCTTTGGAAAAACACTATGTTTTATTTGTTCTGAGTTCCCACTGCCAAGCTCGGCTCCCAGGACATGGCTCATGCGGAAGGAAGGCCCCATTCAGGACCCAAGAGCCCTACCAGCCTTGGGCGGGAGCCCAGGGAGCAACGTACTGAGGGGCTGTGTGTCCTGGCCTCTTCCCTTACCAAACCTTAAATATAAATCTTAAAAGGCAACTGGGAAGCGGAAGGGGCGGGGTGTGGGGGGTGGGGGCAGACAAGCCTGTAGAGCCCAGAAAAGCCTCTTATTAGCCACAGCCGAGGTTCTGCAGGTGCCCCAGAGCACAGTCCACTCGGGCCCTCAGAAAACGCACCCAACCTTCCTCCCCCGGGAACGGGAGATGCCAGAAGCCGCCCATGACAGTGAGCCTTGAACTCCAAACCGCAAACCCAATCTATCATGGTTTGCTGGCGATTCTTTATTAAACCAATTCTGCTGGATCAATGCTTCCTGCCCATCAACATGATGAATAAATCCTCGACTGGCCTGAGCAGGGCTTGCAGAAGCTTCTGGGAGGCTGAGCTAGGCAGTGGGGATGGGCTCTGCGCAGAGGCCCATTGGCCAGGGGCTGAAACTCAGCTCGGGGTGTTGGTGGGGGTGATGCCAGTTTGCGTGGTGGGTTTCCTAAGCTTAGAAGACTCAGCCAGGCCCTTGCCTCTTTGACCTTGTGTGGCTGAGACCAGCTGTTTTGGCCTAGAGGTCTGACCACTGCACCCCTCCCGATCCCCGCCAGCCCGCACCCCCCCAGCCACCCCCATCACGTCCCGGGCAGCCTGCAGTTAGTGAGAGAGTCTGCAGCAGGGGCACTGTGGGCAGAGGAAGATCGGGATGGCAGGGAGGTTCCCACTGAGGCAATGAACCCTCCTAACCCTTCACCATCCAGGGTAAGAGGGAACTAGGAAGGCAAGGCCCCGTTCCCACAAGGTGCTCGACCAAAGCCTGTTGTCTGTGGAGACCGGGTATGCTTGGGGTTGGCCCCTCGCACTGCCCCCCACCCCATCCCAAGCGAGGAGAACCCTGACCAGAGGCTCTCAGGCAACAAAGTCTGTGGGGAGACGTGCGAGAGAAGGGAGGGCCCCTCAAGGCTCTCAAGTGGCAGAGACCAGCACTGCCCGCCCACTACGGCCCCCAGGGAGATCTGAGGGAGGAGGGGAAGCCCAGGGCCCCCAGAAGGTGCAGGAGATAAAACTCCTGCCGGCCCCTTCCTAGCTCAGGCTGGGAGCCTTAAGCGCTAGCACTGACCAGAGGGGAGGCCCCACTTTGGGAAGCTGGTCCTGGGGAGCGGCCACAGTTCCTGGTGGGGGTCCCACACTGGCTCCCGCAACTTGAAGACTGTGTGTTTAGCCTGTGGAGTCCTACACTCTCTGGAATGGGAAGGCTCGATATTAGGATGACGAAGAGCAGTCCCTCAAAGAAAGGAAAGGTGGGGTGGGGGGGCTCTGGTCACCACTATTTTAAGCCATCGGGGGTTGCCAGCATGAGAAATCGCTCCCGTTGGATGGAAAATGGCTTTGCTCTCATTAGAAACCTAGCTTCCCTGGAGTTTGCAAAGAGGGCTCTGGGCTGGCAAAACACTCGTTTATATTGGCAGGCAAGCAGGGTAGGCAGGGAAAGGAGCGAACTAGGGGGCAGGGCTGAGAGAGAGGGAGAATGAATTAGACCCAGCTTCAAACGTTTTGAACGTTTTTCAGACCCTCACTTTGGTCCCGTGTATCGGGAAAACTCAGGGGGGTGCTGAGGGGTTCCCCAGATCTTGGCTGGGATGGGGGGCATCCCTTATTTCAGCTTCGAGGCAATCACCGACCTCCTGTCTTGCAGATACCCCCACGGGCCCCGAGGGCTGTCTGCTCATCAGTGGCATCTGACTCAAGTGCTGGGGGAGGGGGCAGGGTCCCTCTCCCTCACTCAGTCACACCATTTGTTTGGGGACCCGCGACTGAGCCAGGCGAGTCCTAGTAGCTACCGGAGCTTGGGCCTCCAGGGTGAAGATGGGGCACTGGATGAACTTGGGGTCCCAGGCCAGCTGCTCACCAGTCGGGACACCAGGCGTCTTCCCTGCCCACTACGAGCAAGGTCATCCTGGCCTGTGGGTCCGGATGCCAGGCGCCCGGGGTGCCTGCCCCTGGCCCACCACTTGCCATGAGGGTCTGGACCCAGGGGTACGGTGGGCATGGAGGGCTTTTATCCTGGACCTCAGTCCTCCGGCGGACTCAGCTCTCCCTCCCCAGCTGCAGCTTCCCAAGGCACCAGAAGGAGATGCAAACGCTTGGGGTCAGTGCCCAAGGAGCTGGCACCTCTGCCAGGAGGTCTGTCTCCCTTCGTGGCCCTGCTCGGCAGGCAGAATGACCTGGAACTGCCTCCAGGATGGCCACCCCGACTGCAGCCCAGCGGCGGGGAGGTGGGAAGTGTGGCTTAAAGTGGCAGAGCCCACTCGTGGCTGCCTGCAGGGCTAGGCCAGGCTCAGAACCCCTTTTCAGCCGGCCTCTAATGTGGCCCAGACCCCGAAAGGGCGAGGACTGGAGCCTGGAACACAGAAGAAAGTTCCCAGCGCGGTGCAGGCGGAGGTCTGGGGGTGTCTTGGTGCCTAGAGGCACCCCACATCTCTCGGAGCTCCCCGCGCCAGGCAGGAAAGTTAACTCCGGCTGAGAGGCAGGGCTGAGAGAGGAAGCATGCCTGAGACCGCTCAGGGAACCCACAGGATCGCGTCGGCCTCCTTACCTGAAGTCGCTGTAGGGGTGGATAATCCAAAATCCGGCCGACTTCACCCTCTCCTGCTCGCGCTCCACGGCTTTCTGGCTGCCAAACATCCGCAGGGAGAATTTGTTGACCCCGGGCTGGAGCATGGCCCCGAACTGGCGCTGCATGAAGCCGGCCTGGCCCAGGCGCACCTCGGCCTCGGGGAGGATCTGGTCGCCGGCGGCCGCGCCTCCCTCCACTTTGATAGCGGTGTCCACCGAGGGCTGCTCGCAGGAGGCAGAGGCCGGCTGCGGCGGCTGCTGGGGCGGCGGCGGCGAGGCGGCGGGCTCAGCCGAGGTGCCGGGGCGCTCTGACTCGGCCGCCAGGCCCGGGGGCGTCCTGTCCTCGCCGGGGGACGCGTCGCCCTCGGCAATGAGCCGCCGCTCCTCCGCGGAGTCATGCAGGTGCCCGTGACTGCTGCCGCCCCCCGCTCCCGAGCCGCCGCCGCCGCCGCCGCCCCGGCTGCCCAGCGAGGCCAGGCTCCCGCGGAAGCGCCTGCAGTCGCCGTTGGTGCTGGACTTGCCCGCGCCGCGGGCCGGCCCCTCGCCGTCCGCCGCCCCGAGGGCCGCGCCCCGGGGCTCCGTGCCGCCCGCGGCCGCCGAGGGTGAGGGCGAGGGCAGCGGCCGCAGCCGGATGCTCCTGCGGCTGGGGTCCTGGCGGCCTCCAGCCCCCTCCTCCTCGGCGTCCTCTTCCTCGTCCATGATCCACGCCTTGGCCCCCACCTGCTGCGGAAGGCTGTAGAGCCGCTTGCGCATGGACGGCGGCAGCTTGTCCATGGCGCCGGGGGCCGGGGCCCGGCCGGGGCAGGGGCGCGGGTGCGGCGCCGCCGACCGGCTCCAGGTCCGCCCGCCGGTCAGTCCGCCCGCGGGGACGCGTCCTTCGCCGCCGGCTCCGGGCCGCCTCAGGCGCCCATGCTTGGGCAGGCTGGGTGCCGCGGGGAGGCTCCCAGTCCGGCTCCGGGTCCCCGCGCTCGTCGCGCTGCGCCTCCTCCCGGGCCGGGCTGGGCGCTGGGACCCCGCGCTCCCTCCCTCTCTCCCTCCCGCGTTCGGGGGCGCGGCGCGCGGCCCGGCTCCAGGCGCCCCGCCCCCGCGGGGAACAATGGGCGCGGGTAGAAGCGGTGCTGCGGCCGCGGCGCTCCAAGAACCGCTCTGGAGCGCAGAGCGCACGACCCGCGCGCCTCCCGGGCGTGCGTCCCGCGGGCCGGCGGGCTGTCAGTCTGTCCCGCCGCCTGGGCTTTGTGGCCAGCCGCTCGCGAGCTCGCCTCGCCCCTTCTGGCCGAGCCCGGCCGGCCGGTCCCGGGGCTCCCGCCGCAGCCGAGCGGAGCCCAGCGGCCCGCCGGGCTTACATCAGCGGCCGCCTCCCCCGGAGCGCCCTCCGGCAGCGCTCGGCTCCCGCGCCCCGGAATATTCATGAAGCCGCCGCAGCTCGCGGGTTGCCATAGGAGCGGCTCCCGCAGCCGGGCCTGCCTACCTGGGCTTCTTAAAGGAGCAGCCGCGCGCGGGCCGGGGGCCGGGAAGGGGGGGCCGGGGGGCGGGCCCCACGGGGGCGCAGGGTGGACCCTCGCCAGACCTTAGGGGCTGGGGGAGAGGCGTCCTTAATTCTACACCCTCAAATACCTTTCCTTGGCCGAGGCTGGGAGCGCGCCCCAAGTCTAGGATTCCAGCTTGGGCTGCGAATTTCCACCCATTCTGGGCGGGGGGAAGGGGCGGGGGACGGGGTTTCCCGACCTCTCCTTCTCCGCGCTCTAGGCTCGCCTTTCCGAGGCGGTTTGCGGCTCTGCGGAGTCTCCGACCCACCTCTAGGGAGGCGGGAGGGTAGTCTGGATGCTGAGCCCCAGGCCTCTCCGCTAGGCGCTTGGAGGGGGGTTTCCAGGAAATGCGCTGCCTCTGGGCTGCTCCCGGGGTTTTCCTGCGACACGAGCGGGGGGCGAACCCCCGGCAGGTCTTTCCCCTGCGGAGCCTCGCAGCAGCCGGGCAAGGAGGGCGTGGGGGAAAACTCCGGGAGGCACCGGGCGCGCGGGTGAGACCCAGCCCTTCGAGGTAAGACTTCGAGGAAATGCGCCCACTGCGGACGCGGGGTCGGATCCCCGAGCTCACCTCTCCGCGGGTGTTTCAGGTGGGGGTTCCCGAGACCAGCGGGGCTGCAGCGGCGAGCCAATAGGCAGGCTGCTTTGGCGGCCTGGCACTCTGGGGCTAACTGTGGACCTTCACCCTGGGTTCCCATCTAAATTGTGACACCCCTATGTGGACCAACGCTAGAGGAGTTCCCGCGCCGCGCCACCCAGGCCCCCTACCCCCAAGCAGCTGTACAATCCCCTCCCCTTTCGAGTCCGCTCCCCACCCCCACCCACAGGCCAGGAGGCCACTCAGCTGTGTGTGCTCTCTCTCCGCGTACGGACTCCGGAGAAATCCCACCAGGTCAGGGAGAGATACCTCTCTTTTCCCCTCCACACCCCAGGACAACCTGACAGCCTCCCGCCCACACAGGCGGGGCTGCCAGATACCCTCTCCTTGGCCCGCGGGCCACCAAGATGGCCCAGGGGTTCCTCAGATCCTGTCAGGGGCAACATTCCAGATTAGCTCAAAAATGGAGATGAGGCATTACAGGGAAAGGGTTAGCCAGGGGAAGGTTCGAAGTAGACCCTCAGCAAAGTCTGACAGGAGGGGGACAAAAAGGTCCCCTAGCCCTGCCATCTATCTGAAGAATCGCATGAAGTTTTTCTTCAAAGGATTTTTTACTCTCATTCTTAGCCCACTTGGGACCACCTCCCCCACCCCATTCAGAGCAGAAATTTTGGAAGCAAGATGGGAGGAGGGAGTCTGGCAGGGGCTTTTCTGCTCTACCCATTGGACCACAGGACCTCCCATGGAGGGGGAGGGAGTGACTAGGGTGATGACATCACCGCTAGCTGGCATTTCTACTTTTGAGCAGCTCTGAGCTGACAGTTACTGCACAGATGCTGGGAGGCCTAATCCTCGAATGTCCTTGGGTCTCCTTGAGGAATGTTCTTAACGGGCAGGGAGCCCCGCCTGCCCCGATGTGCCAGCCATAGGGAGGAGACCTCTGTCTAACTCACTTCTTTGGGCTTCTGGATACAGCCAGGAGCTAGTCTGCCCTACCCCAGCTTCAGGAAGTCAGCCCCAACAGGCTTCCCAGAGACCCATGGTAAGGGCATCCTCCCTTCTAGGCACCCTTCCCGGCCACCCAAATCTTGGCCACGTCCCACCTTTTAGTCCCCATGGCCCATGAGCTCCCATCAGCCTGGGCACTGATTACACAGTGCAGTCTGTGTCCCCAACAGGGCTGAGCTCCCCAGGGGCAGGACAGATCTGACTCATCTCAGGGTCCTCGGCACCAAAACTAGAAGGGACAGAGAGCAGATCAGTAAACCCAAACTATGCATGAGCGACCCTGGCAGTTAGCTAATGCCGCAGAAGGGGATCCTTGAAGTAGACGGAGGATGTGACTGAAGCTCTGCTTGCTGGGATGCCGCTGCTGTAGGCTGGCCAGGGGTCAGGGTCCTTGGATTCCTCTCCTCTAGCACCCCACTTACTCTCAATTTGGTTAGCACTACACATCCAGGACCTTCTAGGACTGCCCTTGGGTGCAGAAATGATCATTAGGTAAAGTAGGCGTGTCACGACACTGGCCCCTCCTGTCTCCTCTGTGTGAAAACCCTAGTGGAGGACAGCAGTGTGGCCGGTAGAGGAAGAAGAATCTGAGCCTTTGCCCACCCCCAGTTGTGGGGAATCTTAGACTCATCCTTAGGAAAGAGGACAAAACTCAAGATAGGAAAGAAAGGTGTACTAAATCATGGTTCAACCCATGAGAGATGTGAGGAGGGGAACCTCGCTGAGCCTGGGGTAGTTAGGGAGGACTCCCTGGAGGAAGGGGTCAGATTTGACAAGAGACACAAATCTAGCACCTCACAGTTTACACTTCATCTGTTAAACCACGTGAACTTTTTGCAGACCATTTTATGATTTCAGTGGCTCTACCTGACATTCTTCCTCCCACCTGCAAGCAAGAAAATCAAAGCCCTGGGAGGTGCTTGCCAAATGTCTTACAGCAAGAAAAGCTGTGGAGTTGGACCTCTGGCCAAGGGCCCCCCAGGTCAGGCTCTCCTCGGCTGCCCAAATGACTCACGCAGGTGGGGTGGAGGGCAGGCACAGGTGCAGGAGGGGGGAGAGGTGGTTCTGAGTCCGGCTTGGTTGAAGCAGAGAGACAGTGAAGAATGGAGCTCCCACATTCTGTATTCTCGCCATTGCTCCGGCAGGGTCTCGTGGCGTCCCGTTTCCAGGGCTGCCTACGGAGCCTGAGGTCTGTTCGCGCTCATCTGGTAACACGGTAGTCAGGACCTGGAGACTCGAGCAAGGGGAAGTCCTGCCTCTGCACTGAGATAGACCTATGGCTCTCAGCTTCAGTGGGGAACTGAGTGTCTCTGGGAGAGAGATGTGCTTCCTGCAGGGCTGCAGGGGGGTCTGGGTGTTCCTGGAATGCAAACCCAGAAAAAATCTGGGTCTAAGAGAAGAAGGGGCTGGGGAAGATGGGCTTTCCTTCCCTGGAAGGGAGACTGCATTCAGAAGACCAGCTGGGAGCAGGGTGGGATGTAGCTGATTGTTATAGGTCAGTCTCAGACCTTATTTGGTGGGAACCTGGATATGCAGAGGGGGTGGAGAAATTCTGAAAGTTTATTTGCTTGTTGGCTGAAGGCATTGTTCTTGCTTAAAGAGGCAGCTTGGAGGTAGGGGTGTGGTTCCCACACTGTGTAATGCCAAGGTTTGGGCCAATTCTGCTTGAAATTTAACAGAGAGAGAGAGAGAGAGAGAGAGAGAACAATGTAGGATATTTTAGGGTAAGCTTGCCCACTGTCCTTCTTAGAAGTCTGTCTTTATTCTAACATTATATCCTTGCCGCATTTTCTATGTTGAAATGCCCTTTTATGAAATCATAGTGCTAAGAGATGGCATTTTTTATGTCCTTGGCTAAATAAGAAGTTGGCAGGGGATTCTGTGTTTGTTCCCAAAAATCATTTTTGAAATGTTATTGGTCTGTGAATTCCAAAAGTCTGGGGGCTCCCTGCTGTAAACAATAGAGCATGAGACTGGGAAACATGATTAAGTATCTCTGTCATTTACTGCCTGTGTATGCCTCAGTCTTCCTCATATGTAAAATGGGTTTAATCGTGTATACCTCATAAGTTATTGTGAAGACTGAGAGAATGAATGCATGGAGTATGACGTCTCATTTGTAGTAGGTTCTCAATAAACACTGAATGGCAGAATAGTAAATAAAACTTGCAATAGCCAATGGAGGCTATTGCCCAAGGATGGAACGCTTGGCCTTTGGAATCCTATTTAGGTCATATATTTGTCATAAAAATTGCTGTTGGGACAGAAGTAATGTCTTGCTCTGCAGGATTGTTTTCTTTGAATTCTCTGTCCCTGGTAAGTCTTGGCTGAGTCTCCAGAAGGCATACTTTCTTCTCTCTGGGATGAGCACTTGTCTAAGTGGGATGAGAGGAAACTGTCTCAGAGGTTTAACCCTATGCTCAAGGCCCCCACCATACACCGGTACAATTTCATCTTTCTGTTTAGGGAAGATATGGGCCTCCCAGTACACCTTCTGCTCTGCTCTGAAGCAGTTCTACTCTAGGGTCTGGAATCAGGCCTGACCTGGGGACGAGGTCCCAGGAAGGAATACTGGACTTTGCTATATTCCCTCAGGTTTCCGGTCTCAGGGCTTCCTGATGAGGAAGCTGGAAGGGCGAACATGGTGAAGGAACATGGCGAACAAGGCCAATTGCACGTAGATGTATGGAGAGAACAAATCAATCACCTGGTCTTGACCGAGCCTTGGTGCCCACCCCTGAGCGCAGCCACAAATGGATGGAGGCCCTAGATGGGCAGTTCTTAGTGTGGTCAAAGTGGTGAAAGCCCATTCCAGAGGTTTGTAATCAAGGGTCAGAGTAAATGGTTCAGGAGCTCAAAGTAATGGTGCTCCTGAATGTCATCAAGGCGGGCTTCCTGGAGGAGGTGTAAAGTGAATTGGGTTTTCTGTACTCTGTGTGTGTGTGTGTGTGTGTGTATGTGTGTGTGTGTGTGTGTCTTACGGGAGAAGCAGTGAGTGGAGCAGCCTGGTGGGGGTGGGGCCTGCTGCATTCTCTCTGGTGTAAATGAGGAATTGCCAAAGGGTTGGCCTAGGGAAAGGGTCCACCTTAGGAGACCACTAAATGGTTGCTCTAAGCAGGTACTAGGAGGAAGTCCGTTGTCCCAATAGAAGGAGGGTATTGGGTCCTTCTGACCCCCTCCTCCCAATACCCTCACCCCCAGAGTCTGGCTGCAGAAACTACTGGAAGCCCCCATGCCCACCCTCCCCCAATGACATTAAGGCTCTAGTGAAAGAAAGTCCCTAGAGGCTCAGTTTCCTGTTGGGTTTGCCATCTGCTTTCTTCTCAGCTCCGCCTGGTTTCTTTAGGATCTGGGAGTGTGAGCCATGGCATTGTCCCCTCCTCCAGGCCCTGCTTCTGTGCATATGAGTGCCCAGAGCCTGGCAGAACCCAAAGCCCTTTCATGTCCAGGCCAGCCCTTGATCTCTCCATTCTCCCCATCCTGTGCTCCCAGCTGCTCCCTTGGGACTTGGCCAGGGCACAGGCCCGGACATCGGGCCCCTCTCCTCCTAGGGAGGCAGAAGAAAGATGTGCTGACAGCTGAGCCAGGCCTGGACTGTGTCTCTCTGTCCCACTAGGGCTCCAGGACGTCTGGGCCACCTGGACTCAGAGCCAGGCGGGAGAGTGAGGCACTTGGGTGGGGGGAGGCCCCCAAGGTGCTGGCTGAGCTGAGCTGCCAAGAAGCTAAGTGCCAGAGACTCCTCTGCCCCAGGTCTGGAATTTACCATCTATCAGAGCTGAAGTGGGTTCAGACAGGGGCCGCGGGATGGTCTCAACAGCCTGGGCTGGAGGAGGGAGGGAGGGAAAGGAAGACACAGGGTCGCCTGGGAGAAGGGGAAGAGGCGGAAGAGAATTGGCAAACAGGGCAAGGTGGAGGGCGGCGGGTGGCGAGTGAGGGGGTCGCCTGGAAAGTGGGCTCAGCCTGCAGCCCCCACTAACGCTGGGCTCATCCCTTCGGCCAAGCCTCGTTCGTTCTTTCCTGCTGTCCTCCCTGCCATGCCCGCTCTCCTCTCCCGCTCTCCTCTCCTCCTTCCTCTTACCCAATTTCACATCATTCCTGTTTTCGTTCAGCCATTCACCCATTTATTTATCTAGCCGGCTTGTGGACGACCTACTATATCACATTACAGATCCAGTCCCTAATCTTTAGCCACCGCCGTCTGTGACAAGAAAAAGACAGAGACAGAGACTCTTGTAAAGAAGCCAGGGACGAGGGTCATGTGATGGGGCCAAGGGGCTGGAGAGCAGAGGAAGGAGGAGGAAGGACATGGAGGAGGGGAACGGGGTTGGGGGGAAGGAGACAGTCCTGCTTGAATTGGCTTTTGCAGAAGGCACGTGTGGTTTGGGAAAGTGGAAGCAGAGAGGTGGCCGCACCAGGGGAAGGGCACAGTGGGAACAAAAGAGAGAAAGGGGAGCCCATCCCGGGGATGGCTCTGCAGTCTGGAGGATGGCAGCCCTGGCAGTCGGGGGGTGAGCACAAGGACCCAAAAGTAGGTCGGTTCAGGCAGCGATGGAAAGTGACTAGACCTGGCGAGCCAGGACTTTGGGGACAACCACCAGGTCGGGCCCTGGGAGCCCAGCCCTGTACTCAGTTCTGCAGTAAGTGGACAAGGAAAGAATGACACAGTCCCTACTCTGGAAGCTCACAGTGGGGTCGAGATTAAAGCAGTGACACAAAACCATTTAGTCCCCTGCCAGAGGGAAGGGCCTAGACCCGATGCCTGTGCGCCCAGAGCGGGAGCCACGGCCACGCTTGGCAGCTAGTCCGGGAGCTCTGCTCTCCAGCTCCCTGCAAAGCACATCTACTGTGCGGGCCCCATGGCCCAGCCTCCCTCCCACAAGCCCTGCACATCAGGATAACCTGCTATTACATGAGTCTTTTGCTGGACACCTTCCAGAGGAAGACAGTTCCGCTGTGTAATGAGAGCTGTGCCCCACAGGCCACACTGCAGGGTCCAGAGCGGAGACACTGTCAGGGAGAGGGTGATAGAGGCCGTGACAAGGGCCGTGACAGACACTGTGACAGAGACTAGGAACGGGGATGTGACAGAGTCTATGATAGGGTCTGTGAAAAAGACTATAATAGGGTCTATGGTAGAGGCTGTGACAGAGTCTGCAACAGAGACTGACGGGGCTGTGACAGAGGTTGTGATGGGCTGTGATAGAGTCTGTGACAGGTGCTATGACAGGGGCTGTGACAGGAGTTATGACAAAGTCTGTGACAGGGGCTGTGACAGAGGCTGTGATAGAGGCTGTGACAAGGACTGTGACAAGGACTGTGACAGGGGCTGTGACAGAGGCTGTGATAGAGGCTGTGACAAGGACTGTGACGGGGGATATGACAGAGTCTGTGATAGAGTCTGTGACAGAGACTGTGACAGGGGCTGTGACAGAGGCTGTGATAGAGGCTATGACAAGGACTGTGACAGGGGCTATGATAGAGTCTGTGATAGAGGCTGTGACAGGGGCTGTGACAGAGGCTGTGATAGAATCTGTGACAGAGGCTTTGACAAGGACTGTGACAGGGGCTGTGACAGAGTCTGTGATAGAGGCTGTGACAGGGGCTGTGACAGGGGCTGTGAGAGGTATTGTGACAAAGGCTGTGACAGGCACTGTGACAGATGCTACCACAGTGCTCTGACAGAGTCTGTGATGGAGGCTGTGACAGGGGCTGTAACAGAGGCTGTGATAGGCGGAGATGGCTTGGGACAGGGGCTGTGACAGAGGCTGTGATAGAGTCTGTGACTGGGGCTGTGACAGGGGCTGTGAGAGGTATTGTGACAAAGGCTGTGACAGGGACTGTGACAGATGCTGCCACAGTGCTCTGACAGAGTCTGTGATAGAGGCTATGATAGGGGCTGTGACAGGGGCTGTGACAGAGGCTGTGATAGAGTCTGTGACAGGGGCTGGGACAGAGGCCATGACTGGGGCTGTGACAGGGGCTGTGAGACGTATTGTGACAAAGGCTGTGACAGGCACTGTGACAGATGCTGCCACAGTGCTCTGACAGAGTCTGTGATGGAGGCTATAACAGGGGCTGTGACAGAGGCTGAGACAGGGACCATCAGAGAGCCTGGGACAGAAATGTGACTAAGTCTGGAACCACAATCAGAGTTGGGACAACAGCTCCTGGAGCCCAGGCCCACACTCCCACGGTTGACAGAGCAGTTGGCGGTGACAGCAGCAACACAGCAAACACATGGGCCCAGCCAGGCCCAGGCACTTGTGGAAACGCCAACAGGCTGAAGCTGCCACAGGAGGAGAGCGAGAGGGGCTGAGTGGGGCCGGTCCCCGGCAGCCCTGCCACACGTCCCAGTGCGACCACGGGTCAGCTTCCGGGCTGCACTCCCAGTCGTGCCGGTGGCCCTGGGGAGAGGCCAGGTCACAGAAGGAGTCGGGAGCAGGTGCGGATGGACCGAGGATCCCTGTGAGACTCCGAGCTGTCGCCGGGGGTCTCAGAGTCTCCCCAGCGCCCCAAACATAGCCTGCTGACTGAATAAGGAACACACCTTCCACACACACGAACCACCGTTTCCCCCGTGTGTGGGTGCCAGCACAATGACTAAAACACCAATTTGTTTTCAAGGAAAACTGAATTCATGGCTGTGATGACTGACATTTACGGAGAGCTAGCTCTGTCCCAGGCGTCACGCCAAGTGCTTAGCGCGGATCAGCTCATGTAATCCTTGCTAGAGTCCTGGTCAGGTAAGTGGTCTTATCTCCATTTTACAGATGATTAAATTGAGGCAAAAGGGGCTGACTAACTTACCTAAGCTCCACGGGTAGAGGAAGAGCCCGGGTTTGCAGCAGTTACGTCTGACACAGCGTCCTACCCCTGCCCACCATTGACGCCTTTCTCAATCACAACTTGCTATCATGCCAGATGTATTTTGAAGTTTCAAAGCCAGAGACTTCTTCAGTGAAAAAGAGGTCCTCATACACAAATTGGCTGGGACCTACCGTGTACAGCCTACAGCAGCCTTGTCAAGGCGGCCAGAGAACATCACACAGTTGCCCTGACTGGCGCTTCCTCAAGGTCATGGTCTTTAATGTGCCTCAGTGATGCCTGGCGGTCCCACTGTCTTTCCCTATCTGCCTTGTCTTCATGCTGTTCCATCAGTGACCGCTCTCCCAAACATTCGACCTCTTCCTACAGGATCCTTCCCATCAGCATTTAAGCCTGATCAGATCCCTTCAATCCCAAAAGGTCCTCTTTGAATCCTACTGTCTTCTTCTCTCCTTCCCCCCACATCTAATCTTCTTGAGACAGAGGGCTTCCCTTGCCCTTGGGCCTTGGCGCACAGTGATCAGGCTCTGCTACCCCTCTGTCTTCAGGAAGAACAGATGCACCTTTCACCCCTTCCCTTGCTTGTCCTCTAAGCAACTATAATGCAGCTGACTGCTTCCCCCTCCTCGAAACATCCTCTTCCCTTGACCAGGAGCACATACTTTCCTGATTTCCTCCATGTCTCTGGCAGTCCTCGGTTTCCCTCCTTTGCCCACACCTCACCTATCGGTGTCACTCATGACTCTATTACATGTGCTTTCTTTTCTTATGTGATCTCTCACCTCAGATACTCTCACCCAAGCTCTTGGGTTTGGTTCCCATCCATGTCCTCAGCCCACACCTCTCCCCTGGAGCCCCAGGCCTGTTTGTTCAATGGCCTCTTGGATGTCTCACAAGCACCTCACGCTCCACAAACTCTTCTCCAAAGACCCCTGTTCTCACCACTCAATGAATGACACCACCAACCTTCCAGTGGCTGAAGCCAGAAATATGGGCATCATTCCTGATTCCTTCTTCTACCACCAGCCCCCATGTCCAATCAATTCCTGAGTCCTGCTATTTCTCCTCCACAAATATCTCTTGAATGCATCTACTACTTACCATGTCCACTGACACAATTCTAGATTATTTCTTGCCCAGGTTATGGCAGCAGTCTCCTTAACTGGCTTCCCTACCTTCAGTCTTGCCTTATTTTTTTTTAATTAACATATAATGTATTATTTGCTTCAGGGGTACAGGTCTGTGAATCCTCAGTTTTACACAATTCACAGCACTCACCAGAGCACATACCCTCCCCGGTGTCCATCACCCAGCCACCCTATCCCTCCCCACCCCCCAGCAACCCTCAGTTTGCTTCCCGAGATTAAGAGTCTCTTATGTTTTGTCTCCCTCCCCAGTCCCATCTTGTTTCATTTTTTTCCCCTCCCTTCCCTCATGACCCACCGCCCTGCCTCTCAAATTCCTCATATCAGAGAGATCACATGATAACTGTCTTTCTCTGATTGACGCATTTCACTCAGCATAATACCCTCCATTTTCACCCACATCACTGCAAATGGCAAGATTTCAATTTTTGACGGCTGCATAGTATTCCATTGTATGTATATACACCACATCTTCTTTATCCATTTAACAGTCTATCATCTGTTGATAGACATTTAGGTTCTTTCTATAGTTTGGCTATTGTAGACATTGCTGCTAGAAACATTCAGGTGCACATGCCCCTTCGCATCACTACATTTGTATCTTTATGGTAAATACCCAGTAGTGTGATTACTGGGTCGTAGGGTAGCTCTATTTTCAGCTTTTTGAAGAACCTCCATACTGCTTTCCAGAGTGGCTGCACCAGCTTGCATTCCCACCAACAGTGTAGGAGGGTTCCCCTTTCTCTGCAACCTTGCCAACATCTGTCATTTCCTGACTTGTTAATTTTAGCGATTCTGACTGGTGTGAGGTGGTATCTCACTGTGGTTTTGATTTGTATTTTCCTGATGCCAAGTGATGTTGAGCACTTTTTCATGTGTCTGTTGGCCATTTGGATGTCCTCTTTGCAGAAATGTCTGTTTATGTCTTCTACTCATTTCTTGATCGGATTATTTGTTCTTTGTGTGTTGAGTTTGATAAGTTCTTTACAGATTTCGGATACAAGCCCTTTATCTGTTATGTCATTTACAAATATCTTCTCCCATTCTCTTGGTTGTCTTTTGGTTTTGTTGATTGTTTCCTTTGCTGTACAAAACCTTTTGATCTTGATGACGTCCCAGTAGTTCATTTTTCCCTTGTTTCCCTTGCCTTTGGTGATGTTTCTAGAAAGAAGTTCCTGTGGCTGGGTGCCTGGGTGGCTCAGTTGGTTAAGCATGCTGCCTTCAGCTCAGGTCATGATCCCAGGGTCCTGGGACTGAGTCCCACATCAGGCTCCCTGCTTAGCAGAAAGCCTGCTTCTCCCTCTCCCTCTGCCTGCTGCTCTGCCTACTTGTGTTCTATATCTCTCTGTCAAATAAATAAATAAAATAAAAAAAAATTAGTCTTCTCTTATTTAAAAAAAAAAAGAAGTTCCTGTGGCTGAGGTCAAAGAGGTTGCTGCCTATGTTCTCCTCAAGGATTTTGTTGGATTCCTGTCTCACATTGAGGTCTTTCAACCATTTTGAGTCTATTTTTGTGTATGGTATAAGGAAATGGTTCAGTTTCATTTTTCTGCATGTGGCTGTCCAATTTTCCCAACACCAGTTGTTGAAGAGACTGTCTTTTTTCCATTGGACATTTTTTCCTGCTTTGTCAAAGAATAGTTGACCATAGATTTGGGGGTCCATTTCTGAGTTCTCTATTCTGTTTCATTGATCTATGTGTCTGTTTTTGTGCCAGTTCCGTACTGTCTTGTTGATTACAACTTTGTAATAGAGCTTGAAGTCTGGAATTGTGATGCCGCCAACTTTGGTTTTCCTTTTCAACATTCTTCTGGCTATTCAGGGTCTTTTCTGGTTTCATATAAATTTTAGGATTATTTGTTCCATTTCTTTGAAAAAAAATTGATGGTATTTTGATAAGGATTGCATTAAATGTGTAGATTGCTTTAGGTAGCATAGACATTTTCACAATATTTGTCCTTCCAATTCATGACCATGGAACGTTTTTCCATTTCTTTGTGTCTTCCTCAATTTCTTTCATGAGCATTTTATAGTTTTCTGAGTACAGATTCTTTGCCTCTTTGGTTAGGTATCTTATGGTTTTGGGTGCAATTGTAAATGGGATTGACTCCTTAATTTCTCTTTCTTCTGTCTTGCTGTTGGTGTATGGAAATGCAACTGATTTCGGTGCATTGATTTTATATACTGACACTTTACTGAATTCTTGTATGAGTTCTAGCAGTTTTGGAGTAGAGTCTTTTGGGTATTCCACATAAAGTATCATATCATCTGCAAAGAATGAGAGTTTGACTTCTTCTTTGCTGATTCGGATGCCTTTTATTTCTTTTTGTTTTCTGATTGCTGAGGCTAGGACTTCTAGTACTATGTTGAATAGCAGTGGTGATAATGGACAGCTGTGCTGTGTTCCTGACCTTAAGGGAAAAGTTCAGTTTTTCCCCATTGAGAATGATATTCACTATGGGTTTTTCATAGATGGCTTTGATCATATTGAGGTATGTACCCTCTATCCCTACACTGTGAAGAGTTTTGATCAAGAAGGGATGCTGTACTTTGTCACATGCTTTTTCTGCATCTATTGAAAGTATCATATGGTTCTTGTTCTTTCTTTTATTAATGTATTGTGTCACACTGATTGAATTGCAGATGTCGAACCAACCTTGCAACCCAGGAATAAATCCCACTTGGTCGTGGTGAATAATCCTTTTAATGTACTGTTGGATCCTATTGACTAGTGTTTTGGTAAGAATTTCTGCATCCATGTTCATCAAGGATATTGGTCTATAATTCTCCTTTTTGATGGGGTCTTTGTCTGGTTTGGGGATCAAGGTAATGCTGGCTTCATAAAATGAGTTCAGAAGTTTTCCTTCCATTTCTACTTTTTGGAACAGTTTCAAGAGAGTAGGTATTAGTTCTTCTTTAAATGTTTGGTAGAATTCCCCCTGGAAGCCATCTGGCCCTGGGCTGTTGTTTGTTGGGAGATTTTGATAACTGCTTCAATCTCCTTACTGGTTATGGGTCTATTCAGGTCTTCTATTTTTTTCTGGTTCAATTTTGGTAGTTTATATGTCTCTAGGAATGCATCCATTTCTTCCAGATTGTCATATTTCCTGGCATATAGTTGCTCATAATATGTTCTTATAATTGTTTGTATTTCTTTGGTGTTGGTTGTGATCTCTCTTTCATTCATGATTTTATTAATTTGAGTCCTTCCACTTTTCTTTTGGATAAGTCTAGCCAGGGGCTTATTAATTCTTATTAATTCTTTCAAAGAACCACCTCTTAGTTTCGTTGATTTGTTCTACTGTTCTTTTGGTTTCTATGGCATTGATTCTGCTGTGATCTGTATTATTTCTCTTCTCTTGCTGGGTTTAGGCTTTTTTTGCTGTTCTTTCTCCAGATCCTTCAGGTGTAGGGGTAGGCTGTGTACTTGAGACCTTTCCTGTTTCTTGAGATAGGCTTGTATTGCTATATACTTTCCTCTCAGGACCGCCAATGCTGTGTTCCAAAGATTTTGAACAGTTGTGTTTTCATTTTCATTTGTTTCCATGATTTTTTAAAAATTCTTTAACTACCTGGTTGACCCATTCATTCTTTCTTTATTTTTTTTAAGATTTTATTTATTTATCTGACAGAGAGAAAGAGATCACAAGTAGGCAGAGAGGTAGGCAGAAGGAGAGGTGGAAGCAAGCTCCCTGCTGAGCAGAGAGCCTGATGCGGGGCTTGATCCCAGGACCCTGAGATCATGACCTGAGCCGAAGGCAGAGGCTTAACCCACTGAGCCACCCAGGCGCCCCCCATTCATTCTTTAGAAGGATGCTCTTTACCCTCCACATATTTGAGTTCTGTCTAACTTTCCTCTTGTAATTGAGTTCTAATTTCACAGCATTGTGGTCTGAAAATATGCAGGGAATGATCCCAATCTTTTGGTACCAGTTGAGACCTGATTCGTGACTCAGGATGTGATCTATTCTGGAGAATGTTCCATGTGCACTAGAAAAGAATGTGTATTCTGTTTCTTTGGGACAGAATGTTCTGAATATATCTGTCATGTCCATCTGGTCCAGCATGTCATTTAAAGTCTTCATTTCCTTGTTGATCTTTTGCTTAGATGATCTGTCCATTTCAGTGATGAGGGTGTTAAAGTCCCCTACTATTATTGTATTATTGTGGATGTGTTTCTTTCATTTTGTTATTAATTGGTTTATATAATTGGTTGCTCCCATGTTAGAGGCATAGATATTTAAAATTGTTAGATCTTCTTGTTGGACAGACCTTTTAAGTATGATATAGTGTCCTTCTTCATCTCTTATTATAGTCTTTGGCTTAAAATCTAATTTGTCTGATATAAGGATTGCCACCTCAGCTTTCTTTTGATGTCCATTAGCATGGTAAATTGTTTTCCACCCTCTCACTTCAAATATGGTGTCTTTGGGTCTAAAATGAGTTTTTTGAAGACAGCATATCGATGGGTCTTGTTTTTTTATTGAGGCAAATCAAAATGCCTTTTGATTGGGGCATTTAGCCCATTTACATTCAGGGTAACTATTGAAAGATATGAATTTAGTGCCATTGTATTGCCTATAAGGTGATGCCAATATACAGATGCCTGTCTGTATATTGTTCCCTTCTGGTCTGTTACGTTTAGGCTCTCTCTTTGCTTAGAGGACCCCTTCCAATATTTCGTGTAGGGCTGGTTTGGTATTTGCAAACTCTTTTAGTTTTTGTTTGTCCTGGAAGATTTTTATCTCTCCTTCTATTTTCAATGATCACCTAGCTGGGTATAGTATTCTTGGCTGCATATTTTTCTTGTTTAGTGCTCTGAATATATCATGCCAGTCCTCTCTGGCCTGCCAGGTCTCTGTAGATAGGTCTGCTATCAATCTAATATTTCTACCATTGTATGCTACAGACCTCTTGTCCCAAGCTGCTTTCAGGATTTTCTCTTTGCCACTGAGACTTGTAAGTTTTACTATTAGATGATGGGGTGTTGATCTATTTTTATTGGTTTTGAGGGGGGTTCTCTGTGCCTCCTGGATTTTGTTGCTTATTGCCTCCACCAAATTAGGGAAATTCATTGCTATAGTTTGCTCCAATATACCTGCCCCTCTCTCTCTTTCTTCTTCTTCTGGGATACCAATTATTCTAATATTGTTTCATCTTATGGTATTATTTATCTCTGAAATTCTCCCCTTGTGGTCCAGTAGTTGTTTATCTCTCTTTTTCTCAGCTTCTTTATTCTCCATTATTTGGTCTTCTATATCACTAATTCTCTCTTCTGCCTGATTTATACGCAGTAAGAAAGAGTCTCTATTTTTGATTGCACCTCATTAATAGCTTTTTTTATTTCAACTTGGTTAGATTTTAGTTCTTTTATTTCTCCCAAAAGGGATTTTATTTCTCCAGAAAGGGATTCTCTAGTATCTTCCATGCTTTTTTTGAGCCCAGCTAGCACCTTGATAATTGTCATTCTGAACTCTAGTTTCTGACTTCTTACTAATGTCCATATTGATTAGGACCCTAGCTGTTGGTACTGCCTCTTGTTCTTTTTTTTTGAGGTGAGTTTTTCTGCCTTGTCATTTTATCCAGATAAGAATAGATGAATGAGAGAACAAAATACTAAAAGGGTAGCAATGACCTCAGAAAAATATACACTAACCA
>CM052797.1:26132605-26189787 GCA_028533885.1 Nasua narica | reverse complement strand
AAACTTCTACAAGTTCCAATTTTTGTGCTCCGCTGCTCTGCGGCGGCCGGGAGCCCCCCCCCCCAGGTCTCTCTTCCCGTTGCTTGGGATTCACTTCTCCGCGTGTCCTGCCTTCCAGAAAGTGGTCGATTTTATGTTTATAGAATTGCTGCTCTTCTTCTCTTCAATCTCTTGTTGAGTTTGTAGGTATTCAGAATGGTTTGATAACTATCTAGCTGAACTCCTGGGACCTGATGATATCTCCGTCTCACACTCCTCTGCTGTCTTGCTCCGCCCCTTCCTCAGCCTTGCCTTATTATAATCCACTCTCCATGATGCACCAGAGTGGTTTTCCAAAATGTAACTGGGGCATGTCTGCTTAAGACCTTTTAATGACTTCCACTGGCAAATAGGCTTTTTAATGGCCTGGTCACCATTATTTCTTCAGCCTTCTCTCTCAACAGTGCCCTCCTTCCCCTGGCACTCTATCCTTGTGCACTTTCCTAGGCTTTCTGCCTGTGCCGACAGTGACACTCTTATTAATGGCTGCGGGGGTAATTATGGTGACATTAGTTGTTGATGATTATCGTGGGGTGGTACATTTAAAACACTGCCTACCACATTTTAAAGGCAGCCCTTGGAGGCAGAAACCATCCCCCAATGCTCTTCTGCTTCAGTCTCCTGGAAGGTTGGTCATGTATGCCCATCTCAGGACCACCTGCTCTGGGGACCTTCTAGTCAGGGTGCAGGCTGTCTTTCTGTGTTGACTGTTGGATGCTAGCCTGAACCTATATCTGGTATTCAGCTCTTTCCAGCCTTCAGTTGAGACCTCAAGTTGGGGAAATAGTGGCGATGGTGATGATGACAGAGGGACATAGCAGTAAATACGAAGATCTTGCTGCTATCAGCACTTTGTGAGGACACAGGCAAGGTTCACCACAGAGCCATAGAAGAGCAGCTCCAGCCAGTTGGGGCCCCAGGCCCTCCCTTTGCTGGTGACTCTTTCAGTGACCAGCTGACATGGTGCCTTGACCTTCTCAGAAGCTTAGCTCTAAAGCTCTGACCTGCAACCCAGTTTCCATGTTTTCCCAAGACTGGTGACCTGACCCCATCACAGGGCAGGAGGTTGCCAGGCTAGGCCTCTGATACTCCTGGTATAGACAACATCCCAGTACTGGTATTTATTTGCATCTATAAATATTCATGGGGCTATCTTCCTAAACTAGGGGAGGAGGTTGGGGGCTAAGAAGAAAGGAGATGAGCAGGCTGGAGGATGATAGGAAGGCATCTGGCCCGGTGGCAGTCTGAGTAGTTGTACCAAAAGATAATCAAGTCATAATCCTGGAACCTGTGAATGTTACCAAATAGGACAAAAGAGACTTTGCAGCTATGAGTGTGGATCTTGAAAATGGGCAGATAATTTTGGAGTCACTGGGGAGGCCCTAAAAGCAATCATTAGTGTCCTTGTAAGAGGAAAGCAGAGGGAGAGTTGACACAGAATGAGAAGATAATGTGACCACTGAGGCGTGATGCTATGCTGCTGGCTTTGAAGATGGATGAAGGGGCCATGAGCCAAGGAACACAAAGAATGCAGCTCTAGAAGCTGGGAAGGGGAAGGGAAAGATTCTCCCCGAGAGCCTCGGGAGAGAGGACAGCCCTGCCAACACTTTGATTCCAGGACTTCTGGCCTCCAGAGCTGTGAGAGAACAAGGTGTATTGCTTTAAGCTAACAGGTTTGTGGCCATTAGGAAATGAAGCAGTCCCTTTTTGTCCTCTTTCTCTGTCCCCTCTGTCTTCCTCTTGAATTGGGTTAATCCCGTTGGTGTTAGCAGGGAGGCCAGACACTGAGCGAAAGAGAAAGCAAGTCTCCTCACCCCTACTTGGGGCCCAGTGGTCTCTGGTTCCAGGGAGTGGACGCTTTGGGAACATTGGAAAAGGGGCATCTCCTCAGAGCCTTAGTCTAACGTGGGTCACTGGTGGAGTGGCCTTGCTGGCAGCAGGCACTGAACTGGGAGAGAAGAACTTCCGAGAAGCCATATGGGGATTGTGGCTGATGGGGTGATGCTTCAGCATATGTGGGCTCCCTTTTTGGAACACCCAGAAATACTTGTGGCAGAGGAGGAAGAGGGCAGAGGTCTTGTAGGAGCCAGAAGAGAAACAGCAGGAACTTTGGGTGATGCGCGTTAATGGAACTTTATTTATAGTCCCAGACTGGGAGGCTCTGATAACATTTGTATTCTTCTAGCTCACTACTCCCTCCCTGCCTTTATGTGAGGTGGCTGATTAAGCAAGGAATGAATTCCAAACTCTTTTTAACCCCTTTCTCCATTTCCATTCAGTTTTTATCTTTTTCTTATGGAGTTGAAGGAGTACTTCCTATATTGAAAAGAACATTCCCTTTTTTACCATTTATTGCTACAAATACTCATCCCTGCATTTGTATGGAGTGTTGGCCATACCAGAAATTTTCTTTCTCTCTCTCTTTTTTTAAGATTTTATTTATTTTTTATTTGACAGAGAGGAGAGAGATCACAAGTAGGCAGAGAGGCAGGCAGAGAGAAAGGGGGAGAGGAATCAGGCTCTCTGCTCAGCAGAGAGCCTGATGTGGGGCTCGATCCCAGAACCCTGAGATCGTGACCTGAACTGAAGGCAGAGGCTTAACACACTGAGCCACCCAGGCTCCCAATTTTCTCTTTTTTTTTAAAGATATATTTATCTACTTAAGATAAATAGAGAGAGAGAGCAGAAGAGAGAGGGAGAGAGGGAGAGAGAGAATCCTCAAGCAGACTCCCCACTGAGCTTGGAGCCCGATGCAGGGAGGTGGGCGGGGGGCTCAATCTCACAACCCTGAGCTCATGACCTGAGCCAAAATCAAGAGTCAGCTGCTTAACCAACTGAGCCACCCAGAACTTTTCATTTCTTATATAGTGAAGCATGTCAACCTTTTCTTTTATGATCTCTCACCTAGATAGCACACTTGAAGAGCTCTTTCCCTCTCAAGAAATATTCATTTACATTTTCTTATCTATAAATACACTTCATATACATATATAATCCATCTTTCTCCCATTAATTAGCAATGCCCCTTTTTTTATACACTATATTTCTCTACATATGGATATATATATATCCTGAAGTCTGTATCTACTCCATGATTTGCTTCCTATTCCTGTTCCTATACCACAAGCCCCCCCAAATTACTGTAAAGTACTATTACCTTTAAAAAAAAAAAGATAAAAGAAACTTTCTCCTCTACTGCTCATCTTTTTTTAGAATTCTACTAGCTCTTTCTTGCATGACTAACTATATAATTATTTGATAGTGTTAAAAATCATGTTGGTATTTTGATTAGGATTGTATTGGATTTACGAGTGAACCCAGAGCGAATAGATATCTCTGTAGCACGGTGTCTTCCCTTCCAAGAGGAAGGTCTGTCTCTATTTAAATCTTCTATTGTGTCTGAGGAAAATCATGCCATGCTTTCAGCCCTGGCGCGGCCTTTTCTCTCATTTTTGTTTCTTTTTGTTCATTTCTGTCAGGTTGGGGGAGGGTAGTTTTGTAAACCTGCATTTAAGCCACCACGATTCCCAGAAATCTTTAGATTTGCACTGAATCAGGGGCGAAGGCGGAGGCTGTGGATGTGGGTGAAATTCAGAAGAGTAGACGCTAAGTGAAAGAAACAGAACCTTACAAAGCTCCAGTGCCTGGGGGGGAAGTGAGTATGGTGGATATGGATGAGAGAGAGCACACTGAAGGGAGAGGTGAAAACTAGCCCAGAGGTGTCAGGTAAGCCAGAGGGGGACGTTCAAGAAGGGCACAGTCAACAGAGGCCAGTGTTGCTTGGAGTTCAGGGGGAAATGGCTGTGAGGAAGCCATGGGTTGTGTTGGTTGGGGCTGGTGAGCGGTAAGGCGCCCATATCATACAAGGTTTATACTGGCATGCTGAAGAAGACTGTGGGACAACAAGGGCAAACCAGGAGTATTCCTGGTGAACAGGGACACAAGGTGACCCTGATGATGGTGACCTCTGAGAACGCGGTCTCAGCAGATGATTTCCACGGTACCATATTGTGTGGGTTGAGGAGTCCAGACAATGAGAGTAGATTGTTCTTCTTAGAAGTTTGGCTAGTTGAGTCATAGCTGGAGGGAAATTATGGTTGGAGGAGGGTTTACTTGCTTGTTCGTTTCCTATACTTGAGAAATTCGTCTTTCTGGGGAGGAAAAGGACTTAGCAAAGAGGGAGACGTTGAAGATGCGGGATATAGAAGGAAACATTAATAAAGACAGGAGATTTAGGAGGGAAGGAAGCAATGCCAACAACTTACAGAAGACATGAGGTTAGTCTGGAGGAGAAGGAAGGATAGTTTCTGACGTGAGAGGTAAATAAAAGAATGCATGACAGGCCAAGGAGAAGTCGAGGGACAGAGAAGGAATTTGGAAGAACTCATTTAACTTCTCAAGAATGGTTGCCGAGAAGCAGGTGGGCAAATCCGTGCGGGGCAAAGAGCCTCTAAAAGGAAAGGTTATCGTAACATGGTTACCCCCTCCCTGATGGATTGAGATGGTTCTGGGTAAGGTCCACTGGTGGTGGGAAGCTTCCAGACTGTCTAACTCAGTACCAGGCCCTAAGCTGTCAGGGTTCTGGGTGGTGTGTGTCTGGGACTGGAAGCTTCTCCCATCCTAGGCCCTTTGACACATCTAAGGCCTACCTTTGAAATTCCTTGGAAGTCTGGACCATCGAGGAAATCACGGCACTGCTTTGGTGGACAGGGATGTTGAGATTGTCCAGGACCAGCTTCCACAGGGGTATATATGATGTGACAATAGGCCAGTGCTCTCTTCTGTCATCCAGCTTTGGATGGACCAGCCCTTTTGAAGAAGTCCTTGTACACTTTGATAATTCCAGGTGAAGGACAAACCCAAGAGAGAGAGATACTGTATTTCTTGTTACTTCAGACAGGCTTGAGTAGTTAATATGAATATTTATTCCCCAACTTGATAAAGCAGATTTATATAATAGAATGTTATGGAACCATTTGAAATGATACTGGAAACTAAAACAAGTAAAGTTGAGGACATGAAAAAATATTTAGGACATATTAATTGAAAAACACTAGTATGAACATGGCAGTCTGATTTGTTATTTTTCATTTTATTTATTTACTTATTTTTAAGTAGGCTCCGTGCCCAGGGCAGAGCCCAACACTGGGCTTGAACTCGCAACCCTGAGATCAAGACTTGAATTGAGATCTAGAGTTGGAAGCTTGGGTACCTGGGTGGCTCAGTCAGTTAAGGGTCTGCCTTCTGCTCACGTCATGATCTTAGGGTCCTGGGATCGAGCCCCACATCAGGCTCCCTGCTCAGCGGGGAGCCTGCTTCTCCCTCTCCAACTCCCCCTGCTTGTGTTCCATCTCTCCCTGTGTCTCTCTCTCTATCAAAAAAAAAAAAAAAAAAAAAAAAGGAGTTGAATGCTTAACCGACTAAGCCACCCAGGTGGCCTGGCAATCCGATTTTTTAAAAGAATATATAATATGTATAGACATATATAAGACTGTGAGAATATATACCAGTTAGCAGTCGCTGTTTCTGAGTGGTGGAAGTGGAAATAAGGGTGATTTTTCTTTTCCACTTACCTTTATTTTTAAAATGTTCGACAATGTGTTTGTATCGCTTTTTTTTAGTAAGTTAAGCAACACAGTTATTTTTTAAAAGGATTGCCAAGCAGCAGTGGGACCCCACCTGAGCCTGAACGAAAAATCCGTCAAGAGGCCCATGGATGAGGTTGAGTGCGCTCCCCCCAGCTGCACTCAGCAGCTTCCCTTTCCAAAGGGAAAACAACCTGGCCCGGTTTAGCCATGTACGTAGCCCAGGGCCACTCACAGGTCACCCGTGGGACACATCCAGGAAGAGCTGCCCTACATTCCCCACCTGGGGCTCCACAGACAGCCCACCATCCTGGAGCCGGCATTTTCAGTGCACACAGATAAATGAAACCTTCCCCCATCCCTGACCTGGCAGGCAACTATTTAGAGACCACTTCCACCCAGACCGAAGGGAAAAGGCACATTATGGGACCAGAATCCAGTGCTCAGAAGGATGGCCCTTTCACTTCCAGCCAGAATCCTTGATGAGCCCCATACAGCATTCACATTTGAGTTAGAGGGGGAGCACACTTGGCCTGGCCTAGTTTGTTGGTTCATCCCCCGTGCATCAGTGAGTCTGACTCAAGAAAAGCCCTTGGGGCAATTCCTGGGCCCAGAGGCTTTGCTCCAGTTCAGCCCCATCGGAGAGGAGCTTAGCGATACTTCCTATCTATATTTGGCTGGTGTATATAGGGGTGTAGTTGGTGGATATGAGGGGGTCTCCACTGGGCCACATGGAAAAGTCTGGGACTCTCTGGCGCTCTACTCTTTCCTGGCCCCTGAGCTTTTGATCCCTACATCAGATGTCCCCACCTGCCTCACAGGAAGCTAGAGAGGCAGCCAGACCTCTTTGTTCTGAGCAGCAGGGCCGCCTCTCCCAGGCTCCTTTGCTGAAACAGCAGGAGTGAAGTGGGGCAGGTGATGAGGGATGGGCCCACCTCTGTGCCCATGCGAAGATTTCATACCCTCTCTGGTACTTACTAGCTTTCTCTGAGACAGTGAAGGAAACACGCAATTCATCTCTGACTCATGATAGGCATTCTATAAATCCTTGTTAAACGAACAAATGAGTAAGTGAATTAATCCATTACCTAATTTTGTGGGCACAGAGGCCTTATGTGGCTGGATGAGGAGACCAACTCTTTTTAGACTAGGAACATGTCGATAAAAATACCTACAATGCTCAGCCATGAGTAAAAAAGAAAAGCTAAAATGCCAAGGTTTGTGACTGTGATTCAAAATTATACATATTAATCATTTGTATGTATTAATCATGATACTTAAAAAAGTCTTTCATTGGCACTGGAACCATAGATTACTGAGTCCAACCAAGTCTAAGTTTCAGATAAGAAAAACCAAGGTCCAGGGGTGCCCGGGTGGCTCAGTAGTTAGGCGTCTGACTTCAGCTCAGGTCATGATCCCAGGGTCCTGCGATCGAGCCCCACATGGGCTCCTGGCTGGGCAGGAAGCCTGCTTCTCCCTCTCCCACTCCCCCTGCTTGTGTTCCCTCTCCTGCTGTGTTTCTCTCTGTCAAATAAATAAATTAAATATTCCAAAAAAGAGAAAAAGTAAAAGAAAAAAAAAAGAAAGAAAGAAAAGAAAAGGAAAACCAAGGTCCAGAACAAGAAAGGAATGTCCAGAGCCAGTAGCCTGGTGAAAGGAAAGCACAGTTCAGTCCTCTCAGGCCCTGGCCCCGTAGGGCTCTTCCCACTGTCTACGTCAGTGTTACTGGAGGCCTGCTGCTTTGGGGCAGCGGGGAGCAGTTCCTCTTATAAATAGATACTGGTTGGGTACCATGTAGATGCTGCAGGCCTACTGTGTGCCAGGCAAGTTGCTAGGGGCTAGTGATACAATGATGGACTAGACGGCACTTCAACAAGGGAGGAAATGGGCAATTATGGTAAGGAAAGTGCACCTGGCTTTGGGAACCTGGAGGAAGGACACCTAGTCCAGACTTGGGGTGAAGGTTCTGGTGGGGGGAGCTTGGGACGGGAAGCAGAAACTCCACACATTCCTCTTAGAGCCTCTCCAGGGCCATCCCCCCATCCCCCACCCCCTGCCGCCATTCCTGCGCCACTCTGTCTCCTGCTTGAATGAGAGCACCAGATAAATGTCACACCTCAGAGGCCAAGGGGATGATAAGCAGGACAGGCTGCTCAAATGAAAGAGGGGTATCAGGCTCCAGAGGAAGGCCCTGGGAAGGAAGAGAACTGACATCTTGTTTGAGGGGGATGTGAGGGGAAGGCTTGGACCCCATGGCAGAGGCCTGAGCTTTCAGCAGCTTTCAGCAGCCCCTCCAACCCCCAGACAGTCAAACTGGGTACTGCTCTTCAACCTCAGGTCTGTGTCGTCTGGAGGCCAGAGCTTCTCTAGGAGGCCCTAGAGGACTCCTGAACTCTGTCTTGTTTTCCACTTCCTTCCTCCCATTCGCTGATTCTCCACCTGGCTAACAACTCATCCGTCTTGCCTCAGCAGCCCACTCTGAGCCATTTCTTTCATCCTTCCTCATTAGGAGAGCTCCTAGAATTCAGTGTCTTCTGAAGAAGCTTGGAGGCAGAAGCAGAGGTGGTGAGAGAGGAACATCCACGATCCCCTGCTGCCTGGTGGTTCTACCCATAGGGCTAGCCCAGGTGGGGGTCTGTGTATCAGAACAGAAGTGGCGTGTTCCCATGGCGTCATGGGGGGAGAGCTTAGAAAAGGGTGTCTAGAAGGGGAAACCAACAAGGGACAGGACAGCAACCCAACAAGAAACAGCAGGAAGCAGCTTCTACTTAGGGACCTAAAGGGGCCTACGGAGGGAGGAGTTCCTCGAACCTGGAGTGAGGAGCTCTCCAGAGAGGGCCACCTGACAGTGCCGTGTCCTTCCATTGAGGGAGAGCGCCCACAAACAGTGGCCTAGCAGAGAGAAGGCCACCAAACAAACACCCTGACATCTCTCTTCCCGCCCTCCGATGTTCTGTGGTGTCTTCCAGGGGCCAAATCCAGGACAAGAAAACCCTTTGATGCCATTTTTAAGGGTCAGGTTCTCAGGCACAGCGCTGGGTGGGTCTAGAGGGGCAAACTGAAGGCCTCCTGCTCATCTGTCTATGTGTGGGGCACCATGCTTAAGTGTCATACGGCTCAACTCATTTAGGGACCATGAGACCATCATGAAGCAGACTGTGTTATTATCCCCATTTTGTTTTATATTTTAAAGATGTATTTATTTGGGAGAGAGAGAGAGAATGTGCTCACAGGGAGAGGGGGAGAGGGAAAGAGAGTCTTAAGCAGACCCTGCACAGACCATAGAATCCAATGCGGGCCTCAATCTCAAGACCCTGAGATCATGACCTGAGCCAAAACCAAGAGTCAGACACTCAACCGACTGCACCACCCAGGTTTCCCTATTACCCCTGTTTAGAGAGAAAGAACCTGAAGCCCAGAGAAGCTAAGAAATTCACCTGAATCCTCTCTAGCAAATGGTAGACTTCAGATTTGAAGCAAGGGAGCCTTCTCCAGGGCTATGTCTTTGTTCAGAATCTGCTAATCTAGGCCAGTGCTGTCCAATAGAACTTTCTGTGGTGATCAGAATGTTCTATATCTGCACTGCCCCATGCAGTAGCCCCTGGCCACATATGCCTGTTGATCCCACAAAACGTGGCTAGGGCAACTGACTGAGGAACTCAGTTTTAAATTTTATTTGACTTTAATTCATTTTCACTTGAACAGCTACCTGTGATTACCCCAGGAGAGGACACAGGTCTAAGACCTTACTCTGCGGTCTTGGGTTGTTGGACCCCAGAGAGACAAACTGCTGCCAGTCTCACTCTGCAGCTTAACTTTGGGGAGGGTGGACTGATGGACAGTGTCATGTGGGGGCAGGCTGGGGCAGCCATGGCCTGAGAAAGATGTGGGGGTGGGGGTCCTCCCCCATCTGGGGCTGAAGAAGCTCCTCGCATGCTCCCCTCCACCCTCACCTGGGCAGGAACAACCATGGCGGTAGAATCATGGGTCAGCACGATGGGGGCAGGGGCAGGGTGCTAAGGGAAAGGGGACAAAGACACCTTTGTCACCTTCCCCAGCTAGACATGCTGGTTAAAATAACTGGCTGCGTAGATCTGCATTTCTGAATTTTGCTGCCACTGCTACTTGGCCTGGGGCAGGCCCCTGAGCACTTTTCATGCTTTTTGGTCAGGAGTTCTTCACTGGGCCGCAGGGGTTCCACGCATTGCTGGGGGAGGAGGGGTCTCGGAAGCCTCCCTCCAATGCAGTGCGCAAAAGATCTCACATGTGTCTTTGTTTCTAGGAGAAGGTCCACGGATGCCAACAGATTCCCAAAGGCATCTGTAATACACAAAAACAGCAGAGCCCCCAGTCCAGGTCTTTGGAGGAAGAAGTGCCTCCCGCTGCTTGCCCGCACCCTCCCCCGAGGCCCGCCCCGCCCCTCCTCTGGGTTTCTTCCACTGCTGTGGTTCTGCGGGCGACTGTCCCCAGAGCCAGCTGCAGCTGTGTGCCTCTCTGCTCACCTGGACACAGCGCGGCGTCTGTCTCTATCGACTGTCCTAGTTAAGGGCTGCTGAGCTGACTGCAGAGACCAGGTCTGCATCTGAGGCCTCGCGAGGTGGCGGGGCTTTGAGGTGGGGTGGAGGCAAAAGCCCCCTGAGTCTCCGGGCTGGCGGGGAGGACCGTGAGTCCTGGAGCTGTGCCTCCTTGACGAGTTAATGAAGCTCCCTGAGACTCTGTTTCCTCAGCTATAAAATGGGGGCAAGACTGCCTCCCTGCAGGGGTGCTGTCAAGATTAAATGAGGGAATAGTCATCACGCGCCAGGTTAGGGTTAGGGTTATCTGGCACAACTGGATCCAGAAGTTTTCTCGGCAGTGCTCTGGCAGGAGGCTGTGCCCCTCTGCCCCGGGCAACTCCGGCCTCCCGTGGCGGCCCAGCCCCCATTTGGACAGCTCTGGCTGTGAGAAAGTTCATGCCTCAGTCAGGAGCACTTCGAGTTGAAGTGACAGAAATTCAACTCAAACCATTCACCCCCAAAAGGAGAATTTATTGGCCTAAGAAATTGGAAAGGGCAGGAGTTGAGGTGACCCTGAAGGCTCTTGAGACTCAGACGTTATCAGGACTTTCCTTCTCTCTCTCTGCAACTCTTGGTTCTGTCCCCACGTGATCGGGGAGAAGACAGCCCACAGATCTCAGCATATATTATCATATCTTAGTGAATTGGAAGAGACAGCTTCCTCTGCCCAGTGATGACATAGAAATTCCCAGGCAAGGATCGAGCCTGGCCGGCCTTGGGTCACATGCCCATCCTGAGCCAATCACCATGGGCAGAGCCACGGGCAGTTATGATAGGCCAGATCTTGTCACATGACCCAAGGATAGCTGAAGTTAAGTGGCAGCCATATTGGAACCATATGGAATGTGGGAGGGTAGAATCCCCAAAGAGAGGAATGCTCTTTCTAGAAGCCTATGGAAAACGAGTAGGTGTTCTCTACTCCTCCTACTTAGGTTGGATCTGATTCTCGATCCCTCTGACAACCTTCCGGCCAGCACCAGTCCTAGCTCTGGCCTGGCCCACACAGACCCAGGACGGGGCTGTTTATTCAGATAAGCCGGCCCCTTAGAAGTATGAAGAGCCATTATGACCTCCCAATTTTTGTTTTTTTTCTGCAAGCGAAGTTGTTCCAGTTCCTCCATCTCTCTGAGTTCAGTAGGTTTCCAGCCCTCTTCTTCCTCTACTCTTGGGCAGAAGGCAGCAATCTGGTGGAAGCTGGAAGGGGGCCAGACTCAAAAAGTATCTACAAAATGCTGATGAAAATCATGGAGGGGAGCTTAGTATCCCCTGGCGCTGGTCACTAATTTGGTGTTTCCTCCAGCCAAGCAAGCAAGTTGACTGCGGAGGAAACAAAGGAGGAGAATGGGGGAAAGAGGAGGAGGGGAGGCAGAGGAAGTAGAAGGAAAGGAAACCAGGAGTCAAGGAGGAGAAGGGGGAGGAAGCTTCAGTTCTCTAGGAGCTCCCAGGGCTAGGAAGCACCATCAAATACTTTAAAAGGTACCCAGCTTGCTTGGCATAGATGTACATGCAGGAGCTGGAGGCTGGGGGCCATTTCCTGGGCCAGTCCTGGGAAGCTTCCTGGAAGAGGGGGCCTTGAAGGAAGGAAAGGATTGCAAAGCTGGAGCCTGGTAAAGGGTGCTTGCTGCAAGAAGTGCAGAACCTTCTCTGAATGCCCAGCAGGAGGGTACGGGGCAGGCTAGCAGAGGAGGGGGCTTCTGCTGCCCTCCCCCCATTCTCCCTTTCCCCATTGGGCTGCTGTGCAGAGGTCACCCCTAGGCTAATGAGGAATATTCCTGAAGTTTAAAACCAATTAAGCAACAAATGGCTTCTGATTAGTTATTTCTCTTGATAGGAATTTTAATGAACAGCTTCTTCTCCCCTCCCCATCTCCCAAGCACTCAGGGGGTTAACCAGCTCTTGGCCTGCCTTGAAGAGGCTGCAGGGGTGTCTGGAATGACTAGAGAGGAAAGGGAAAGGAGCTAAGTTGACGTCCAAGCACAGCAAGGCCCGCCGGTCAGCCTGCATTTCCCTTGATATTTTAGAGTTCCACTGTGTCCTAAGACAGGGCTGCTCTCGGAGGGGAAGGGGTGAGGCCACAATGGGACAAAGAGATGGTGAAACACAGCCTCTGACCTGTGCCAGCTCACTGTGGTCAAAGAGGCTAAACATAACAGGTACCATGTTCGCCCATGACAAAAGGTAGACGTGCTCGGTGAAAGACAAGGGGCTGGGAGCAGTGCCGAGTTGCAGGGGCCGCAGAGGCGGCAACGAGGCTACAGGAAAAGGCAAAATGTGCACAGGCAGAACTCAGTTCTGCAGGGGTGTGCTGGGTGCTTCTGAACAAGTGAACCTCCCACTTTCACTGCTTATCCTCCTAGGAATGTAGAGACGCTAGCCATTGCGTGACCTCTCTCTGGGTACACTGATGTCCCTCCCGTGAGTTATCATGAGGGAAAGTCCATTGTAAGCCAGAAAGAGACTGGGGCTTGGGCCGTGAGTGTTTAAGAGGTGGCAGAGCACTGTCTTCTTTACTGCCCTGAACCCTCACTGGGAGAACCCCAGCACGACAGTGGGACGCTAATCAGTTGCATACTATCCCCATTTCACAGGCAGAAAACTGAGGCCGAAATACTCAGCTCTGTCTCCAGTATGGACAGGAGGGCCAGCTGCAGAGCCTCAGGGTCCTGCTCTCTCTATCCTAAATGAGCATCCTCTAGGACCCTCTCTTGGGATCTAGAAGCCCCTGGGAAGTAGCTGAGACCCAGAGGGACAGCTCAGAAGCTGGGTAAAGCTTTGCTGTCCAGCCCCACACTCCTCACTGCTCCTTCGAGCTGAGCAGAAAAGCTCTTTCTTGAAAGAATAAATTTCATGGTGTCTGCTGGAAGAAAGAAAGGGGGGAAGCTCCTCTTGGGAACGGCTGACAAAAGAAATAAAGATGGATTTTTCTGCAGGTTCCTCTTTACCATCTCCCTTCTCTTCTCTCCTCCCGGAGTACCTCGTTCTCCTCTCCCTCTCCACCTCATCCCTCTCCCTCCCATCCTCCCTTCCCTCCGCAGTCCCTGTTGGCTCTGAGGGACATCTGGCTGAGGGATTCCAGAAGGTTCTGACAGGCCCTGGCCTCCCAGGGAAAGCCCAGTGAGTTTCACAGTGATTCCCTGAAAGTCAGCCCTGCTGTCCAGGTCAGAGAAAAGGCATCATTTCTGGCTCAGGCGTCTGAGTGATGACAAATTTAGAGCAGCCACCTCTAAGCCCAATCTCTTTGGCTGCCGTTTTGGGTACCAGGAGCCAGCCTGGCCCAGAAGATTGGCTTCCAACCAAGGCTCTGCAGTCCAGAGTGGGGCCAGCTGTTCCAGGCCTGAGATTCCCCTGTACTTGTCCCCATGTCACCATCAGGCACCTCTGATCTGGGCCCCTCTGATCTGCTTCACTGCCCCAGCTTTCTGGAACATGCTGGCCGTGTGCTCCTGATGCAGTTGTGATGGTTGAGGTGACAGATCAGCAGGTCGCTTGGTGGCATGACAGTTTGTACTACCAAGGGCACAAAAAGGGACTTTGTTCGTAGATGGGGTGGTGCCAAGTTGTCCCTTTTGAAGAGGTGCCAAGGTCAAACATATTGGCAAACATATCCCAACCAAAATAAGGGTCGAACAGCCAACCTGGAGAGAGCAGGGATACCACTAAGCCTCAGGAACATTTGAACTCAGTCTTTAATGCTGCCAGGAATCCATCATCCTCTTTACATCTCCATCCGGGCACTTGCTTCTCTCTGACACTGGATTGTCTCCTTCTACCTCCTGAGCCTTACCCCTCACAACCTCGGCTCTGGGACAGAGATGAGGCCCTTAGCGAAGTACCAGTTCAAAAAGACCCCAGCAAAGATGCCTGATTGGCTCAGCTTGGGTGGTGGTCCTATCCCTGTAGCTACTCAACTCTGGCCAGTGGATGGAGTAGCAAAATAGCAAAAAATTGCTGCTCCCATAGGAACCCTATGGCTGGAAAGGGGGAAGGAGCAGTTTACTATAAGCAGGGAGTGATCACCCCAGAAACTGGGGGGAGGGATGGAGAGACAAATCAGTAGGTATCTACTTCATCTGCTCTCTGATCTTGAGGATGGTGGAATTTTTTTGCGGGTCCCGTTACTGAGACTTTGTGACTGTTATCTGTGAATGTTACTTTCACCACCCCTGGTTTGCTAGGACCCCAGACAGCTGGATGTACTTCCTTCCCTCATCCACAGCTGTCATCCTGACTCATGGACGGCTCTCACATGTCACCCCAGAGGTGGGGTGACATCTAGTTCTGGCACTGTCTCATCTTGGTCAGCTTTACTTAGCAGTTGAGACAGAGCCCAAAGATCGGAGCTTAAGGATTTGGTGTTCAGCCTACCGGAGTTTGGGTTAAGTGCCACCATTAGCTGACAGATCCTCTTGTCTAGTTCCCTCTGATTCCTCACATGTAAAATGGACATGATAATAGTATCTGGCCAACAGAGTTATGGGACAGGTTAAAAGAGATGGTGAGCGTAAGCTCATGGCACATAGTCCGTACTCAATAAGTGGTAGGTTGAAAGAAGCCGCGCCACGGTATAGAGCCTTCCCAGCTGTTTATTCGAAGAGCTAGATCCCTGCATCTGAGCAGGTGCTGTCCGTGGTACCTGGGAGAACGGGAGGTGGGGATTTCCTTCAAGTCCCAGGCTCCCAGATGCAGGCTGAGGATGAGAACCTCAATCCACTTCCCCAGCTAAGCCACACACATCCCTTCAGGCCAACTCTGGGGAGCCCTCTCTTTCCTGAGTGAATGCTAAGGCCCCGATAAAGCTGTCAAGCCCACCATTGGCTTCAGGGAAAAGGACTGACCCCCTAGAGTCTGTCCTGAAAGCACTGTGGATCAGGAGAGGAGGACCCTGTGTGGGATCCTGGCCCCATCTGTCCTGAGGAAGCTCCAGCTTCCAAATGTCTCAGGCCACAGGGAAATGCCCTGAATATAGGGTCCCATGTGACCACGATCTGCATTTGTGTTCAAATCAGCCTTGTGTATCCGTGCAAGCCATCCCCTCTGAGGAGCTGGCCGTGACTGGGGATGAGACATTGGCAAACACATCCCAGCTTCCTCCCTCCCCCTTGTTTGGGCCAGCATCCCTGAGCTCCCGGCTGGTAGGCATAGTAGTGTGTGTGTGTGTGTGTGTGTGTGTGTGTGTGTGTGTGGGAGAGGGGGGTACAAGGAGGATCAAAGACGTGGGCACACATGCACAAGCACACTCTCAGACACATGTGCACCCTCATGCAGGCTGGCCCTGTGAGCAGAGGGAAGCAGATGGCCGAGAACAGAAGCCCTACCTGATGGCTAAGCCTCCCAGATGCCTAATAATAATAATGGAGACGGCAGAAGCAGAGCACTTAGCGCGGGCCAGGTGCGGGGCTAACATCTTCACCTTCATTATGTCATTGACTCTTTTCCACCATCCCAGAAATGGGCATTAGCCTCCCTGTTTCACAGATGAGGGGATGGAAGCCCAGGGGTTAAGTAACTCACCGGAGATCAGACAGAATGTGACAGAGCCAGCATTCAGTCCCAGATGTGTCTGGCTTCCAAGTCTTGTTACCCTGCGCCCATCTGGGGACTACAACAGACATGGTTTTCCAAAGGAGAGATTCAAAGGGGACAGACGATTCTGCCAGCAGATGTACTGGTTCTTGGAGGGGAAGCTGGAGAGGAGCGACCTCAAAATCATCTGGGGAGGTTGCTGGAAGTGCAAGTTCTTGGGTTCCACTCTCTCCCTCCCTTCACCCCTTTCCTTCGGGTAATGATTCCATGGGGTGGGGCAGCCTAGGAATATGCATTTTCACAAGCTGTCTAACCCCATCCCCCAGGAAAATAGCTTCCTTTTCCATTATAAAATAATAACACTGCTCATTGTAAGATGTTTGAATCCACGTGGGGCTCAGGATTCTGCATTTTAAAGATATTCTCCAGGAGAGATCTATGTTTGCTAAACACTCTCTCAAGCATTTGAGCACATGCCCTTCCTCAGGTCAGTCCCAGGGATCTGCACGGAGCCCCTTCCAGCTCACACCCGGCTCCTCAGACACCCCTAAGCACTGTGGATCCAGCCTCACAAGGAGGGCAGAGGGGGCAGTAAGTTCTGCTCAGAGGTGACTCTACCAAGGCTTTCCCATCTGCTGGGGAATGCTCCCACAGCTCCTATAAGAAGCCGCCCTCCCTCTGCTGCTCTGCCATGGACCCTCTCCTTGGGAACTCTGGCCCCACCCCTTGGCTCCCTACTTGCTGAGCCCCTCCCACACCATTCTGCCAGACTTACAAAACTCCTCTTCCAAGAATGTCCTCCCCTGGGTAATTGGACCCTCAGGCCATTGACATTTAAAGAAATGTTCTTGACCTTTTCAGCAGTTCCATAAAAATCACAAAATAGAACGCTAAATATTACTGCAGACTCCTACTTGCCCAGACCCTGGCAGAGTCTCATTTTCCAGGCTAACTCAAGAATGAGAGAAAATAGCAAAATTGCTAGCAAAAAAGGAGCTCTTCTCAAACATCTCCCTTTTGGAAATCATCCCATTATGGACCATTATTATCTACATCAAGACTCTGGGCTCCACCACCAAACACCACCAACACATCCCGCCTGCCATCATCATCCATGAGCCCCATGGGCCAGTTCACCCTCATCACCTCAATCCCATCCTTACATAACACATGTAGGATTTACACTCTTGAGTCCTCATGGTGTGCAAGGTTTGCTCGTGCTTCAGATATTTTTGACCCAGAACCTCTCCCTGCTTCTCTTCTTCTCTCACTGCTATGGAACCAGATGGAATGGAGAAGGACCAGCTAATGGCTCTGGAGGGAGACACAAGAGAGGACAGGTCTTGGGGGGAGACAATGAATGGGTTAAAGACATTTTGAGAAAATCAAGAACATTTAAAAGTACATTAGACAGTAGAATAGGATCATCCCTTACATTTACAGAGCTTGAGTCAAGGGTAGAAATTTAAATTATTTTTCCCATAGGTTTCAAAACCAGTTTTGTCATCTAAAACAAGAGACCACAGACTCTGGTCTGCAGCTCACATCCAGCCCTCGGCCCATTTTTATATGGCTCCTGAGCTAAAAAATGATTTTTACATTTTTTTAAATAGCTTTGTTGGGATATAATTCACACACCATAAAGGTCATCTTTCTGGAGTGTACAATTCAGTGGTTTTCAGCGTATTCACAGAATTTTATAACCATCACCACTATTTAATTCCAGAATATTTCTTTTTCCCCAAAAGAAATCTGTATGCATTAGCAATCATTCCCCATTCCTCTAGCCCCCAGTCCCTGGCAACCAATAATCTACTTTCTGTCTCTATGAATTTATCTGGACATTGTTCTGGACATTTCATATAAATGGAATCATATGTGGCCTGTTCTATCTGAATCCTTTTACTTAGCATAATATTTTCAAGGTTCATCTATGTTGTAGCATGTATCATACGTGTAGTATATATGAGCAATATTCCATTGTGTGCATATATGTGCGGGGCTTTCTGATACCACCTCTGACCCCAAATGTGTGTTTTTTTTCTTTCGCAGCAAATACAAGTCATTTTTCCACACCACCAACAACCAATTCTCAGATACCAACTGGGTGTCCAACATCTCAGTTTAATTCTGACACAGTCCAGGGTTAGCATAGACCCCAGAGGTTAAGGGCTTTGTCCCACAAGACTGCCTCCATTCAGATGTCAGCTACAAATGGGGTACCCAAGCTACTAACACTTCTGCCTGTCTGACTACAAATCCAAGAGCTTCCACAATACTTTTCATTTCCACAATTCTCTAGAACAATTCACAGAATTCAGGAATATGCCTTCCCTGCAATTACTGGTTTATTATAAAGGATACAAATAAACAGCCAAATGGAAAAGATGCCGAGAGCAGGGTATAGGGGGTGAGGCATGGTGCTTCCGTGCCCTCCAGGTGCACCATCTTTCTAGCTCATCAATTTATTCACCAATACGGAAGCACTTGGAGGTCAGGGATAGGGTGGAAAGTTTCCACCCTCTAACCATGTATTTGGTCTTTTTGGTGACCAGCTCCCATCCTGAAATGCTCTAGGGACCCCACTTTGAACCACTCCATTAGCATAAACTTAGCTATGGTCTAGAGGGGTTCTAATGATCAACAAAAGACACTTCTATCACTCAGGACATTCCAAGAGTTTTAGGAACTCTGTACCAGAAACTGTGAACAAAGACCAAGTGTATATTTTATTTTCCCACGATACACCACATTTTTTTTTATCCATTCATCAGCTGATGGACATTTGGATGGTATCCACTTCGAGTTATCATGGATAATGGGGCCAGAAATATTCACATACAAGTTTTTGTGTGAACATGTGTTTTCGATTCCCTTATGTACATACCCTGGCATCAAGTGTTACCTTTTGAGGAACTGCTAAATTGTTTTCCAGAAAGGTTGTACCTTTTACATTCCCCCCATCAATATGTGATGGTTGCAATTTCTCCACTCCTCATCAACACTTATTATTGTCTGTCTTTCTTATTTTAGCTATCCTATAGGCTGTGACGTGGTATCTCATTGTGGTTGGCTTTTATATTTTTAAAGGGTTGTAAGAACAAACAAAAACCAAGAAGAATATGGGTCAGAGACTCTCTACTATATGTAGCCTGCAAAACCTTCCAATTTTTAATATCTGGATCTCTACAGGAAAAGTTTAGAACCCTCACTCTGAAATATTCTCAATAATCCATTGAATTAAAAGGCAGAATGCAAATCACAATTAGTGAATATCAAGAGTTGCAATCAAATTATTTAACTGAAGTTCATATTTTTAAAAAGCAGCCGTATTAAGTATTTTTATTAAAAGTATTCCCAACCTTGTATTCATTGGCTTTCTAGTTGCCTAGGTTAAGAATCCTAAGTATATCAGGGATATTACATCTAGATCTAACATAGACAAATTTAAGAGGACCATGAATTGTTTAACTTTGCAAAACCTTCCTCAGTCTCCATGGGCAACTATGGCAAATGCTGTGCTAATTCATGAGCCATGAACTGGAATGTGGAGAGAAGCAAGAAACGGTGCCTTGGCATACTGGAACACACAATTCGCTATGCAAGAATCTACCGCATCCATGCTAAGAGGAAGGATGCGACAAGTTCATTAGTCTTTTCTCTACTTAACATGCTTCTGCTGCTGATATCCTGCAGGCTCTCTGCAGTGGACCCATCTCCAACCTCAGGAGCCACACAGCTCAGATTTGAGTAGGTATTTGAGTGCGGACACCTTTTACCTAGAGGCCCTAGGGCCAGAAGGGTGGAGAAGTGATTCCCTGGGGCCTGAGTTGTGTTAGTCCTTAGAGCTAAGGTCAGGGCTATGGGTCACTTGTGGCAGACCCCAGTGCTGTATCCTCGGTGATCTAGGCGCCCTTGGGTTCTTTAATAAATTTATTTTCTCTGTGTTTGAAATAAGCTGGAACTCCTAAAGAACGGAGTCTTGCTCAGGTTTGAAAATAATATTGTATTCTTGTATTAGAAGATATTGAGGGATTATTACTAATTTTGTTAGGTGTGGTAATGGTATTATGGTAATTTTTAAAAGTCATCTGCCAACACTGAAGTGTTCGTGGATGAAATGAAATGACGTCTAGGATTTGTTTTAAAATACTGCAGGCAAAAAAAAAAAATCAGGGAGCTAGGTGAAATAAGATTGACAAAGTGTTAATATTAATAGTTGTTGAAACTGGGTGATGATATGACTTCATCGTACCATTCTCTCTACTTTTGTATGTTTGAAATTTTTCATAATACCAAGCTAAAAATAGTAAAATGAAATGTAAAAGGACAGGAAGATTGTCAAAGAGAAGATGTTCCCACCTCCTCGGAGGGCAGCCAGCGAGAGAGCACAGGGGACACCCATCAAGGAGCTGCGGTCCAGAGGCAAGGACCTTTCCTACCAGCTAGCTCCATAAAAATGGTGTGAAAGTATTTGGACCTGAAGGAAAGGACTAATTAAACTTTTCCAGGATTCCAGCTGTGCTCGTAACCAGCTGACCGTCTGGCTTCTTTGATATAGGCTACTCCAGTCCCCCCAGAGGGGTCTGTCTATTTCTATCTATTTGGGGTTGGGTTATACCAGGAAGACTGGAGGTGAGGAGAAGCCTAGACATGCCTGAGATGACAGAGGAGTCCCTGAGAACCCACAGGCTGAGCCCCATGGTAGCTCTGATCCACATAACTTTTAAAATTAACAGGGAGTTCAAACACCAAAAAAAAAGCATATAAAATGGTTGAGTGCACATCCATGCACCTACCACTCAGCTTGTGGAATCAACATTTTGCCGTCTTTGCCTCGGACCTTTTTAATGGCTTGAAATAAAATATTAGAGATACAGTTGAAGCTTTTATAAAACAGTCTGCAATTCCCTTCTCCCTTTCTCCTCAGAGATAACCATGAGCTTGAATTTGGGGTTCATCATTCCCACAGATGTTTTATACCAAAACTATACAGGTACACACCTGTAAACAGTATTTAGCATTGTATTACATATTTCTAAACTTCATATAAATTGCACCCTACCTACATATCCTTTGACAGTTTGCTTTTTCACTTATGTTCTGCGAGATCTATGTTGAGTCTGATGACATCACTGTTTATTTCTTTATTCACTTTCCTGTTGATGGATGTTTGGATTGATGCCAATATTTCTCTATTATATTTTCTTATGCACATGTATGAGAGTTTCTATAAAGCTGGTGATAAAATAATTGTTTATCTCTAGGGTATACACTCTCCTATTTTTTTTTAAAGATTTTATTTATTTATTTGAGAGAGAGAGAGAGACAGAGAGAGCACAAGCAGTGGGAGAGGCTTAAGGAGAGTGAGAAGCAGATGCCCCTCTGAGGGGGGAGCCTAATATGGGACTTGATCCCAGGACTCTGGGATCAAGACCTGAGCTAAAGGCAGACGCTTAACCATCTGAGCCACCAGGTGCCCCTACACTCTCCTATTTTTTAAAAAGATTTTAATTATTTATTTGAGAGAGAGAGAGCATGAACAGGGGGAGGGGCGGAGGGAGAGGGAGAAGCAGGCTCCCTGCTGAGCAGGGAGCCCAATGCAGGGCTTGATCCTAGGATCATGGAATCATTACCTGAGCAGAAGGCGGGTACTACACTGACTGAGCCACCCAAGTGCCCTACACATCTCTCATTTTGTAGCTCCTCTCCAGAGTGGTCGTATGAGAGTCCCAGTTGCATCAGACTTCCTAACTGTTGCCAGTCTGTTGAATATAAAATGGTATGTCCAGTTGTTTTAATTTTGTATGTCTCTGATTATTTGTGAGGCTGTGCATCTTTTCCCCCTCTATTCCTGAAACTTTGCTTTCTATGAATTCCATTTGACCAGTTTTTCTCCTTGACACCGTTGGTCCTTTTGTCATTGCTTTGTAGAAGTTCTTTGTATCATCTCTATACTGACTCTGTTTGGTTTTATGTATTATATAGATCTTCTCCCAATCACTAACCTGACTTCTCAATTGTGGTATCTTTTTCGTACAAAAGTTTTAATTCTTAACGCAGTTGAATTTATCCATTATTTCCAATATTGTTGATGCTTTTTCCCCCCTTAACTTAAGACATCCTTTCCTACTCCAAGGTCATATAGATATTCTTTTATATTTTCCTCTAGAAGTTTAAAGTTTTGCCTTTCATAACAGCACCTTCAGTCCATCTGGAATTTATTTTTGTGTGTGTGCTATGAGCTATAGGTCTGATTTTTCACATGTGGATAACCAATGTTTTCTGCGCCACTTTTTTTTTTAAGGTTTATTTATTTATTTGACAGAGAGAGAGAGAGTGAGCATAGCGGGAGAGGGGCAGAAGGAGAGGGAGAGAGAGTCACAAGCAGACTCCACGCTGAGTGTGGAGCCCGACGTGAGGTTTGATCTCACGACCTGGAGATCATGACCTGAGCTGAAACTAAGCGTCAGATGCCCAACTGACTGTGCTACCAAGGAACCCCTCAGCACCACTTACTTGAGATTCAAAATTATACCTCTACCATATATCAAATATCATATAGGCATAGACATGTTGGTGGACTCTCTATTATATAGGGTTTTCAATTTGTCAAAGCTTATTCCAAGAATAAGCTACCATAGTTTTAGCTACCATAGCTTTATACAAACTCTTGATATCTAGTTGTGGGAGTATCTCCTTCAAAATTCCCTTGGCTGTTTTTCATCCTTCACTATTCCATATAAATGTTAGGATTGGATTGTTCAGTTCCACAGGAAACCCTATTGATATTTTGTCTGAAACTATATTGATTGTAGATATTAATTTAGGGATAACTGCCATCTTTACAATTGTGGGTTTTCCCAAATATAAATATGAAATATATCGCTATTTATTTACATGTAGGTCTTTTTTGAAATCCTTCAATAATGTTTTTTTTTAATTTTTTTCATTAAAGGCCCTGAATGTTGTGGTTAGGTTTATTCTCAGTTAATTAATATTTGCGTTTTGCTGTTTTGCTTTTATTTTTAAATTATATTTTATAAGTTTGTAATGCTAGTGTATATGAGTGAAATTGATGTTTGAATATTTTTACCTTCTCCTACTCTCAGTACTAATAATTTTACTGTAGATCATCTTAGATTTTTTATGCAAATAATATTCTGCAAATAATGATGGGTTTTCTTCTTTATTCTCAATACATTTTTTGACAGCTCAGTGCTAATTGCTTTATGTTTCATTAGAGAGAGATTTTTTTTTCTTTCCAACATCTTTTCTCTCCTCCTGTATTGGCTACAACATCCATTACCTTATAGGAAAGAAGTGGTATGAGTGGGCATCCTTGTCTGATTTCTGACTTTAAAAGGAATGCTTCTAACACGCTTGCTGTAGGTTTCTGATCATTATACTTTATTAGGTTGGGGATGATCCTTCCTCCTATTCTTATTGTGCTCAGTTACTTTTTTTCCCCTTAAATATGAGTGGGTGTTGGATCAACTGCTTTCTCTGCCTCTCTTAAGAAGATCACATGGATTTTCTCTTGTAAAGTGTTGGTGTTTCAGAGTCTCAGCATGGGCTGGTATGTGGCTAGATTGATCCAGAAAGGATGCAGGAGGATGGCTACCACCACTATTAGACCAGGAGATATTTCCTCCTTATCCAGCTGCAGTTGATTCATAGATACATAATTGATGATAGAGGTCAGGTCTCAATGAGGCAGTGTCCTCGGGCTTTCTGGCTGCTTCTCTGATGAGCCATTTTCCCTGTCACTGAGAGAACAGGAGAATTTCTCTGAGAAACACTCCCACAAGCAGAAGACCCTCAGCTGGGAGCTTTCCCGCAAGTGGAAGACCTCACTGTGTCATGGGAAGCATGCACCTTTGAGACATTAGGGTGAGCTAAGTTGGAGGAAGACTGGAATGGCACAAGAGTGGTGGTCAGCAGATACAACCCTATGACGTGTGAGTCGATAGTCCACCAGGAATAGCAGTGCAGGAGTTGGGGGACAGAAGAAGGTGCGAGAAGGACCATGTTAACCACTTGAGGCTGAGGACCAGGTCCTAGGTAATCCTTGGGGGCCAAGTATGACCCAGCAGTGGTAGCAAAGGAGCCAAAGCCCTGGGGTAGATGTGGTGAGCACTTCTTTATATGTTGAAGGGCTGGGTGCTCAGAGACCGATTTACTTTGGCCTACAAGAATAAATAAATCTGAAAATCCCTGCATCTGAGGGTCGTAGCTCTCATTTATATTTATTACACAAGCAAATACTTTCTTTGTTCACCTAGATCAGAACCTACTACACAAAAGACAGTCTATGTTTCCAGTATTAGTTTGTTTTGAGAAAGAGAGAGAGTGCGTGTGTGAGTGCTTGCGAGGTGGGTGGGGGGAGTGGAGAGGGGCAGAGGGAGAGAGAGAATCTGAAGGAGGCTCCAAGCCCAGCTTGATCTCATGACCCTGAGATCATGACCTGAGCCAAAATCAAGAGTCAGATGCTTAACTGACTGAGCCACCCAGGCAGCCCTCCAATATTTGTTAAATGAGTGTTCGTTGACTATCGGATGAAACCCACACACAAAGCAATTAGCACTAGGCCTGGCACACAGATATGCAGGAGCCTTAACCGCAGCTCTGGGGGATTGCTGGTGAGATGCTGGGTGAGCAGAGACCCTCACAGACGGTCCAGCCAAGTGTCAGACAGATAGCATCTCCCTGATCAAGTCCAGGATGAGGAAGCGGGGTGAAAGGGTAGCTCCTGCCTCCCTCCCCTCCCCTGGCTTCTCTGTGCACACTCTCTCATGTACACAGAGCCAGACAAAGGAAAAGTGACAGGGGCCGCTCCCTTGGTATGACTTCCCCAGATCAGCCTTATGCGCTTCTGTTTCACCAAGAGAATGAGACCCATTGAGCATGTGGTCTGCTTTACTCCTCCAGGAGCTGTCAGCTTGCCTGTCAGAATTTATTCTTGCAAAACCATCAGTGATCAGATGATACTGTTGTTGGTCCCCTGTTCCTTGCTGCCTCCAACAGAACTACAGGAAAAGCACAGATCACATCTTTCCCTCTCTCCCCTCCCGTTCCCCATCTCCTCTTCTCTCCGTGTCCCCGCAGGGGAGATTGGCCTCTCAACCTCCATTCTACCTTTTTCCAGTGAGAGAGGTTGAAAAGGTTAAAAACTGCATTTCTCAGATTCCTTTGCAGCTAGACTCCTGGATTCCAAGCTCCTTTCATCAGTAAATGCACTCAAATTGTATTTGAACGTAAGAAGTAGGGGGAGGCCATCTTACTGCTGCTGGCGGTAAGCAAGCCTGGGCGTGTTTCCAGGCCATGGTGGCAGCTAGACTCAGTTCCAGTGTCTAGCGTCCAGTCTGTGGCATGAATCCTGCTGCAGAGGTGGCACCAGCAGTGGGTTCTAGTAGCTTCGGCGGTAGGTTTGCTTATTCAATAAACTGAAGCCAGATCCCTGACTTCCACCCCATAAATCTCTTCCAAAAACGTGCCTGATTCCTTCTATTGTATCTCTTTCTGCATGAAATACTTCTAGTGATCTCTGTTTATTGCACGAAATGGATGAACACATCCATCCTCTGCTAGATCCCCTAAGTATATCACATTTTGTCCAGTTTGGCTCTGTCTGTACTGACCGCCACTGTGTGCCCAGTTCATTTTCTGGGTCTTGTCTTCAAGGAAGTTCCTCTTCTGTCTTGTACAGGTGCAGACTCACACACAGGGGTCTGTAATAATGGCTGCCATTTTCTGGGCAACCACCGAGCAGGAAGTACTGTTAGGGCTTTGCATACACTGTCTTTATTTCCCATCACACCCCTGTGATGTAAGTGTATTAGAAATGCTTTTGGCTAGGAGCATTAGAAAACCCTACCACATACTCAGACAGCAACAAGATTGTTTTTTTTTCCCACATAAATAGGTGTTCAGGTTAGAAAACTCAGGACTGTATTGATGGTCAAGGGCATCATGAATAACTAGGTTTCTTCTACTTACCTGTTCCACCACCATCAGAGTGTGTTTTCTTTCCTTAAATAGAACAGATGCTGTACCTGCCGACATCCCATCTGAGTTTCAGGCAGAAAGGGGGAGGCAAAAACTAAATGGTAGAAAGCAACAACCTCCTCCTTGTCAGGCATCGCCTGGAAGGCATTCTGGAAGGGAAGGTCTCCCTGGGGTCTTCTGTCTGCATCTCATTAGCTAGGGCTGTGTCACATCACGGCTGCGTCTATCAGAAAAAGAGCCTGGGATGTAAGTATTTCACTCCCCAGCCTCTGCAGTAGAGTAAGACAGGAGATAATATGGTTGACTGGGATGCTGAATGAGCCATTATACAAGAACTCCCAGGGCAGGTACTATCCTAATTTTGCAGCTGAGGAATCTATGGCTGAGAAAAGTCACGTGATATGCCTGAGTTAACCAAGGCAATGTGGACCGCAGAAGATATGTCAGTCTGTCCTTGTGGAGAATCTATGCATTGCGCTGAGAGGGGTGAAGGCGTACCTTTCTTGAGTATTCATCTCAGCCTCCTTGGCCTCAATACCTTCTGCAGGTATCCCTAGACCTTGGGCAGGAAGTGTAGACTTAGAGAATTCTTGAGGCCACTGAATATAGAGATTGTGAAACTGACTTTCTGATGGTGGAGCATTACCATGGGGATGTACAGGCCACTGTGAGAAGGAATTCAGGAAGCATCCATATCAAGTACCGCCAATGCACTAAGGCTACTTGCCTGCAACCTTGGGTGGTACCAGCAAGGAGCATGAGGTCTAACAGAGAATCATGGTCATTGTTGCTTAGTGTAGAGGTGGGACAGCTTAAAAGAGAAAAGAGAATACCTACATAAATGGCTTGAGAAGATGGAGGTGGAGGAAGAATCTTTGTCCCTGTTGGATTGGCTTAGGCTTGAGGGGAGAGTGGACAAGGAGACCTGGGGTGAATGGTGGCCCCAGCAAGGAACTCAGAAGCAGAAAAACACCTGATACATGACAAAAATAACTTTGCAGAGCACTAAGGCAAAGATAGCCTTTCCAATAAGAGGTAATCATACAGTCAGGTATTTATAAGGGAAAAAAAATCAGATCCTTATCCTCACACCATTTACAAAAAATGAATTTCAGATGGATTGGAAAATTCTACCTAGACTGGAGTTCTCAAAGTTAAAGGTAGGATAATAAAGACTTTAAAAGATAATAGAAGAGAATATCTTCGTGACCTTAGCATAGTAAGAAAATTTCATAAGACACACAAAAGTACCAACCATAAAAGAGAAGATTGTTCTACATTGTTCTACATAAAAGAGAAGATTGCTGAAAGTACCAACCATAAAAGAGAAGGTCTTCATCAAAGGCACTATTACGAGAGTGAAAAAGCAAGCCACCGAATGGGGAAGGGAGAGACATTTTTTTTTTTTTTAAAGATTTTATTTATTTATTTATTAGGAAAGAGAGAGAGTGAGAGAGAGCAGGTCAGAGTGAGAAGCGGACTCCCCATGGAGCTGGGAGCCCGATGTGGGACTCGATCCCGGGACTCGATCCCGGGACTCGATCCCGGGACTCCGGGATCATGACCTGAGCTGAAGGCAGTCGCTCAACCAACTGCGCCACCCAGGGGCCCCAAGGGGGAGACATTTTTCACACATATAGTTGACCGTAAAGAACACCTACAAATCGATAAGAAAAAGACAACAGAATTTTTAAAATGGTAAAGTACTTTAACAGGTACAACATAGAAAAGGAAGTCTAAATGGTGAATATACTTAAGGAAAGGGACTCAATCTTATTACTAATCAAAGCCACATTAATTACAAATTAAAGCCACAGTGAGATTCTATTACACACCCATCAGATGGGAAAATTTTTTATAGAAGTCTGGAAGCACTAGGCATTGACTAGGGTGTAGTGCAAGGGAACGCTCTTACGCTGTTGACAGGAATATAAAGTGGCCCAACCACTTTGGAAAACTGGCATTTTCTAATATAGTTGAAGACAGGCATACCCTATGACTCAGAAATTCCTGTACAAGAATGTACATGAGCAAGAATGTTCCTAGCAACACTGCCTGCAAAAGCCTCAAATTGGAAAAAAGCCCATATATCTATCAACAGTAGAATGGATAAATAAACTGGGGTCTATTCATATAAGAAAATATTATATACCAATAAAAATGAGCCCAGCTACCCTTAACCACAGAGATGAATCTCACAAACACAATTTTGATCTGAAAAAGTCAGATATAGAGTGCTTAGTCAATAAAGCATGTGACTCTTGAACTTGGGGTGTTGAGTTCAAGCCCCACATTGGGCACAGAACTTACTTAAAAAAAAAAGCCAAATACAAAGGAATAAACATTACATGATGCCACCCTTAAAAACAAACAAAACTAAACTACCTCATCTAGGCTTGCATATGTAGGTAGGATGTGATTACTGTAAGTGTCAGGATAGTGTGGGAGAAGGGGGTTGGGGTTAGGAAGGGGCGCAGAGGGGGGCTTCAGTGGTGGCTAGAAATATTCTTTCCTGACCTGTGTTGATTACCTGAGTGGTCAGTGCATAAGATTAAATTCTACATTTCACGTTTTATGTGCTTTCTTGGCTATTATACTTCAGAATAAAAAGGTGAAAAATACATATTAGCTTCAAGAGACCCTCTGGTTTAGACCCACTCCATCAAGCAGATCACGTGTCTTGCGTGCCCATGTTCAGATGAGACAACTGAATCTGAAAGCTTTAAATGACTCATCCAAGGCCATTCGTTGCTAGTTACCAGAACCAGAAGAACACAGACCCGCCTCCCAGGTGAAGACTCTTTTCCCTCAGTCCAAACATCAGTAGTTTCGTTCAGAAAGGTTGAAGCAACACAGCTGAGAGAAGAATGTTTGTGGGTGGCGTGCGTCATTCCTAGGGCAGAAGAAAAAGCCTCATCCTTTCCCTTGGGTCCTAGCCTCATGCTGATGGTCCAGACAGTGTAGGAGCTGGGGCTGGAGAGTTGACCCTGATGCTCTTGAGGACTGAGTTCCCATTATTATCCTGCTCTGCTCCACATTCTCTGAATGGTCCTTCTCCACTTAAAAGCCCTGGCTGGTGTTACCAGCTCTTGTGGTTTGGATGTTTTATTACTTCTCCATCAAGAAGAAAACTGCCTAAAAGCTATAGAGTATAAGCTCTGAGAAGGCAGGTGCCACATCAGTCTTTTTCACCAGGTACTATATTCCCAGGGTCTAGGACAGAGCCTGACACAAAAAAAGAGCTCGAGCAATACCGATTGGTCATTCGTTGAATGAGTAGCCTAGGAGGCCTGTTGGGAGAGCGAGATGGGGAGGGATGGAGCCGAATAAAGGTCCCATTCCTTACCCAAAGCAGTCCATGATCGGTCTACGGGCTTTGTAAGCCAACAATTCTTGAGGAAGGAAAAGATCAAGGTAGGCTATCTGGTTCAAGAAATCACATTCGAACTGAGTCTTGAACAATAAACAGGGATTAGTAAGTGGAAAAAGAATGGAAGGGATTACAACATGGACAACGGCAGTGATGTGGGGGAACTTCGACCAGTTTGGGGACAGTGATCAGTGCGACCTCAGCAAATTGTTGATGTTGGAGTGTATCGGTTAGAGTTCAGTGTGTCTCTCTGCCCTCTCTGATGTGGTATCCTGCAGGGCTTTGCCCCGGTGCTGCCCCTGATCACAGCAGAAGTCCTTATCGGGTGAGATCATGCTCCTGTATGGGGCCCAGCCCAGAGCGCCGCCCTCAGTAGCTTGGCTGCCTCCCCCTCTGATCTTCAGGGTCTTGGTCAATAGTGTTCTTCCCCCTGACCATCTATGGGTTCCAGATGACAGTTCTCCCAGAAGCCCTGGTTTGCATATTTTACAAGTTGAAGTACACTGTTCTATCCTGGCTGTCCCATAGGCCCCAATCCTTCTGCAATGGGGCAGAACAGCCAATCCCCCTGACCCCCATATTTTCAGCAATCAATGTAATTAATGTGCCGTCTAATTTGTCTTCCTGGAACTGTGATTATGCTCAAGGTATCTCAAAGCTTTGTGCAGTAATTACTGGAAAAGGGCTTGGAGAGTATGAACTGTGTGTGTAGAGTGAGCTGTAACCTGGCCCTTGGAACACTGAGACATTAAAGATCTGTCCGTTTGTGTCTGTCTTCATTTGCATTTCCAAATTTTCAGGTGAGAGGGCCTTTCAGTTGATTGAATAATGAGTTAATGCCATCCTCTCTCTAATTAAATCCAGATTGTCTCTTTGTGCAAGTGCACACTTGGTAGTCTCTATCTAGATCATTCTAATTGCATTTTGAGGGGGCCATGGGGGCTGCTTTGAAAAAGTAACTGTCTTATATGAGGGTAAAAGTTCTGTGCAAGAGGGAGAAGAGCCAGTCCAGGAACACTTGTTGGCTACCTAGTTCTGTGTCTTGCCCTAACATAAGACTCAGGAGAGCAGGAACCAGCTCTGTCTTATTGGTCACCACATATCCTCTGCCTAGAACGATGTTCTCAGTGCTAGCCCCCAAGGCTTGATAACTAGTTCTGAACAGGTGAACAAGTGAATAAATGAGTTGCAGCTGTATTGTCATGTTGCCAACCTCCTGGGGTACTCTGGATGGTCACGTGGGTACAGTTTCAATCCCATATTTCAAAATATGGGATTATGACAGATTGAACCTAGAGCAAGAGAAGGTTCTGGACATAGGAGAAGCCAGGCTTCAGAGCCCCTATCTCTCCAAATGTACACTTTCACAATGAGCTTTGTATCGTGACCGGGTGGGCTATCTCCCCAACAAACACTTACCTTGCTAACAGTCATCTTATTTCTATGCTAGTCATTCCATAAATCAAAAACTTTGATATGAAGTCTTCTCCTAGTACAGATTCTAGGAGATCGACAACACACTGCTCCCTCTAGATGTGCATCTCTATGCTTAAGTCTAAAGTCTTTTTTTCCTTGCCACTAATAGCAGTCCTTGACTGCAGAGAAAGGCTCTGCAGTGTGGTGGGAAAAGTATTCTGGGTATGTCCACTCCAAACACACACAAAATATAACAAATATCATTTTTTTAAATGTATGGTCAAGTTCACAAGGCAGTAAAGTGAATCTTTTCATTAGCCATCAGGGGAATTCAAATCAAAACCACAATGAGATACTATTCCACACACACTAGGATGACTATAATAATTACAAAAACAAACAAAACCAGAAATGAGATCTAGTGAGAATGTGGAAAAACTGGAGCCCTTATACGTTACTGGTAAGAATGTAAAATGGCGTAGCCATTGTGGAAAATTTTGTCAGTTCCCCCAAAATTAAATATAGAATTATTATATGACCCAGCAATGCCACTCAAGAGAATTGGAAAAACACACACTCAAGTGAAAACTTGTATACAAACGTTCATTATTGTCAAAAAATGGAAATAACCTAAATGTTCATCAGCTCATGAATAGATCAACAAAAGGCAGGACAATATTACAATGAATCATTGGTACACTTATCTCAGACCACTTTTCCCACCACAAAAGTCCATGGCCAGGTCTACTGCATAGACCTTTGACTACTAGAAGCTTTATGGTATTGAGTGGAGTGGTAGTTGGTCAGCAGTCCATTTATGGCTCAAGAAACAAAGCAAGGCATTCCACTTATGAACCAGACCCAGTTTTTTCCTGCCTACATTAGCTGGTCATACAGAACTTTCCATGAGGTCTCAGGTCTGAGCTGAGGGAGGTATTGGTGCAACAGAGAGACATGGCATGGAGATTTGGAACACCTAATAGTGTAATATATTTGAACTCTGCAGTTTGGTTAGAGTACAGTTCCACCATAGGATTGTTGCTGTGCCTCTCAAGCTTATGACTTGGTGGATGTGACAAGATCCAACTTATGAAGGTCACATCCACTTACATAGTCACCTGATGCCCCATGATTATACACTCAGCCCCTGCCCAAGTTCAGTGGCATGCCAGGAGTTGCTGCTTGAACAATGGATATGTCTCTGCTCCAGGCAGCACAGCCTTACTCCAGAACCTTCGTTGTTTGTGCTGTTACTCCCCTAATAAAACTTGTTGGAGATTCCGCACAGCAGCCTTAACCACCACAGAGACCTCTGGCCCTGCTGGGTTATAGGACTCTAGGTTATATGACTTTTGCTGCAGCAAGAAGTCTTACTCTGGGCCCCGCTCAAACCCAAGTACCACAGGTGTTGATCCCAGTAAAGGTGCTGTAGCTGGGTTTGGGACTACCGCTTGTCGGAATGGCTAAAATTAACAACACAGGAAACAACAGATGTTGGCAAGGGTGCAGAGAAAGGGGAACCCTCTTACACTGTTGGTGGGAATGCAAACTGGTGCATTCGCTCTGGAAAATAGTATGGAGGTTCTTCAAAAAGTTAAGAAATAGAGCTACCCTATGATTTAGCAATTGCACTACTAGGTATTTACCCAAAGCATACAAAAATAACAGATTTGAAAGGGTACATGCTCCCCTATGTTTACAGCAGCATTATCAACAATAGTCAAACTATGAAAAGAGCTCGAATTGACTAATGAATGGATAAAAAAGATGTGGTATATACATATGTTATATGTATATATAATATATATAGTAGAATATTGATAATCAAAAAGAATGAAATTTTGGCGGCACCTGGGTGGCTCAGTGGGTTAAAGCCTCTGCCTTCGGCTCAGGTCATGATCTCAAGGTCCTGGGATCGAGCCCCGCATCGGGCTCTCTGTTCAGCGGGGAGCCTGCTTCCCCCTGCCTCTCTGCCTACTTGTGATCTCTCTCTCTCTCTCTGTTGAATAAATAAATAAAAATCTTAAAAAAAAAGAATGAAATTTTGCTATTTGCAATGATGTGGATGGAGCTAGAACGTATTATGCTAAATGAAATAAGTCAGAGAAAGACAAATGCCGTATGATTTCACTCATGTGGAATTTAAGAAACAAAACAGATGAACACATGTGAAGGACAGAAAAGAGAAAGGGAAGCAAACTATGAGACTCTTAACCATAGAGAGCAAACTGAATGTTGATGGAGGGAGGGGAGTGGGGGAGAGGCTAAATGGGTGATGGGGATTAAGGAGGGCACTTGTTTTGGTGAGCACTGTGTGTTACATGTAAGTGATGAATCACTAAATTCTACTCCTGAAACCATATTACACTATATGTTAGCTAACCAGAATTTAAATACAAATTTGAAGGAAAAAAATGTATGGTAATTACCGTCATTTGCCTTGGCTCATTTGATTTTTAGGTCCTTTGGAGTGGCATTAATCTCTGCTCTCCCACAGGATGCAGTATTACCTCTACTTGACTATCTTGGTTGGACGGTAGTAGTATAAGGAGCTTCCATTTTGCCTTTTATACCATAGTGACTCTTACCCTGCAGGCCAGGGAACCAGCTGCTAAGTATAGTCATCTCAATTGGGCAATTAGAGATAGACAAAATGAACTTGGACCAGGACTCTGTATAGGCCATCCCCAAACATGGGGACTCTGATGGCATTTTTGGGTCCCCATAGCATCAGTGTCAGCTCAGATCCTATGTAAAAGAGCCTTCAAAGATCTGGATAGTCCTTGCACTCAGTGTACAATCACTCTAATACATGACTATAGGTCCCTTTGAAGGAAGAACTGGAAGAATTTCTGCGGCATAAACTTGACGTGACATTGCAGGGTTCTTCTTCAAGTTTCCCCCTTCAAACAAGAGCTCTAAAAACTGGCTCAGTTTTGGAAAACAGGTGAGAAATCATGATATTTTCCCGTTGCAACCAATCTTTCGTTCACTCTTTCTTGATTTTTTGATTGTAGGATTTAAACAACATCCTCACTGGCTATCCATTTACCTCACTCCTAGAAACATTGTCGATGAGCCATTGTCCTGATCCCCAAAGGTCAGGGCCCTTGATTTCCATCTGGTCTTGCTGTTTATGATGGTAATTACACTCACATTGTCTCTGACAGTTAAGTGCTACTTCCTGGCCTCCCTATATCCCGGAATTCTATCATCTCATTGACATAGGGACCCCGGTTCCATGGCAGCATCTCTTACTAGCAACCCTGGCCTACAGAAGACAGGAACCATTGAGCCACTTCACTAGCATATTCCTTATTTCCTTAATGCAGAAAGTCTCTTCAGAACACTGGAATATAGTAAGCTAGAGAGCTCTCTGGTATTACATAATGAGGCCATTCAAACATGCTTGTTCCTCGGAGGTGTTTTCTTTTTTTTTTAATTGAAGTACTTGACATACAATATTAGTTTCAAGTATACAACACAGTGACTTGACATGTATATATGTTACAAAATGATCGTTTGTCTTGTGACACTAAGTGTCACCAAATGTCTCATTACCCTCTGTCACCATACAAAGTTATTACAATATTATGGACTTTATTCCCTATGCTGTACTTTTCATCCCCATGACTTATTTATCTCATAACTAGAAATTCGTACCTCTTAATCCCCTTCACTTATTTTGCCCATTCCTCCACCCCATCCCCTCTGGCAACCACCAGTTTGTTCTTTGTATTTGTAAGGCATTTCTATTTTGTTTCGTTTATTTACTTGTTTTGTTTTTTAGATTCCACATATAACTGGAATCATATGGTATTTTTCTGTGTCTGCCTTATTTCACTTAGTATAATACCCTCTAGGTCCATCCATGTTGCTTCAAATGGCAAGATCTCATGCTCTTTTATAGCTGGATAGTATTCCATTGTGTGTGTGTGTGTGTGTGTGTGTGTGTATCACATCTTCCTTATCAACAGATAAAGTTTGCTTCCCTATCTTGGCTATTGTAAATAATGCTGCAATAAATATAGCGGTACATACATCTTTTCAAAGTGGGTTTCCACAGATAAATACCCAGAAATGTAATTGCTGGATCATATGGTAGGTCCATTTTTATTTTGGAAGGAACCCCCGTACTGTTCTCCATGGTGGCTGTGCCAATTTATATTCCCACCAACAGAACACGAGGGTTTCCTTTTCTCCACATCCTCTCCAACACTTACTATTTCTTGTCTTTTTGATAATAGCCATTCTGACATGTGTAAGGTGATGTTTCATTGCGGCTTTGATTTGCATTTCCCTAATGAGGAGCATTTCCCTAACGTTGAGCGTCTTTTCACAGAAAAGGGCTGTGAATTCATCTTCTTTTGCAATCAAATCTTGGCCTGAGTTTTTAGCACAGTCTGTCTCTGTCTGGAGGAGATGAGGGTCACTGGAAACATTGCCATGCAGCCCTGTGGCCTTCATAATGTGTCTTGATTTGAGAGTAGGCAGACACGAGCGTGCTATTTTTTTTTTCCTTCTGGGAGATGTGTCTATTCTTGTCCTCTGCCCATTTTAAAATCAGATTGTTTTTTGGTGTTGAGTTGTCGCGACTTCCTCTTTAATACTCTACTAAGGCATCTCCACCTTATTTCCTATAGACCATCATTTGTTCCAAGCTTCCAGGAATCATTATACCAGCATATGAGGACTAGCTCCAGGCTGTTCGTTGACCAGGGCCTTGCCAGAATGTTAAATTGGAAGTCATGGAGGTGTCTCCATATCATTAAATCTTGCATACCAAATTTAGATTCCAAGCTTTCTTGTTCAGCAATCTTGAGATCCATTCCTACATTTGTTCTTTTTCACATATTTGCCATGACCAGCAGCTCTTTGGGGGAAATAATTCCTTTTGTTCCATAGCAAGGACAACACATCCCAACTGAAGCCAAGCTCAGACCTAACCACACTTAATCAATCTAGGAATGGCAATGGGAGGCTAGCTGTTCTCCTAGCAAATGGGTGGCACCTCTGCTGGTCCAGAGGATTCCAGTATCTCAAAGGCATCTACCCAAATATTCTTATCCCATGTATCAGAGTTCTGATCTCTCCTTACCCGGGCCCCGATTTCAGCATAGTCTTGGTAGGGCTGTGAATTCATCTTCTTTTGCAATCAAATCTGGGCTTGAGTTTTTAGCACAGTCTGTCTCTGTCTGGAGGAGATGAGGGTCACTGGAAACATTGCCATGTAGCCCTGTGGCCTTCATAATGTGTCTTGATTTGATTGTAGGCAGACACGAGCATGCTATTTTTTTCCTTCTAGGTTTCTATGGCAGTTAACAAATAGCCAACCAAATCTGCCTTCAGTTGCAAGAAATGAAAAACCCAATTCAAACCGGCTTGAAAAATAGGGGGGATTTATGGGCTCACATAACTGAAAAGACCAGTGCTGGGGTGAGCCAAAACAGGGCTGATTTGGTTCAGAGGTTCAATAATGCCGCTCCCCTTCAGGGACCTGTTTCCCTCTCTCTTTCTGCTCTGCCTTTCAAGGTTCCAGTTTCACCCCAAGGTTGGCTCCCTTCATGGTGCCAAAATGGCTACAGAGGTTCCAGGCTTTGCATTTACTTACCACGCTATTCCAGGGAGATGATCCCTCTCTTGGTAGCTCTTTCAGAAGAAGAGGAAATCTTGTTCTCATATGACTCAGACAACTAACACCTGAATCTCCTTGAACAGATTGTGTCACATCTCCATCTCTGAATCATTATCCTGATTATTTCAGAATAGACAGGGCCAACCCAAAGCAGATGGGCTCCAATGGAGAGGGGTAGATATCTTGGGGAAAAAAATCTGGGTATTGCTAGAATGCTGGCTACGCATCTAACGAATGTATTTAAGTATATTCCAAATTTTTACAATGAGCTTATATTTCTTTGGGAACTTTAGAAACCATAAATGTAAAAACACTCTTTTGTACTCATAATAATAACATTCTGTATGCAGCAAAAAGTAGCAAACCCCTTTCACTAGACTTTTCCATAGTAATATGCAAAAAACCCCAGCATTCTGAAATCAGGCTTGATAATTACCTTGATAATACAATTAGGGAGGATATTCAAAATATTTAGTGAGCAGTGTGGCACAACGGTCGATGAACCTGAATGGCCACCCGACTACCCGAACTTGATGGCCGCTGGCCATCACAGTGCCTCAGTGACCTCAGCTACCATTAGATTTGTTACTACAGAGCGATCACCATCAACTCAGAGTATCTCATATGACTGTCCAGTCTACCTTTAGTTACTAGTATTGAGCACCCCATAGCCAGGGGATCCTCACTGACACCCAGCCCAACACTGTGCCTGGACAGAGGGATCCCCACCTTCACAGTTTCAAGGGAGGGCAAGACTGTCATTTGTGAAGCACTAAAAGAAGCATACATTCCAGAGAACAAAAGTAAAACTCCCCCCCAAACCTCCCTGGGCCCCTGCATTTAGTGAGGAGAGACAGCACAGGAATCAAGACAAGCCAATGGCACGATGAGCTCCATCTTTTCATTGCAACTGTGTCATTTTGGGCAAGCTACTCCACCTTGCCAAGGGTCAGTGTTCACATCTACAAAGAAATACAAGAACTGCCTTGAAAATTGCCTCCAAACATGTAGAAGTAGAGTGAATCAGGTGTCTGGCTCAGTGCTAGATACTTGAGTTAGTCATTTAGCTCATCAATGATAAGCATCACTTAGCAGCTCAAAGAGAGTGGTTGAAAAACCGCAGACAACCCAGGGGCTTCTTGTAGGAAGATTAGCTCTCTGATTTCTGACGTAAGGGAGCTCAGCCACCGGCCTCTGCATCATTTCACCCCCATTTTGGGCTTGAACCATCCATTCATCCATGCTGCCCCTGTCTCTATAAATATATTGGGCTGTCAGCCACTCGGGCTGGAAACTGCTCTTCCTGAGCTGGAATCTCTAACAGCTCAACCTCCACAAGCTGTTCATGAGTTATTTCAAGGGACATTTTGCTGTCAATCACTCACCCTTGAAGTGGACCGCACAGGCCTGCTCTGTACCCAGAATCATGTGGGAGTGGGAGCAACATTTGCTTCTTGGGAATTAGTACACTAGTTCATGACCCCTGAGGGGAAGTTGAGAAGGACTGTGATGCCAAACAAGGAAAGGGGACTGTTCCTACCAAGGACTCCATATATATCAGGCAGCAACCTCATAACCATCCTAGGAAGCAGAGAAGAGGTTCCCATCTTACAGGAGAAGAAATTGAGGCTCAAAACTGCTAACTTGTCCATCTGGTAAGGGGGGAAGCTGAGTTTCAAACCTAGGACTCTTTGACTACGAAGTTCTTACAGTATTTCTCAGAGGTGGTGGTGCTGTGGTATTTTGGGTGAGATCGTTTTTATTGCATGATGTTTAGCAACTCTGGTCCCTTGGCATTAAAAGCCGATAGCATGCCTGGCCCATGGTAGCAACTAAAATTGCCTCTGCACATTTTCAAACCTCCCCTTGTGGAGGGGGGGAAATACCCCAGGCTGAGGAGGATTTTGATAGATAGAAAATCTAGAACACATCTATCTGTAATAGAACAACATCCTGCTTCAGAACAGGATCCTGACAGAGGGTATGAGGAGAAAGGGAGCTTTGCAGATGTGGCTGTGAGGCTCTCATCTAGCGTGGAAATACATTTGTGAATCTCAGTGTCTGTGTTTCCACTTGAAGTTAATAATGCTTCTTTATGTATGGTGTGTGCATGCAAATGATGATGCACGTGTATGAGGTGAGCCCTCGAGCACGCGCCGGAGTGCTTGGGTCCCAGTCCTCCAGGCCCCCTCCTCCTCGCTTCCTCCACATTCAGTCTGTTTCTTCTGTCTTGGCGAGTCCCACTCCTAAATATATCTCACAGCCATTCCCACTACGCTGATCTACATTAAACCTCTTCACCTCTCATCTGGACCATTGCATCGACCCTGCCTCTAGCAGCAGCTACCACCAACTCATTCTCCCCACCGCTGCCAGCATGATCTTTCTAAATGGCAAATCAGACCACATCACTCTCCAGCTCAAAACTCCTGTCATTGCCATTGCCTAGAGCAGTTTTAGAAGCAGACCCTGTATCTAAATGAAATCTCCACACAGAAGGGCAGCATGTAAAGCAGATAAATGCAGGACTGCTCTGTTGAATTATGTAGACTCCTAAGTGAGGCATACAAGGTCTTTCCTGATCTGTCCCCCGCCTACCTCTCCAGTGACATTTCTTAACTCTATAGAATCACTGTGGCTCGGCGGCTAAGTTGGAGGACTCTGGAACCAAGCTTCCTGCGTTTAAATTCTTTGCCACTTCCTAGCTGTGCAAACTTGGGCACATTGTTTTACCTCTCTATGCCTGGGTTTTCTTATTCATAAAATGGGGCTAAAAGTACATCACAGGGTTCTTTTAAGGATTAGATTAGTTTATATTTGTGAAGTATGTAAAAACAGTTCCTGGCACATAGTAAGCACACAGTAAATTTTAACTCTTATGACCTTTTTTTTTTCTTATGACCTTTTTTCTATCTCACCCTAAGTTGCTCTAAACCTCTACAAGTTTCCTGAAATGTTATGCTACCTCACTCTCCAATACTTTGCACACTGTATACATGTGTGGGCAGATGTGCAGGGTTCAGCTATAAGACCTGGAATCATGGGGCTACTTAAGAAAAGAAGGAACTTTATTATAAGAACACACGTGGACTGGATCTGGCATCAAAAAAGTTATCCAGGACTTAAGGAAACTCTAGGCACCAGGTGCTCTAACCAGGTCTCCTGTGTTCCCTAAGCACCTGCTTCATCATCCTTCTTCATCATCCTTTTACACCAACTGGACAGTCCAATCTGTATTCTCTAAATTCTTGAGAGATCCAATCAGATTGGCTAAATTCAGTTTCCAGTGCTTCCTAATTGGGTAAAGCCCTTTGTGCCCATCTGCTTCATAGGACAACACTTTCTTTTTTTTTTTTTTTCTTAAGATTTTTTTTAACATGTTATTTATTTGACAGAGAGATAGCGAGAGCCAGAAAGCACAGGCAGAGGGAATGGCAGTGAGAAAACAAGAAGCAGGCTCCCCACTGAGCAGGGAACCTGACGTGGGGCTCGATCCCAGGCCCTTGGGATCATGACCTGAGCTGAAGACAGACACTTAACCATCTGAGCCATCCAGGCTCCCCAGGATATCACCTTCTTGTCATGAGGTCATCTCTGGTCCAATCAGTGGCCACTATACCTCAGAGGATGACTTTGCTTCCCTTCTTCTGAGCTAGGTGCTGTGGATGAGCAGTGCCTCTGGAAGGGGCATTATGAGTAGGCCTTTAACATAACATCCCACACCCTCCACTGGAATGGCCTCCTTCCTACTTCCCTGCCTGGCAAACTCTTTATTTATCAGGGACTACTTCCTTGGTCTCTTCCCTGATTCTCCCAGGCAGAACGGGTGCTGTCTTTACCCAGGTAGGACCTGAGTATCAGCAACTGTATACTGTCTTTGGAGGGCCTATCTTATTAGCATCTGTATTTCTGTCTCCCACCTTCTTAAAAAAATAAAAATTGAGTAATATTCCATTGTGTATATAGCACTGGGTGTTATACGCAAACAATGCATCATGGAACACTACATTAAAACCTAATCATGTAATGTATGGTGACTAATATAACATAATAAAAAAATAAAAAATTTAAAGAATTTAAAAAAAATTTGATGTATAGTTAACCATAACATTGTGTTAATTTTAGGTGCACAATATACATGCCTATCTTTTCACAAGAATTCCTCATATTATCTCTAGCACCTGGCACACAAATGTGCATTATGCAAAATGCCAAGACATCTGGGTGATAATTTTATTAGATGGATGAAAGGAATCTGGATATACATGCAAAAGAAGGTAAATTTCAGTCCATGTGTGCTTTCTTTGCTGAAATTGTTTCTTTTCTTCAGAACTAAGACAAGTTCATATTGAAAAGGAGAAACAGATGTTGTTACTGTGACATTTTCAAAACTTTCCCTACTACCAGAAGGCACAATTGCCTCTTCTGTCTGTTTTCTCTACTCTCTCCAATTGGAATGTCCTTCAAAGCCTCTTCCTGTTCACCCCTTGCCTACCTGGTGAATACTATTCACGTTTGAATAATCCCACACATGGTAGATTCTCTAGGAATATCCCCTTGACCTCCTCCTCCTCCCGGACATTGATACTTCATTTCTCCTTGCTCAGTACCAAGTTTGTATGGTAACCTATAGCTATTTTTATGCTGATTACATAGAATGGAGATTTATTTCCTTATATATTTGTGGTTTTTTGCCTAGAAAGGAACTCATCGAAGGCAAGAAGAGGAACCTGTTCCTCTTTACAGTTCCCATGCACCTAAGACAGTTATTAGAATGTAGGAGGTGTGGGGCGCCTGGATGGCTCAGTGGGTTAAAACCTTTGCCTTCGGCTCAGGTCATGATCTCAAGGTCCTGGACTCGAGCCCCGTGTTGGGCTCTCTGCTCAGTGGAGAGCCTGCTTCCTCCTCTCTCTGCCTACTTGTGATCTCTATCAAATAAATAAATAAAAAATCTTTTTAAAAAATGTAAGAGGTGCCAAATACATGTTTGTTGAATGAACGAATAAATGAAGAAATGAATATAGGGTACATAGCTTTTCCAAAATAGCAGAAAATCCCCAGACCCTTAGCTTAGTCTTTGAAATATGATTTTCTTGCTGCAGACCTCCTTTTTTTCATCGTTTCGCTCAGACTAAAGCTACTTCTTTTCTCCTAGTTTTCACAATTTCCCTGAGTATATTTCAACTGACTAATGGGACAAAAATATTCACTAAAGTGCCACTATAAACAACTAGGCTTACTATAAACATTTTCAAAGTGGTTTTGTATGATTGCTTTACCCAAAGAAGGTCTTGATACATTTGAAGGAAATGTGAAATTTCTCTGCTATCCCTGCTTTCTTCATATTTCCCCCCTACCTTTGCTACCTTTCTGCCATTTCTAAGTCTGACAAATGTGCATTATGCAAAATGCCAAGACATCTCGGCAAGAAACACTTTTTAAAGCAAAGAAAATCTTCTTCTCAATGCGTGTTAGCTCAAAAACACTGATTCCTCACACCACGCATGAAAATAAATTGCAGATGTATTAAAGATCTAAATGTGAAACCAGGGGCACCTGGGTGGCTCAATGGGTTAAAGCCTCCGCCTTAGACTCAGGTCATGATCTCAGGGTCCTGGGATTGAGCCCCGCATCGGGCTCTCTGCTCAGCAGGGAGCCTGTTTCCCTCTCTCTCTCTGCCTGCCTCTCTGCCTACTTGTGATCTCTCTCTCTTTCTGTCAAATAAATAAAATCTAAAAATAAATAAATTGATAAATAAAAATAAATGTGAAACTATGATGTGAAATTTTAAATTTCACATTAAAATGTGAAATTTTAAAACTATGAAAAGGGATAATAAATAAATGTCATGAACCTCCATGAAAAGAAGGATCTCTTAAGAAATAAAAAAATTAGGGGTGCCTGGGTGGCTCAGTGGGTTAAGCCTCTGCCTTCAGCTCAGGTCATGATCTCAGGGTCTTGGGATCGAGCCCCACATCGGGCTCTCTGCTCGGCGGGGAGCCTGCTTCCTCCTCTCTCTCTGCCTGCCTCTCTGCTTACTTGTGATCTCTCTCTGTCAAATAAATAAATAAAATTTTAAAAATAAAATAAATTATTTTAAAAAAGAAAAAATTATAAAATATAAAGGAAAAAAAATTTTTTTGCAAGTAACTTGGCAATTTCTAATTTCTAATGAAGTTGGAAATGGACACATTATGTGACTAAGCGATTCCACTTTTAGGTTTACACCCTAGAGAAAAACTTACACATGGTCACATGGAAACATATAAAAGAATAAAGAAGGATTCTTTTATAATCACAAAAAATTTTGGAACCTTTTATGTCATAGCTTTCCAAAAGCAGAAGAAACACAAGGTTTTGCATGCAAGTTGCTTATTTTGGGAAGTGATCCCAGGGAAATAGATATGGTGACATGGGGAAGAGGGAAAGAGGGAAGAAGGAAAAACCAATTCAAGAATGTGTATCTAACCTGTAGATAACTCTAGTAGGACTCTATCCTACTAGAGATTTCTTTTGAAATTTTTGAGCATTTTTTGAAATTTATTTGATATTTTTGAAATTTATTTGAAATTTTTGAAATTTTTTGAAAAAATTTTAAAATTTTTTGAAATTTTGAAATTTAGAGAATTTTTTGCCCCAGGGATAAAGGATGAGCACATTTATTCATGGGCTTCCAACTTCCACTGGTCAAGCATTGCCCTATGGGGTGTTAACTCTCTCACATTTCTAGGTTGTACATATCTCGGAATGATTGAATAGGATCCCATTGGAATTCCCAGATTGTCCTTATCTTTTCTTTCATAAGCTCTGTCTCTTTGCCTTTTTGTCCCACTTTCTGAGAGTTCCTCAAATTTATTTTCCAACTCTTCTACATTCTTTTATATTTATCCACCTTGTGTTTTATTTTCTGAGAGCACTCTCTTTTCTCTAATTGCTTCTTTTTTCATAGCAACCTATTCTTGTTTTATAGACACACTAGCTTTTCATGTCTCTCTGCAGATTTTAATTATTATTTTTCTTCTCCTACCCACATTTTTTTCCTCTGGGGTAACTTATTCTTTCTTATACTCTCTTTTTTATTGGTGGAAATAAACTGATAATATTGTTGGTTTTTATTTAAGAGTGAGGCATTGAAAAGCTGTCTGGAGATGTATAATGGGTTAGACTTTAGAATTGGTGAACTTTGTCTTATATTATCAGATAGGAAGTTTGCTTTTACCTTGAGTGGCCCCTAAGTGCCAGATAAATAGAAATTATTTGTTTCCCAGGAAAGAACCCTCTACCTATGGAGAGATGCCCTGTGGTTAGATGCTTTACATTCAAGTTGTGAGGAGGTGTTTCCTTCATAGATATTCCATTAATCCATCTGTTGCCTGCCTTACATTTTACTCCTGCCCTCTGGAGAAACATGCCCTCTCTGTGGGCACGTTGGCTACATTGTGACTCCTGGTATGCTCCAGGCTGCAAATTCCCTTGTCCTACTCTACCAATTACCCTTCTTTATGTAATTTTCTCTCTTCAGAAACTTTTTGAAATCTCTCCTCCACTTTTCTTTGAGATCAGAATCTTTTTTTTCCAGATGAGTTAATAATCTACATTGATTAATATGATAATACATTTGGTCTTTTAAGTTATTCCTTTGTTCTTAATGCTTTTTTTTGTTATTTTATTGTATTGATGTTTCACTTTATAATCTGTGGTTACTTTTCTGAGGTACATGTGTATACCTGCTAGTGTGGTGTTTTCATCTGATAATTTGAATGTTTTACAGTCTACTGTTCTTCTAATTGATAATTTTATAATTCTAGTTTATATAATCAATTCTAGCATAGAGCTAGATTTTTTAAAAAATTCAATCTGATAACACATCTTTAAGATTTATTAATTTATTTTGGAGAGCGAGAGACTGGGGGAGGGGCTGAGGGAGAGGGAGAGAAAATCTCAAGCAGACTCCCCTCTGAGTGTGAAGCCCAATGTGGGGCTCGATCTCATGACCCTGAGATCATGACCTGAGCTGAAATCAGCAGTTGGATATTCAACTAACTGAGCCACCCAGGTGCCCCAGATAATGCATGTTTTTAATAAATGTGTGTAATTTATTTACATTTTCATGAATATGTGCCTATCTGAATTTTCAGTACCAGCTTATGAGGATTTCTGTTTACCATTTTTTCTTTATTCTTTCTTTCTGTTGATCGATTTTTCTGTATCCCTATTTTCATTTTTTAGTCTACTCCTTGAAAGCTATAGATTGTACTTCTATTTTTTAGTAGTTTCTCTAATTTTTTGAACATATATACAATTTCTCACTTTTCTAACAAAGCTAATGCTATTACATATTTCAGTCCTACCTTACTCTTTGTTTTTTTTCTCTACCTTACTCTTTGAATAACTCTCTTTCTTCATTTTATTATACTTCTTTAGAATTTCTATTTTATATTTTTACACAAAAAGTACTGTTTTCTCAGTCGATACTTAGATTTCTCTACATTTTAAACAAGTTTCTGTGCTGTCATTAAATGCATTCTCTAATAATTATTTTAGTGAGTGTCTGGAAGTATAAACTCTCTTAGTTCTTATTATGTTAAAAATGCATTTATTGCAGGGTGCCTGGGAGGCTCAGTCGGTTAAGTGTCTGCCTTAGGCTTTGGTCATGATTTCCAGGTGCTAGAATGGGGCCCCAGGTCAGGGGCCCTGCTCAGTGGAGAGTCTGCTTCTCCCTCTCCCTCTGCCCCTCCCCCAGCTTGCTCTCTCTCTCTCAAATAAATAAATAAATAATTTTTTGTAAATGCATTTATTGCTTAAATGGAAAGTAAAATTAGTTAATACCAAACTACTGCTGCTCGGGGAAAAAAAACAGGATAACGCTCCTGAGAACCTACAGGGATGTTTCATAAACCAGTCAACACATAATTTTGTTTAGTGTGTGTTTCTGCTTAATGAAAGCTTACTTAATAGATATTGTTGATCCATTAACACAAAATTCGTGGCCAACAGCACTATAACTCGTGTCTCACATGCCTCTTTTCTCCATAAGGCACATCACAACTTCCTGAGCTTAGGAAACTAGCCAGTACTTCAGAATTATGCTTGGGGTTCATTTCACATGGATAACGCACTAACAAAAAGCACAAAAGATGCAAAAAAACCAAAAAAAACCCCCAAACAAACAAACAAACAAAAAAACACCCCACGAAAACATGGCACTAGGTAGACTACAAAAAGGATACTTGTTTACAATATGAGAACTGAAACAAGAAGGCGGAATGTTGCCTTGTTTGACCTCAGCTGAGACCCTAGGCATCTGATGACTCAAAATTTCCCCCTTTACTGCCCATGTCTGCAAATGACCCACAAAGGGCAGAGGTATTGATTTTGGCGTTACAAATGCATTTTTGTGAGTAGGCAAATTCACAAGTACAAAATCTGCGAATAAGAAAGAGTAAGTGTATCTATAACCTAATGACTTTTCACAAAATGAGGGCATTCATGTAGGGAGTACTCAAATCAAGAAACGTAACATTTCCAGCATCTCCCTTGGGACCTCTTCCAAGAGGAACCATTATCCTGACTTCTAACATCATATTTACCTATTTTTTCATGTCGACGTAAGCATGTGTTTTGTACTCTTGCTCTGGCTTTTTTGGGTAAACATTACATCATTTATCCATGTTGTTGCAGTTTGGAGTAGTATCCCTCATTTTATTTTTTTATTTTTTTAAGATTTTTTTTTTAATTTATTTATTAGAGAGAGAGAGAGACTGAGAATGAGAGGGGAGAAGGTCAGAGGGAGAAGCAGACTTCCCGCAGAGCCGGGAGTCCGATATGGGACTCGATCCTGGAACTCCGGGATCATGACCTGAGCCGAAGGCAGCCACTCAACCAACTGAGCCACCCAGGCGCCCCAGTATCCCTCATTTTAAAGCATTTTTATTAGCCCGTTCTGTACAATTAGTTTTGTCAGAAGTGAATTTGTGTTCTTATGGTTGCTTTTGCTGGCTTTCCTAGGATTATATTTCCTCGCGAATTTGGGATTTTTGACTTTCAAGTTCATTTTCTGTAGGAAGCTTTCTGCTTCTTCATCTTTCTCTTACTTTCTAGTAGTGTAGTGGGTTTACTGGTGCTTTCCCCTGACCTCTGCAGGCCCCAGCCCAGTCTTACAGGGGTGTTTCAGCATACCTCCCCCGCAGCAACGTTGGGGATATCCAGTCTCGGAGTCTGCAGGAGGCTTGGTTCAGGTCCTGCTTGTGAGGTTGTGACTGTCCATCTGCCTTGGAAGGTCCTGATTTTCCTGGAAACATTTACACCAAGCAGCAGAGTGGCAGCTTTCTGAACCCCCTTCAAAGGAGGGACACCCCACTCCAGTTCCCGAAGGCAAGCAGGGAGCCTGACTCTATTCTGTGCCTTGCGTGGAGCTATTTTCTTCCTGTTTCTCTGCTGGAGTCAGTCTCCTATTGCCATTGTCTGGGTCCAGACCTGGAGTCCATCCCATCCCTGACTTTATCCTTGCTTACCTTTGTGGATTGTTGGTCCCGGAGATGCTTGCCTTGTCTTTAATCCCAGCTTATCTCTTTTTGGTTATCTCTTCTATTGGACCTGTCGTTGCTGTGCCTGGAGATGGGCGAAGTCATTGAGGACTGAACCTTACTGTGCTGTCTGGAAGTCTGTAGTGCTTTGTTTTATCAGCAAAGCATTTTTATTCTGAAATAAAGAAAGCACCATTTAAAGAGTCCCCATCCAGGTGGAAACAACCCAAATAAATATCCATCAACCAGTGAGTGGTGAACAAAATGTGGCATATCTATAGAATATAATATTAGCCGACCATGAAAAAGAATGAAATACCGCTACCTGCCATTACATGGATGAACCTTGAAAACATTGTGCTAAGTAAAAGAAGCCAAAGAAGAGAGACCATATATTGCATTATTCCATTTATATGAAATATTCATGATAGGCAAATCCATCGAGACAGAAAGCAGATTGATGGTTTCTAGGAGCTGGGGAAGGGGGAAATGGGGAGTGACTACTAATGAGTATGGGTTTTCCCATTGGGGTAATGAAGACGGTCCAGAACTAGATAGTGGTGATAGTTGCCTAACATTGTAAATGTACTAAACGCCATTGAATTGTATACTTTAAAATGGTTAGAATTGTGGATTTTATGTTTTGTGAATTTTACCACAAGCCACCTGTCTGCAAACCCTCCTCACTGCTCATGTTTGAATGTATCACTCTTTCTTTGTACCAACACAATCCCGGGTCAATATGTTCACTGAGCATCTTTCATATTATATTGCAAATTATTTGTCTATGCGTCTGTCCTCTGATGTGGGAAGCAAAGGCAGAAGAAAAATTATTAAATTTCCTTACTACTTATAGCCCATTGACAAGACCTTGAAACATGCAGAGTGACATTCCTCTGGGGGCTCAACTGCCTTAATGTTAATACTTTGCTAAGGGCAAAAGGCAATCCTAGCCTGACCCCCACCCCTCCCTCAGGATCCTTGTCTACTTGAAAGTATAAAAATTCCTTTGGAAACTTCCTCTATCTCTAAACCCCTCAAGATACATGTTGGCAATCATCCCCCAAGCATATGGTCTACTGATATACATCTGAAGGGTCTCATGACTAAGGTTTTATTAGATGGTAATAAATGACATTTCCCCCACAATAGCTAGCCGTCTCAAGGTCCTGGAAACCTTGTTTCCAGAACTCCTTAGAGACTTACACTATCCGTAACCCCCTCCCAATGTGAAAGTATATAATGGGCCACTCCTCATGACCCCAGTGCACCTCTTTCTTCCCACGGGTCCTGCCCCATGCTTTGATAAAATCACCTTTTTGCACCAAAGATGTCTCAAGAATTCTTTCTTGGCCCTCAGCTTTGTAACCCTAAAGTCATCTTTCCTGTATCACCACTACCAGACCAAAAAGTCCTTTCCAGAAGGGGAGTGTGTCCTATTCACATTTGTTTCTCTGTCACCCGGCTTAGTGTCCAGAACAGAGTAAGCCCAACAAATACTTGCTGAATAAATGAATGAACACATTACTTAAAGTCCCATGACCACCCAGAAAAAAAAGCCTCTCTTCCTCTAAGTCTCGCAATTTATTGTTAGAATTACCCCCTGGGGAAAGGATTTTCATTTGGGAGCTTACTGTGGTGCACTCAGAGCTGAAGCCTTTTGTGTGAGGAAACAGGGCAAGGGGCCAACCGATCCCTGGGGCCTGCTACAATTTTGCCCTCCCACTTCTGCTGATCCTCACCTAGCATCTTCCGGTGGGGCAGTCACAATGGCTGCAGGCTTGATTATTCAACTTATTCCCAATAACTAAGCTCAGAGATGCTTCTGCTGAGTCACCCTCCAGCACAAAGCGTTTTTATGGCATTCCCATCTGTCCTCTGGGGTGTAAATTGCAAATATTGCGACCTCACTCTATAAGGTGGGTTTAAATGACTCCCCCCGGGTTAGGCAACAAACAGTGGAAAAAACAATGCATCAAACTGGGAAAGACTTCAAGGGGATCTTCCTGTCTATGCTCCCATATTTGACTATGTATTTGTAGGCTTTAGGGTTATACATTTCCCAAATATACCAGCTATGAGATTAGGGGTTTGAGATGTAAAAATGGATTCCTTGACTTTTGCTAGAATTCTTTATGACATGGCCAAAGATGTTTCTTCTTGTTCCAACTAATGGGGAGATAAGGGCTGGAAAGGAGTCATTTACCATTTCCCTCATCTAAGCCCTTTATATCCTCAAAATGACTTTTTTTTTAAAGATTTTATTTATTTATTTATTTATTTATTTATTTATTTATTTATTTATTAGGAAAGAGAGAGAGTGAGAGAGAGCATGAGAAGGGAGAATGTCAGAGTGAGAAGCGGACTCCCCATGGAGCTGGGAGCCCGACGTGGGACTCGATCTCTGGACTCCGGGATCATGACCTGAGCCGAAGGCAGTCGCTCAACTAACTGCGCCACCCAGGCACCCCTCAAAATGACTCTTAAATTATCACTTTCACACTCTCATCTTAAATTTGCAATCTTTTCTTTAACAGATATTGAGAACCTATGATGTGCCAGGAATTCTGGACTCCAACATACATAAAACATAATCCCTCTCTCCAAGGTATGAGTTCATAGTCTTTCTTTAGGATTTGCTCCAAGTTTCTATTTCTGACTCTAACCCAGCTTTGTAAAATGTGTCCCCTAATTTACCAGCTGGTAAGCATTTCTGACCACCTTATCATTCTCGGTGCTTGTACTAAATGGAACAAGTCACTGTTAATCTCTCCTCGGGTTGTCCTAACGATCAGCAGCCTGTGGACAGGTTGGGGTTGTCTGTGCCCTGTCACGCTGAAATCGCTTGAATTATCTGGAATGGAACAGTTTGTTTTTGCCCATGAAAGATACAGAGTAGGCACTTGAAAATAATTGCTTTCTGGCAGGGAGTGTAGAGTTCTGTGGAAACATGCCCTTCTCGCACAGCATCCCCAGGTCTGACATCATGAAGACTGATCTGGCCCGAATGACGCGAATGACTTTTCTGGGAAACCCCACAGCCGTCTGCAGTGCCCTGCGGTTCCCAGTCACTCCGTGTAGTCCCCAGAGCTGTTGCTGAGGGACATGGCAGGCAGAGTAAAGGTGCGTAATTCTGTCATCTAGGAGCCAGACCCAAGGAGACTGAAGGCATCATTTCTTCTGCTGACTGAATGTATAGGGTCCCTGGTCTGCTTTGAAAGAGATGTGCTAGGATTTCAAAGCCAGCCCTACAGCCTCCCAGCAACGATGCTGACTACTCATGCAGCCAGTGTCTCTCTGTCGTTCGTGCCACCTGTGACATAGAGCTGCACAGTAAAAAGAATTTGGATACTAGCCCTTTATCTGATATGTCATTTGTGAGTATCTTCCTATCCAAAATATATGAAGAACTTCTCAAACTCAACACCCAAAGAACAAATAATCTGATCAAGAAATGGGCAGAAGTTATGAACAGACATTTCTGCAAAGAGGACATCCAAATGGCCAACAGAAACATGAAAAAGTGCTCAACATCACTTAGCATCACAGAAATACAAATCAAAACCACAGTGAGATACCACCTCACACCAGTCAGAATGGCTAAAATTAGCAAGTCAGGAAACGACAGATGTTGGCAAGGCTGCAGAGAAAGGGGAACCCTCCTACGCTGTTGGTGGGAATGCAAGCTGGTGCAGCCACTCTGGAAAACAGTATGGAGGTTCCTCAAAAAGTTGAAAATAGAGCTACCCTACGACCCAGCAATCACAATACTGGGTATTTACCCCAAAGATATAAATGTAGCGATCTGAAGGGGCATGTTTGTTTATAGCAGCAATGTTTATAGCAGCAATATCCACAATAGCCAAACTATGGAAAGAAGCTAAATGTTCATCAACAGATGAATGGATAAAGAAGATGTGGTGTATATATATATACAATGGAATACTATGCAGCCATCAAGAGAAACAAAATCCTGCCATTTGCGACGATGTGGATGGAACTTGAGGGTATTATGCTAAGCAAAATAAATGAATCAGAGAAAGACAGTTATCATATGATCTCTCTGATATGAGGAAATTGAGAGGCAGGGCGGGGGTCCATGGGAGATGGGGGGGGGAATGAAACAAGATGGGATTGGGAGGGAGACAAACCATTAGAGACCCCTAAACTCACAAAACAAACTGAAGGTGGCTGGGGGGTAGTGGGTGGAGAGATAGGGTGGCTTGGTTATGGACATTGGGGAGGGTATGTGCTATGGTGAGTGCTGTGAAATGTGTAAGCCTGATGATTCACAGACATGTACCCTGGGGCAAATAATACCTTATAAGTTAATAAAAAAATTAAAAATTAAAAAAAATTGAGGATCAAAAATATTCAATGAAAGAAAGAAATTTATTTCACTTAAGGGCTAGATCTTTGTCCTTGTTATTGTTGTTGTTGCATTTTTTGTTTTGTTTTGTTTATAAAACAGGTAATAGTTGGGGTGCCTGCGTGGCTCAGTTGGTTAAGTGACTGCCTTCAGCTCAGGTCATGATCTTGGGGTCCTGGGATCGAGCCCTGCATGGGGTTTCCTGCTCTCTCTGTCAAATAAATAAAATCTTAAAAAAAAAAAAAAAAAAGGTAATAGCCTCCAAAGAGGGAGGGAGATGTGCTAGCTCATGGTCACCTGTCATTCATTAATCCCAATCACAAATGCTGTTGATCTGCCCCTGCTAATCAGCAAGGCTTTGGAGGGCCTGCTTCAGATGTGAGAGTGACTTCTCCCTCATCTCACTGCCTTTTTACTATCTTTTTGTAAGCAACTATATTGTAACCAAATACAAGAAGGCAGGGGAACTGTCTGCCTTGTTTGTCACTTAGTTTGGGTTCCTTCGCTCAGAAGTAATTTATCTGAGAGGGGATTCCAGGAAACAGGGGTTGGGGAGGGAGACAGAGAAGGGAAGTTAGCCAAAAACAGAAGCATTACGAAGCAAGTTACATCATGGATAACTGGAGCCTAATCCCATGGGGGAATTCTGGGAAATAAGGTATTACACACATCTCAGAGTTATCCCACCTGATCAGTGAGGAAATTGGGGTATTTATATGACAAGTTTCAGCAGTCATTGGTAGACAGCTGTTCCTATGTAACATTAATTGTATGGGGGAAAAAAATGAACCTTAAGTCCTACTTCATTTCCTATAAACAATTTAACAAAAGAAGGGTCACTTGCCCAGATGTAAAAATTGGAACCATAATATTTCTAGAAGAAAATATAGGAAAATAAGTGTACAACCTTAGGGTAGGCCAAGATTTCTTAGGATACGAAAAACACTAAAAAAAAAAAAAAATCTGAATGATTAATAAATTGGACTCCAGTCAGAATTAAATAATTCTGCTCTTTGCAAAACATTATTAAGGAAATGAAAAGGCAAGTCACAGAATTTTTTTTAACACATGTATCTGACAAAAGACTTACATCCAGAAGAGGTAAAGAACTCTTACAAATGAATAACGGCAACAGATTTGAACAGACGCTTCATAAAGTAAGATATACAAATGGCCAGAAATGGGGCTCAATATTATTCATCATCAGAGAAATGCAAATTAAAAACACAATGGGACATCACAATAAGTCCACTACAGTTGCTAAACTAAAAGGACTTGACAAAGCAGATGTCAGCAAGGACAACCGAACCTCTCAGATGTTGCTGGTAGGAGTGCCAAATGATACAAGAATTATTGCCATACACTCCCGTGCAGCTTTTTATATGGTAAAACATGTCTCTCTAGAATACAGCAATTTCGGTCCTAAGTATAGATTGAAGATAAGTGACAGCACATAACAGAAAAGACTGGTACAAAAATGTTCATAACAGCTTTTAACAAAATACAGAAAACAACCCAAATGGCCATTGACAGAGAACAAATTACAATACGATCACACAATAGAAAGCTATTGAGCACTAAAAAGGGGTGAACTACTGATACACATCACAACATGGGATAAAGATAAAAGACAAAATTATACCGACCGAAGGAAGCACATATAAAAAGGTACATTCTGTATGGTTTTGTGGATATTAAGTCCAGGAACAGGAAAAGCCAAGCTGTAGAGATAAAAAATCAGACCAAAGCTTGCCCTTGGGATTTGGAGAGTGACAGGAACAAGACATTCCTAAAAGAACTCGGGGCTTTCAGAAATGTGTTATATCTTGTTTCGGATGGTGATTATAGGAGTGTATAGAGGTGTCAAAACTTGCTTGTAATATCTGTGCTTTTATTGTATAACATTGTACCTTGATACTTATTATAGATTTACCTTTTTTTTTAAAGATTTTATTTATTTATTTGACACAGAGAGAGAGAGATCACAAGTAGGCAGAGAGGCAGGTAGAGAGAGAGGGCGAAGCAGGCTCCCTGCTGACCGGAGAGCCTGGTGCGGGGCTCGATCCCAAGACCCCGAGATCATGACCTGAGCCGAAGGCAGAGGCTTTAACCCACTGAGCCACCCAGGGGCCCCAGATTTATCTTTAAAAAAGAAAATACAGGGCGCCTGGGTGGTTCAGTCTTTACGCATCTGCATCTGCCTTCGGCTGAGGTCACGATCCCGGCGTCCTGAGATGGAGTTCCAAATCGGGCTCCCTGCTCAGTGGGGAGCCTGCTTTTCCCTCTCCAACTGCCCTGTGCTTGTGTTCCTTCTCTCACTATCTTTATCATAAATAAATAAAATCTTAAAAAAAAAAGAAAATACAATGATCATTAAAAATATGGAGTAATTTGCTCAGTGTTCTGCACCCTCTTCCCCACTCTCTCCACCACCCCCTGCTAGACTGTAAGCTTCAGGAGGGTAGAAGCTGTACCTGGTTTGATCTCTACTGTATCCCCAGCACCAACTATAGCATCTGGGACCTTTTGAATGCTCCAGTCACATTTGTTAATATCGTAAGTTTTTAAGAGCCTCTGTGCATGGTGCTGTGGCTTTCTTGTATCTCCCTTTGCAGACATGATCTGTTCTTGGCAGACGCCGGTGGCCCCAGAAGCTCAAGCACAGGTGCATTGTCTAGGAAGGGAGCTTGCAGGTGGGAACCCAGCAGGGCCCTGGGTGTCCTTGGGCACTGACAGGGTCCCAACTGTGAGCACCATCTGTTCCTGCGAAGGGTGTCTGACAGCATCCACAGCCCTGGACCTGGAAGGTGAGCACCTCTGAGACCGAATGTCAGGCTTCCATTCCCATCCTCCTGCCAACAGGGAGCCCACAGAAAGTCACTTTAGAAAGTGAATAGAAAGCACCAACATGTGCACCGCTTTGTAACTGACCAAGTATATTCCCTTATATGTTCTTATTTTATCCTTCCTCCGGCCGTTTAAGATGGGTATTTGCTAACCCTATTTTATAGAGAGGTTAAGTGACTTCCCCAAGGTCACACGTCTGGCAAGTGGTGGAACTGGGACTCACACCAAGTTTCTAACTATTTACTACTATATTAAATGCAGTGGTGCTGTGTCATTTAAGGAGCTTCAGACGCAGTTTCCGAAATCTGAAATGGAAAGATAAGTAACATTTATCCTCTGCCTTGAATGCAGTTTGTTCTGTATGTCCCTGAAAGATTAACCTGCCTAGACCACCATTATAACAGTGTGACTCTCCTACACACATTTTTCCATGCTCCTTATCACCAACCAGGTAAAACTTCACTCTCATTAGCTGCTGTTCATTGCTCTTTTGCCCAATGAGGCCTCATCTTCCTGGAGACACCTTCCACTCTGGCTGATTATGTCACTATTTTCATCTCTGAAACTTTGTCCTCTATATGGAATATCAGTTCCTTCTATATTCCCTTGGGGAACTTTTTCTCACCCTTCAAGTTCACACTGAAATGCCATTACCACTCTTCATCTGAATTCTTAGAGCACATGGTTTGTACCTTTTACATGGCAGTAACTATCAGGTATCTTGGGTACCTTTCATTGTCTTCCTTATAAGATCCTAGAAGGCTAGACGCATGAGGTCCTAGAAGTCTAGATACATGCCTTACCCATTTCTGTAACCCCTGTATTGACCAGTGTAATTGGATATTTAATCAGTGCTTGGATACTTAATCGATGGGTGGATATTTAATCAGTGCTTTGTAGAGTGAATACCACCTCTCTAAACGTTGTCTATGCATTTGCATCCTTTGACATTATTTTTAAAAAGTTATTTGCATTATAACTCTATTTTATGTGTTTGGCTAACATAGTCTCCATCCTCTGTATACTCTATGTCTGGTTTGACACAGACCCAATGAATAACTAATTTCTTTGTGAGTGGGGCAGACACTTGGAGAGATTGTGGAGACCACACTTTTGCCCCGGCTGTGTGAACCCTCAGGACCTTATTTTACCTCCCATTTATTCAATGGGGGCAGTAATATCTGTTTTGCTTCTTCAATTCACAAGGTTGTTGGGAGGACAAATGAAATAACAGATGTAGAAGTGCTTTGTCGACTATAAATCACCCAGACCTGTCATTTAGTTGCACCTGCTGCTTGACTGGGGGCACACCTTTTACAGCCGTCAGCATCCCACCCAATTGCTCCTCTCTTTGGGCAAGAACTTGACGGTCTGGAGTATGCCCAGAGGGCCACAGGACGAGGAGAAAATAGCCTTACTTCCTGAATGCCAGGCGGAATTGATGCTGTGTTGTGATGGGTTGGGGGGGGGGGCATTTGAAAGGCTGCTGTAAGGGAAACACTTGTCCACGCAGCCTCAGAGAGCCGGCCTAGTCCCAGCGTGTAGAAGTTAAGGGGAGTCAGCCAGTTTTAGGAAATGTCCCAGTCAGAGCGGCTGCACGGTGACTTGGGCTGCCTGAGGGAAGGTGAGGGCCCCAGTGCTGCAAAGTGAGGCCAACTACCATTTGCAAGCGTCACAGCCCCACTTCCAGGTGGAAGTTACTACGGCCACTTTGCCCACCAACACGAGAACGCGAGAAAGCGCTCAGGACCGAGAGTGACGCCCACAACCCCAGCAGCCCCCGGCACGTGTCTTCGGGGCCCGCCCATTGGCTTCCCCTTGCGGGGAAGGTGGGCCTTGGGCCATCTCGCTTCCTGATTGGCTGGCTGCGCGGATTGGTAGGGTCCGCCTCCTGCGCACGTCCTGAAGTCCGACATGGCGGAGGCGGGAAAAGAGCCGACGGGCCTCGCGCTCCCGGGAGGAGGTGCGGCTCAGTGGCCTCTGCAGCGGTATGGCCGCTTCATGCCGGCGGGCACTGGAGAGCCGCCTGGGCCTGGTCAAGACGATGGGGCAGCGTCTTCCCCCACGTGGAAGGTGAGGCCTGAGGGCAGGAAAGGCCGTGCGGGCTCAGCCCCAGGGGAGAGAGGGAAGACCGGGGCCAGCAGCCACACTGGGCCTAGGCCCCCAAATGCCACCCAGGCGGGAGGAGGGGACACCGCGGGACTGACACGACCGGCTAGCCAAGAGCTAACAGGAAACATATATATATGTAATCTCATAATTGGAGCCAATACATTCTCAAAATACGCAAGGCAGTAGTTCTATGTTCGACAGACTATTTAATGAGCAGCTGTTGTGTGTTAGACTTGATTCAGGGTGCTGGGGCTCTGTCAGTGAACAAGATAGAAATGGCCCCTACCCTCATTTATGTTTTCAACCTAGTGGGGCTGAAATACATAGTATTATTTAAATAACCTTGTAATTATTTAAACCAGTTCCATACCCTTATGTGGAAGGAAGGGTTGAATAGTCTATGACCAAATTCTCATGCTAGGGGCAGTCAAGCCCTCACACGGGAGAAGGACTAAATTTGAATCCTTGCTTTGCCCCTGAGTTTCCCTGACCTTGGTTGAGTTATTGATCCTCTCTGTACCTTATCTAACTTACCTTAAAGTGGAGATAATAAGAGTATCCCCTTCATAGGGTTGTTGTGAGCAGTGAATAAATTAATAAATATAAATTACTTAAAACAGTTTTGGTAAATTATAGAAGGGTTTGCTATTATTTTTGTTGTGGTGGTATGTTTTAATTGCCAAGAGTTGCTAGTCATTCAGTTCCTTTTGGTCTGGTTTCACTTTTGAATGTGGACCCTGAAGTTAAGGATTATGCCTGTGCATGTGTATGTTAGCGTGGTTTAGGCAGCAGAAGGTAGAAGAGTAAAAAAACAAACGTTTCAGGTAGCATTTGCAGCATGTGCAAAGGCCTTACACCTGGAAAACTTCAGCACGTGTAATGTATAGAGAAAAAGAATAAGGCTGGTACTTAGAGAACAAAGGGAGTCATAGCATTAGGCGAGATTATCTGGAGAGATAGGTGCTTTGTGAACATTATCCTAAAGCCAGTTGGAAGCCACTGAAGGTTTTTTTTTTTTTTTTTTGGAGTCTTGGAAGCTTGACTACCCTACGTTCTCCTACAAATGGACCTTGAGAGCTTGTTTGGAGGTTCTAGCAGGGGAGCGCAGCTACTCGTATACCCTTGACCGAGGAACGGTCCTCTCCTCTATCGGGGATGGTCGTCCTCTTCGACCGAGCGCGCAGCTTCGGGAGGGA
>CM052797.1:26099753-26132105 GCA_028533885.1 Nasua narica | reverse complement strand
AAGTAACAAAAGGATATATATCTGCCGTTAAGCTGCCTCATGATACTACCTCCTACAGCACAGTGGCCAGAACTTAGAGCTGTGGCCGTCCTAACTGCATGGACAGCTGGCATATGTAGTCTGTGTTCCACAAGATCATGTGTCCAGCTAAAACCCAGAGATTCTATGACCATATAGAAAGGAAAATGGGTATTGGAGAACAGCTAGAAGTCTGCCACACACTTTTCTGACTCTGGAGACTGCTAAGAAATGAAGGTTTATTCCTGGGGTTCCTGGCTGGAACTCAAGGGCATTTTCTTTTCTTTTCTTTTTTTTTTTTAAGATTTCATTTATTAATTTGAGAGAGAGTGAGCAAGAGGGAGGGAGGGGGACAGAGAGAGAGAGAACACAAGCAGAGAACAAGAGGGAACAGAGAGAACAAGAGGGAGAGAGAGAAACAGACTGCCTTCTGAGCAGGGAGCGTGATGCAGGGCTCAATCCCAGAGCCACAGGATCATGACCTGAGCTGAAGGCAGACACTTAACCAACTGAGCCACCCAGGCACCCTCAAGGGCATTTTCTAATAACAATAGCAATAACCAAAATACCCTGTTATTTAGTGCATAATTACAATATGCCCATAGGTGTATACATTACTTGTGGGGGTTTTTTTGTTTTTGGTTTTTTTGGTCTGAGTGTTATGCACTTGTATTGTTACTGTTAACACTTAGCATTTCTATGAAACAACACAAACAAAATACTGAATTTTATGGTTTAGTGATGGGTATGTAGCAGAATAACTTTCAATAGTATATATCTTCTTCTAGATTGTTGAAATAACTTATAAGTCACTTTAGTTACCAAGAGGGAAGCAGCTGATAGCCGACTTAGCAATCTTCTATGTTTTTCATATTTTGTAATGCATAAATCCCTTAGGGCCAATATATAGAGCTGTGACACTTTCTGAGGGGTCTTAAAAGCAGGGAAATAAAAACCTCTTAACCGAGTACACAATTTGTCACATCCGAAGAGTAACACTGTTTTAACCTTTCATCTAAGATATAAATACATTTGAAATGCTTTTCTGTATTTTCATATATTTAACTTTTTTCTGTTTAACTTTATTTTTTATTTTATTTTATTTTTTTAGAGAGGGAGGTGGGAAGGTGGGATGGAGAGAGAGAATCATAAGCAGGCCCCCACCAAGCACAGAGCCCAATATGGGGCTCTTGCACAGCAACCCATGAGATCATAACCTGAGCTGAAATCAAGAGTCGGTTGCTTAACTGACTGAGCTACACAGGCACCCCCTTTTCTTTTTCCTTTTTTTTTTTTAAATTTTAGATTAGTTTTATAGTACGGTCTTGCCCAAATATATGCATGTGAAATATTAGAAGACTGATTTAACTTACACTGTATAAGCTGTGCCTGAAAAGCCAACTTGTAATACAGGCAAGTTCTATATTTTAGTGTATCCTACCATATCGATGTTGAAATAGCACAATAGACAGAGGTCAGGTTGATGTAAATCTTTTTTACCCCATTTTATCGAGATACAATTGACATATAATATTAAGTTTCAGATGGATAACAATGATTTCAGATATGCATATTTGTGAAATGATTACCGCAGTAAGTTTAGTTAATATCCATAACCTTACATAGTCACAAATTTTTCTCTTTGTGATGATAACTTTTTTTTTAAAGATTTTATGTATTTATTTGAGAAAGAGATGGAGCATGAGCAGGGGAGGGGCGCAGGGAGAGGGACAAGCAGACTCTTCTCTGAACATGGAGCTCTTCAAAGGGGCGAAGGGAGGTTGGATCCCAGGACCTGAGATCATATATAACCTGAGTGGACTGAACCACCCAGCGCCCTAGTGATGAGAACTTTAAAGATCTATCCTCAGCAGTTTTCAAACATACAATACAGGATTGATAGCTGGAGTCACCATATTGTTGTTAACATCCCCAGAACTTAAAAGTGGAAGCTTGTACCTTTTGACCAAGTTCAGGTATTTTGCCCATTGTCCACCTCTGTTCTCCACAAATCCGTTCTCTATGAGTTTGCCTTTTTTTAGGTTTCACATGTAGGTAAGATCCAGTATTTGTCTTTCTGTGTCTGGCTTATTTCACTTAGTATAATGCCCTCAGGATTCATCCACATTGTTGCAAATGGCAGGATTTCTTTCTTTCTTTTCTTTTTTTTTAAAATTTTATTTATTTGACAGAGAGAGACTTAGTGAGAGAGGGAGAAGCAGGCTTCCTGCCGAGCAGGGAGCCCAATGCGGGGCTCAATCCCAGGACCCTGGGATCATGACCTGAGCCGAAGGGAGACACTTAACGACTGAGCCACCCAGGTGCCCCAGGATTTCTTTCTTTTTATGGATGAATAATACTCTTATCATTGCATGTATATCTCAAATTATCTTTATTCTTTCATTTCCAAGTCTTGGCTATTATAAACAATGTGGCAGTGAACAAGGAAGTGCATATATCTCTTCAAGATAGTGATTTCATTTCTTTCAGATACATACCTAGAAGTGGATTTGCTGGATCCTGTGGTATTTCTTCTTTGAATTTTTTTTTTTGAGGCATTCTGTACTGTTTTTCTTTGTGGTTGTACCAATTTATAGTCTCACCAACAGCATACAAGTGTTCCCTTTTCTCCACATCCTTGCCAGCACGTGTTATCTTTTTGATAATACCCATTCTAACACCTGTGAGGTGATAACTCGTGATTTTTCATTTATATTTTCTTGAGGATTAATGATATTGAGTACCATAATATGTACCTTTTGAACATCTTTGGGAAAATGTCTTTTCAGGTCCTTTGCCCATTAAAAAATTGGATTATTTACATTTTTGCTACTGAGTTATATGAGTTGCTTATATATTTTGGATGTTAACCCTTTGTTAGATACATGGTTTGCAAATACTTTCTCCCATTCTGTTATTGTCTTTTCATTTTATTAATCATTTCTTTTGCTGTGCAGAAACTTGTTAGATTGATATAGTCCACTTATTTATTTTTGTTTTTATAGCTTGTGCTTTAGGTGTCATATCCAAAAAATCATTACCTAGATTAATGTCAAAGAGCTTTTTCCTTTTTTTCTTCTAGAAGTTTTATGGTTTCAGGTCCTGCATTTTTCTTCAATCCCCTTTGAGTTAATTTTTATGAGTTAACATAAGATGGGGGACTAGTTTCATTTTTTTGCATGTGAATATCCAGTTTTCCCAGCACTGTTTGTTAGAGACTGTCTCTTTTCCATCGAGTATTCTTGGCTCCCTTGTCAAATATTAGTTGACTGTATATGCATGGATTTATTTCTGGGTTCTCTATTCTGTTCCATTGGTCTTTGTGTCCGTTTTTATGCCAATACCATACATACTTTTTTTTATGACCTAAATCTTAAGCCACATTTAGGTTAGGAACTAGAAAGATGATACGAATATGATAAATGTTTTCTCAGACACCTTAAAATTAATATCTTTTTCTGTGATGACTTGGTCATTAGAGATAACATTTTTCTTTGAGCTTTCCATATTGTGCTAATGTGAACATTCCAGTAAAATGCTAAATCATCACTCATTAAAAATATTTCCGAAGAGCCAGAAATAAGTAGCTTTTTTTCTCAAATGCCTAGATTATATTGGGCATTATGACATTTGGAATTTTAGTTAGGACACTGCATGTAGTATTCTTATCCTTTGCAGTAAGCCGAATACCTTTACTTAATCATGCTTAGGCCTAGTCAACAAAGAAAATGGAAGCCTCTTATAAAACTCTTTGTTATAAAGAAATTAAAACATAATCAAAGATACATAAAATAATACTAAACCCACATGTATGTGTCACCAACTTCAACAGTCATCAGCTCATGACCATTCTGGTTTCATCTATAGCCAATCCACGTCCATTGTGTTAATTTTGAAGGAAATCTCTGATATCATACGATTTTATCAATTATTCAGTTATCTCTAAAATGTAGGGACTTTAATTTAAAAAAATCATAATACCACTTTTGCCCTAAAACTTTCCTTAATATTATCAAATAGTCAGTGTTCAAATTTCTAATAAAGTGTCATTATTCTCTTTCAACAGGACCATCCATTATGATTGGTATATCTTTTAATCTTTACGTTTTCTTTGATGTTTCCCTGACCCACCTCTCTCCCTTCCTTGCAATTTGTTGGAAAAAAAAAAGCAGGTTCTAACAGAGTTTCTAACAGAGTTTCTGAGAGTGTGGATTTTGTTGACTGCATCTCTGTGGTGCAGTTGATATGATCCTTTGGCCTCCGTATTTCTTGCGAATTGATAGTTGAAGCTAGACACGTGATCATATTCAGGTTGGGATTTTTTATTTTGTTTTTATGGCAAGAGTACTTAAAGGGGGGTTAGTTTTCTTCCTGTTGGAAGTATATAGTACCTGTTTATTTCTCTATGTGATGTTGCAGCTAGAGCCTAGAGCTCTAGAACCGTCAATTAGGAGTTGCAAAAGGTGATATCCTAATTTTATCATTTTTTCTTCATTTATTATTTGGAATATAAAAATATTTCATATTCTTTATAGAAGTAAAGAAAAAGTTCTTCATATTGGCTAGAGTTTATGTGGTGATTGGTTTGTATAGGAGAGGTAGGATGTACGTTTAATTCTTTTCCTTCATTTACCACTGAAAAATTTTTTTTTAGAATCCTCTGGTGCTGGAGAGTGACTTTTTATTTTTAAGACTGGCAGCTTTTAAGTTCTTCTATCCTTTCAATTCAGAATTTTTATCGGGTTGTGTCTAGTATGTTGATTCCTCACCCTCCCCCCCCCCCCCATCAATGCCTGGAACTTGAACCCTTTGTATCTTCTGTCTCATGCCTTTCTGCAGTCATGGGATAGTTCCTGTTTGTTGAATCATTGCCTTTGCTCAGTCTCTTTCTCCCCCTCACTTTAGCTGTTACCGTTAACGTTTGTTCTGCATCTGATTCTTTGCTCCACATGATCTTACGCACATGAGTTCTGCCTCTTTGTAGTTTTGCTCTATGTTTCTAAATACTTCTACTTCTTGAGACCATTAATTTGGTTTCAACAATGTCCATTCAGTTCTTCAATTAAGCTGTTGAGTTTTTTTCTTAGTCTTTATAAGGCATATATTTAGCTCTAAGACTCTGCTTAAATGTACTCAATTATATATTTATTATAATTGTGTGTGTATATGTATATTTGTTGTTGTTGAGGCTGTTGTCCATCACCTTTGACAGTTTTGTTCCACTAGGAGCCACCTGTTCTGGGTTTTCTGTTTGTTCTTCATTACTTTAGCCTACTAGGTATATTGTTATTTTCCTTTGTTTAACTTATACTTCTTTTTACCCTTGTAGCTCAAGTTCAATAGTGAATATATATCTTAAGTGGTAAATGTTGGGAGGTACATGAGTCTCAGCCTTCTGGGCCTTCCTAAAGGAGGAAGGATTCAGCTAAGTAAGTTGTCCATCTCCATTGTGACTTCTTAGAGGCTGGGAGACCGGTAGGAATTTCAGAATACACAGGTTGGTATTGCTCTTTTTCTTGGGGGGGTCTACCAGTTTCTAATGGTAAGGTTCTTTCCCAAGAACTGGGACATTCCTATCTTTGTCCTAGGGTTTTTTGCTCAGACGAGGGCCTCCTTTCTCTTGGGGGTAGAGAAAGTATGCCACCTCTTTTTATCTGGATTCTAAGACCTCTACCGACCCATCCTTCTGACCCATTTGGATGCTGGATTTTAGTAACTGCTCAAGGAGAGGTAATTGGTATTTGGTTTGGATTTGGGAAGGGAAGACTGCAAGGATGCAAACTACCATTTTTCCTTTGAGCTACCCTATGACCCAGCGATAGCACTATTGGGTATTTACCCTAAAGATACAAATGTAGTGATCTGAAGGGCACATGCACCTGAATGTTTATAGCAGCAATGTCCACAATAGCTAAACTATGGAAAGAACCTAGATGTCCATCAACAGATGAATGGATAAAGAAGATGTGGTATATATATACAATGGAATACTATGCAGCCATCAAGAGAAACGAAATCTTGTTATTTGCAATGAAGTGGATGGAACTAGAGGGTATTATGCTACGCGAAATAAGTCAGTCAGAGAAAGACAATTATCACATGATCTCTCTGATAATGAAGAATTTGAGAGGCAGGGCAGGGGTTGTGGGAGAGGGTGGGGGAGAAATGAAACAAGATGGGATGGGGAAGGAGATAAACCATAAGAGACTCCTAAACTCACGAAACAGACTGAGGGTGGCTGGGAGCTAGGGGGGTAGGGATGGGGTGGCTGGGTTATGGACGTTGGGGAGGGTGTGTGCTATGGTGGGTGCTGTGAAATGTGTAAGCCTGACGATTCACAGACTTGTTACCTGGGACAAATAATACATTATATGTTAATTTAAAAAAAAGAAATAAAAAAACTACCATTTTTCCTAACCTCCTTGGAAATCTCTAATTAGACATTTTCAGAGTGTATGAGCATACTATAAAAATCTTTTAGGTGAAGGATTGCAACAAATACCTGAAAAATAGTAAGTATTGAATTCCCAGATATCTGGTTAACCCTCTAATGCCTTCAAGCCTTGGCTCAAGCCTCACCTTCTCAGTATGCCTACCCTGACCACCCAATTTATATTGTAATTTTCATGCCCTGTCTTTACACTCCTATTCCCCTTACCCTGCTTTATTGTTTCCCTACCTTCTGTACTTCCCTATATACTAATTTACTTATTATGTTTAGTTATTACTTATTATGTTAAATGATGTGCCTAGAGCATTTGACACCCAGATTGGATAACTTTTTAACACTCCACTCCCTAAATGATGACGTTATTTTCATGAAATTTCCACAAATGAAATCATTCATTATATAGATAGTAAATTCTTTTATTGAGCTTCATTATTATAATCATGGCAGTAAAATAAATAAGAAAAGGGAAATACACACGATAGCACAAGGCAGGAAAAAAGCGCAACTCTTTAGCCGATTGTTTTTATATCTAGTTAACTTCTGAACTTTGATTCTTTGCTTAGAGGCTGATATTTTATATAATTACTCACCCACAAACTAACAAGTGGTTAAAAAACCTGAATCTCCCAATGATACAATTTAGGCAACTAATGATAAAATTACTGTTTTATTCTCTTCTTTTGTTCTTTAGTTTGAAACATTTAATAATTTTAAAATAATGTTAAAGATACTGTTCAAGTTTAGTAAAATATTTTGAGGGTGAACTAAAATTTGCACTTAAACAAAAATGTTCCATCTTGTGCTTGCACTCTTGTTTCATTGTTTAAAATTTTAAACACAAATATAAATACCAACAGGTCCCATACAATGACAGCATTGGAATAACTCAAATCTGTTTGTCTTTATAATCCCTGTGCTATCATTGTTTATTTTGAATCTAGTTTAAATGCAGAAGAATGTAGTACCACAGGATTGAAGTGAACTACAACCTAAGAAAGGGTTGGAGACAATTTTGCATTGAGCAAACTTGGAAGTATGTCAAATCTTTGTGAGCTATTCTTAAAAAAGATGCATGTGGTTAAGTATGCATATATGTGGGCCAACGTTATAATTGGGAATTTCCCAAATGAATGTGTGAAAAGCAAAGTTTATTAAGGAATAAATACTAAAAATCCGATAATTTGAAGCTTACATATGTTTCATTCAAACTTAGCAGTAACTGTAGCAGTTGTTTAGAACTAAGACCAACAAAAGACTTTTTCAGGGAGGGGTAGTTTATCAGTGACATTGGTAAGAGTTGTGGGCACATGGTGATAGTAAAAATTAGATTGCTTGTTAGTCTGTTTGACTATTGTATATAAATTTTTGACTCAGCATTCCCTTATTGACTGAACCAGGGTTGACTGCTCTCAACATCCCACACTTAGAATGCCACTAATTATATTTGTTTACTGTAGTCTGTATCCTTGCTCTGCATTAGCTCCATGAGGGCAGCTAATATTTTGTTCAGTTATGCCTCCTGTCTAAAAAATGCTTGGAATCTAGTAGGTGCTGAATAAATATTTGTTGAATGAACAAATGAATGAATGACACTCAAGGTCAGGGACATTCCTTTCTATGTTTTTTTTTTTCCTTTCCCAAATATTTATAAAATAAATCACTGTATAGTGGTTACTTTATTAATGTTAACTGACTGAAATGCTTGATATGTGGTGTCTTTAATCTCTACAAAAGAATTTAGAATTTTGATTATTGCTGCTATAACAAATTGCCACAAACTTACTTGCTTAAGACAATTCAAACTTACTAGCTTATAGTTCTGGCAGTCAGAAGCCTGAAATACATCTTAAGAGGGCTAAAATCAAGGTGTCAGCAGGGATGCATTCCTTCGGGAGGCTCAAGGGGAGTATGTTTCTGCCTGTTCCAGCCTCTAGAGGCTGCCTGAATGCCTTGCCTTATACTAATACCTTCCATCTTCAAAGCAGTCACATTTCCTATTCTGATTCTTCTGCCTCCCTCTTTCCCTTGTAAGAACCCTTGTGATTATATTGGGCTCACCTGGATAATCCAGGCTACTCTCCCATCTCAAGATCCTTAACCTGAATTACTTCTGCAAAGTCCCCTTTGCCATGTAAGATAGATCCACGTGTTCCAGGGATTAGGACATGGAAATCTTTGAGGGACCATTATTCTGCCTACTTCAGTATCTTACCCATACTAAATGTTCCTATCCGTGAACAAAATATCTTTCTCCATATATTTATGTGTTCTTAAATTTCTGTCAATTTTCAGTGTGCAGATCTTTCACTTTTTGGTTATATTTATCCCTAAGTATTTCATTTTTTTTTAGTATTTCATATTTTTGATACTGTTACATAAGTTTTGATATTTTCAAAATTTCAAATTCTAATTGTTTTTTTCTAGTTTGTATAAATTTCATTTTCATTTATTGCTCTTATATCCTGCAACCTTTCTAAAATTCATTTATTCTAGGAAAATCAGATTTTCTACACAAATGATCATGTTGTCTGAATTAATATAGTTTTACTTCTTTCTTTTATTTCTTTTTCTTGCCTGATTACAATGGTTGGAACCTCCAGGATAATGTTGATAGGAGTGGTGAGAGCTAACACTGTTGGGTTGCTCTTTATCTTAGAAAGCTTTCTGTCTTTCCTACTAACTGTAGGTTTTTCATAGATGCCCTTCCTCAGCTGAAGGAAGTTCCTTCTATTCCTGGTTTACTGAGTTTTTAAATCTGGAATGGATGTTGGTTTGTGTCAAATGGTTTTTCTATATTTTCTCATTATTGAGGTGATTATATGGCTTTTCTTTTTTAGTTTATTAACATGGTGAATTATATTCAGTTCAAAATACTTGCTAATTTCTCCTTTAATTTCTTATTTACCCATGGGTTATTTAGAAGTGTATTACTTAGTTTCAAAATATTTGGGGATTTTTTTTTTTTTTTAGAGATCTGTCTGTTATTGATTTCTAATTTAATTTTAATTTTAAGAGAACATACTTAAACATTTACTAAGATTTGTTTTATGGCCCAGAATTTTGTCTGTTTTGGTAAATTCTCTGTATATACGAGAAGAATGTGTATTTTGCTGGTATTAGGTGAAGTGTTCTATAAATGTCAGTGAGGTTATGTTGGTTGATCCTGTTCTTCAAAATTACTGTATATTTAGTGATTTTCCATGTACTTGTTCTGTCAGTTATTGAGAGGGGGTATTGACAGCTCTGACTATAATTGTGGATTTGTCTATTTCCTTCTATAGTTCTATCAATTATTGCTTCATGTATTTTTAAGCTCTGTCATTGGGGACATAAATGTTTAGGATAATTATGTCTCTTGATTAACCTACCCCTTTATCACTATGAAATGACCATCTTTATATCTTTTGATACTCTTGCCTAATGTTAATATACATACTCTAACATTCTTTGACTAGTATTTGTATGGTATATATTTTTCCCACTCTTATTTTTAACCCATTTATATTTTTATATTTAAAATGCATTTCTTATAGGCAGCATATAGTCGCACCTTATCTCTTTGTCCTATTGTTAGATTTCCTTTTATTGGGGATATTTAAGCCATTTACACTTAATGCAGTCATTGATAGGGTTGGGCAAAAAGTGAAAGCTAACACTGTTGGCTTGTTCTTTTTTTTTTTTTTTTTTTTAAGATTTTATTTATTTATTTGAGAGACAGAGAAAGTGAGAGAGAGCACGAGTGGAGAGAAGGTTAGAGGAAGAAGCAGACTCCCCATGGAGCTGGGAGCCCGATGTGAGACTCGATCCCGGAACTCAAGGATCATGACCTGAGCCGAAGGCAGTTGCTCAACCAACTGAGCCACCCAGGCGCCCCTGGCTTGCTCTTTATCTTAGAAAGCTTTCTGTCTTTCCTACTAACTGTAGGTTTTTCATAGATGCCCTTCCTCATCTCATGGAAGTTCCTTCTATTCCTGGTTTACTGAGTTCTTCTCAGTAAAAGAGATCTTTTACAAATGGATCTTACTATTTGTTTTATATGTGTCCCATCTGTTCTTTGTTCCTTATTTATTTTTATTCTGCCTTTTAGATTGAGTATTGTTTATAATCCCATTTATCAATTACCTTTTAAAGAAGATAGGTAAACAGATAAGTAAATACAAAGTAACAAAAGTGGAAAGAACTGTGGAGGAAAGCAAAGCTGAAAAAATGAATAGGCGCGATCTGGCTTGGTAATGAGAGGAATTGGTGGCAGGTTTTAGTAGGATGGTCAGGAAAGGTGTCATCTGAAAAGGTGACATTTAAGCAAAGACCTGAAGAAAATGGAGTGAATCATGTGAATGTAAGAGAAGAGAATTTCAGATAAAACAGGATTGTAAAAACCCTGAGGTTTATCATCATGAATTTGCCTCATGGGTTCAAGGAGCAGCAAGGAGGCCATGTGAATAGAGCAGAGTACACAAGGGGGTCATGAGAGCAGAGGGGCAATGGAAGCTGAGTTGTAGGATACTTTGCATGAATTTCTGAATGAGATGTTGGGCTTTGAGTTGGCGGGCTTTGAGCTGGAAATGACATGATCTAATTTAGGTTTAAAAGGATGACTCTAGGGGCACCTGGGTGGCTCAGTGGGTTGAAGCCTCTGCCTTCGGCTCGGGTCATGATCTCAGGGTCCTGGGATCAAGCCCCGCATCGGGCTCTCTGCTCAGTGGGGAGCCTGCTTCCCCCCCTCTCTCTGCCTGCCTCTCTGCCTACTTGTGATCTCTCTGTCAAATAAATAAAATCTTAAAAAAAAAAAAAAAAAGGATGACTCTAGCTGCTATATTGAGAATAAACTGTGGGGAGGGGGAGCAAGAACACAAAGGGAAAGCCAGTGAGGAGATTTTCATAATAATCCAACTAGATATGATAGCTTAGACCATACTTGTAAGAAATGGTTAGATTCTGAGTATTTTGAAGGTAGACATGAAGGATGTGCTAATGGATTAGATATGGGTATGAGGAAAGGAGAAGGGTTCAAGAATGATTCCGCAGCTGGCCTAAGGAAATGAAAGGATGGATGTATATTCTCTGATGTGGAATCTGTATTCCTATAACAGCCTGGCACATGGTAGGTGCTTTGTATTAGGAAAGGCAGTTTTGTGCATGTGGTCTTTCAGCTCCTCTTGGCCAAGACCATAAGAATGGGCCTGAAGCCCAGAACACTTCCTTTACCGAGAGATAGAGACCTCACATCCTGTGCTCCTTTCTTCTGCTTATGTATCATATGGCACCTGGCCAGCCCCACGGCCATATCTGTCCTGTTGGGGGAAGGAATGGAGTCCTTCTGCTATAGCACAAGAGCAGGGAGCACAGGCCAGCTGCTCTGTGTGGCTGCCAAGAGGGACCTGCTCTCTGCCATGCAGGGGCAACTGACTCCCACTAGTGATACCAATCTTGCTCTGTTTCTTCCCTATGTGAGTAAAGTGCTGTTCCATTCAGACTTGAGTGTTGTGTTTTCCACAGTGACTCCAGTACCAAGATGCAGTGAGCAGAAATGTTTGAATTTCTACTCCTGGTGATAGGCAACAGATGTCACTTGCTCAAGACTTTGTAAATATTGAATGAATAAATGAGTAAATGGGAAGGTTTGGACTTCAAGTTAGGGGCTATTAATTTTGAAATGCCTATTGGGCCTTTAAGTGGAGATGATGAGTGGGCAATTAGATGTAGCAGTTCGGAGAGCAGGGGAGAAGTCTGCTGGGATTCTTATGGAGGTCATTAGTTACCACATGAAAAAATCATAAAATAATTTGGAAAGAATTGGTGTCTCCATAATGAGTGTTTCTAGCCAACAAAAGACATATATAAAAATGTCCATAATAGCATTATTTTTGGTCAACCTAAATTGGACAAACAATATTCATCAATAAAAGAATGAAATAATAAATTGTGGTGTCGTTGTAGAATGGAATTCTATAACACTGAAAACAAATGAACTTAGGTATGTGCAACAACACTGATGAAGCCAGACAGAGAAGAATTCTATGATTCCATTCATACAAATAAGGCTAAACTATGGTGTTAGAAATCAGGCTATCGTAGGGGGAGGAGGGAGCAGGTAGTGATTGGGAGACAGCACCAGGGAACCTTCTGGAAGGCTAGCAGTGTTTTCTGTTTCTTCACCTGGGTGGTGATTATTATACGTTTGTTTTATCACCATTCATTGAGTTATATATTTAAGTGTTGGATACTTCTTGGGATATTTTTGGGATATATAGTACATTTCTAAAAAATAAACTGTCATGTTAAAATATTGCCTCTCAAAGAATTTGTTGGCCAGGCTCTAATTTTGAAAGCTGTGCTTGACTCCTAGCTATCCTTGTGATTTTAAGTGGTCATGAAGCATTCAAGATAATCCATTTATTTTTTTTAAGATAATCCATTTAAACTGTGGTGGGAAGAATATCATACAAATAACTGAGTTCCTAATACTGGAAAAGAGGTGCAGTAATAACCACCAAAGTGCAGAGTTTACCATACCTTACTTGACATCTAAAATACCATTTTTTTTAAGGTTGGAATTTAAAGTGAATTAGAGAAAACTCAGTAGGAAATCTTAAGTTTAAATATAGCATTAAAGCTATAAACCCCACAGATGAAACTATGAAAACATTATTTCTCAAAAGAATGTAGTAACCTTATAAAGATATGCTTCAGTTAGGTATGTATTCATTGTTTTGAGCTTTGAGCATTGAGGTAAATCCATAATTTCATTTTAATATTTATACAAGGATGTTTACCTTTCAATGTATTAAAGCCACCTGTATATACAGGGTAGTCACTTAAGACCCAAATCCTACTCTTCTATATCTATCAATCATTTTGATTTCATTGCCTCAACTCCCCTCTGAAATTATAGGCCAAATCTAGTAAGATAAAATATAATGAGAATAAATGCAAGGTCTTAGTTACATTTAGGTTCAGATAAAGAATGTGAAGGAATGATTTACCAACATACTTGATGAAGTTTCAAGAGGTTTTGTTGATACCAGATCATTCTTCAAATGGGACTACCCCCTCAAAAGCTTAATGTGATTGTAGGCTATACTGCAAGTAATGGGAGATAGACCACACCTAGCACATTATGGTCAGTTTGAGGCACTGTATTTTAAGAGTGACATAGACAAATGAAAGCCCCAGGTTTTGAGAGGTTGTAAAAATGGATTTATATGACTGAAGAAACTAGTACTCTGAAGTCTCACAGCAACCCTGGAAGGCATTATCCCCATTTTACAGAAAGGAAACTGAGGCTCAAGGATAATTGATGACCTACTAAAATGTTACTGAAAAGTGGTTAGCTCAGGGCTCACCCTCTTTATTTTTAAACTAGTATTCTTTTCATTTCAAAATATTTGTTTTAGTAGTATTTTTTAAAAGCTGGTTGTTAGCCCCTATAGAGGAGAAACTTGAAACTATAAGTGAATGATTACAGATTAAGTGGAAGGAAAGGGACACATTCTGAGTAAGAAGAATAGTGTGAAAAGATATACGTTTACTAGTATTACAGAAATATATTGTCTTACCCACATTTCTCTCACTCTCTTCTTTTTCAAGGTTTTTGACTCCAATGAAGAATCTGGGTATCTTGTTCTCACCATCGTTATATCAGGCCATTTCTTCATTTCCCAAGGACAGACACTTCTGGTAGGTTTTATGCATATAGTTTAATATGCAAATATTTTTTTTATCTTTGTAGCTTTACATTAATTTTTGTACCCTCAAGCTTCTCCAGGGTCACCAGAAATTCATCATGTTCAAAAATTAAGCATTTATCAAATGTTCTGTAGCAGTAGGAAATACAAAAAATCTACTGAATATTGCCTGGCCGAAAGGGGTTTATGGCTCTGTTTTGGGAGTCAAAGTGGATCAAAGGATTGAGATTAACCAGTATTATAAAAGGATTCTTAACTGGGAAAATTGGGTTGAGACGGGCTAAATTTATAGAGAAATGTGTGGAGGGTTTTTCAGAGAGGGTAAAGAACATAAGCAGAGGGATAGATTTGAGGAAGTAGCTAGAAGGAAACTTGAAGCATGCTATTATTAACTTCCATGGCCCTCTATAAAACTAATTTTATAAAGGGGCATTGTTCTTTAATCTGAACTTGTACACACACATGTTGTAGGAAATTTTTGAAATGAAGAAGTAAATAAAGGAGAAAGTAACAGTCATTTTGCTTGAAAGTTTAGGTTTGAATTGGTATTTAGAAACAAAATGAAAAAACAAGACAACTTCCAGGCAAAGAATTATAAAAGAAAGAAATGGAACAGAAGAGTATTACAGCATTTGCCTGTGAATGATATCTGTATAGACATAATAAATTCATACAAATATTTACTGCATATCAACATAGGCATAATTTATTCACTTAACAGATATTTATTGAGCAATTTTTATGTGCTAGGCATTGTGCTAGATGCTAGGGATATAGCAGTAAACAGCAGAGACATAAATCCTTATCATTGTGGAATGTCATTCCAGGTGGAGAAAAACATCATGAACAAATAGGTCAAATACATTTAAAAGATATGAATTTTTGGTGAATCTCTAACACATTCTGTTAGGATGGCAGCATCCCATAGTTGTACATTGCATTGATTCATCTCTCCACGGGGTGACTTGCAAGGTCCTGTTCGTGTTCCTTGTGATTTTTAAAACTGCAGCAATGGTTGTATCATTTTTGCTCTATTTGCCCAGTTAGGGCTTGTATTAGTTGCAGAGGATAAGATGTCTTCTTCAGGTTCTAATGAAGAATATTTCAGATGCTGGACTGGGGCATGTCTAGCCCACAGCTAGTTCTCCTCTGTCAGTATTGTGGGTCTTTGCTGAATAATGACATTAAGGCAATTTGGCTTCCATAGACAGGGGTCCACCCTGTGCTTTGTCTGCTTCATCTGTTTGGACCAGTGGTAAATGTTGTTACAAACTGATAGAGGTTTCTTCTTTATCATACATGAAATGATTTTTGCAATGCAGTTACAAAACTAAGTTTATCAAATTCCACAGACCCACAACTGAAAATACAATGGTAACTCTACAATTTGTTGCCTGTTGCATATACATATATACTTTATATATTGGATAATACATTAAAAAAAAAATTCTGAGTAGAGCTCATACCGAGTATGGGGCTTAAACTCATGACCCTGAGATCAATCAAGAGTCCTGTGCCGTACTGACTGAACCAGCAAGGCTCGGTAATACTTTTAAAAAATCTTTTTTAAACACTTTTTTTTAAAGATTTTATTTATTTATTTGACAGAGAGAGATCACAAGTAGGCAGGGAGGCAGGCAGAGAGAGAGGAGGAAGCAGGCTCCCTGCTGAGCAGAATCGGATATGGGGCTCAATCCCAGGACCCCGAGACCATGACCTGAGCCGAGGGGCAGAGGGAGAGAGAATCTTAAGCAGGCTCCGTGACCAGCACGGAGTCTGATGCAGGGCTCAATCTCACAATCTTGAGGTCATGACCTGAGCTGGAATCAAGAGTTGGATGCTTAACCAACTGAGCTAGCTACCCAGGTGCCCCTGATGTGTTTTGATAAATGAATATGGTTGTGTAACCATCACTACAATCATGATATAGAACATTCCAATTAATCCCAGAAGTTTCCTCGTACCACTTGTAGTCAGTCCCCTCTGCCTACCCGCGGATCTGTTTTCTCTTGCCATTGTTTTCCTTTTCTAAAATTTCATGTAAATGAAATCCTATAATATGTAGTCTTTTGTGTCTGGCTTTTCCACTTAGCATAATGCTTTTGAATCATCCATATTCGTTCCTTTTCATTACTGAATAGTATTCACTTGTCTATGTAAACCACATTAGCTTATCCGTTCACCTTTTGATAGACATTTGGGTTTTTCCATTTTGGGGGGTTACTATGAATGATCCTGGAATAGCCATTTATATAAAGCCTTTGTATGAATGTATGCTTTCATTTTCCTTTGCTAAATTCCCAAGAGACGAACTGTCACCCAGTCATTTGGGTGACTGGTATTTGGTACATCTGTATTTATAAGAAACTACACAGCTGGTTTTCAAAGTGGCCTTCCCACACTGTGTGTGAAGGATCCCGTTGTTCCATGTCCTTACCAACACTTGGTATTGTCAGTCTTAAGTTTAACTGTTCTAATGGGTCTAGTGGTATCTCATGGTAGTTTTAATTTGCATTCCTGTAGTGACTAGTGACATTGAACAACTTTTTGTGTGTTGACAGGTATACCTTAGAGGTATTGCAGGTTAAAACCTGCCAAATGTGTTATTAAGCCATATAATAAAATGAATATCACAATGTGTTGAATCAAATGCATGTTTTGGTTCCCAGTGTATATATAAGTTACGTTTACCCTACACTGTGGTCTGTCAAGTGTGCCATAGCATTATGTTTAAAAAAACAGTGTACATACCTTAATTAAGCAATACTCTATGGCTAAAAGATACTTACCACAATCTGAGTCTTCGGTGAGTCATAATCTTTTTCCTGGTTGTGGGGGAGTCTTGCCTCTTTGCTGGCTGCTGACACATCCGGGTGGTAATTGCTGAAGCTTGGGGTGGCTGTGGCAATTTCTTAAACAGCAGTGAACTTCGCTGCATTGATGGACTCTTCCTTTTACCAACAACTTCTCTGCAGCATGTGATGCCGTTTGAGAGCATTTTCTCCACAGTAGAACTCCTTTCAGAATTGGAGCTGATCTTCTCAAACTCTGCTGCTGCTCTATCGACTAAGCTTGTGTCATATTCTAAATCCTTTGTTATCGTTTCAACAATCTGCACAGCATCTTCTCCAGGAGCAGTTTCCATCGCAAGAAACCACCTTCTTTGCTCACCCATAAGAAGCAACTCCTCATCTCTTCTATCATGAGATTGCCGCAATTCAGTCCCATCTTCAGGCTCCACTCCTAATTCTAGTTCTCTTGCTATTTCCCCCACAACTGCTGTTACTTCCTCCACTCAAGTCTGGGACCCCTCAAAGTCCTCCATGTGGACTGGAATCCACTCCTGTTAATGTTGATGCTTTTGACCTCTTCCCTTCAATCAGAAATTTCTGAATGGTTCTTAGAATGGTTAATTCTTTCCAGAAGGTTTTCAGTTTACTTTGCCCAGATCCATCAGAAGATGAATCCGTCAGAAGAATCTCTAGCTAATGGAGCTATGGCCTTATGCAATGTATTTCTTTTCTTTTTTTTTTTTTAAGATTTTATTTATTTATTTGACAGAGAGATCACAGGTAGACAGAGACGCAGGGAGAGAGAGAGAGAAGGGGAAGCAGGCTTCCCATTGAGCAGAGAGTCCGATGCGGGGCTCGATCCCAGCACCCCGAGATCATGACCTGAGCCGAAGGCAGAGGCTTTAACCCACTGAGCCACCCAAGAAATACATACATCCTATGCAATGTATTTCTTAAACAAAACTTGAAACTCAGGATGACTCCTTGATCCGTGGGCTGCAGAATGGCTGTTGTGTTTGCAGGCATGAAAACAACATTCATCTCATTATATGTCTCCATCAGAGCTCTTGAGTGCCCAGGTGCATTGTCAGTTAGCAGTAATATTTTGAAAGGAATCTCTCTGAGCAGTAGGTCTCAATAATGAGCTTAAAATATTTAGCAAACCGTGTTGTAAAAAGATGTGCTATCATCCAGACTTTGTTGTTCCATTTATAGAACCAGGTAAAGTAGCTTTACCATAATTCTGAAGGACCCTAGGGTTTTTGGAATGGTAAATGAGCATCAACTTCAACTTCAAGTCATTAGTTGCATTAGCCCCTAACAGGAGAGCCAGCCTGTCCTTTGAAGCTTTGAGGCCAGGCATGGACTTTTCCTCTCTAGCTGTGGAAGTCTGACAGGGCATCTTCTCCTAATATAAGGCTGTTTCATCTACGCTGAAAATCTGTTGTTTACTGTAGCCACCTTCATTATGATCTGCTTCGTTATTATCTATTATAGCCTGCTGCTTCACCTTGCACTTTTATGTTATGGAGACGGCTTCTTCCCTTACCCCTCCTTATCCAGCCTTGCTGGCTTCAGACTTTTCTTCTGCAGCTTCCTCACCTATCACAGCCTTCACAAAGTTCGAGAGAGTTAGGGCCTTGCTCTGGATTAGGCTTTGGCTTCAGGGAACGCCATGGCTGGTTTGATCTTCTATCCAGACTGCTGAAGCTTTCTCCATATCAGCAGGAAGACTGGTTTGCTTTTGAATCGTTCATGTGTTCACTGGAGTAGGAATAGCGCTGTTAATTTCTTTCAAGAACTTTTCCTGTGCATTCATGACCTGGCTGACTTGTTTGGGTAGCTCTCAGCCTATCCCATCTTTCAACATGACTTTCTCACTAAGCTTAATCAGTTTTAGCTTTTGATTCAGAGTGAGAGACATATGACTCTTTCTTTCATGTTGAACACTTAGAGGCCACTTCTTTCTTTTTTTTTTTTAGAATTTTATTTATTTATTTGACAGAGAGGGGGGAGAGAGAGAGAGAGAGGGAGAAAGCGCCTGGACACAAATAAGCAGCAGGCAGAAGCAGGCTCCCCACTGAGCAAGGAGCCCAACGTGGAACTCAGATCCCAGGACCCTGGGATCATGACCGGAGCTGAAATCAGATGCTTAACTGACTGAGCCACCCAGGCGTCCCTAGAGTCCTTTTCACTGTGAGGTTATTACTTGGCCTAATTTCAGTATTGTTGTGTTGCAGGGCACAGGGAGACCCAAGGAGAGGGAGAGAGTTGGGGGAATGTTTGGTCAGCAGAGCAGTCGGACCACACGCAACATTTATTAGTTTGCCGTCTCAGATGCGTGTGGCTCGTGACCCCCGGAAACAATTAGAGTAGTAATGACTGATCACAGATCACCCTAACAATTACAGGAATAATGAAATAATTTGAAATATTGTGAGAATTACCAAAACATGACACAAAGACACGAAGTGAGCATATGCTGTTGGAAAAATGTCACCAATAGATTTGCTTTGGACTGGCTTGTCTCAAACCTTCTATTTGTAGAAACAACAGTATACGAGAAGCAAAAAAGCTAAGTATTGCACAAAACAAAGTGTGATAAAATGACATATTCTTGTGTTTTCCTGTATTTGCTCTTTGTATGTCTTATTAGTTGTGCCTGTTTTTATATTTTAAGCATTTTTAATTGGAGTTGTCTTTTTATATTTGAATTATAAGAGTTCTTCTGATTGCAACTCTTTTATCAGAAATATGTTCTGCAGATATATCTCTCAATCTGTGGCTTACTTTTTTGTTTCTTATCAGTCTTTTGAAGAGCAGAAGCCTAAAATTTTGATAAAGTCCCTTTTATTTCTGTAAGTTCATGCTTTTTAATGCTGTTTTGGAAATTTTTGTCAACTCCAAGATTGCAATAATATTTTTTCTGTTTTGGAAATTTTGAAGTTTTAGCTCTTACATTTAGACCTATGGTCCATTATGAATTTTTAGTATTATTTAACAATACTAATATTTATTATTTTGCATAGAGCCCCTTCTTCCCCTTGATTAAGGCTATGTGGTATTGAGAAAAATTACTATGTTATGAAATATCATGGATCTTAAGGAATCTACTTCTGGATCCACTGAGTTAGTTTTTAATGTATGTTAAACTCTCACCATAGGTGAGAGTTAAGGGTCAGGGTTAATTTTTTTGCAGGTAGAATGTTCCAGCGCCATTTGTTGAAAAGGCTAACCTTTTCTCATTGATTTACCTTGGTACCTTTGTGAAAATCAATTTGATATGTATGTGTGGGTATATTTCTGGGCTCTCTTTTCTGTTCTTTTGACATATATGTCTATCCTTACTCCAGGAAGAGACTGTCATGATTACTTCAGCTTTGTTGTAATTTTTGAAGCAGGTAATATAATCCTCCAAATTTGTTCTTCTTCAGAGTTGTTCTGGCTGTTTTAGGTTATTTGCATTTTGATATAAATTTTAGAATCAACTTTCCTACCCAAAAAAAACCCCCTGCTGGGGTTTTGACTATGATTGCTTTGAATCTGTAAATCATTTGGGTGAAAATTGACATCTTAATGTTGAATCTTCTGACCTGTGAACATGTTATAAATATTTATATCCATCATTTCATTTGCTTATATAGTTTTCCTCAGCAGTGTTTTGAAGTTTTCACAATAGATCTTTTTTCTCATTTATTTATTTTATTATGTTCAGTTAGCCAACATATTGTATATCATTAGTTTTTTTTATTTTCTTTTTTCAGTGTTAAAAAATTAATTGTTCATGCACCATACCCAGTGCTCCATGCAATACATGCCCTCCTCAATACCCACCACCAGGCTCGCCCAACCCCCCATCCCCTTCCCTCCATAACCCTCAGTTTGTTGCTCAGAGTCCACAGTCTCTCATGGTTCATCTCCCCCTCCAATTTCCCCCTATTTACCCTTCCTTTCCTTCTCACAACGCTCTCCATGTTTTTCCTTAAGCTTCACATGTAAGTGAGAACATAAGATAATTGACTCTCTCTGCTTGACTTATTTCACTCAGCATAATCTTTTCCAGTCCTGTCCATGTTGATTAAAAAGTTGGGTATTCATCCTTTCTGATCGAGGGAAAATATTCCATTGCATATATGGACCACATCTTCTTTACCCATTCATCTGTTGAAGGGCATCTTGGCTCTTTCCACAGTTTGGCTATTGTGGCCATTGCTGCTATGAACATTGGGGTATATGTGGCCCTTCTTTGTACTGCGTCTGCTTTTTTGGGGTAAATACCCAGTAGTGGAATTGCAGGGTCATGGGGTAACTCTATTTTTAATTTCTTCAGGAATCTCCACACTGTTTTCCAAAGTCGCTGCACTAACTCGCATTCTCACCAACAGTGGAAGAGGGTTCCCCTTTCTTCACATCCTCTCCAACATTTGTTGTTTACTGTCTTGTTGATTTTGGCCATTCTAAAATGGTTTTGATTTGAATTTCCCTGATGACTAAAGATGATGAACATTTTTTCATGTGTCTGTTAGCCATTTGTATGTCTTCTTTGGAGAAGTGTCTGTTCATGTCTTCTGCCCATTTTTTGATGTGATTATCTGTTTTGTGAGTGTTGAGTTTGAGGAGTTCTTTATATAGATCTTAGATATCAGACCTTCTGTCTGTAGTGTCATTTGCAAATATCTTCTCCCATTCCGTAGGTTGCCTGTTTGTTTTGTTGACTGTTTCCTTCTCTGTGCAGAAGCTTTTTATCTTGATGAAGTCCCAAAGGTTCCTTTTCGCTTTTGTTTCCTTTGCCTTTGGAGACATGTCCTGAAAGAAGTTGCTGTGGCTGATGTCAAAGAGGTTACTGCCTATGTTCTTCTCTAGGGTTTTGATAGATTCCTGCCTCACATTGAGGCCTTTTATCCATTTCAAGTTTATCTTCATGTATGGTATAAGAGAATGGTCAACTTTCGTTCTTCTACATATAGCTGCCCAATTTTCCCAGCACCATTTATTGAAGAGACTGTCTTTTTTCCACTGGATATTTTTGCCTGTTTTGTCAAAGATTATTTGACCATAGAGTTGCGGGTCCACATCCAGGCTCTCTATTCTGTTCCACTGGTCTACGTGTCTGTTTTTGTGCCAGTACCATGCTGTCTTGGTGATCACCGCTTTGTAGTAACGCTTGAAATCAGGCAATGTGATGTCCCCAGCTTTGTTTTTCTTTTTCAACATTTCCTTAGCAATTCGGGGTCTTTTCTGGTTCCATACAAATTTGGGGATTGTTTGTTCCAGCCCTTTGAAAAAAGCCGGTGGAATTTTGATCGGGATGGCATTGAGAGTATAGATTGCTCTGGGCAGTATAGGCATTTTAACAATGTTTATTCTTCCGATCCATGAGCATGGAATGCTTTTCCACCTTTTTGTGTCTTCTTCAATTTCTTTCATGAGTGTTCTATAGTTCCTCGAGTACAGATCCTTTACCTCTTTGGTTAGGTTTATTCCCAGGTAGGTATGTTATGGTTCTTGGTGCTGCAGTAAATGGAATCAATTCTCTAATTTCCCTTTCCATATTTTCATTGTTAGTGTATAGGAAAGCAACTGATTTCTGTTCATTGATTTTTGTATCCTGCCACATTACTGAATTGCTGTATGAGTTCTAGTAGTTTGGGGATGGAGCCTTTTGGGTTTTCCATATTAAGTATCATGTGATCTGTGAAGAGAGAGAGTTTGACTTCTTCGTTGCCAATTTGAATGCCTTTTATTTCTTTTTGTTGTCTGATTGCTGTCGCTAGGACTTCTAGTACTATGTTGAACAAGAGTGGTGAGAGTGGGCATCCTTGTCGTGTTCCTGATCTCAAAGGGAAGGCTGTCAGCCTTTTCACATTGAGAATGATATTTGCTGTGGGTTTTTCATAGGTAGATTTTATGATGCTGAGGAATATTCCTTCTATCCCTGCACTTTGAGGAGTTTTAATCAGAAACGGATGCTGTATTTTGCAAATGCTTTTTCTGCATCAATTGAGAGGACCATGTGTTCCTTCTCACTTCTCTTATTGATTTGTTCTATCACATGGATTGATTTGTGAATGTTGAACCACCCTTGCATCCCAGGGATAAATCCCACCTGGTCATGATGAATAATCTTTTTAATGTGCTGTTGGATCCTATTAACTAGGATCTTATTGAGAATATTGGCATCTATACTCAGCAGGGATATTGGTCTGAAATTCTCCTTTTTTCACAATAGATCAGAAATAGATCTTTCACAAAAGATTTTTTCACAATCTTTTTTCACAATAGATCACAATAGATCTCCTTTTTTCACAATAGACAGCACATATTTAACTGAATTTATCCTCAAATACTCCATAGTTCTTACGTTATTGTAAATAGGATTTTATAAATCTCTAATAGTGTGTAAAAGCACAACTGACTTTTTTTTATATTGACCTTATATTCTGTGGTGTTGCTGCACTCATTAGTTCTATAGTTTTTGTAGATATTTTTATAGAATTTTCCGTATACATGATCTGTTGTCTGTGAATACAGTCTTACATTCTTTTCAATCTACTCTACCCTGCCTCCCTTCCTTCTTCAGTTAGCCAACATATTGTATATCATTAGTTTTTTCTTTTCCCCCAGATGACACTGGCTAGGACATCCTTTACAATGTTGAATAGAAATGGTGAAAAATGATATCCTTGCCTGATCCTGATCTTAGGGAAAAGCAGTCTCTTCACCAGTTAGCACTAAGGTTTTTGTAGATACCCTTTACAAGACTGAGAAAGTTCCCTTCTATTCTGGTTTGCTGAGAATTTTAATCATGGATAAGAGTTGAATTTTGTTGAATGCTTTTTCTGCATCTACTGAGATGAATTTCCTTTTTTTTTTTCCAGTTGCATTGATTTAATACATTTTTTAAGATACTCAGTTCTTATTGAATCTACCTTTATTGCAAGAGTATTTGATTTTTAAAATAATGTACATGAAATTAAAAATGATTAAAAATAAGAAGGCATATTAAAAAATGTAACCCCTAAATTAAAGAACAATTTTTGTCAGTTCAGTTCATACAATTTATTCACGGTATTTTTTAGGTTCCATAAGAACCAACACATAGAAGAGCAAACAATTGGGAATTATAACATGTTTTAATTGCAATTTTATGTTGGTATTACATTTACACACCCTCCCCTTTCATGTTAATCTGGGTTGTGATATATTTTTAGAATTTTTCCCATAAAAGGTAGGGACATGATAGCTATGGAAAGTTTTAGCCACTTCCGTTTTTGTAAGAGAATCCAATTGTTGGCATGGATTAAAATGTGCTATATTTGTACTATCAAATCTTTGTGGAAGCTGCACAAAAAAGTCCTTTATTTCAGAGAAACTGATGGCTAGGACCTAGTAACAGTTCCCTCTGTGATAGGTTTTTGTAGAAATCCAAACAGGTCAACAAGGCTTTGGGCTTTTTGCTTGGACCTGGCAGCTATTTAAACATAATTCCTTTTAAACTTCATTATTTCTCTGATTGTCCCCTCCTATTGAGGCCCTTGGGAACTTAATATTTGAGATTAAATTTAGCTTGGTGTCCCGTAATACCATGAGTTTCCATTTTGCTTGTTCAGTTAGCACTTGCACTCATGTGATGATGTCACTGCCAGAGGGCTCCACGCATACCCAGCACTGGGCCATCCTCTTGTTGTTTCTTGCGGAGGGGTAGTATGGCAAGAAGGCCCTGTCCTCAGTCTCCCTTGGACTTCAGTTCAGCTGGCTTCCCCTTTCTGTTCTTGGCATTTTAAACAGATTCTCCCTTGCCTATTTTGGGCTTTTAAAATTTGTTTTTAATTGTGGTAAAATACACATAACATAAAACTTACCGTTTTAACTATTTTTAAGTGTATAGTTCACTGATAATAAGTACTCACCATATTGTGCAGCCAACACTACTATCCATCTCCAGAAGTCTTTTCATCTTGCAAAACTGAAGCTCTATACCCATTACATCCACTAAACAGTAGATCCCCACTTCCAGCCCAACACCTGGCAACAGCCATTCTGCTTTCTGTCTCTATGAATGTAACTACTCTAAGCACTGCATACAAGTGAAACCATACAGTAGTTGTCTCTCTGTGACTGGCTAATTTCACTTGGCATAATGTCCTCAAGGTTTATCCAGTTGAAACAGGTATCAGAATTTCCTTCCTTTTTGGGGCGCCTGGGTGGCTCAGTGGGTTAAAGCCTTTGCCTTTGGCTCAGGTCATGATCTCAGGGTCCTGGGATCGAGCCCGGCATCGGGCTCTCTGCTCAGCGGGGAGCCTGCTTCTCCCTCTCTCTCTGCCTGCCTCTCTGCCTACTTGTGATCTCTCTCTGTCAAATAAATAACATCTTTAAAAAATAAAAAAATAAAAAAAAAAGAATTTCCTTCCTTTTTAAAAGCTGAATAATATTCCATTGTATGTATTTACCACATTTTGTTTATTCATTTATCTATCACTAGACAAGGGTTGTTTCCACTTTTTGCTCACTGACTAATAGTGCTTATACACATGGTCCTGCTTTCAATTTTCGGGGGTGTATACCCAGAAGTGGGATTATTGGATCCTATAATAATTCTGTCTTAATTTTTTGAGGAACTGCAGTATTTTTTTCCACAGTGGATACACTATTTTACACTCCCACTAACACTGCACAAGGGTTCCAATTTCTCCACTAACACTTGTTAGTTTGTTGTTGTTTCTTTAGTTAAGGTATCACTGACATAACATTATATTAGTTTCAGGTGTATAACATAATTATTTGATATATGTGTACATCGCTAAATGATCACCGCACCATCTACTTAATGTCAATCTACTTATATGTCACCTTATATATATGTTGCAAAAAAATATTTTTGCTTGTGATGAGAATCAAGAGAAACTCTCTTAGCAACTATCAGATATACAATACAGTATTATTAACTGTAGTTACCACAGAGTACATTACATCTCCATGGCGTATTTCTTTTACAACTAGAATTTTGTTCCTTTTACCCCCTTCACCTCTCTCCCCCTCCCCCTGCCACTCCCAACAGTTTCTACTTCTGGCAGACACCAGTCTCTTCTATCAAGTGAGCTTGTTTTTGTTTTTAGATTCCACATATAAGTGAGGCCACATGGTGTTTGTCTTTCTCTGTCAGACTTATTTCACTGAGCATAGTGTCCTCTAGGTCCATCCATGTTATTGCAAATGACAAGATTCTTTTTTATGGCTGAATAATAGCCCATTGTGTGTATGTGTGAGAGAGAGGGACATTTTCTTCATCCATCCATCCACTGAATGGACACTTAGGGTATTTCCGTATGTTGGCTATTGTAAATAATGATGCAGTAAACATGGAGTGCAAATATCTTTTCGTTTTCTTCAGATCAAATAGCCAGAAGTAGAATTGCTGTATCATATGGTAGGTCTAGTTTTAATTTTTTGAGGATCCTCCACAGTGTTTTCCATAGAGACTATGTCAGTTTACATTCCCACCAATAGTGCACAAAGGTTCCCTTTTCTTCATGGTGTTGCCAACACTTGTAGTTTCTTGTCTTTTTGTTAATTGGCATTTTAACAGGTATAAGGTGATATTTCACTGTGGTTTTCATTTGCATGGCATATGATCGTTTTAATGTGTTGTTGAATTTAGTTTGCTAATATCTTGTTGAAGATTTTTGTATACATTTTTATCGTAGATGTGTTATTGGCTGATAATTTTCTTGTGGCATTCTTATCTGATTTTGGTATCAGGGTAATGCTGGCCTCATAAAATGAGTTTAGAAGCATTCCCTCTTCTGTTTTTTGGTTTTGTTTTTTGGAAGAGCTTGTGAAGGATTGGTACTAATTTGAATGATTGGTAGAATTCACTAGTGAAGCTGACTGCTCCTGGACTTTTCTCTTTGGGGAGGTTTTGATTATTGATTCAATCTGTTTACTAGTAGTTGATCTGTTCAGATTTTTTCTTTCTTCATGATTCAGTCTTGGTAGGTTGCATGTTTCTAAGAATTTATCCGTTTCTTCTAGGTTGTCAAATTTGGTGGCATATAATTGTTCATAGTAGGCTCATGATTCTTTGTATTTCTCTGGTTTCAGTCCTAAAGTCCCCTCTTCTATTTCTGATTTTATTTATTTGAGACCTCTCTTTTTTTCTTGGTGAGTCTAGCTGAATGTTATTTTTGTATGTCTTTTCCAAGAACCAGCTCTTAGTTTCATTGATCTTTTCTGTTATTTTACCCTCTATTTCTTTTTTTTTTTCTTTTCCGTAGTAGCCATCATAATGGTTGTGAGGTTGTATCTCAGTGTGGTTTGATTTGCATTCACTAATTATTAGGGATGTTGGACATCTTTTCATGTTCTTTTTGACAATTTATCTTCTTAGAGAAATATCTGTTAAAGTCTATTTTCTGATTAGGTTTTCTCGTTATTGAGTTGTAGGATTGAGAGCTTGTTGTTGCTGTTATTGAAGTATATCATCTCTCCAAACATTTAACACACACACACACACACACACACACACAGCAGCTGATGAATGCAGCTTCTTTTTATTAGATCTCATGTGATTTCCTTTTTCTCTCTTGTTTCTTCTTTCAGCATGAGTAGGTATAGCCTGATACAGACTGAGCACTATCAGCCCTTTCTAGAGTGGGGACATGGAAGAATGGCTTCTGTGGGGCACAGCATTCTGCACCTTGCTGTACCCTCACCCAGTCACCATTAAGTGTAAGATTGCTCCTGCAATCCTGCTCAGACCTACTTTCCTCCTCCTCTCCTGGTGCTGGATCTCCTGATCAGAGTGGATTTGTCCTTCACTGAGACATTGTCTGTTTTCTTTCTCAAACCTTTTCTTAAAGGTGTAGAATTCATAACTCCTTTTGAGATATTATCTCTAAAGTTAAAAACATATTCTATACGTAATTGTAAATGTATAAAAATCCACCTTTTATCAACATCTCCCCTCTCAAGCTAGAAGTTGCAGAAGCCAAAATGCTAAAGATAGCCAAATAGGGGAAATTATATCCTAAGACTTTAGCCTCTCCTTTGTGTGTGTGTGTGTGTGTGTGTGTTAAGTTTTTAATTGATTTGTTAGCCTCGCCTTTTTATCTCACTTGGTTCTGATCCAGCACGAGTGTCTTCACCTAAATAAAACTAAGTCTGAAACATAGGAACTAAACGATCTTGAGACCAATTTGATTCTGTCTTCTTGGGAAATATCCTGGAAATGATGGAGTTCGTTTTGTTTTGTTTTTCTTTTAACTTTTCACTCCCAGCCCAAATATTCTTCAAAAAGAAATTGTCTCACTATTTACCAATGGAAATGTTATATTACTATTTAAGTGAACTCTGGAAACTTCAAACACTAACTTTAACCCTGTTAGTTTAAAAAATATTTGTTCAAATCACAGTCTTAGCTTAAGAATCTTCTGAGAGGAAAGACTTAGCACAGGGTTTTAAAATCAAGTTATTCACCCAGTTAAATTCTTTAAATTAGAACCGGTCTCCTCTTTGGCCACCATTTCTAGAAGAGGCAAGGAAGACAGAGCTCTCCATAACTAGTGATAACATTATTATCACCTGCTTCCCACACTTAAAAACTTCAGATCAAAAAAGACTTTTTTTGTCTTTTATCTCCCCTCGAGAGAGAATTGGGTTAGCAAGAGTTAAAGCATTTCACTGCTCTATTTTTATACTTTCCCATAGCTAAATAAACTTCAGCGCCTATGCAGTACTGGCCTGGAAAGTTGCTGACTACCCATCTAAGAGATATGCAAAGGGCGTCCTCCACCATACCTCCTCTATCTCCTGTGCTGCCTTTAGGAACCTATGACCATCCCACCTTCATTAGTGAGACATCCATGACTTACGCATTGGACTCTCTTGCCTTTCTTGTCTTAAATTATCCATTGAACTCAACTTGTCAGTAAGTAAGAGAACAGTCTGTGAACTCCACTCTTATGACTACTCCAGAAAAAACAACTCACACAGCTGCTGCAATTTCTGTCATCTCCTCCCAGACTTTCTCAGGCAGCATTCCCTCACTTGCCTTCCCAACACTCCTTCTAGTTCCAAACTTGTTTAACAAGGGTGGTTGTGTGTCTGTGCCAATCTCACTTCTCATGCCAACGGATGCATTTCAGGTGGGTAGAAGGAGAACTCATACACAGTGGAGTTCCTTGCTTAATTGGCAACGGGAATAGAATCTTATTAGAAATGAGGTGATCACACATGACTGCAGTGGATACAGTGAATCTCAGTAGCGTCTCCCTCTCTCTCTTGTCCGATGACACTGGTTTTTGCCGGGCTCTAGAAAAAGTCACTTTTTGCTAAGCCACAGCCTTTTATAGGTGAGACTTAATCTTACCATTCCAGAAATATGTATCAATTTCTGATTAAGGGAATGTTAACAAGCATTGGATTTACATCTGCTCTTTTCTAAGATTGAAAGCTGTCAGTGCTCAGTTGTTTGTGCAAGCTTTTCGGCATTCTAGAAATCCACAGTGTCCTTCACATTTTCTGTTGGGTGACCGGGATTCTGTTTTTGGTATTACTGGCATTATGTTTCTAGAGTAAGAATATTAAATCTTTGAATGCATGCTGAAATCTTTTTTTCTTGATTTGTCATTGGCTTTTTTGAAAGTAATTTTAATTGGAGTATAACTTACCATAAAATGTACTCATTGAATTCATGGAGTTTTGAAAATGTCTACAACTGTATAAAGCACTATCACGATCATGATATGGAACTTTTCTCTTACCCCTCTAAATTCCCCCATGCCCACCATCCCCAGGCGACCGCTTCTTTCTGCTCTGTTTTCTGTCACTGCAGATTAGTTTTGCCTCTGCTAACAATTGATATAAGTGGAATTATGTAGTACGTACTCTTTCTTGTCTGGTTTCTTTTACACAGCTTAAAGTTTTCGAGACTTGTCCTTGTTGTTGTGTGTAGCATATTTTTTATTGCTCATTAGAACTTCATTTTATGAATGTACCTCTATTTGCTTATCCATTCATCTATTGATGGATATTCAGATTATTTCCACTCTGGGTCTATTATAACTGAAGTTGCTATGAACATTTGTATACAAGTGTTTATGTTATGTTCACATAAACACATGAGTGTTTAAGTGTTCACATAAGTGTTTATTTTCACATGTGAACATAACATAAACACTTGTTTATGTTTTAATTTCTCTTGGGTAGTACCTAGGAGTAGAATTGCTGGGTTGCATGGTAAATGAATATTTAAGTTTATAAGAAACTATTAATTCCACCGTTTTTTGAAGTAGTCATATGATTTTGCTCTCCCACCAGCTCTGTTTGATAGTCCATGTTGCTCTACATTCTTGCTAACAGTGATATTGTGCCTTTTTTATAATTTTAGGTATTCTAGTGTCTGTGTAATGATATGTGATTGTAGTTCAATTCTCATTCCTAAATGACTAATAAAGCATATATGCTTATTGTCCAGGTTAAGAAGCAGAACATTTGGGGGCACCTGCCTGGCTCAGTCAGAAGAGCACTTGACTCTTGATCTTGGGGTTGTGAGTTCGAGTCCTATGTTGGATGTAGAGATTAAATAAATAAGAGATAGATCGATCGATCGATCTGAGCCACCTGGGTGGCTCAGTCATTAAGCATCTGCTTTTGGCTCAGGTCGTGATCGTGGGGTCCTGGGATTGGGTCCCATGTCGGGCTTCCTGGTCGGCAGGGAGTTTGCTTCTCCCTCCACCTCTCCCTCCTGCCTGCTCATGCTCTCTCTCTCTCAAATAAATTAAAAATCTTAAAAAAAAATTAAAAAATAAATTCTTTTTAAAAAGGGAAACATTTTTCGAAGTATGATTGACATATGTACTATATTGTATATTGACATTATACTGTATTAGTTTTACAATAAAATGATGTAATTATTTGTGTATATTGTGTAATAATCCCCAAATTTGTCTGGTTGACATCCATTACCATGCATAATTACAAAGATTTTTTTCTCTTGTGATAAGAACTTTTAAGATCTACTCTTTAAGCAACTTTCAAATATGCAATACAATATTATTAACTATAGTCCCCATGCTGTACCTTTCATCCCTGAGATTTACTTATTTTACAACTGAAAATTTGTGCCTAACAAATAGAACATTTTGAACCCCCCAAAACCTTTCATGTTCCCCTCCAGTTTTTATTATATATCATCACCCTTCTGAAAGCTAACCACCATTCTGACTCCTAAGAGTATAGATTCGTTTTGCTTGTTTTTACATTTTATATAAAATGAATAAATACAAGACTCTTCTATGCCTGGGTTCTTTCACTCATTATTATATTTATGAGACTTGACCATATTGTGTGCAGTTACAGATTACCCACTCTTATTTTGTGAATCTGTCACAATTTACTGATCCATTGTATTATTGATGGGTATTTGGGTAATTTCCAATTTTTAGCTATTAGGAATAGTGCTGCTGTGAACATTCTAGTACATATTTTTGGGTGCACACTTGTATATCTGTTGGGCATGTAGGTTGTGGAATGCGTGAGTTATAGGACAGCACTTCTCGAACATAAATGTACCTATAGTAATGTACCATATATATACCAGTGTACCTATAACCTTGGCTCTTAGTAAATTGCTGATTGTGACTCAGCAGGTTTTGGATGTGGTCTGAGATTTATGTTTCTAACAAACTTCTAGGTTTGCTGTTTCAACTAATGATGCTGCTGTTATTGATCCCTGGACATACTCTGAGGGATATGCCTATGTTCAGCTTTGGTAGATATTGACAAAGAGTTTTCCAGAGTAATTATGCCCCATTCATACTCTCATTAATAATGTATGAGAGTGCTCCACATTCTTGACAATGCTTGGCATTTTCTCTTCATTTTGGCAATTTTGGTAGGTGTGTAGTAATGTCTCATTGTGGTTTTAATTTCTATTTTTCTACTTAGTAATGAAATTGTGTACTTTTCCTTATGTTTATTGATGATCTGGATATCCTCTTTTGTGAATTGTATGTTGAAATCTCTTTTTGCTGGGTTTTCATTGATGTTGTTTTTCCTTATGCTATTACAGTTCTTATTCTATTACATCTGTTAGTCTCTTTTTTCTTTTCTTAATTTTTCTTTTTTTCTTTGAACTTCCTACTTATCTCTGCCTTACTCTTAGCCAAACTTCAGTCTGTTACACAATATCTGATCTATCATCTCAGTTTCAAAGAACGTGGTTTGTTTTTTTTTTTTAATTTTATTAAATTTCATACAAAGCAATTTAAAATCTACTTCTGTTTCCAGGATTTTTTTTTCCCAAATTTATTTTAATTTTTCAGTGTTACAAGATTGATTGTTCATGCACCACACCCAGTGCTCCATGCAGTACGTGCCCCTCTCGATACCCACCACCAGGCTA
>CM052797.1:26083135-26099253 GCA_028533885.1 Nasua narica | reverse complement strand
CATCTCTATCTTTTGGTATCGGTTGAGACCTGATTTGTGGCCCAGTATGTGGTCTATTCTGGAGAAAGTTCCATGTGCGCTCGAGAAGAATGAGTATTCTGTTGTTTTAGGGTGGAATGTTCTGTATATATCTATGAGGTCCAGGTGCAGATTATTAACAGCAAATCTTTCAACTTGTTTTTTTTCCCCAATTGTTGTTTTCTATGACCTCTTTTGGCAAAGCGAGCTGCTTTTTCCCTCTCTTGTCCTTAGCACCATGACCATTCTTCTCTTAGAATGATTGTAAGTTGATGTAATTCTCATTTACTCATCTCTTCCTCCAGATTGTAAGTCCTTTAAGAGAAGGAACCAAGTTCTTTTTACCTGGTGTTTTCTGTGCCTAATGTAGAGGTTGACACATAATAGGTATTTAATATATATGAAAAGTAATAATCCACCTCATATCTTCCCTTCCATTTGGCTATTACCTCATTCTCCCCTATTTCCCTCATTAAAAAACAAAACAAAAATATCTTTTGCCCCAAAGAAGCCAGATACAAAAGAGTACAGTATATTAATGGAAAGGTAAAAGTACGCTTTGGTGACAGAAGCTAGAATAGTGGTTACCTTTGGCAGCAGATGATGTGCAGACATTGCTAACCAGGAGAGATCATGTATGAGAGAGTCTTCTAGGTCCTGGGTATGATCTCTTCTGATATGGATGATGCTTAGATATATATATATGTATAAAATATATCAAGCTGTAAACCTGTACATTTTGCTGAATGTAAATCCTACATCAATTTAAAAAAAGAAAAAAGAAACAATATCTCACTTTCTTCTGTTACTTTTTCCTTGCTGGTACCACCATTTTCTTGATTACTCTGATTGGAAAACTGGGAGTTTCTCTAGACTCCCTTCTTCCCCTTCTGAATAATAACTCTTGGCTCTTTCCCTCCTGTTCAGTGTTAGCACCTCTGTTTCTAGAATGCAGACCAGCCTATAGATGGGCCCACTCTGTGTCAGGTTCCCCCTCCAAGCCTTTTGGGCTGAGGGATGGAGTCACTGGACTTAATACCCATTTAACCAGAGTTGTAGTTTGGGGAGGCAGTGATTCACTCACCAACACAGATTACATGAGAATTTAAGGCATGTTCATGAAGCCATTTTCAGTACCTAGGTAAGAGTATCCATGCAGGTGGGGTATGATATTTGCAGTAAAAAAAAGATGCCAAAACACTACTTTTACTAAGAATATTTCTTATTGCACATCCATGAGAGTGTAACATTCAGTCTAGTTGAATAAATGTTAATGATTAAAAGAAACAACTTTTTATTACATGTAGTTTATAGGAGATTTTAAGGCAAGATGCATTTTACTCAGTATTGTTCATCATTTTCTTAGTGGAAGGGTAGTAAAAGTAAAAATCTGGGGGCACCTGGGTGGCTCAGTCATTAAGCATTTGCCTTTGGGCTCAGGTCGTGATTGCTGGGTCCTGAGATCGAGCCCTGCATTGGGCTCCCTGCTCAGTGGGGACCCTGCTTCTTCCTCTCCCACTCCCCCTACTTGTGCTTCTTCTTTCATTGTATCTCTCTCTGTCAAGTAAATAAAATCTTAAAAAAAAAAAAGTAAAAAAGCAAAAATCTGTAAGAGGGTCCAGAATAAGTGATGAGAGTTTATTCTGTGTTTTTTTTTTTTGCCAGTTTTATTCTTGAGAAAGGACAGAATTGATTCACTTTTAAGCATGCTGATTTTGTTTTATTTTTCAGAATAAATGTTTTATCAGATAATCAAAGAGCAGGTGCAAGGGATACAGTGCAATGATCATTACAGTAAATACTTAAATATATACAGCTCAGGAATAGAAGTCATTTTTTTGTGAAATGAATTTTATTAAGATCATCTTCTTTATGCTCAGTATTTAAGAGAGTTCTGTTGTGAGAATACAATTCCAAGAATGATCTTAGTAAGGAGAGAAAATAATTTTGGTTTCTATAGAATGTGACATTTGTATAATTTATGTTCTCCTTGTCTATTAAATAATAAATCTTAAGGAAAAATTAATGAAAATAAAATATCAAGCTGAAGACTAAATTTCCACAGTAATGCTAGATTACATTTAAGGAAGTTTTGGTACTAAAAATTTGTCAGAGTATAAAAGATTAAATATTGTGTTTTTATTTTTTTTTCTAAAGATTTTATTTATTTGAAATAGCACGAGAGTGAGAGAGCACAAGCGGGGAGGGGGTGTGTGGGTGGGGGAGAAGGAGTAGCAGGCTCTCCACTGAGCAGGAACCCTGATGCGGGGCTCCATTCCAGAACCCTGGGATCATGACCTGAGCCAAAGGCAGATGCTTAACCAACTGAGTCACCCAGGTGCTTCTTGTGTTGATTTTTAAAATGAAATTCTAGCCCATTCTCTAGATTACCCTCCTCAAAAACTATTTGTAGGCTATTATTTGCAAAAATGATGATCTCTTCAAGGTGTGTAGTGATACTGAAGTTAAATAATTTTGTTTGGGCCATTTATAAGAAATGATGAAGATGTGTAGGATGTTTAAAGATACTTTCTTATAAACTATTTCAAACAGAATTAAAAAATCACCATTGCATCTACCACTCAGCTTTAACCAGTCTTTCACATCTTTGTTTGTATCAATTCTTACTGAACTGATTGCATTGATTAAAGAAATGCAAATTAAAACCCCAAGGAGATACCACTACATATTATTAGAATGACCAAGACTTAACAACAAGAAATACAATGCTTTTTGCAAGGATCCAGAGTAAATGGAGCTCTCACGCTTTGCTGTTAGAAATGCAAAATGATACAATCACATAGGGAAAGACTTTGGCGGTTTCTCTATAGTTACATACATGCTTATCATATGACCCAGTAATAAAGATAAAATGAAAACCTATTTTCACATAAAAAGTGGTTCACAAATGCTTACAGCAGCTTTATTCATTATCACCCCAAACTGGAAACAACCCTGTCTTCCAGGTGGTGAATGAATAAACAGAACTGTGATAGAACCATGTAATACACCTCAGCAGTACAAATACCGGACTACTGACACACAGCAACATGGATGAATCTTAAATGCATTTTCCAAGTGAAAGAAGTTGACTCAAAAGAGTATATGTCTTATCATTCCATTTACCTGACATTCTGGAAAAGGCAGAAAAAAATCAGTGATTGCCAAGGGCTGGGCGTGGGAATTGAGGTTGACTACAGACAGGAGACTGTTTTTTGGATTGATGAAAATATTATTTTTCTGGATCATGGTGGGTATACAGCTGTGATTATTAAATCCATAGAACTGTGTACCCAAAAGGTGGATTTTACTGTGTGTAAATTATACCTCAATAAATCTGACTAAAACTTTTCCCCATTTTTTAAGGCTATAGCTAAAATATTTACAGAAAAAAAATGCTATGACACCTGGGATTTGCTTCAAAATTATCTGGGAGTTTAAGTATAGATGAAATAAGATTGACTGTGAATGAATGTTTGTTGAATTGGGGGATGGGTGCATGGATGTCATTTTACTGCTCTCTATTTTCATATATGCTTGAAATACCCTACTATAATAAAATTTTTCTAATGTTGCTAATCTGGTGGATATGAAATAGGATTTCATGTTTTTAATTTTTTTCCCCCTGATTTTAACTAGCTTTAGCATCATTTCATATTGGTAACTCAGTTTTCCTTATGCACGAATTGTTTTTTTCTGCCCATGCCTGTTTTCCTATTAGTTTGTCTGTCTTTTACTTATCAACTTTAGATCTTTATGTATTCTGGATACTAGTCCTTTGCCATGAACTAGTACGTGAGTTGCAGATACCTTTTCCCAGTCTGTCATTGGCTTTTCCTGGTTAGTTTGTGGTGACTTTTACAGTATAGAGGTTTCTAATTTTTACGTAGATGGGTTTATCAATATATTTTTTTGTGCTTTGTGCCTTATTTATATCTTGTTTAATAAATTCTTCTGTAGAGGGGCTTGAGTGGCTCAGTCAGAGTGTCCAACTCTTGGTTTCAGTCCAGGTCGTGATCTCAGGGTCATGAAGTCAAGCCCCACATCAGGCTCCATGCCCAGTCAAGAGCCTTTTTAGGATTCTCTCTCCCCTCTCTGCCTCTCCCGCCACTCACATGCCCTCACATGCTCGTGCTCGCTCTCACTCTCTCGCTCTCAAAGAAATAAATCTTAAAAAAATTCTTCCATTGAAATATTTTCATATTTCTTTGTTTTTTGCATTTATGTCTCCAATCCTCCTAGAATTTACCTTTGTGTTTAGTATGATCAAGGAACTCAATAGTATTTTTTTCCCATGCGGATACTTAATTGTTCTAACACTGTCCTTTTCCTACTGATTTGGAATGGAACCTACAGTTAGTTTGTCTCTGGGCTGCCTGCCCGTCCTGGGCCCTGGTCCTATTCAGCAAAAAGAATCCTAGCCCTTCCTTCCTGCCCACAACCAGCAGTTGTTTCCCCTCCCCTTGAGTTTCTTCAGATACTTGAGATTTATGCTCTTGGGCTTTGCCTCCCCTCCAGGTTTAGATGTGGATCATTTTTAATTTTTCCTCAGGAAGGGAGGAGAACAGAGAAGAACAGTCAACTGATTTTACAAGTTTGGCTTAGGTTTTTAAATTTTTTTGGTATTTATTAAAGCATTTTTTGGCTGTTTATTAAAGCACGGATTATATGCATATTATATGCTGCATGGGAAATCTTGAGTTTTGTTTTAATGGATTAGAGAATATAGACTCTAATGGATTCTATTTTAATTTGGATTACAAAACCCTGGACTTAGGTTCCCTAAATTTCTACGACAATAAAATTGCTTCCTATTCTCTAACCAAACTAAATTATATTCTTTTCCTTGCTCATATCATTTTCCTCTACTCCTCTATTTGTATTTGCTGCCCTCACTTCCTGGAATGACTTTTTTTTTCTTTCTGTGCCTGGAACACTTCTACGTGTTTATCTTCCTCACTAACTTGTGAGCTCTCACTATGTTTTATTTATCTTTTAATCCCTTTTACCTTGCATAGCTACTACAGTGTAATAGGAGCCTTATAAATGTTCATGATCTTACATTCATCATGTTTGTGGTATTCTTCATATGCCAGTTTGTAACCTCTATAATTTGGTTGGACATTTGGTCAGGGTAAGTTGTAAATTTATCAATTAAATATTTGTGTTGTTGTTGGTCATGCGTACTCAACCTGTTTGTTTGCTAGATCCACAAATTTGCTTATGAAAATAGTTTTTTTGTTCCATTGCCGTGTATGTAAATTTTCTGACCATCTCTTTGGTGCAAGCTAATTAGGAGCCTTTTATTAGTAGTACTTTTTTTAAAAACAACATCCTTTGCACTAAATAGGACCTATTCTTACCCAACATTCAGCACCAGTCCTTCTTAATCTGGTTACTGTTCATAGAAAATTCCCTGCTTGTTGTTCTGTAATATTGTACTTTTTGTTTGTTTCAAGTCTTTATTTCAATTCTAGTGAGTTAACATACAGGGCTATATGGGTATAGGGTAATACTGGTATTCAGGGTAATACTGATTTCAGGAGTAGAACACCTAGTGCTTGAGGCAAGTGCCCTCCTTAATACCCAGTATCCATTTTAATTTGAAAGGCTTTCTTTTTCTTTTTATTCTTATGGATGGAGCATTTGAGGAGAGCATGGCTGAGAAAAGTGATTTGGAGCACATCCTTTCTGAACTGACAGAGAATTAACATTCCATTGCCTTTTTTTTTTTTTTTTTTTGTAAACACATGTTTTCGTATTGATTTGGTCATCTTATGCAGAAAACTTGTAGTAGGCTCCTTAAATTAAAGGTAAGGAAAGCTTTGGCACTTCTTAGAAGCTAAAAGCTTTGCTTTTTTCATTTGGTCTTTTGTCACACATAATTTCTAATAATGGAAGATAGTGGGAGTGAGAAATAGGACTCTGAATTGTGACCCCTCTCTTTTTAAAAAAGCTTTGCCAGGTTGTCTTGATTGTACTTTTAATGTCACTTAGTACTGTCTGGGTTATACTGAAATAGCAAGAGGTGGCATTATACCTAGGCTCAGCTGGTTCGCTGCACTGTTAAAATCACTACTACTTGTGAAATCTAAAAATTAAGAGTTTAAAAAGATGCCTGTGGTGCTGATACAACATGGCTAAAGTGCCACTAGAAACGAATGCAAGCAGAAGTGCTATATTTAGTAATCCAGGAATTAGATCAGAAATTGATGTTAACTGTGACCAATGTGTATATAGATATATGTGCTTGGTTTGATAAAAATTATAGTTTAATTCAGCTTACACATTTCTTTATCAAAAGTACATTTAATCAATTAGAGTCATTGTTACAATTGTAAATTTGGTGGGGGGGGGATAAATGTAAACGAATGAAAGCATTTTATAAATCCTGTCTTACATGCCTGAGAAGCCAATGACCACATTAAACTTAGAGCTCCCTTGAAAGATCAAAAGGATAGGTCTGAAAGAAGGTGCTTACAATTTGTGTACTAACTCCATTACTCTGTGACCTTAGAAAGGACTTTCTAAATCACCAAGGAAAAGTTCAAAAGATACTGACTACATAAAAGTGGAAAACTTTGCTATGTCCAATAAAATCCATAACCAAACTAGAAAAATTTTAAAGTGGAGTGAGGAATGCCTTTCTATTTAAGATGTGAAAACCCAGAATCCATAAATGTTGATAAAGTTTGATAATAAGAAAAAAAATCAATACTTCTGCATGGAGAAAATGCCATAAAGTTAAAAAAAATGACAATTTCATTTCAAGACAAAGTTCATTTCTTGGGTATATGAAGAATATCTATAATTTAATTAATAAAGCTGTAACAATTAAAAATAGGCAAAGAATATAAAGAGAAATATCCACAGAGTATCTACATCTGCAGAAATGGAAGCTATTTATGGAAGCTATATAACTTAGATAAAAATGATCATGTATATGTATCTAGGTATATGCATTGAGTATATATCAAGGGGCTTTACAAGAACTTGGTTTCAGTGTTTACCACAGGGAGGGAAACCGGATGGCTGAAGGACAGAGGTGGGGAAGAGGAATTACTCCTTACTTTCAAATCTCTATCTTTTGATATTTTTCTGTTACCTATTAAATAGATACTATATATGGATAAACACACATGTGTATTTTTTATGTTAAAAGCCTAAGAAGGATATTTAAAGCACAAAATGACAATATTTTAATTGTAACAAAGAGCTTACATGTTAACAAAAACAAGACTGTTACCAAATTAAGTAAGCAAACATACATTAGCAAACAGTTCACAAAAAAGGAAAACAGAATGAATAAATAAACATGCAGAAACATGTTCAATCTCAGTAGTAGTCAGAATGGAACTTAGTTATAGCCTCTCAGTAAGTCATTCCCAAGTACCTAAAATCGAGGTAAGCACCATTTCTGTATATTTCTGGCACTTGGCCTCGCGGTTCTTATCCGTGTAATTACTAGGTGATGTGTTGATGATGTTTTCTGTCTCTACTTCTGCAAGCTCTTTGAGGTTAGAGACTGTGTTTTTTTGTCATTTTCCCTTGAGTATGCCAGTGTCTAGCACAGAGGACTGTTTCTTGAATGAGTTAATGAACAGAGTAAATAGCTAGTAATCAAAGATAAAGATACTAAAACAATGTTTGGATTTCTTTAATAAGGGGAAATTAAATTTTAATATACAGTGTGTTAATAAGAAGATGAAACTATTATGCTCCTCATACTCCTGGTGACATAGCACATTGTTTTTCTAAACTATTTTCATCATTTGCCAATATTATCAAGATACCCCCTCCCCCACACACAGGGCCCAATGTTAACCTTTAATCCAATTCCATTTCTCAGAATCTGTACTATTATTAGCTATAATCTATACTGTTATTAGAATCTATTATTAGCCTTAATAATCTAAAATATTTAAAAAATAAACATCCAAAGATGTTCATCACGGTGTTATTCATAATAGGGATGCAATGGAAGTATCCATAATAGCCAACATGAAATAGTGATTTTAAAAATTGTCGAATCCATATAGTAGGCACTAAAAATTATCCTTACAAAAATAAAACAGCATGAAAAATGCTTGTGATATAATATTAAGTGAAGAAGGCAGAATTCAGAGTATAAGTATACCTTAATAATGCCAAATATGAAGACTAGAAGAAGATACTTTAAAATGAGGAAACCTTTGTTGTAATTAGAATAATTTTAAGTACTGTGGCTAAAACTCCCTTTCTTCTGGAAAATGTTGGATAGGTACTACAAATATTTGCTTCCAACACTCTGACAGATTTTCCTTTAGATATATTAATATATTCAAACAACTGATTGTATTATCTTTTATTATTTTTGGTATAATAAGTCTAGAAGTCTATGAGCTTTGGTAGAAGAAGTCAGCGAGTCTGAGAGATTTCTTTTACAACAGATCTATAGTAATGATTATATGATTTTTAAATTAAAAAAGTTTATATATCTTAGCAAATATAAGATCTGTATTCCTTTTTTCTTTTCTTTTTTTTTTTAAGATTTTTTTAATTTATTTATTAGAGAGAGAGACTGAGAGTGAGAGGAGAGAAGGTCAGAGGGAGAAGCAGACTTCCCGCAGAGCCGGGAGTCCGATATGGGACCTGATCCCGGGACTCCGAGATCATGACCCGAGCCGAAGGCAGTCGCCCAACCAACTGAGCCACCCAGGCGCCCTGTATTCCTTTTTTCTTTAAAGATTTTATTTTAGAGAGAGAGAGTGCGCATGGGTGGGGGGAGGGGCAAAGGGAGAGGGAGGCACAGGATCTCAAGGAGATTCCGTGCTGAGCCTGTCGTAGGGCTTGATTCCATGTTCCTGAGATATGACTGGAGCAGAAACCAAGAGTCAGATGCCTAACTGACTGAGCCACCAAGGTGCCCCTAAGATCTATATTTTTACCCAGTTGCTGTAGTTATTAATATTGTCATAGTGATGTTGTTTATGAATTCTGAAGGTATTTTGGCATGACTTTTATGGGCTATTACTGACTCAGTTCTTTCCCTTCTAAATTCACATGTAGTGGCCCCCAGTATAATGGTACTGGCCCCCAGTATAATGGTATTTGGAGTGGGGCCTTGGGGAGGTAATTGGATTTAGTTTAGCTCATGAGGATGGGCCCCTTATGATGGGATTAGTACCCTTACAAGAAAAAGAGGGAGAGCATATACTCTATTTTCCCTCCTGAGGAGAAAAAGCCATGTGAGCACACAGCAAGAAGGTGGCTATCTACAGTCCAGGAAGCAGTTTCTCCCCAGACACCGAACTTGCCAGTGTCTTGAACTCAAGCTTTCTAGCCTCCAGAGCTATGAGAAATAAGTGTCTCGTTTATGCCACTCTGTCTGTGGTATTTTGTTACAGCAAACTGAACTAAGACATGGGCTAACCATTTGTGAACATGGTAACTGTTGAAGGCATATAATAGCTACCTTTTCATTTTGCTTACAAGCTATTTTATTCACAAGGAACTGAGTATAAAGACCAGTTTCAATAGTTTTTAGATAGTCTTCTATTTACAAAGTGGATATGCAGATGTTTACATACAACACCCTTCCCACTTACTCCTTTGCAGGCCGTATAAAAGATTCGGTTTTTTATCCTTAGAGAAATAGGATGCTATTGAAGCATTCTAAACAGGGCAGTGACAGGGCCAGTGGTGGTTTTGGATAAAAATGACATCTCTCACAGTGGTGTAGAGAAGGGGGTAGGCAAGAGGTTACAGGAAGCCGGCTTTAGGAGGCTATGTAGTAAATCAAGAAAGAAGATGATAGCTTAAACAAGGACGGACAGGAATGGATTGATTGAAGAGATATTTAAAAGCGAAAAAAATCAATGACTAGTGGTGGTTTGGAAATGGCAGTAGGGGAGAGAGACATGTGAAAGAAAACTTCCAGATTTCTAGCTTATGCAGCTCAACTGAAGGTGTCCTCATTCATTGTGGTTAGGGAACTCTAGAGAAGTGTGTGTGTGTGTGTGTGTGTGTGTGTGTGTGTGTGTGTGTGTGTGTGTGAAAGAGAGGTGTAAGAGAGAGAGAGAGACAGAGAGAGAGGGCTGCGGCCCTGGTTTCAGACAGTTTGAATGTGAGGTATCTTTGAGATACTCCAGCAGGGATGTTGGTTCCATGTATCCTTGTTTACTGTTTAACAATTAACCTCCTTGTTCTTTGAAGGTTGGAGAGAGGTCTGCACTAGAGATATGATTCAGGGGTTATAGGTATTTAAACAGTAATTGAAACTGTGAATGTGGTGAAGATTGCCTGGGGAGAGGGTAGCAAAATGAGCAAGAGAAGAGAACGGCAAGGAGAATAAACTAGCAAAGGAGGCAGAGAAGGAGCTGTCGGGTAGGAAGAAAATGGTAGGAGTGTTGGGGTCATAGGAGCCAGGGCAGACATGTTTCATGAAGGAAAAAATGGTCAGCTGTGGTGGATACGGATAAGACATTGAGCAAGAGGAAGATAAAATTAACGTGTTAATTAGTATATTGTTAAATGAGAAGATATGGGACTTTGAAAAGGGTATGGCAATTGGACAGGGAAATTTGGATATATAATTGAACTGTTAAAAAGTGAGTTATGTTTGCGTTAAGCTGTATGTTAATTAAATTCTTTGGATTGCAAATAACAGCAACTCAACTCAATTTCCTTTAAACAAAATAAATAACTTATTGCCTCAGGGAATTAAAATGTCCAGATAGGAGTGGCCTCTGGCACAAGTGAATCGGGCTCAAACGCTAATATCATTAGCTATGTCTTTATCATCTCTCTCAGCTCTGCTTTCGTCTAAGGAAGGATCTCTCCTGGTGGTCCCTGGTAACTTCGGGCTTTTCTTATCCTTGCAATCCTAATGGAAAGAGTGCTCCTACATCCCAGTTTTAGCAAAAATCTCGAGACCTACTTGGATTTTACTAGTTTGTATTACATGCTTGTCTATAAACGAATCGCTTTGGTCAAAGCAATTAGAAAGGCTGCCAAGCCAGGCCTGAGTCACCTGCTCAGCTCTGGAGCTGGGCCAGGTAAAGAAGTAATCTGAGTCACATGGACTGTGAATAAGGGAGGAGTGATTTCCCAAAGGAAAATCAAGATGTGTTCCCAGAATAAGGAAAAATGTGTGCTAGGCAGGCAGAAACCGCAGACATCTATTTCAACTATAAAAGTAGCCTTTGGCCCAATATATTTGAACGCCTGCTCTGTCATATACTTTGTAGGTAATCTTTTGGCTTAAAGGATGATTGAGTCTATGTGTTATTGTAACTTCCAGAAAGAGCCCCTGGGTCTGATTTTTATGGCTAGAGGAAGGTTGGAATTATTCTTGCAGCATGTGCTACTCCTGGTTTCGGGAGCTTGTCATCTTAAAGACACACTGGGACCAACAAACACATGAAAAGATGCTCAACATCACTAATTACTAGAAAAATGCAGATCAAAACCACAGTGAGCTATCACCTCATCAGGATGGCTAATATGAAACACCACCACCACCTCAAACAAGAAATAACAGATTTTAATGAGGATGTGGAGAAATTGGAATCCATGGGCACTGTTGGTGCACTGATATATAAAAAGATGTTAACTGCTATGGAAAACAATATATGATTCCTCAAAAAATTAAAAATAGAACTAACATATGACCCAGTAAATCCCATTTCTGGGTGTATATCCAAAAGAATTGAAAGCAGGATCTTAAAGAGATATTTGTACATCATGTTCATAGCACCATCATTCACAGTGGGCAGAATGTGGAGGAGCTCGTGTGTCACCGACGGATGGATCACTAAAATATGGTATACACGTACAAGAGAATATTACCCATCCCCATAAAGTAAGAAGTTCTGATGTAAACAACAGCATGGATGAACCTTGAGGATCTTATGCTAAGCAAGAGGAGCCAGGCAGAAAAAAAATAAATACCGCGTGATTCCAGTTACAGGGTACCTAGAACAGTCAAATTGATAGAGACAGAAAGGAGAATGGTGGTTGCCAGGGGCTGGGTGGGGATGGGGGGGAATGAGGAATTGTTGGTTAATGGGTGCAGCGTTTCAGTTTTGCACGATGTAAAAGTTCTGGGAGATCTGTTGCACAACAGTGTGAATGTATTCAATATCACTGAACTGTACATTTAAAAGTGATTAAGATGATAAATTTATGTTATGTGTTCTTATCATAATTTCAAAAATTTTTTAAAGACACATCGACTAATGACCAAATTATTAATGTTCCATAAGGAGTAACTCGTATTACATTTTGTCATGGACTGATGCACCTGGCCAAAGGCAGCGGGATTTTAGGGGTTGAATTTACCAGAGCTGTCCCTAGCACCACCATCACCACCACCCCTGCTTCATTTTGCCTGGACATGCCTCTGAAATCTGTGCTACTGGCAGTAGCATTAATGGATTTGTATGATCCATTAATGTTCTTTTCCCCAGTCTTCTTTCAAATAGTCCACCTGTGTTATGTGTTATCAGTACCTGCCTCTTAAAAGAATACTTTTAGGGGCACCTGGGTGTCTCAGTCGGTTAAGCATCTGCCTCAGGCTCAGGTCATGATCCCAGGGTCCTGGGATCCAGTCCCCCATTGGGCTCCCTGCTCATCAGGGAGCCTGCTTCTCCCTCTGCCTCTGCCTCTCCTTCCTGCTTGTGTGCACTCTCTCTCTCTCTTGCTCTCTTTCGCTCTCATGATTAAATGAAATCTTTTTTTTTAAATAGTACTTTTAATCTAGTTTCTAGAAATTTGTAATTCATCATTATATTTGCTTATGAGAAATAAACCCACACTTTTTTTATGCCAGTGGACATTTTTTCATTCATTCACTCAACAAACATATACTCCATTGAGTATCATTTTTTAAAATTAAAGTTGACATGCAATATTATGTTAATATCAGATATACAACATAGTGACTCAACAGTTATATACATTACAAAATGCTCACCACAGTAAGTGTAGTTACATCTGTCACAACACAAAGTTATTACAATATTATTGACTGTTTCCTATGCTGTACTTATCATCCCCATGACTGACTTATTTTATAACCGGATGTTTGTACCTCTTAATCCTCTTCATCTATTTTGTTTATTATAACCGGATGTTTGTACCTCTTAATCCTCTTCATCTATTTTGTTTATACCCCAAAAACTCCTCCCATGTGGCAACCACCAATTTGTTCTCTGTACCTGTAGGGTTGTTTCTGTGTTTTGTTGGTTTAGAGTCCACATATAAGCGAAATCATATAGTATGCATCTTTCTATATTGACTAATTTCACTTGACATAACACCCTCTAGGTCCATCCATATTGTCACAAATGGCAATATCTCATTCTTTTCTTATAGCTGAGTAATATTCCATCATGTATATTTTCCACATCTTTCTCTAGTCATCTATTGATGGACACTTAGGTTGCTTCCACATCTTGCCTGTTGTAAATAATACTGCACTAAACATTGAAGGGAATATATCTTTTTGAATTAGTATTTTTGTATTCTTTGGGTAAATAACCAGTAGTAAAATTACTGGGTCATGTGGTAGGTCTATGTTTAACTTTTTAAGAAACCTCCATACTGTTTTCCACAGTTGCTACATCAATTTACAATTCATGCACAATGGTTCCTTTTTCTTCATATCCTTACCACCACTTGTTATTTCTTGTATTTTTTGTTCTAGCCATTCTAATAGATGTGAGGTGATATCTCATTGTGGTTTTGATTTGCATTTCCCTAATAGCGAATGATGTTGAACACCTTTTGAACATCTTTTCGTGTGTCCATTGGCTATCTTCTTTAGAAAAATGTCTTCTCAGGTCCTCTGCCCATTTTTTAATTAGATTGTTTGATTTTTTGGTGTTGAGTTGTATAAGTTCTTTAAATATTTTGGATATTAACCCCTTATTGGATATACCATTTGTAAGTATCTTCCTTCATGCAAAGGTTGCCTTTTTTTTCTTTTCTTTTTTTTTTTAATGACAAAAGCCTTTTAGTTTGATGTAGTCCCAATTATTTTTGCTTGTGTTCCCCTTGCTTGGGGAGATATGTCCAAAAAATATTTCTAAGGGTGATGTCTAGAAGGTTACTACCTAAGTTTTCTTTTAGGAGTTTTGTGGTTTCTGGTCTCACTTTTAGGTCTTTAGTCCATTTTGAATTTATTTTTGTATATGGCATAAGAAAGTAGTCCAGCTTCATTCTTGTTATTGTTGCTGTCCAGTTTTTCCAGCATCATTTATTGAAGAGGCTGTCCTTTTCCATTGCATATTTTCACCTCCTTTGATCCTAGATTGACTATAAAAACGTGGGTTTGGGCACCTGGGTGGCTCAGTGGGTTAAAGCCTCTACCTTCGGCTCAGGTCATGATCTCAGGATCCTGGGATCGAACCCTGCATCGGGCTCTCTGCTCAGCAGGGAGCCTGCTTCCCCCTCTCTCTCTGCCTACTTGTGATCTCTCCCTCTCTGTCAAATAAGTAAAATCTTTAAAACAAAAAAACAAAAAAGTGGGTTTATTTTTGGGCTCTCCCATTCCATCTATGTGTCTGTTTTTGTGCCTGTTCCATACTGTTTTGGTTACTACAGCCTTGTAGTGTATCTTGAAATCTGGGATTGTGATACCTCCAGCTTTTGTTCTTCTTTCTGAAGATTGCTTTCCTTATTTAAGGTCTTTTGTCATTATATACAAATTTTATGATTATTTGCTCTAGTTCTGTGAAAAATGCTGTGGTATTTTGATAGGGATTGCATTGAATGTGTAGATTTCTCTGGGTAACATAGACATTTTAACAATATTTATTCTTCCAATCCATGAACATGGGATATTGTTTCATTTGTTTGTGTGATCTTTAATTTTTTTCATTAGCGTTCTGTAGTTTTCAGAATACAGGTCTTTCACCTCCTTGGTTAAGTTTATTACTAGGTATTTTGTTAGTTTTGGTGTAATTGCAAATGGGATTGTTTTCTTAATTTCTCTTTCTCCTACATTTTTATTTTTTTATTTTTTTAATTTTTTAAAAATATTTTTATGTATTTAACACAGAGAGAGAAAGATAGCGAGAGAGGGAACACAAGCAGGGGGAGTGGGAGAAAGGAGAAGCAGGCTTCCCTCTGAGCAGCAAAGCCCGATGCAGGGCTTGATCCCAGCACCCTGGGATCATGACCTGAGCCGAAGGCAGATGCTTAACAGCTGAGCCACCCAGGTGCCCCTCTGCTACATTTTTAGTGTATAGAAGTACAACGGATCTCTTTGTATTAATTTTATATCCTGTAATTTTACTGAATTCATTTATTCTAGTAGTTTTTTGGTAGTGTCTTTAGGGTTTTCTACATATGGCATCATATTATCTGTAAATAGTAGCAATTTACTTCTTTCTTACCAATTTGGATGCCTTTTATTTTTTTTTCTTGTCTGATTGCTGTGGCTAGGAATTCCAGGACTATGTTGAATACAAGTGGCAAGAGTGGTCCTCCTTGTTTTATTCTTGATCTTAGAGGAAAAGCTTTTAGCTTTTCACCATTGAATGTTATATTAGCCATGGGTTTGTCATATACAGCCTTTATCATGTTGAGGTGTGCTCCCTTTAAACCACTTTATTGAGAGTTTTTGTCATGAATGGATATTAAATTTTGTGAAATTCTTTTTCTGCATCTGTTGAGATGATCATAATATTTTTTTTTGTTTTGATGTGGTTTATCATCTTGATTGATTTGCAAATGTTGAACCATCCTTGCATTCCCAGAATAATTCCTGCTTGATTGTGTTGAATGATCCTTTTAATGTAGTTTGCTGATATTTTGTTAAGGATTTTTTTTTTTTTTTCCCCAAATTTATTTTAATTTTTCAGTGTTACAAGATTGATTGTTCATGCACCACACCCAGTGCTCCATGCAGTACGTGCCCCTCTCGATACCCACCACCAGGCTAACCCCCCCCACCCCCTCCCCTCCAAAACCCTCAGTTTGTTGCTCAGAGTCCACAGTCTCTCCTGGTTCAACAACCCCCCCGATTTCCCCCCATTCGCCCTTCCCTTCCTTCTCACGATACCCTCCATGATTTTCTTTATACTCCACACGTAAGTGAGACCATAAGATAATTG
>CM052797.1:25974427-26082635 GCA_028533885.1 Nasua narica | reverse complement strand
GCTCTCGGAGAGATCCCGGGGTTAGAAATCTTTCTCCTCAGGGTGATTTCATGGGTGTTCAGCGTGTTCTGGTAGATTTCCAGCTCACTTTTGGGGACCGGTTGCTGCAGGATCTCTTACTTCTCCGCCATCTTGCCCCCCCTTCCTTGTTAAGGATTTTTGCATCTGTGTTCATTAAGGATGTTGGCCAATAGTGTTTCAGGTTTTTTGTATGTTTTTTTGTTTTGTTTTTTGCTGCCATTGTTTGCATGGTGTATCTTTTTACCATCCTTTCACTTTGAGTCTGTTTGTTTTTCTATTTATTTATTTGTTTGTTTGTTTGTTTGATTTTAGTAGGCTCTATACTCAACATAAGACTTGAACTCACAACCCTGAGATCAAGAGTTGCATTCTCCCGGAGCCTGGGTGCCTCAGGCAGTTAAGTGAAGTGTCTGCCTTCAACTCAGGTCATGATCTCAGGGTCCTGGGATCGAGCCCTACTTGGGCTCCTTGCTCAGTAGCAAACCTGCTTCTCCCTCTCCTTGCTTGCCACTCTCTTTGCTTGTGTGCTCTATCTCTCTGTCAAATAAATAAAAATCTTTAAAAAAAAAAAAAAAGAGTTGCATTCTCTACAAACTGAGCCAGCCTGTAGCCCTTCCTATATGTCCTTTTTTTTTTTTAAAGATTTTATTTATTTATTTGACAGAGAGAGAGAGAGATCACAAGTAGGCAGAGAGGCAGGCAGAGAGACAGGCAGAGAGAGGGGGAAGCAGGCTCCCTGCTGAGCAGAGAGCCCTATATGTCTTTAGGTCCAAAGTGAGTCTCTTGTGTGCAGCATATAGATACCCTTTTTTTTTTTTTAATCTATTTAGTTACCCTGTCTTTTGATTATTAGACCATTTACATTTAAAGTAATCACTGCTAGCAGGGCAGCTGGGTGGCTGAGTCAGTTAAGCAGCTGCCTTTAGCTCAGGTCATGATCTCAGGGTCCTGGGATCTAGGCCCACATTGGGCTCTCTGCTCAGTCAACAGTAATTCTGCTTCTTCCTCTTCCTCTGTGATTTTTCTCGCTTTCTCTCTCTCAAATAAATAAAATCTTAAAAAAAAAAAAAAAGTACTTACTGCTAAAGTGTACTTGGTGCCATTTTATTGCTTTCTGGTTGTTTTTGTAGTTCTCTCTTTCTTCTTCTCTTGCTTTCTTGCCTTGTGATTGATGGCTTTCTGTAGTGTTATGCTTAGCTTTTTATTCTTTTGTGTATCCATTAGGTTTTCGATTTGTGGTTATCATGAGTTTCAGATATAGGATCCTAAGTATATAGCAGTTCATATTAAGTTGACAGTCATTGAAGTTTGAACACATTCTGAAAGAACTTCTTTACTCTCGCCTTCACATTTTATGTCTGTGTTGTCGTATTTTACATCTTTTAATTCATACTTTTCTTTTAATTAAGGTGTTTTCTTTTCCATTTAAATGGAGTCCCTTTAGCATTTCTGGCAAGGCCAGTTTAATGGTAATAAATTCCTCTTACTCTTGTCTGGGAAACTCTTTATCTCTCCTTCCATTCTGAATGATAACCTCACCAGGTAGACTATTCTTGCTGGTAGGTTTTTTCCTTTCAGCTCTTTAAATATTATGCTAAGCATAAATATTGTGCTAAGCAAATAATATGCTAAGCAAAATAAGTCAATCGGAGAAAGACATTTATCATATGAGCTCACTGACATGTGGAATTTAAGAAACAAGGCAAAGGATCATAGGAGAAGAGAGGAAAAAAATGAATCAAGATGAAACCATAGAGGGAGATAAACCATAAGACACTCTTAATCTTAGGAAACAAACTGAGGGTTGCTGGAGAGGAGAAGAGTGGGAGATTGGTGGGTGATGGACATTGGGGAAGGTATGTGTTGTAATGAGCACTGTGTGTTATATAAGACTAATGAATCACAGACCTGTACTCCTGAAATAAATAATGCATTATATAGTAATTAAAAAAATATATATCATGCCAGCTACCTTCTGACCTGGAGTGTTTCTGCTGAAAAATCAACTGATAACCTTACAGTGTTTCCCTTCTACTTAATTTTTTGTTTCTTGCTTAAAATTCTCTATCTTTAAACTTTAACACTTTGATTTTTATGTCATGGTGGGGACCTCCTTGAGTTCATCTTGTTTGGAACGCTCTGTGTTTCCTGAGCCTGGATCTGCTTTCTTCCTTTGGTTAGAGATGTTTTCAGCTATCATTTCTTCAAATAAGTTTTTTACCCCCTTTCTTTCTTTCTTTTCCTTCTGGGGCCCCCTATGTTGCAAATGTTTATTCACTTGGTGTTATACAGGAGATCCCTTAACCTATCCTCATTTTTTAAAATTATCTTTTTTTTTTCTGTTTAGCTTAGATTCTTTCTGTTGCCATTTCTTCTGGATTGCTGATCTATTCTTCTGTATCCTTTAATTTGTTGAGTCCCTCTAGTGTATTTTTCATTTCAGTGTCCTTCAACTGATTGGTTCTTTTAAATATTTTCTCTTTGTTGAAGTTCTCACCAAGTTCTTCCACTCTTCAGTTATAAGCTTCTTTATAATCATTAAACTCTCATTAATCAGGCATATTATCTGTTTCATTTAGTTATTTTTCTGCAGTTTTGTCTCGTTCTTTCACATGGGGCATATTCTTCTGTCTCCCCATTTTGTTTAGCTTTCTGTGTTTGTTTCTCTGAAGCAGGTAAAACAGCTATTTCTTCTAAACTTGAAGGAACAGTCTTGTGTATGGTCAGCCTCCATGTAGACTGTGTGCCTGATAACTTTGGTTGCCTGGGGCTGTGTCTGGTGTGGGCTGGGGGTTCTGGGGCTCTCCATGCTGGGCCCCCTGGTGAGATGGCCAGAACTGAAGTGGGTGTGGGCTGGGGTGGTCTTGGGGTTCTTTGAGCAGAGATCACCCTGGCAGCACAGCTGAAGCTAAAATAGATAAGCTAGAGTGTCCTTGGTTCTCTGCATAAGAGAATTTCCTGAAAAGATAGCTGGAGCCAGGGCAGGATGGTTCAGGGGATCCCAGGGTGATCCACACGGGGAGTATCCTCACAGGACAGCTGTAGGTGAAGTGGGTGCAAGTTGAGGTGTTCTGGGGTTCTCAGCGCAGGGAGTGCCCTGGTGGGGAAGCTGGCCAGGGGCCCCAGAGCCCTCCACACGGGCTGCCCTGGCAGAGTAGCCAAAACCGTGCAGGCGCAGGCTGAATGTTCTTAGGGCGTCCTGCCAGGGTGGATGGAGCTAAAGTAGTGTGAGCCAGGTGCTCTGCTCCAGGGATGCCCTCACAAGCTGTGTGGGTCTGGCATGTTTTGGAGTTTGTGCCTGTGTCCCCTTGGCACATCAGCTGAAAATGTATTGAGTGCTGACCAGGGGTGCTACACTGGGGCCACCTTTGTGGGACAGCTGGGGCTGGTGTGAGCTAGGAGCCTGGGTCGCACTGAGGTATTAGGCCTGGACCTTGCACTTGTCCATGCTCTCAAGGTGGAGGAGGGAGCATAAACCATGGTGCTCACCAGCCCCTCTGACTCAGAGAGTGTTTCAGCAGCTCTTCTGCTGTTTGGCAGAGTTCTAGGGCAGGATCTTTTATATCTATTTGTTCTTTTAAACTGTGGCTCTTTTTCTGTCCCCAGGGCAGACAAATCTGCTTATGACTCCTCAATACTATCCCTTCCCACTGTAGTTTTTAGCACTGGGTTGGGGGGGGGAGGGGTGAAGGTTCCCCTTTGTTACCACATCTCCGTCTTTCTTGCTGTTTTCCTCGTGGTCTATCTTACATTGTGCGGAAGCTGTTCAGTCAGCTCTCAGTTCCTTAGGAGGAATTGCTTTATAAATAGGTATAGATTTGATGTGTCTCTGGAGGGGGTGAGTTTAGGGTTTTCCTATGTTGTCATCTTTGACTAGAACCTCTAGCTGAATTCTTTTGTATGTAGCTGTCCAGTTTTCCCAACAGCATTTATTGAAGAGACTGTCTTTTCCCCATTGTATATTCTTCCCTCCTTTTTATTAGGTTTGTTGACCATATAAGCATGGGTTTATTTTGGAGCTCTCTATACAGTTCCATTGATCTATATATCTATTCTTGTGCCAGTGTCACACTGTTTTGATTTATTATAGCTTCGTAGTATATCTTGAAATTTGAGATTGTGTTACCTCCAGCTTTGGTCTTCATTCTCAAGATATCTTTGGCCATTCAGAGTCTTTTGTGGTTTCATACAAATTTAAGTATTATTTTTTATAGTTTTGTGAAAAATGCTATTAGTTTTTTGATAGGGATTGCATTGAATCTATAGATTGCTTTGGATATTATGGACATTTTAACATTATTCTTCCAATCCATGAGCATGGGATATCTTTCCATTTGTTTGTCACCTTTTATTACTCAGCCATAAAAAAGAATGAAATGCTGTCTTTGCAACAACACGTATGGACCTAGAGTGTATTATGTTAAGTGAAATAAGTCAGAAAGAGAAAGACAGATACCACAATTGCACTTATATGTGGAATCTAAAAACATAAAATAGATGAATAAACAAACAAAAAGTAGAATCAGACCTATAAATACAGAGTGCAAACTGATTGTTGCCAGAGGGGAGGTGGTAGGCGATTGGGTAAAATGGGTGAAGGGGAGTGGGAGATACAGGCGACTAGTTATAGAATAAATAAGTCACAGGAATAAAGGGCACGGCATAGGGAATGTTTAGTGAATGATATTGCCATAGTGTTGTATGGTGACAGATGGCAGCTATACTTGCAGTGAGGAAAGGATAATATAGAGAGGTTGAATCACTGTGTTGAACACCTGAAATTAAAGTTATATTTTGTGTCAACTATATTCAGATTTTTAAAAATAGAGAAAACATAATATTATGAATGAAAAGAGGGATATTACTGTAGAGCCTACAGACATTAAAGAAATAAAAGGATATTTTTAAATATCTTTATTTCATGCCATTTGATTGTGGATAAAATCCACAAATTCCTTGAAAAAATACAACTTACCAAAGCTAACAGAAGAAGGAATACAAAATCTACATAAATACATTGTGTATTAAATAAATGGATTCCATTATTTAAAACCTCCCCGAAAAAAAAACCTCAAGTTGTATAACTTATCTGGTGAATTCTTTCAGATGTTTAAGGAAGAAAAACACCAATCTTGAATAAACTCTTCCAGACAACAGAGAAAGAGGGTTATAGTCCCTACCTCTTCTTACAAGAAAGAAGTTATAGGATAATTTGCAAGAAAGGAAAATTGCAGACCAGTATCTCTTAGTGATCATATTTGTGGATACAAAAGTCCTTACCACAATATTAGCAAACTATATGCATAAAAAAGGTAGTATGTTACAATAAAGTAGGTTTATTGCAAGTATGCAAGGGTAGCTTAATATTTAAATATCAACGTATTTCACCACATCATCAGAATATTGAAAAATTATATGATAAGATAGATACAAACTTTTTAGCTTAGCAGAAAAGGCCCTTTTTTTTTTAAGATTTTATTTAATTATTTGACTGTGAGATCACAAGTAGGCAGAGAGGCAGGCAGAGAGAGAGGAGGAAGCAGGCTCCCTGCTGAGCAGAGAGCCCAATGAGGGGTCGATCCCAGGACCCTGAGATCATGACCTGAGCCAGAGGCAGAGGCTTTAACCCACTGAGCCTCCCAGGTGCCCCAGAAAAGTCCCTTTTCAAAGACTCTTCCTCTCTCGCCAGCCTCTTCTCTTGCACCACCATATATGCACAAATTTCTTCCACCATATATGGAACAGTTTGCACTTCCTGGATCATGTTCTGTTATTTCTTGCTTCTCTGACTTCACACGTGTTGTATGTACCACCTGCTTCTTTACCCAGTAACTTAAACTTTTTCGTCTAAAGTCTGTCTAGGATTCTGGGAAGGTTTTGGCAACACAGTCTCCCTACCCCTTATATACAATGAAATGTATTTCATTTGGATAACTTCTCCCACTACAGTCAATATGTAAACTATTTTTATTACTCTCAAAATGATACCCTTTCCCTGTAAATATCCCCCCACATCTAACCCTAGACAGCTCCTGCTCTCACTGCTTTCTGTTACTATAGATTACATTTGTATTTTCCAGATTTTCATATAATCGGAATCATATAGTATGAACTCTTATATGTTTAGTTTTTTCACTCAGTATGCTTTTGCACCTCTCGCTCATTTTCTCTTGTTTCTGAGTTGTATTCCAGTGAATGAATATTCCACAAATTGTTCATCCAATTACATGTTCATTGAGTTTCTAGCTTGAGGTTATTGTGATTAAAGCTGTTATGAACATTAGTGTACAGGTTTTTGTAAAGACACATATTTTCATTTCCCTTGGGTCAATTCCTAACAGCGAAAGCCAGGTAGTATGGTAAGTGGTATAAGAAAACTTTATAAGACACTGCCAGATGGCCAGCATAGTTGTACTATTTACATTGACCAGCAATATATGAGTTTTCTTAATTGCTCCATATCCTTGGCAACACTTGGTATTTGCCAGTCTTTTTAATTTTAGCCAACCCAATGGGTATCTACTAGTATCTTGTGATTTTAATTTCACCTCTCTGATAATGATGTTGAGTATCTTTTAATGTGTTTATTGGCCATTACAGTATCTTCCTTTGCGAAGTGTCTGTTCACATCTTTTGCCTCTTGAGTTGTCTGTCAGAGGTTGAAATATATATATGTAGATATATATATGAAATATAAATATATGAAAGCTGGCATATATATTTTTATATAAATATGTATATATATGTATATATATTTTCTGGATTTAAGTCTTTTGTCATGCATGTGTTATGAATATTTTCTCCCAGTATGAGTCTTACTTTTTCACCTTTTTTTTTTTTTAAGATTTTATTTTTATTTATTTATTTATTAGGAAAGAGAGAGAGTGAGAGAGAGCATGAGAGGGGAGAAGGTCAGAGTGAGAAGCGGACTCCCCATGGAGCTGGGAGCCTGATGTGGGATTCGATCCCGGGACTCTGGGATCATGACCTGAGCTAAAGGCAGTCGCTTAACCAACTGAGCCACCCAGGCACCCACTTTTTTCACCTTCTTAACGTTGTCTTTCAAGGAGCTAAAGATTTAAAATGTTCAAAAGTCTGATTTATGAACTGTTGATTCTTCTGTGGTTTATACTTTTTGTGTCCTATGTAAGAAATCTTTACCTGGGGTGCCTGGGTGGCTCAGTTGGTTAAGCAACTGCCTTTGGCTCAGGTCATGATCCCAGGGTCCTGGGATCGAGCCCCGTGTCTGGCTCCTTACTCAACAGGGAGCCTGTGTCTCCCTCTCCTTCTGCCTGCTAGTCTGCCTGCTTTTGCTCTCTCTCTTTGTCAAATAAATAAATAAAATTAAAAAAAAAATCTTTGCCTACCCCAAGCTTGCAAAAGATTCTCTACCATGTTTTACTTTAGAAGTTTTATAGTTTTAGCTAGTATGTTTAGGCTTCTGATTTATTTTCAGTTAATTTTTGTGTGTAGAATGAGGGAAGGGCCAAGGTTTATTTTTTTTCCCCCAAATAGGTAATTTTGTTGTCCCAGCATGTTCTTCATTGAGTTATTGTAGCACTTTTATTGAAATCATTTGCCCATGTATGGTGAGGGTCTGTTTCTGGACTCTGTTCTGTGACATGTATCTGTATGCCAAAACCATGCTGTCTTGATCACTCTAATTTTATAATACTCTTGAAACTGGTGATATAAGTCTTACAACTCTGTTTTCAAGCTTATTTTAGCTAGGCTAAGTCCTTTGCATTTCTATATGAACTGTATGTAGAATCAGCTTGCTAATTTCTAAAAATTTCTGCAAGATTTTAATTGGGATTTCACTCTGTCATATAGATCAACTTGAAGATTGAATCTTAATATATATATTATATATATATAATATATATATTATAATATAATGCAATCTATGAATATGTATGTCCTACCATTTATTTAGGGTTCAGTTCGTTACCCTTTTATCAGGTATCACAGTACTTGTACTACCTGCTTCCCATTGTCTAAAAATGGCTATTGCTAATAGTTTGTCCAGTTTTCTAGTTGCTTATGACAGGAGTATAATTTATGATCCTCTTATACCTTCTTGGTCGGGAAATGGCATCCTAGCTTTTGAAACTCCTCAAATCACCCCATAAAATAGATCAGATAGGACTACAAAGCCAAAGACCTATGGTTAACAGCTACAACAAATCTAGGTGACTAGGTGTTTCCGTGACCTTCCAAATATGAGTTGGGGAGCCTAAATCACTTAGAGCTGAAGGTCTGTGTGATATCATCATTGATGGGGAGGAAACAAGGAGGCAGCCTAGCTTATGATACACTGAGAACTAAGAGTATGTTAGGACTCAGGAGTCAACTTGAAAAGGTTCTCACTAGCCAAAAAAAGATAGTTTGAGAATCAAGAACTGCAATTAATTTCAATAGAAAATATATTTAGGGGCACCTGGGTGGCTCAGTGGGTTAAGGCCTCTGCCTTCAGCTCAGGTCATGATCTCAGGGTCCTGGGATCGAGCTCCGCATCGGGCTCTCTGCTCAGCGGGGAGCCTGCTTCCCTCTCTCTCTGCCTGCCTCTCTGCCTACTTGTGACCTCTCTCTCTCTGTCAAATAAATAAATAAAATCTTTAAAAAAAAATATATTTAAATTTGTGAGTTTCAAATAATACTTAAAAAATCTCCTCATTGTTATTATTGGAGTAAATGAAGGAACCACCTTATTATTTTGAAAGCTGGCAAATAAAAGAAGCAAGCATTTATCCTGCCTTTTCTATTTTTTATCTAGAGTAACAAAGTAGTTGATGTGGCAAAGTTTCTCTGTTGATATGTTCCAGCTCATAAATGAATAAAGAATGAATGAAAAGCTAACACCTTCACTTTGCAACTATTGATGAAATTAATGGGTTGGGCAGGGATGGTCAATGGCTGCTAGCTTCACTTTGGAAAAGATATTCGTATAGAATCACATACTGCCATCCAGGAAGTAGTCTCACAAAGTGTGAGGAAAAAAGTTCGATGTGAATCTGATCAAGCATATTGATCTGACTACCATTCTACCAATTATGAGAGTACATAATAAAAGACACCATGGTGGTACAATAACAATATTTAGTGAGGATTACTCTAGAATAGGGATTGGCAAACTGTGGCCCATGGGACAGATCTGGCCCGTTGCCTGTTTTTCCATGGCTTACGAAGTATGAACAGGTTTCACATTTTTAAATGGTTGAAAAAAGTCTTGAAATGTGAAAATTATATAAAATTCAAATTTCAAGGACACCTGTGTGCCTCAGTCAGTTAATAAGCCTTTGCTTTCCCCTCAGGTCATGATGCCAGGGTTCTGGGATCGAGTTCCCCATCAGGCTCCTTGCTCAGCAGGACAGCCTGCTTCTCCTAATGCCTCCTGCTCCCCCTGTTTGTGCTCTCTTTCTCTCGGTCTCTGACAAATAAATAAATAAAAGTCTTCTTATTTATTATTATTTTTTTAGATTTTATTTATTTGACAGAGAGACATAGCGAGAGAGGGGACACAAGCAGGGGGAGTGGGAGAGGGAGAGGCAGGCTTCCCGCCGAGCAGGGACCCTGATGTAGGGCTCTATCCCAGGACTCTGGGATTATGACCTGAGCTGAAGGCAGACGTTTAATGACTGAGCCACCCAGGCACCCCAATAAAAATCTTTTTAAAAAATAAAAAATAAGTAAACAAATTTCAGTGTCCGCAATTGAAGTTCTGTTGGAACACAGCCATGTTCATTTCTTTGTGTGTGCTTGCTGTGGCCACTTTCATGCTACAGTGGCAGAGTGGAGTAGTTGTAACAAGAGACTGTAAAATCTGCAAAGCCTAGAATATCTACTCAGTGGCCCTTCACAGAAAAAAATTTGCTGATCCCTGATCTAGAGGACTAATGACCCAGTTTCTTCAACAAAAAATTGTGAGGGAAAAGAAGAGATGAAAGGAAGAACCAATAGTTTGAAAGAGACTTAAACATACCAGTTATCACAATATCTGAATCTAATTTGGATCCCTGTTCAAAAAAAAAAAACGGGGAGCACCTGGCCGGCTCAGTTGGCAGAGCATGCCAATCGTGATCTCGGGCTTGTGAGTTTTAGCCCTATGTTGGGTATAGAGATTACTTAAAAATAAAATCTTAAAAAAAAAAAAAAGATGTAAAAAATAGAGAAATGTGAACATTGACAAAGATATTTGATATTAAAGAATTATTGATTTTAGAAGGCATGATAATGGTTTTCTGGTTATGTTTTCAGAAGAGTCCTTAGCTTGTAGAGATACATTCTGAAATATTTACGACGTCCCGAGTTGTCTCAGTAATCTGAGGAGCGGGGGTTATTGGGTGTGGGTATAAATGATAGTAAGATTGGCCATGTTATGAAAATTGTAACTGGAAGATGGATACATATGATTCATCATACTATTTTACTGTTTTCTCTACTTTTGTGAATGTCTGAAAATCTACATTATAGACTTAAATCAATTATTTAAAAGTCTTTTTTATTTTTTATTTTTGTTATGTTCAGTTAGCCAGCATATAGTGTATCATAACTTTTGATGTAGTATTTAGTTTTAAAAAAATTGATTCCAGGGCCATGTCTTCTGGGCCTTGTAATCTAATGCCTCTTTTCTGTGCTTGTGCAGAAACATGGGATTTACTATGTTGATTGTTACTGCCAAGTGATTGTTTGATTTCCCCTCGACTGTGAGTCCCTGAGAGCTGGGGCCATGTGTTATTTGACTTTGACCCCTAATGCTAATAATCATAGGACCTGGCACATAACCTGGTATGATAGCTCTTTCATAAATATGTTTTGAACAAATTGTGACTCTTATAGCATATCTGATTTGTAGACATTAAAGATTTCAAACTATAGTAATCTCTATTTTATTGACATTATTCATTAATTTTTATTTACCATATGCCTTCCAAACAGCCTGTGTTTCAGCATGAAAGCAAACTGTTTATATGTCTTATAAATCAGGAAAAATATAACTCTAAAGTAAGTTTCAGAATGGGCATGTTCATTTGAGTTGTTTCCATCTGAGACAGGATGTGGTTTTTTTATCTTCATGCAAATGTGGAGTAGTTCCTTCCAAATAAGACAATTATTTCTTCTGCAGGCACAATATTGTATATTTCTGAATGTAGGGGAAATATCCACATTCAAATCTAAGATAAAAATACTAATCATCATGGAATATGAATTGGTACAGCCACTATGGAAAACAGTATGAGGTTCCTCAAACAATCGAAAGTAGAGGGACTCCCAGGAGTAGGATGTGGAGGGCAGAGTAGGAGGATCCTAAGCTTACCTCATCCCATGGATATATCTACATAACACCCATATCATGTAAATAACCCAAAAAGCGACCCAAACACTGGCAGAATAGACTCTCCACAGCTAAATGTAGAGAAGAGAGGCCACATTGAAAAGGGTAGGAGTGCAGTTGGGAACAAAACTGACCTGTGGGTCTGTCTGAAAGAGAGAGGGATGCCGTTGGCACAGAGATAGGAGAGGAGGACCCCACATCTGGCACCCTGGGCACAAGGACCTGAACTGGGAAGATGAATTCCCATAACATTTGGCTTTAAAATCCAGAGGGGCTTAACTTTGTGAGTTCTGACTATAGGTGGGGCTTAACACCTGGAACTTTAAAAATCAGAGGGATTGGCTCTTGGAGAGCCCGAGGGCAAAAGGAAACTGAATCCCTACCATTAAAGGGAAAGCGCAACAAACAGCTCTGCTGAGATACAGCATAGAAGCGGCAGTTTGAAAAACACCTGGGGTGTATGAGAGAGATTTATTTACTAATCTCAGAACTGTGCTGGATCTTTAAGAGACTTCTCTAAGAACAAAAGGGCTGGTGGTGCTATTTCCCTCCTATGTCCCTCAGCCTAGATACATGGATATATGTGGGAACCAGTGCATCATGAACACTTTCCATGTAGTTTGCTAATAGCATGCCCTGCCGCCTTGCTCTTCTGCAGGCCTGCCTCCTCCAACCCATCCTTGGCAGAAGTCCAGAGTGGTGCCACAAACAGGGCAGTGTGCAAGCAACCCTGACAGGGGCTAACACCACTCCAAAGTGACTCCTGCCCTGGGGAGAGAGGGAGATTACCACACATCAGTTTAATTCTGGCTCCAACAATGTGCTGGGGGCAGACAGGTGGTCTGACTACAGGCTCTGCCCACCAATGAAAGCTTCTCAGGGGACAACATAGGGAGAGCGTTCTGCAGTCTGGAGTGACCACAGCTCTGAAAAATTCCTGGTCTCACTTAACTCAAGCCCAAGACATCCCACTAACAATACAGAGACCAAACCCTGCCCACACAGGCAAAGGGGGCCATTGCAGATGACTGGACTGAAGTCAAAAGTGGCAGCTCAGCCATAACAGTAGGGTACACGCAACACACATAGGAGACACCCCAGAAGTACCAGGTTCTGGTAAACAGGGAACATAGCACTGCAGGGCACTATAGGACCTCTTCTTCCTAAGGCCACTACTTTTTTTCCTTTAAGTAAATTTAAGGAATTTTAAGTAATATCCACACCCAACATGGGGCTCAAACTCATAACCCCAAGATTAAGGGATGCACACTTACTGACTGAGACAGCCAAGCCCCCAAGGCCACTACTTTCAAAAGCAGAAAACATAGCTGACTTTACTAACACCTAGAAACAGAGTTACGCAAAGAGGAGATGGAGGAATATGTCCCAAAAGAAAGACTAGGACAGAATTACAGCAAGAGAGCTAAACAAAATGGAGATAAGTAATATTGCCTGATAGAGAATTTAATGGTCATAAAGGTACTCACTGGACTTGAGAAAAGAGTGGACCTCACTCTTTTGTGAGATCCACAACAAAGAGATAGAAAACATAAAAAAGAACCAATCAGAGATGAAGAACTCAATGACTGAAATTAAAACTACACAAGTGGAAATAAATAGTTGACTAGGGGAAACAGAATGAGTCAGCAACCTGGAGGATAGAGTAATGGAAAGCAGTCAAGCTGAACAAGAAAAAGAATAATAATAAAATGAGAATAGATTAAGAGAACTCAGTGACACCATCAAGCATACTAACATTTACGTTCCAGGGCTCCCATAAGGAGAAGAGAGAGAAAATGGGGCAGAAAATTTATTTGAAGAAATAGTAGTCGAACATGTCTCAAATCTGGGGAGGAAAACAGAACTCCAGATCCAGGAGACATAGAGAGCCCCCAACAAAATCAACTGAGGGAGGTTCACACTAAGACACATAATAATTAAAATGGCAAAAAGTAGTGATAGAGAATTTTAAAAGCAGCAAGAGAAAAAAAGACAGTTAGATACAGGGGCTAACTCCATAAAGCTATCAGCTGATTTTTTCAACAGCAACTTTGCTGGCCAGGAGGGAGTGTGGCATGATGGATTCAAAGGGCTGAAAGAAAAAAAACAAAACAAAACATGCAACCAAGAATCTCTATCCAGCAATGCTATCATTTAGAATAGAAGGAGAGGTAAGGGGTTTCCCAGATAAATAAAAGTTAAAGGAATTCATTGCCACTAAACCAACCTTATAAGATATGGTAAAGGGATTCTTTGGGAAGGAAAGACTATGAGCAGGAATAAGAAAAGTAGGAGGCACAAAAGCAATAAAATTAAGTATGTCAATAAAAATTAGGGAATTCACAAAATAAAAAGACATAAAGTATGACACCATATACTTAAAATGTGGGAATAAAATTTAGTGCTTTTAGAATGGGTTCAAACTTAAACAACTATCAATTTAATACAGACTGCTATATGCATAAGATGTTACATATAAATCTAATGGTAACCAAAAATCAAAAATCAGTAATAGGCAAAAAATACAGAGGAAGGAATATAAATATATCACTAAAGAAAAGCAGTAAACTGTGAGAGAAGAGAGCAAGAGAAGAAAGGAACAGAAAAAAATTACAAAAACAGCTATAAAACAAGTAACAGAATGGCCATAAGTATATACCTATCAATAATTACTTTGAATATAAATGAACTAAATGCTCCAATCAAAAGATACAGGGTAACAGAATGGATAAAAAAGCAAGACCCATCTAGATGCTGTCTATACGAGACTTATTTCAGACTTAAGGACAACTGCAGATTGAAAGTGAAAGTGGGATTTACTCCTAGAATGCAAGGGTGGTTCAGTTTTTGCAAACCAATCAATATAATGCATCATATCAACAGGAGAAAGGATAAAAACCATATGATCGTTTCAAAGGACACAGAAAAGGCCTTTGACAAAGTACAACATCCATTCATGACAAAAGTTCTCAACAAAGTAGTTATAGAGGGAACATACCTCAACATAATAAGGACCATATATGCAAAACCCACAGCTAACATCATACTCAGTGGTGAAAAACTGAGAACTGTTCCCCTAAGGTGAGGAACAAGACAGGGATGCCCACTCTCCCCATATTTATTCAACATAGTACTAGAAGTCCTGGCCACAACAGTCAGACAAGAAGAAGGAATAAAAAGCATCCACACTGGTAAGGATGAAGTAAAACTATCACTATTTACAGATGACATGACACTACCTCTAGATAACCCTAAAGACTCCGCCAAAAAACTACTAGAACTGAGGAATGAACTCAGTAAGTTTGCAGGATACAAAATCAATATACAGAAATTCATTGCATTTCTACACGCTAATAATGGAGCAGCAGAAAGCAGAAAGAAAAAAACTAAGAAAACAACTCCATTTACAATTGCACCAAAAATAAAAAACTCCCTTGGAATAAAATTAACCAAAGAGGTGAAAGACCTGTACTCTGAAAACTATAGAACATCAATGAAAGGTATTGAAGATGACACAAATGGAAAGATATTCCATGCTCATGGATTGGGAGAAAAAAAAATATTGTTAAAATACCTACACTACCCAAAGCAATCTACACATTTAATGCAATCCCTATCAAAATACCAACAGCATTTTCCACAGAACTAGAGCAAATGATCTTAATTTGTATGGAACCACAAAGGACCCCAGAGGGCCAAAGCAATCTTGAAAAAGAACAAAGCTGGAGGTATCACAATTCCATATTTCAAGATACACCGTAAAAGCTATAGTAATCAAAACAGTGTGATACTGGCACAGAAATAGACATATAGATTAGTGGAATAGAATAGAGAGCCCAGAAATAAACCCATGCTTTTATGGTCAGTTAATCTAGGACAAAGGCAAGAATATGCATTGGGGAAAAGGCCATCTGTCTAACAAATGGTGTTAGGAAAACTGGAGAGCTATGTGCAAAAGAACGAAACTGGACCAATACATGATAACAAACTCGAAATGAATTAAAGACCTGAGTGTGAGACCTGAAACCATAAAAATCCTAAAAGAGAACAAAAGCAGTAATTTATCTGACATTGGCTATAACAGTGTTTTCTGCATATGTCTCCTTTGGCCATAGAAACAAGAGCAAAATTAAACTATTGGGATTACATCAAAATAAAAAAGCTTCTATGTGGTGAAGGAAACAATAAAACTTAAAGACAGTCTATAGAGTGCGAGAAGATATTTGCAATGATAATACGATAAGGGGTTAGTATGCAAAATATTTTTATATATAAAAATATATAAAATTATATATGCAAAATATATAATATATCAACACCAAAAAACCCCAAATAATCCAATTAAAAATGAGTAGAAGACATGAACAAAAATTTCTCCAAAGAAGACAGACAGATGGCCAAAGGACACATGAAAAGATGCTCAACATCATTCATCGTGAGGGAAATGCAAATCACAACCACAATGAGATACCACCTTACACTTTTAAAAATAATTTTAAAAATGTAATCCTCAAACCAGCTTTTTTTTTTTTTAAAGATTGTTAACTCTATGAAAAAGAGAGAGCAAGAGCATAAGCAGAGGGAAGGGCTAAGGAAGAGGGAGAAGCAGACCAACCCACTGAGCGGGGAGCCCACTCGGGGGGGTGGTTTGACTCGGGGGCTTGACTCGAGATTCGATCCCAGGACCCGGAGATCATTACCCGAGCTGAAGTCATATGCTTAACTAATTGAGTCACCCAGGCGCCCCAAACCAGCTATTTTTTTTTATCTTTTTGCTCCCTTTTATTAGCTTAATAAATAACAATTGGTTATGATTATTAAAATTTAATTTTTAAAAATCCCAGTTCTTTTGCTTGCTTTCTTCTCTCTGTACATTGTTATCTTCATATTCTGTAGCAGCTCTTTTTTTTTTTCTTAAAGGTTTCATTTATTTATTTAACAGAGAGAGATCACAAGTAGGCAGAGAGTGGGCGGGGGTGGGGGGAAGCAGGCTCCCTGCTGAGCAGAGAGCCCGATGCGGGGCTCGATCCCAGGACCCTGAGATCAGGACCTGAGCTGAAGGAGAGGCCTAACCCACTGAGCCACCCAGGCGCCCCTGTAGAGCTCTTTTATCATGGATATTTTTTTCTTGTTTTCAGTGTAATTTGAACCTCACGAACCCTGAGCTCCAGGGAAAGTGAGTCAGAAACACAACCCTGAAATTTAAGACAGGATCTGGTTTTTAAATAAATCACTGGCATCTGAATACCTCACATTCATCAAAAAGCCCTTTGAGGGGCGCCTGGGTGGCTCAGTGGATTAAGCCTCTGCCTTTGGCTCAGGTCATGATCTCAGGGTCCTGGGATTGAGGCCCACATCGGGCTCTCTGCTCAGCAGGGAGCCCGCCTCCCCCTTTCTCTCTGCCTGCCTCTCTGCCTACTTGTGATCTCTCTCTGTGTCAAATAAATAAATAAAACCTTTAAAAAAAAAAGCCCTTTGAATGGTCTGGGCTTGGGGACTGGGTAGGTTGTCTAATGGTTAGTCACTGAGTTATTTTTGTGACCATGTTCTCCTCTGCTGTTTTCCTCTGAATCAGGGTGTTTGTAGTAGGTGGGAGCATTTTTTAATTGTTATTTCCATAAAAGCAAAATGCTGTGTTTTCTTCACTTATGATCATATCTGGCATGGTTTGAAAGCTGATTTGCCTAGCTAAACGCCGACAGCCCCTGTGATGGCCTCCTGGCTTGCCCGCTCACACCTTCAGAGGGGTCTGAAGCACTAAAGAAACTAGTTCAGTGATCAAATCGACAGTAAGGGAAACGGCTTGGTTCGGGTGAGGGCATAAGGCATTTTTTTCCCCACCATTCTTAGATACCAAATTGTCTACCTCTAATCTCTGTATCTATTTATTTAGGTCCTTTTCCCCCTTTTGATGGCTTTCTTTCTGGTAACTGTTACTTGTAATAACAGAGGCCAAGGAAAATGTGGATAACTAAAATCTAGTATTGAACTTTGTAATTTATACTACTTGAAAACCAAAGCTTGTGGCTCTGTTTATATATATATATGAAAGTGTCATGTGGGTCCCCTTAGAATCATGTGGCATTTGTGCCACTGCACCTCGGGGAGACTTTGTGGAGCTGGACGGCAGGAGGGGATGGGCCCCAGTGTGATCAGAGGATGTGCGGGGGTGGGGGTCAGAAGTTGGCATGTATCTCTCTATTTCAGTTGGCCAGCATATAGTACATCGTTAGTTTTTGATGTAGTGTTCAGCGATTCATGAGTTGCTTACAGCACCCAGTGCTCATCACATGTGCCCTCCTTTTTTTTTTTTTTTTTTAACATGTGCCCTCCTTAATACCCATCACCCAGTTTCCCCCTACTCCTATCCCCTTCCCTCTATAACCCTCAGTTTGTTTCCCGGAGTCCAGAGTCTCTTGTGGTTTTTCTCCCTCTCTGATTTCTACCCATGCAGTTTTCCTATGGTCTTCTGTGCTATTTCTTATGTTCCACATATGAGTGAACCAAATGATAATTGTCTTCCTCGGCTTGACGTATTTCACTTAGCATAATCCCTTCCAGTTCCATCCATGTTGATGGAAGTGGTGGGTATGCATCCTTCCTGATGGATGAGTAATATTCCACTATATATATGAACCAGATCTTCTTTATCCATTCATCTGTTGAAGGGTATCTTGGCTCCTTCCACAGTTTGGCTGTTAAAGACATTGCTGCTATGAACACTGGGGTGCCATTGTCCCTTCTTTTCACTACATCCATATATTTGTGGTGAATACCTCGTAGTGCAATTGCTGGGCCGTAGGATAACTCTATTTTTACAGTCTTGAGGAACCTCCATACTGTTTTCCAGAGTGGCTGTACCCTCTTGCATTCCGACCAACAGTATAAGAGTGTTCCCTTTTCTCCACATCCTTGTCAATACTTGTTGTTTCCTATCTTGTTAATTTTTGTCATTCTTACAGGTGTAAGGTTGTATATCATTGTGGTTTTGATTTGAATTTCCCTGATGGCTAGTGATGTTGAACATTTTTTCATGTGTCTGTCAGCCATTCATTTGTCTTCTTTGAAGAAGTGTCTGTTCATGTCTTCTGCCCATTTCTTGACTGGACTGTTTTTTGGGTATTGAGTTTGATAAGTTCTTTCTAGATCTTGGATATCAGCCCTGTATCCGAAATCTCATTTGCAGATATCTCCTCCCGTTCTGTGAATTGCCTCTTAGTTTTGTTGACTGTTTCCTTTGCTATGCAAAAGCTTTTTATCTTGATGAAGTCCCAAAAGTTCCTCTTTGCTTTCGTTGCCCTTGGCTATAGAGATCTGACGTGAAAGAAGTTGCTGTGGCACTCCTTTTTTTATTCAACTGACTGCAATGCAAAATACAAAGACAGGTACGACACAGTTCTTGCTCTCATGGAGTTTGCAATAAAGTGGGATCTAGGAGGAGAGTGAGTTAGAATGACAGACGCATACACAGACGTGGTAGCGTCTAGCACCTTCCACCTGCTGAATTCTGTGCACTTTATAGGTCTTATTTTCACTCCATCCATGTGCATCACCTAAGACCCTCAACTCTTCACTACTTGAAAGTCTTGCTCCCCTTAGCTCCCTCATGCCTCTATCTGAGACATAACTTTTTGGCTCCTGTTCTTTCGATTGATGGTAAATTTGGTATTTTCCAGAGTATTCCTCTCTCTTTTCCTTCCTACCCTGTACTGTTAATTCCTAACCATTTTCCATCCCATCACTTTGAAGAGATATGGCAGACTCGCAGCAGCAGTGACTTTGAGCAGGTGAGGGAACAGTATCCTGAACGTGAAGGGGAGAACTCCTGGGTGATTGTGATGCATTCTTCCCGCCCTTTGGCAGCTTCTGTGTCTCTTTTTAACCTGTAGCCCAGTGCTCAGCCATAGTAGGAGCTCGGGGATGGTGAGACAGTCTTCAGCAGCGGCTGGTGCAGTGGCTGTAGGGGCCCAGGGCAGGGCCTCCTCACCATCTGAGAAAGTCCAGAGAGGCTGCTCAGAGGAGCCATCAGCTGAGCTAAACTGAATTCACCAGATGGGTAAGCCTTAAAGGAGATTGAAAGAGGTGGATTTTCAGAGACAGGGAGATGAATTATTAAAATCTCAGAATATATTAATGGCAAGTGGCTAGGTACAGAGATACTAAATCCCAAAGCATTAGGATGAAAAGGCTCTTTCTGAATCTTCAACAGGATTGTAATAAGTCAAATAAAAGTAAGATATTCTGCATCATTGGACAGGTAATAAATGTATGGGCCTCATTGTTCCCAAGAAGTACTGCCTTGAAATACTCTGTTAATTTTAATAAAGAGCTTCATTCTTGCATTCACTGAAAGCTTACTGAAGCAGCTGCTAGTGTCAGACGCTCTAATAGGCGATATATATACAGTAGTGAGCAAAATGGACCGAGCGCCTGCCTGCGTGGGGCTTCTAGTCGAGGGGAAAGCAGACATAAACCAAGCAAGCCCTGCGGACACACGACTAGGGGGTGCCGGCGAGGAGGTTTAATAGGGTGACCCAAGTGAGATTAGGGGTGAAATGAACAGTGATTAGAGGTTAATTAGGCAGGCAGACAGAAGAGATATACAGAGTTCGAAGGCAAAATGGTTTGGACAAATTGGTGAAGAAGATCCCTAATATGTCTCAAATAAGATGCTGTCAGCGATGCCTGGGGGTTCAGTCTGTGAAGCGTCTGCCTTCGGCTGAGGTCATGATCCCAGGGGCCTGCGACGGAGCCTGCCTCGAGCTCCTTCACTGGGCTCCCTGCTCGGCAGGGAGCCTACTTCTCCCTCTGCCGCTCCCCCTGCTTGTGCTTTCTTGCTGTCAAAAACATAAAATCTTAAAAAAAAAAAAAAATGCTGCCAGGAAGGCGGCCACACCTTTCTCCAGGTGGCCACTGCACAGAGTCCTAAAAGGAATGACCGCTGGGGCAGATCCAGTAGCATTTGCTAAACATTGTGCTACTTGCTGGGGCTTCCGGGGGAGTAATAAGACACATTCTAGAACCTGCCTTCCCTGCCCAGGGATTCTTCCTCACTCTATGAAACGTAGCCAGTTAGGAGGTAAGGACAAGATCCTGTGAGAGCATAGAATTCTGAGAGGTCAGCCAACTTTGTCTTGTGGGGAATGTTTGAGATAAACCTGGGTTTCCAAAAATCAGTGAGAAAGGAAGTCATTTCAGGAATGAGCTGCCCAACAAAATCCAGGCGTGAGGAGCACGGCACATTTGCAGAACTGCAGGGAGTTTCATATGGCTTTAATACAGCGTTTATATGAGAGTTGAAGGAAATAATCAGGCATAAAAGGCAGAGAAGCCGAATGTTAGATATTTATAGGCATCTAGGAATTTGAACTCTATCCTGCAGGTGTTTCTTGCAGGGAGTGAGGGACGGATGATGAGGTGGTGGCATGGAAAGGGAGTGACTTCATCCGACTTCTGTTCTACAAAGGCTGCTCTGGCGGTAGCACAGACGGATGGAGAAATTAGGCCCGGAGGAAGGGGGACCAGTTCCAAGGATAGTGCGGGGCTTCTGACGCAGCAGTGGCCGTGAACATGGGGAGAATGGTCAGGCAGAGGAGCTGTTTGGGGGTGGTGTCTCTGAGACTTGAAGATTTCACGGTGTTGAGAGAGGAGTGAGGAAAGGAGGAGGCGAGCATGATGCCCGGTGATAGCCTGGGTGTCGGGCGGGGTGCGCGACGCCATCCACGAGGCGGCACCACGGAGGAGCGACAGTGTTTGCGGGGGACAGTCCGCATGGAACCGGGCGCGCTTACCCGGAGACGTCCTGTACAGCCCAAACTGGACCGGAGACAGGAGGACGGGAGATCCGGCCAGGCCCAAGAGCCATTCATTTCTTTCCTTTTTTAGTCAACTTTTTATTCTAGAATAGTTTTTGATTTGCAGGAGGGTTGTAAAGATAGTACAGAGTTCCCATGGACTTACCATTTCTTTACATCCCACTTCCTCCTCTTCCTCGAGTTTTCGCCATAGTGGAATGGGTATCCTTGTTTTCACAGAGATTCCCATACATGTGCGGGACGGGCTTATGGGGTTCAAAACTCAAAGCAACATAAAAAGACATAGGATAAAAAAAATCTTCCTCTAACCCCTGCCCCCATTTGCACTGTTCCTACCACTCCCTACAGATGGCTACTTTTATTAGTCTCGCGTGTAGGTATCCTGCCAGTTTCGTTTTAATGTAAATGCGAGCAAATAATAAGAATATACATCGCATGTTTCCTCCCTTATACAGATGGTGGCATATTAGGGACATTGCTCTGTAGCTTGCTTTTTGCTGAACAGTATACCAATGGAGCTCAATACAGAACCGCCCTGCCTGAGAAGGTGGCAGCGGGCCGGCCATGCATGGCTACGGGGCACTCGAAATGTGGATGGGGGACTACAGGCCAGAAGTTTAAATTTAAAGTTAGGCTTTAAAATGGCAGCAGTGTAACTTATGTTCCCATTAAATGTTATTATTTTGGTGGAATGACATTTCACTTTAACCATCAAAAACAGAGTTTCCAAATTGAGATATGGTGTATGTGCACAACACCATGGGGGTTGGAAACTTAGTTTACATTCTCTGTTTTGATACTACCTTAATGTTTCCCAGTGTTAAATGTTGAAATAACAGTTAACATGTTGAAATAACAACGCTTCTGACACAGAAGTTAAGCAAAATATTAAAATTTTACCAACTTCTTTTTATTTTTAAAATGTGGCTATTAAAAAAATAAAAATTACATATGTGGCTCAAATTATATTTCTACTGAACAGCACTGATACAGAGCATTGATTCTTTCTTACAGTTGGATACTGTTGTAAAGAGTACCGTATTTTATTTAACCAGCCCACTGTTGACGTACACTGACTTGTTTCCAGTCTTTTACTGTTAAAAATCCAGAAAGCCGTATTGTCCTTGCAGCACTTCACACACGTGCAGGTGGACCTGTGAAATGAATTCCCAGGATGGGAGCTGCAAGGTTAAAGAGTATTCCATTTGTAATGTTGGTCCTGGCAAATTACCCTCAGTGGGAGTGGTACCAGTTTGGGGACACCTGGGTGGCTCAGTCGGTTAAGCATTTGACTCTTGATCTCCACTCAGGTCTTGATCTCAGGGTTGTGGGTTCACACCCAAGCCCTGCCTGCACTGGGCGTGAGTTCACGCCCAGTAGGGAGCCTACTTAAAAAAAAAATTTAAAGAGTTGTGCCAGTTGTGCGTCCGCCAGCAATGGGTATGCGGTGCCAGGGTCCTAGTATGCTGACATATTACGCTACGTGCGTGTTTGGGAGATCTTATAGTGAATGCATTTCTTTTTGCTAATTCTGAGAGTTTTAAGAAGAAATCACAGATGGTTTGCCTAACTTCTTTTTTCAGGAAAAAAAAAAACCCCAAAACAAAAAACCCTAGTACTAATGAAGAAACTCTTAGCATCAACATTTTAGAAGTGACTTTTTTTTTTCTTTTTTAAATGAAAATGCCAAGGAATTAATACCCAGTTTTCCCAGGCTCTAAATTTCTCTGGAAGTTGTGGTTTCTCTGTATACCGATTTAGGCAGAGAGAGGCCGTGAGGGTTTTGTATTTATAAGGGACGACATTTTCTTCTGTTTTCTAATTGTTGGAGTGTTTCCCGATTCCTCCTCAGACCCCTCCAGCAGCCTCCGGTGGCTGCGAGTGCTGGGACAGGAGAGGAGGGAGGCGCGCAGGGGGCAGGCAGGATTCGCATACAGCCGGTTGTTGGGCTCCCGGGATCAGTTTTACTGAATGCTGAACACATTTCTCACTTAACGGGCTTCTTAACCGAGGAAATCCACTAACAACATAACTGGAGCCTATGAGTGAACACAGTGTTTAAACAGTCAATTCCGTTAACTTTATTATTGATAAGCTGCAGAAAAAGTTCATCTTTCTACCATTAGGATCTAGCTGCTGTCTCTCTTTTGAGACTAGTGTGCCCTCTACTGCCCTCTTTTCCTTTTTTTCTTTTCAGACTGAAATGAAGAATGAGACATTCAGCATCCAAAATCAAGTTGCTTCAATTTTCCATTCATAGCAATCTGAAAAGAACATTCTCATGAAGAGAACTCTCTCCATGTAGAGAGATGTGTCAGACGAGCTAATAAATTAGTATATCGGAAACCCTTAGCTTTCAGGAATATAAGCTCGTATTTTGGCAAATCTAGAAATGTATTTTACAACTATGACTGTGGACATTTACTTTAATATTTTATTGATTTTCAGTATGAAACGCTTAAGCAATAAAAGCTGAGACTCTTACTGTGGGTCAGGTGGGAAGAGCACTGGGCTGAGGACTTACTGGAAGGGTCATCCTTGGCAGTGGGGGAAATCGAGCCATTTCTACTGTGCTTAATTTCAGAATAAATGTACAACTTTCTAATAGGAGGCAGCTGCACCAGAGCTCTTCTTCATGTCCCTTTTTGCTTCTAGAGCTAATCGTGCTTAATTGTTTTGTTTCAGGAAGGGTTTTCACTCATTGGTAGCAAGAACTGGTTGAAGATTGTGAGACGCATGGATTGTCTGTTGTTTGGAACAACAATAAAGGCAAGAGGCCTGTGGCCACCTGTTTTAAGCAAACGATCATACCCTTCTCATCTTCGAAGTGTGCCTGGGGGGTGAGTGTGGGAGCTTCTCGTTGCAGGTGACATGGAAGCGGGAAGATTCCATACGTTTAAGAAAGGCTTGCCCTCTGAGCAGGATGTGAACCGCAGGCTGCAGAGAGGCGGCCCGTCAGTAAGAGCGTGTTGCTGCGGACCCAGGGCTTTGGTCTGTCGGCGGCCGGCTGACGGGGCGGCGGCCCAGCCGGGCGCCGTTCCCCGGGCACACGCCGGCGTGACGTGGGGCACGTCATTGTTTGTCTTACTATTTTCGGGTGCTTTACTGAGGATGTCTCTTCATTTTCCCTCTCTAATATTAAAAAATGTCCCTTTTATTTGCTTTCTAGCTGCATTAAACATCAGGAATGATCCTCATCAAAGATACATACAGACTAATCACCTGGATTATCTTCTTTCAGAAATAACTATAAAAAACCAATCTGATAACATTCACTAAGTAGGTAATATTGAAATTTAGGTGAAAGATCCTAATTTTTCAAGAGCTCATAGACTCAGAGTTGAAAGAGCACCTAATAGAGCATCTAAGGGAAAGGGCTTACTTAGCCTGAGGTCCACAGACCCTCCAAAGGGTCCCTCAGGAATTCAGGGGACTGTGGGTTTTCACTGACCTCTAATTGGAATTTATTTCCTTCAATTATGAATGCAGGCATCAGGCACAGTCGTATTAGACCTTTGCACCTATAGAAATCAGCTAATTTCACCACATCACAGTTGTTTCCGAGAGCTTCGATGTCAGCCATGCTCGGCACTGCCGCAGAATTATGGTGGTTATTAGGCCCGCTGTTAGATCTTTTTATTGCCTATGTTAACGAGCATATATACTGTTGGTTCACAAATTAGTGTTTTAATATTGTAGTAGACTGCTTCAGGATAATTGGTTTCCTTTATAATCTAATGTATTTTATGTGATTACAAACGTTTTGAGAAGTAGTCTGCTGGCTTCACCAGACTGCCAGAGGGGTCGCGCACGGACTCAGAAACCCTGTTGCACATTTTCAAGAGCTCCTGTTTTCGTTTCATGTGTGCGGGGATGGAATTGGACCTCCACCACTAGTCCAGATTACGGGTCGCTGTCAGAGAGCCGGGCCACCCACTGGCCTTCTGACTCCCGGCCCTGGCCCGCGTCACGCCAGCACAGCACGAGTTTGAACTCGCAGGCCTGCAGATACACAGAATTTTTTCCGATGAATACGGTACAGCACTGTAAATGTATTTGCTCCTCCTCATGATTTTCTTAACACTGTCTTTTCTCTAGCTTACTTCCTCGTAAGAATAGGGTATGTAATAGAGGTAACGTACAAAGTGGGTCGATCGACTGTTCGTGTTACCGGTGAGGCTTCCTGTCAGTCGGAGGCTACCAGGGGCTCAGGTGTGGGGGGGTCACAAGTCATACTTGGACTTTCAGCTGCGCAGTGGTCAGCACCTCTCACTCTACAGTCAACTGTATACATCTCTTAAAAGTTACACCATGCCGTATGTATGATACCTGAGTTTTTAAGTTTTTCCCGATATATATTACTATTAAAAATTTTAACTATATAGAGCAAAATAAAAACCAAGCAATTTGACCACTCCAAAATAACCATTACTAACATTTTGAAGTTCTTACATGATATATATATTCTTTCAGTCAGGATAGCATTCAAATGCATGTGGCAGATAATCCAGGCACAATGGCCCCCCAAATTAGGGGTTTATTTTTTTCACTAGATAACAAACCCAGAAACAGGCAGTTGCTAGCATCGGCTCAGCAATTTCACAGCACCAAGGTCAACAGCTTTGCAATTCCTCTGGCCTCTCCCTCACGTTTACAAAATGGCTGCTGGAGCTCGACTAAATTTCTATTCAAGGAAAACCAGCTTCCTCTGTCCCTTTCATAAAGAAACCATACATTTTCCTATAAGGCTTCTTTCTATTTTCCACAAAAGAATAGGTCTTCTTTCGTCTCCTGGACCAGAACAGTATAATGTGGCAAGTCCTAGTTTGCTAACATTAGCAAAACGGGCATTTGGCTTTCCCAGCCTCTCGTGTATGTATCTGCTCATGGAATGAACAGTGTCTACCACTTAGATAATTTATACACTCGGGATTGTATTATGTGGAGTGCTTTGTTCCTGCTTGTCATGTAACATTACATCAGGAACATGATCCTGAGTCACGACTTAGTCAGTCTTTGAAAATGTTATTCTTCATGGCGACATAGCATTTTAGTATTTGCATTCAACATGATTCAGCTAATTCCCAAGTTTTCACTATTATAAAAATGTCTTAATTTTCATAAGGGTGTATTTACAGGGTTCTCGAGATAGGAGCCCTGGAAGTATGTGTATTTATTTTGTCATTGTGCCCTCTCTGTAGGTCACCCCTGTTTCTATAGCACTAGTGAATTTAGGAGTGCTCATTTATCCAAATTCGTTCCAATAGGGGTATATAATTTAAAACTTAAAACTAGCTTCCAGTTTGGCAGAAATGAACATCTTCCTTTAATTTGCATTTCTTTGGTAACTAATGAGAATGAACATTTTTTGTGTATTTGTTAGCCATCTATATTTCTTCTGTGAATCACCTACCTACTGGTTTTGACTTATTTTCCTCTTCAAAGTATTTAGACGATATGTGTAGAGATTACAGTTATATACATGTACAGATTACATGCTATGTAGAAATATGTATATAATTTGTGTAATTTATATATATGTATATGTCATATATATATATAGAGAGAGAGATTTTAGAAATATTTAAGGTTAAGAACCTTTTGCCCACTGTTACTGTGAATGGTATTCTTTATCCCAAAGATATCTCTAGCTGCTTATTATATTTTTTTCTGAATTAATTGAAATTTGGCTTTCTGACTAAACTTTTATTAACTCTGATTTGTTAGTTTTTTAATTTCTAGGAAAGTGATTTATAATCTACAATGACAGTTTATTTTTTCCATTAGTTTATACTTACTACTTTTCTCACCTTACTGAATTACCTAGACCTTTCAGAACACAAATTTTATGGTTATACCATCATCCTTGACCTCTTGTTGACTTGAATGGAAAGTTGTGTTTAGATGTTAAGAACATTTGAGCTGTTGATTAGATATTCTTTACCATGTAAGGGAGATAGTCTTTCAGTTAAAGCTTATTTACTAATACTTTTATCAGGATTACATATTAAATTGATTTATCAAAATATTTTTGACACCTTATCAAGATCATGGTTTTTTTTTTCCCTTTTGTGATCTGTTGACTTCATATAATAATACTGAACCAACAGATTCTTTGTTTGGCCTTACTTGGAAAAGGGTACCTTTGGTGTTTCTTGCCTTGGATAACTTGTAGTTAACCAAGTATTATTATAACAAACACCATTGTTTAAGTTGACAAATGGAAGAGTATTTTGAAATAAAATTTTTATTTTGTTAACAGCAATTTAATATAGCTTAAATCCTGTGGGTAAATAAAAGATTATATTTCTTTTCTCTCTGCATGAGATAAGCAGATTGTTTTAAGTTCTGCCTATTTGCAAATTGGGCTTCCTTTTTTTCAGTAATTCTGATCAAAATGGTCCAGGTTAATGGGCTAAAAGTCAACATTTAGTTACCTATCTGCAGGGACTTTGGTTTAAAGGAGTAAACAAACCACTCTCCTCTTTACCCCCAGGAGCTCACTGAATCATGTTTTCATGATTTTGTCTGGTCTAAGCTTGGAGTATTGCCTCTCAGTGAAGAACTGGCTCAAAAAATCAAAGAATGTGTTGAAGCCCCTTCTCTCATTCAGTCCCTTTTTCGTACTCCCCTCTCCTTCCTTTTCTGTGGCAGAGGAATGCTCTACTTGTGGTGGGGAAAACTGCTTCAGTTGGGGATCCTAGTGGTGATGGGAAACTTCATCTAGATGTCTGGGCAAAGGATCTAAAACCAGCAGCAGGTTGGTGAGGCCTTGTGTCTCCTTGGCTCTCCTCCCATGTGGTGCTAACCAGGCCTGAGTCTTAGGCGTGTGCTGGTGCCGTATGACATCAGCCAGAGAGCCTGCAGCTTAAGAATCGCTCAAGGCAGATGCCGTTCATACCTGTGAGTCAGAATTTACTGGGTACGATGCCTCCCAGGAGGTGGAGCCTGATCTTCTTGTGAGTACATGGAAAGTGTGGAGGCAAGCCCTTAGCCTTCACGTTTGTTTCCTCGAGGTATCTATGTGAAGGGAGTTTTCTGCTTGTTGTAATAACCTGAAATTAAGTGTTCTGAAGTAGAGGAGAACAGCCTAACATGTAAACTAACACTTAAAATATAGTAATTTTGAGCTAATCTCCTTAGATGATTGTATATTTAGGCCGGTTCATGGCTGTTGGCATATACTTGAAAACTTTTCATTTCACCACAAGGAGCCCTTTCTCACTTTTAATTATGGCATAAGAATAAATCTTACCAAGATTTTTCGACCTAGGAGTCCTTTTTGTTAACCTGGTGGCAGCTTCTCCGCTGTGGTCCCCCATGGCATTGAGGACATGGGGTGGTGACGTAGCTCATGGTCACCTTTTCTCCTGATGCGCCTCAGTTTTATCTTGGGTCTACATGCATTGAGGTGATATTTCTGGCTTCAGAGGATAAGCTCAAATTCTATCAGAGAATTTTACAGAAGCAAACTTGGAGCAAGGCCTCAGTTAGGCTATTACCCAGAGAGCTTACCCTGTCATTCTTGGAACTACATTCTGAAGAAACCCTAGCTGTCCAGACTCCTTATGCACACTCATATGTAGATAGCTCTGGACCTACGTCCTTGCCCTTCCCATGCACTTAATAATTGCTTCTGTAGACAGCCTTCGCCCAGCTCCGAGGTACAATTTTTAATATGATTGCTTGTCAAACATTAGATAATTACAGAGTCAGCATGGGAATAGCTAATATAAATGTCTTCATATAGAGTTTAAACTAGGGTGAGCTGGAAACAGCTAATTAATTGTAAACAGGAAAGCAGCTCAGTTTCACACACACACACACAAAAGATTCATAGAATTACCAGAAATGGAGCGTATAGGTCTCTCATCAGTTCTTTCTCCTTCCTCAGGGAAAATCAGCTCTCAATTACTCATGACAATTTGGGGATTATTCATCCAAGAGAAAAATAGCTAAGGAAATGAATAGGCAATCCCGAAAAGAAAAAATACAGATGACCAATAAGTGGAAGAGAAATACTCAACCTTATTTGTAATCAAAGAAATGAAATTCTACAATAAAAAAAATCCGCGTTAACCTAGTAGAGTAAAAAAGTTTAGAAGAATAGGAATCTCCAGTGTTCGAGGGCATAGTGGGCGGAAACTGATCGGATCGCACCTGGAACAGTTTAGCCTTAGGTCCCCAGATACACAAGACCTTTTGACCGGGCAAATTAGTATAAGAATGCCTACCACAGCTTTGAGGTTTAGAATAGGACAAAAGGCTGTAAATAACTTCAATGTTTGTCTTTAGGGGGTCAGTTAAATAAAGGAATACTCTTCCATCATTAAGAACAATGAACTAAACTTCTCTTTTTATATTCTTAGATTACTAAACAGTAGTACAGTCCAACATGTCCGTAGAACATATAACCCACAGTAGATAAGTGTGTATCTATGTTCTAAGATATGTATATATTAGAGTATACCCTTTTCATACTTTTTCATTGTCGTGCGGGTAGTGATAATGAGTTTTACACTTAGGACAAAGATTAAAAGAATTACAGAATGAAGAGAACCCAACAGTGGCAGTAAAGTGGAAGCAGTGTCTATTCTTCTAAACACGATACCGCCCAGAGTTTTCTGTAATGTAAATATGTGGCTTTGCCTAATGGCTTTATCTAAAAATGTAAATAGTACCAATTGGGAACAGGCAAACCGAGGGAACTTCCGCCTGTGGGAACTTCAAGGATTTCGTTAGCCGTGGTTGGAAGCATTTTCTCATTAGCAGAGTGATTTATGTTTTTAATAAATAGAAAGTACTGTCACTGTGCTAAGTTAGCATCTGGATATCTTTAAAGAAGAACCTGAACAAAGGCACGCCATACGTACCACCTGTCTGGTACGGATCAGTTCCTCTAAACTAGGCAGAATGCTAGCCCAGCAAAACAGGAAGCTCCTTCTACTACAGTAATAACGGGCTTATTTTTGTCGTTAACTGTTACAGTATAGTTTTATTTTTAAACTTACAATCAAATAAGTTCGATGTGGTTGTCCAGCTTTCACAGTGAGTCTGTCTGTATCTCTCCCACATTTGCTGATTTGCCAAGGGATGGAACTCAGACAGCAAATGAGAGGCAGCATGTGATTTGTGTGGTAGTCTGGCTTCTTTCTGGATCTAGAGCGCTGCAGATGACGACTGTGAGATTCACTCACTCCTAGCGTCTGCCGGTCGCCTGCTTCCCAGTCTTGTCGGTCAGCTTCACTGGTTGGTTTAATGTGCCATCTCCCTGGTTTGCTCTTTTACATACTTAGGAAAAGCATATAATTTTAGAAAAGTTTAGTTGAGCCAGCACTGATTCTCCACCTAAGGAATTAGAAGCTATGAAATCTTTATTCCAAAGTAAGACAAAACACTGATCCTTCACTGGAGTCAACAGTGACTTTCCTGGTCTTTATGATACGGGCGTTTCCATTTTTGCTGATGTCAGTTCCCTAAAGGAGATGAATTTAGTAGAAGTGGTTCCCCAAAGGGGGAAGGAAATTACCGGCCTTTCTCTACCCACACGAACCACCTAGAGTAATTGCTCCTCTATCCATACCTCTCCCCGGCCAGCAAAGGGAAGCTCTCCCTAGAAGACTGCACGGTAAACAAGCGTATGACCAGGGTTCCTGAGGCTAACTAACTTTGGATTTGTCCCATAGAACAAGAGCCGCATGTTCCGGGTTCAGTTTAGCGGAGGGTCCAAGGCGCAGGCGCTGGAACGCTGCTGCAGCTGCGTGCAGAAGCTGGCCCAGTACGTGACGGTCCAGGTGCCCGACCGAGTCAGCCAGGAGCTCCCGCCGAGTGCCGGCCCGCTGAAAGCGGGTGAGAGCCAGGGGAAGGGCTGTGCACAGCGGGACCCAGCCCAGCAGGGGGTAAGTAGGCCAGTGTGTTGGCTTCGGGAGAAACCTGACAACGTGTAGCTTGGGGGGGCGGGAGGGGTGCAAAATTACAGTGAAATTGGTTGAGTCTGTCTGGTTTGCAGGTTAAAAGGTACCTAATGTTAAGCGACTTACTTAAGTTGAAGGTTGATCATCATTGTAGCTACCTATCGTCCTAGCAGTTGTACTAGCCAGGAGTCTGGGCTGTGTTCTGGGTGTCACTGTAGACCATGGTCCTCAACATAGGTCCCTGGACTCTTTCCTGAGACCCTCTGCAGGGGTTCATAAACTCACCCTTGTTTTTATAATAATATGACGTTATTTGCCCTTTTCACCATGTCAGTATTTGCATTAACCTGACAAAAGAATTGTGAGCAAAGCGGCTGTCACCTTAGAGCAGTTCAAGGCAGCGACATCAGACCTTGCAGGGAGTCCGCACCGTCCTCCGCAGTCACTGGAGGCCAGAACTCGGAGGCGAGGTAGGGAGGCGCCTGAGGGGCCACGCAGGGCACTGATCCGCGCCCCCCGCCCCCCCGAGCGCCCCCGCAGCGCTGTCTGCACCGGAAATGGTGGACAGACTGCTGCTGCCCGGGGTCACTACCCAGGTTCGGGTATTCGGGGGGGCATTTTCTCAAATGGAATGAACCTGTCATTATTAGAAAACGACTAATAGTATTTACTGACAATGATGAAATAAGCTTCTCAAGTCAAAACTGGAATCTTGGAAAACTTAACATCTGCCCTTGGACTGTCATAGCTTCCTGACCCGTCGGCTTTTCCTGATAGGGCTACTCGTGAATAGGAGTGTTTCTTTTTTTTTAGCAATAATTATATGACAAAAAGTTTCAACATTTTGAAAGGTCTGTATAATCCGGTGAACCAGGATTTTCCAAGTGACCAGTCCATGATGCTACAGAATCCTGCGTGGATAGAGGTGCGGTCAAAATACAAAACAGTCCAATGGTTTTAATATAACAGTGTAACAAGTTCATTGCTATGATTTCAGACTCTTACAACTAACTTTTAAGAACCTATCTCTTGTTGAGTTTTGATGTCCTATCAAAGAATATCCACTGTTACCTGAAAAGGCCGTTTTAAGATACTTCTTGCCTTTTCCGCCTACATACCCGTGTGAAGCCGGAGTTTTCTCCTGTACCTCATCCGAAGCAACAGATCGAAGGCAGGAGTAGATAGGACAGTCCAGCTGTCTTCCAGTAAGCTAGACATTCCAGAGATTTGCAAAATGATAACATTTTTGTTTTAGGAAATAGTTTTTTTTTTCATAAAAATATTTCTGATAACATATAATGGGTTCATTTTTAAATGACTCGGTATTTTTAATTATGGTTTTCATTTAACAAATATCAGAAAGATATAACCAAAACAGAGGCTATCTGAGGGCCTCAATCATTTGTTTATATGTAAAGGGGTCTCGTGATCATAAGTTGGAGAATCACTGTTACAGAATTTCTCCTGGAAGGACATATTCTAGCATTTCTTTGGCCTAATCCCAAATGCTGTTAGCAGTAAGCATCTACCTCTGCTTTTGAGATGAAATTCCAGTTTCAAGCTGGGTTTTTTTATTTTCTACTTTGAGAAACGATTTTCCAAAGTGGCTTTCTGTCCCTTCATCTTGTAGGAGCCCTTAAACGACCGGACCGAGACAGTTCACTGTCGCTCTTTTTCCACCAAGTTTCTGGTTCAGACTATATCTAGGGCGAACATAAATTTACATTATTTTTCATAAGGTCTTTTTCTTTGAACAAGTGCCGATTTCTTCTTGAATGTGTTGTTTGCCAGATAAGATTTTGTTTTACAATTCTTTCCCTTCATTTGTTTCTGTCTGATCTTTGTGAAGATGTCTTTTTTTTTTTAAAGATTTTATTTATTCATTTATTTATTCATTTATTTATTCATTCATTCATTCATTCATTCATTTATTCATTCATTCATTTATTCATTCATTCATTCATTTGGAAAGAGAGAGAATGAGAGAGAGCATGAGAAGGGAGGTCAGAGTTAGAAGCGGGCTCCCCATGGAGCTGGGAGCCCGATGTGGGACTCGATCTCGGGACTCCGGGATCATGACCTGAGCCGAAGGCAGTTGCTTAACCAACTGAGCCACCCAGGCGCCCTGAAGATGTCTTAATGCTAAGCAAAGGTGCATTTCTTACAAACTCTGGATCTACCTTCAGGCATTTTGCCACATCAGCTCCCGCTATATTAAGAATCCCTTCCCTACAAATGGGATGGAGTGGTTTATTACGAGGTACTTTATTGCTTATGATCCTTTGCCCCCTAAATAGACTATCTTTGGTAAGTTTCATGGGTCCATTATGAGATTCTGATTATGGTACCCAGTGCATGGGTGGGACAGGAAGCAAATAGGGTCCAAGAATTTGGGAAGTAGGTCTGGAATGTCTTATAAAGGCAACGAAGGTGCATCAGGCTAGAACCTAACCAGGCTACACAACTATCTGAATATAAGAAGATAAACTGAGGCTATTGCATGGAGTAGCAAACACAGGCTGAGGGCTGTGAGCTACAGAAGTGGACGGAGGCTCTACCTTTCTGATTTTTGAAGGCTGGTCCCAAATATCTAGGGAGAAGTATCCCCAAAGTGGCTAGGAGCATCTCTATACTTCCTGCCTAGCCTAGAGCCTCCTTGTAGCTCCCCCCTCCACCAAGAGCCTGAAGTCTTACACCTGCTTCCACGCCAGCACCTCTTAGGTTGCGTTATAATCACTGTAGTAAAACAATGTTAGGTTCTCACTGGTTCTCAAATAGGTTCTTGATGAGGGCTAGACCTCTGCCTTGTTCTCTGTGGCCCTTTCCCCTTCTCACCCCAGTGTCTAGTAGGCACAAACATTGTGGAATGAAGATATCTCGGTATTTTACTCACAGAAGAACACATTGCCTCAGAATATCTAAAAAGATTTTAAGTCTTATTAAAAGCATATGGTTATCTTGAAATTATATGATCTCCCCCACCCCCCCACTTTGTTCTTGTGCAGTGATGATGTATTACTTGAGTCATAGCTCTCAGAGAAGAACAGATCATTACTGGAAGCTAGGCGGGCTGGCTGCCCCGGGACCAGCACGCGGACCGGGGTGGGCCCCCAAAGCCGGGAGCGCAGGGTGGGGCCGGAGAGCGAGAAGCGCTCAGGGCCTAGTAGACACGGAGGAGGAGACACCAGGCACAGGGCAGGGAGCCTCAGACTGAAACCGGGTCTGCGCACTCTTGCCCAGCTTCAACCAGGACACACTCCGTGGGTGACCACTTTACACCCTTTACTGATACGGATGCTTTCTTTTTACACAAGCAGACGTGCTGCCACTGCTCTGATGGCCAGTGGCATTTGTGATTACGTTCGGCTCGTCCCCTAACTGCAGCCGTCTCCTTGCAGCCACCCCAGGACCCGGAGAAGCCGCAGCCATGTGGACCGGCCAGCACAAGCGCTCCCGGAGGAAGGACCTCAGTGAGTCGGCTAGCTCAGGTAGAGCCTATTTTCCTGTTGTTTTCCTTGGTCATGAAAACAGTGATCCTGAGGAATCTGCATCCCTGTGCCCACCCCTTGTGGAAGAGTAAGCTAAGGTGCCGGTGCAGAAGCTGGTGACGACGGGGCGCTCGGGCCCACGGAGGAGCTGCCTCCAGGGGAGGGCAGGCAGGGCGTGGCGTGCCTTGGGCCTTGGTGGTTCAGTGTGGGAAATAACGGATTTAATTACCACTTCCCCAAAAAGAGGAAGAGAGGGAAGGATTGCCATTTAATTTTGGATGTGAAATTTGAGAACTAGTCTAAGACAAATAGCAATATGAATTTGGAATCCTATCACTGATCGTTTCTGAAGGGACAAACTTCCGGTGCTACAATCTCAGCTAAGGATGTGTGGAAACCCAGGAGGGTTCAACCTTGTTCGCACAGACTTGCTTTCAGACATTCCTCTCTCCCCTTGCAGTTTGCTGTTACCAAAGAATCCCACAAAACCTATTCACTCAAATTCAGGTTACTTGGTGCCTGCTCTGCTGGGAGCTCCTGGAGGCCTGTCCCCGCACTGCGTCTCCCTGCTGTGCTGGGCAGGACGCTCTTGGGCCAGCAGCCTCTGCCTTCCACACAGCTCTGCAGGGAGATTCATCAGTATTCAAGGATACATTTTTTGAACTTATTTTAGAGAGCACGTATGAGGTAGGGGATGGGGAGAGAGAGAGAATCTCAGGCAGACTCCATGCTAAGCGCAGAGCCCAGTGGCAGGCTGGATCCCGGGACCCTGAGATAGTGACCTGAGCCAAAACCAAGAGTTGGACATTCAACTGACAGAGACACCCAGGCGCCCCCGACTTTCTTTTTAAATGCATCTGTTGAACTGTGCTAACGGTGGTTCGAATGAGGAAACACCGGCGTTTTCTCCACCTGGCTTATCACTCACTACTAACTCAAACGGACAGTCATAGAACTAAAAACTTAAGAGGTAGGAATTCATGTCTATTCCTTTTAATAACTCAAGCAACCACAACAAAACAAACCTAACAAACCCAAACACCAACCTAAAAGCCTCTTTGTCCAGCAGCAGATCAAACTACATAATGCCCCAGTGTATAGCCTCATATTTGCCTTGTGGCTAGAGGTTGAGTGGCTGAGGACAGGAGAGCCACACAAAAAAGCACAGAAACAGGGCAGGGTGTGATATCTTTCTGCAGGAAATGTCAGTTGCTATCAAAGGTGTATCTTCCCAATTTATTTACAAAGTATGGAACCATGTACAAACGAGAAAAAGCACCAGGCTGGGAGCTCAGATACGTTACTCATTTGCTCTAAACTTCTAGATAAGTCATTCCGTGAAGGTAAGTGGGTAAAACTTTTGGAAACCAATTTAGCAATACAGATCAAATTTAATGTTCTGTCTTATTACCTATAATTCCATTTCAAGTATGCAAACATGCATACAGGGATGCCCTTCACAGTGCTGATCATAGAAACAAGACTGGAAACAACCTGAATGTTCACTAATAGGACACTAAGTGGTTTTAAGTGTGGTGTGACTATAAGTAGGCTAAAATTGCAGTCAATAAAAGTGATATATATCCCTATCTACTGCCATGGAACGATATTAGCAGTACATTGAGTCTTCAAGAAGGCTACAAAGCAGCATGGATGATTTATTTTTTGTTGTAAATAGAAACACAAGTCGGAAGGAGATACACTGACCTGTTAACAGTGGCCCTCACTGGAGAGCAGGGTTCCATGTTACTTTCAGGTTCTATCTTGAAGTAGAGTCCGAGAGGTTGGTTTGAATTTAGCAAAGTGTAAATGTCTATTACAGATCGTTTCTAGGGAAAGATCAGTTGTATACACACACACCAAACCCTGCCCTTCACAGAAAGGGCATAAAACCACCTACCTAGGAAGGGGAGTGCTAGGAGTCCAAGCAGCAAACGTAGAGGGAACACAGCAGAGCCGGAGACCACCGTGTCACACGGGACTGTAGATCCGGTGTCACTGCGCCTTCCAGATTGCCAGGTCCAGTGAGACTTTCATCTGAACTCTCATATCTAAATAGTGGCAACTTGCTCAACTGGTTTTAAAACACTGCGAGTTACCAAAGAAGACATACAGATGGCAGTTAACCAAGTGAAAAACTTGCTCGACACAGTATGACCTCATTTATGACATTCTGGAAAAGGCAAAGCTATAAGGTACGGAGAAGAGATGGGTGGTGGCCAGGGGTTAAATGTTTGACAACAAGAGTGGAGGTAGTATGAAGAAATTTTCCGGGGTAGGGTAGGGGGGGCGGTATGGAAATGTCTCTTGACTGTGGTGATAGCTACATGCTTCTCTCCCTGTCCAACTTCATGCGTATGACTGGAAAGAGACATGAGAGTTAATTATGTCCTTTGGATGGGCAGTTTGTGACTTCTCTCTATTACATTCAAAACCCACTTTCCACACGGTGAACTGCTCACCCGTTCATCTATGACGTTTGGGAAAGATGAACAAAGCTAGTGCATTTCATTCATTGGCAACTTTATCAATCCCCAAAATGTTAGCACAGTATTCTTCATTAAAGCAGGATCTTAACTTTGTAAATCCTTAAAACATTTGAAATACTTAAGGATACAAGTACATTTAGAAACACGATATGAAGGAACCCTGTAAGGCTAGTAAACACTGATTTTTGGTGTATGTTTTCCCTAATATTTGCCTTAAGGCAAAGTTTTTCTGTGTTCTATTCAGGCTGTTGCTTTTGGCTGTAATCTCTAATAAACTAAACTACTCTTCTGAAATGCCCACAGTCTCTCCTGGTGTCAGAGGAGCGGCCCCTGGTCTGCAACCAATCGGCGTGGGACGCAGAAGAGTTAGGCCCCTTCCTCCGCTTGTGCCTCCTGGATCAGAATTTCCCCGCGTTTGTGGAGGAGGTGGAAAAGGAACTCAAAAAACTGACAGGGTTGAGAAATTAATACTCCACGGACATACAGAACTAAGGAAGTCGAAAACCCACTGAAAAAGTGCTTCCTCCTAAGAGATTAGATACAAGAATAAAGAGTATTATTCCAAACACCTTTTATCAATGTTTTATTTTTAAAAACAGGTGAATCCACTTTTTTATACATCATTGCACTTCAACACAAAACACGAGTCCATGCATCTACGGTTACACACCGCATGAGAACCCTGCCGGGCAAGAAAATCTACACGCAACCGTTAAATCAATGTGAAAAATACAGTGTCAACCCCGGAGGAGAACGAGTTGCATAGAATACCATGCGAGAACATTGCAAGGTCATTGAAAACAAACGGTAAATTATAAAAGTTGGCCTTAATTGAATGTACAATAAGGTTCAGCACATCAGTGCAAAAGGATTTAAGAATTTACATGGTTTAACAAAAGAAAAGAATCACGTAAAAAGCAATCATACATATATACTGCAATTCAATATATCCATTCAGTGGAGCGTTCCGGCTTCTTACCAAAGTCGCAGGTTAAGCCCTTAGAACTATAGATTTCAGTTTATATTACTCATCTTTATGTACCAGAACTGCACAATTTCCTCATCTGACAACATATAATAAGGAATGAATATCAGCAGCTAAAAAATGAAACAAGCATTTATTTTATTTTGGATTTCTCCCACCCCCAAAAATATAAATATATATTTATATATATTTATATACTGTATATATCTGTAGGTTTTGCTGTACTTTACAAAAATGTTTTCACTAGATGGCAGCAGTGCAATTTAGAGCTTTGCCAATTTAACAGCTGCATTAAGTAAAAAATGGCGCATGCACGATCCGATCCTCAGAGGACCTTTTCACTTCTACTTAAATATTTTAACAAAGGGGGGAAAAGCAACATTCACAGCACATCAAGCCCAAAATAGTTTACACCTTCTACACTGAAGCATTGTTTAAAATGTACCTGACTAGGTCACCCTTACAGGAAAGGCTAAATAAGGCATGCTTTAGACAGTCATCGTGGTGTTGCTCACTTGAAAGGGGAGAGAACCAAAGAGGTCCAAGCAGAAAATTTAGCAGGTCATGTTGCCACCAGTTTCAGGAACCTAAAGATCTGTAAAGAAAGCGTATGTGGAAATTAAAGGAATATGCACTGTCACTGAAGACTACACCAAGTGCCACATCAAACAAAACTTTGGTTCAGACCGCATGCTCAGGGTGTGGCGTGAAATTCTGATCTCCATGTGCCCACACGAAGGCTCTCCGGCCCAGCCGAGCCGGCCGCCGTTCCTCCCTCGTCCTCACAAGCAAAGAGGAATTACCTGGCCTCTGGGAACAGTCCACTGAAGGTGACAATTTTTACCTCTCTTTAAAGACATGGTTAAATAGTGGTACAGGGTCTTTTTTTCTTTTTAAAACACCACATATATTCTGAAATGGCATTTATAGAAATATGTGCAACAGAGCTGAGACTGTTCCTTTCCAGAGCTGCACCGGCTGGAAGACAGAACAGAACTTGTTCCAACAGTATGGGCTGCTCGGAAAGGAACTACCAAGACCCCACAACGTGACGCCAACTATTGAAGAATCCGTAACCAGGTCAACAGGGCACATTCACTTGAATATAATTTTTAAAATTTCTAAAGAAGGCCATACTTACATTATGAGCAGTACTTAATTTGTGTTTCTCTGGCGCAAGTTTTTATCTTTGTGATTGTTGGTAGAGTTGGTTTTCCTTTGGAGGAAAAATTGCATTATAAAAGTTAAAGTCAGTAGCAGCTCTTGAAATTATAACACATGGAAATACAGGGATTCTGTCACTTACTACCATCCCTGGTGTAATAAGAAATTTTATTGCACATTAACGTATAAAAATATTCTTTCTATAAAGTGCCTACAGATCTTCAATTAATCCTTTTGACTCCCAAGGCAGACAATATACAGGTACCTTTCCCTCTGGTTTATAGACTATAATTACTATAAACGTAAAAAGAGTAGTTTCTTCTCTACGGAACACCACGGTCTAGTCTCAAATGATGGAAGATGATCACATGGGCAGTGCTGTGCCCTCTGGCACTTAACCAGTTTGGGCAGTTTGCCTCTCACTCCTTGGTCCCCAACTCTAGGAGGTTCTGCTCATCGTGGATGGATTCAGAACTTGCAGAGCCACCTCCCTTGGATCCAGGCAGCTTGTCCACACTATGGCACAGCTTGAAATGAACAAAACTGGAAGTCTCTGTGATCTGTACTGGTGGTTTTCCCCCACATTACCAATGTGAGCATATGGGATGTGGAGAACTGTATTTCTTGCACGGCACTCCACTTGGTATTGTTACTAAAACCCAAACTGCACCACCTGTCCTGGGAATCCAGTGGCTGTCAGGCAGCTCCCCGCCCGTGCGGGTAGGGAGGGCTACACTACGACACTCATTTCCACTCAGGGGTTCCCCGCAACCTTTGCTACTCCATTCAATTACCCTGCAAATACGAAATAAAACAAACTACTGAATCAACGTCCAATAAAATACTCACATTGGCCCAGCTGGTTCATCGTCTGTAAGGTGTTCAGATTTTTAATAATCCATTGAGAGACAGGAGAAGAAAGGAGAAAATCGTGAGACTCTACGTAAGAATTAATTGAACAGCAAATGGCAAGAGGCAGACATGGCTATTCATAGCATTTACTCAAGGCCATTCCATCTGGAGGTGCAAAAACACTCATGGAGTTATTACTTCTAGGTTCAAGTTTTTAATGGCAGGTATGTTGTTTCAATGGTTTTAGTTAACACTTTGAATGCTTGTCATGAAAAACTGCAACTGTAGCGGACAGATAGGCTGCAATATCATTATACTCATCTTGTCCCCAAGTTCCAGTGGTTCACTCTTAAATAGATGAGAAGACAAACCAACATTTCAGTTGTAAAATCCTGCTGTTTGTTTTCTTGTGGCGAATGCATGCACAGTTTTGGCTCAATCCTGCAATGCAGATGGATGTGTATGTTCTATACATTTAGCCACACATCCTCACTTCCCCAAAGGCCACTGTTCTTGCTCTTCTGTAATCTTTAGGAGAGTCTTTAATCTGGAGAAAAGGCTGAGGAAGAGGAAGCCACAATAGTTCAACCTAATACTGGGTCAGCCCAGCTGGGCTATGCCCGCAACAAGTGTATGCGTACGAGAAGATGTTCTGTGACACACCAGGGAGAGCTGAATAGTGGTGACATCCCTCTAGAAAAGACTTCACACAGAAAGACAGGCTCAACTCTCGAGCCCTGGCCAAAACCAGACCAAAATCCAGATGAGCCATGAGATTTTTTTTTTTTTTAAACCAAAAAGCTTATTACATTATCTGAGTTTAGAAGCCTTCTGAAATTGGTATTTCACGATTGTGATTTTTAAGTTTTTCTTTCCTGTGTGTGGACTAAGGGCAACTTGGTCCCCTTTAGGCAGGGATGTACACACATGGAATGTTTTTTAAAAAGGCCCACAAAGGGGAGGGGACAAGTATGTGCTCTTAGTTTCTTTCTCTTTTACATAAGTCAGCTGGACTAAATGATTCGGAACAGTTTGGTTTCACGGAAGGCTTCTAGAAAAACTCTCAGCAGGATTCCACAAGGGGGCTTGGTGCACATGAAGCAGTTATGGAGGTCACAGTCTCCGTGTAGGCATCTGCAGGAGCACGCGTCAGGAGTAATGTCTGTCACAGGGAGACATTGCTCCACCTGTTCCTTCGAGGCAACGGAGAGGCAAAGCCACTGCCAGCACACACAGTGACTGGAGCAAAAAAAGGTTGAAAAACAAAACAAAACAAAAACAAAAACTAACCACGAACCAATGACTTGTCAGCCAAAACAATAGGCTAGCGACACACCAGTGTCCACGGGATTCTACTAACAACAGCACGCTACTGAACGGGCACAGAGAACAAACCAAGACTCGACGACACCCAAGACATCGGTGTGCTGTGTGTGCAGTGGAGATGCGCGGGACAACTCAAGACTGAGACACACAGGCCAGCCTACGTCTACTGTCACCACGACACCCCAGGTCTCAGCGCCCAGGCCAAGCCAGCTCAGCCACATGCTAGGAACTAGGCACTTCAGGCACTTAAAGGAAAAGACCCAGGAGCAAACGTAGAATAGTTTCAGTGCTCTGGCTGTGCGCCGGACAACAGAAAATTCTAGAGCAAGATAACTGACAACAGTATCACCAATCTACTCCCAACGTGAAAAGAAAAAGCAGGGGAGGGGGAATCGCGAAAGCCAAGCTAATCTCCTCCAAGCATGACGCTGTCCACGCTGACCCAAGCGCTTTACACGCAAGCGTTTCTTCCTTTTGGTGGCGGAGGGGTAGGCCCTGCCACCTGCCCAGTGACGTCCTCTTCCAGCCCGACACGTCGGTACCGTGCGAAGGGCTGCGGGAAGGGGGGGTTCTGGCCACAGCAGCTCTGGTGCAGCTGCCGGGCCTGCGGTGGGGGCAGGTGCTGTGCACACTAGTGTCCCGCTCTCGCCTCGCCTCGCTCCCCAACGCACGTTCACAAGGAAGCCAGAAAAGAGCCTCGTGTCGCCTACTGTCCCGGACTGAGTCACTAGGCAGCGCCACTCTCCCTTCACGGGTCAGACAGAACAAAACAAAACAAACAAAACGAAAAACAACCTGACCCTAACAGGGAAATCAGGAGAGAGGGAAAGAACAGAACTACAGAAAAAAGGTACAAAAATCAAAAAGTAAATGAGGATTAAACAGCAAACCGAAATCCAAATTAGTTGTGAAAGTGAATGAAGTAAACTTGAAGAAAAGTGTTAACGTTATGAACTGTGCATCGTATAGACTGAAGCGGAGATTAAACAAACTCCAAAAGCATGCATATCGCTCACTTACCACCATGTTTTAAGGGTTTGATGCAATTGAGGGGGGAAAAAAAAGAAGTCATAGTAACCGACAGATATCAACATACCCCCAAACCCTCAGGCCAAAAGATAGCGGCTTAAACAATGGCTCTCCTCTTCGCCTGGGTATTACTCACAGCCACTGGCTAGATGGGAGGAAGAGGACTGGGGAGAAAGGGAACAAGATGCTTCTGGAATCCATCTGGGACAGTGAAGTTCCGGGCGGACGTGCTACGGCGCTCCCTCAGCTAGATCCCCCGCCGTACCGCCTGGAAGGCAGCTCTGCGATGCCCAGGACAGAACACATCACTGGACAGGGCAGCACCTCCAGAAAGGTGGCTTTTCAGTCAAAGTGACCAAGAGTTAACTATCTGGTCAAAGCTCCTTTTTCACTGCCTTCCTCTCACTGAGGAGGAGGAGGGGTTTTCTAGTTTCTAAACCTGCTTAAATGTTGCCTGATCTCCACAGAGCAGCATTAAACCAGAGAGAGATTAACGGTTCCATCCAGTTGCCTTTCATATTTGGTCCTACTGTATTTTCTCCACAAGGTACCTTGTTACGGACTCAGATGACCCCTACCTTAGGAGACAATTTTAAGAAGTCACATTTCTTTTCTAGCATTCCCGGCCAGCTGAAAAGCTTCATATGCTCCCAACCATCAGATTTTTCAAACATCTGAAAAGCTCTTATTTGTAAAGTGTCTAAAAGAGTTTGAATGTTATCCGAGCCACTAAAACTGGTCCCCCTAGAAACCCCAACTATCTTCACCGGTAACTTGAGGAGTCCCTTTGAGCTGCTTACAAAAATTATCCCCCGAACGTGAAAACAGAAAACTCTTTTGATGCCGCCACTTCTTTTCTTACATCAGCTCCTCTTGTTTTCATTTGAGGTCACTAAGATGTCCAGTAGAACTGAAGGCCCCACGAAGCGGCTCACAGCGCACCGCCCCAGGCGCCTGGGGAGCACGGGTGGGCAGCGCGCGCACTGCGCCCTCTCTGGGCCCCGTCGGCAGAGACCGACTCGGAAGGTGCGCTCCCAGCACGTGAGCAGTAGAATGGATGGAAGGCTAGGGGGATGCTGGCTGTCTTTTTAGAAAATGACCATTTAACGTTTTCAGAGAATGTAGTCAGGAGGTGAGTAAAGTGAAAAAACGAAGCCTCTGATCTGACTCCATGATTCATCTGTTTCGAAAACACTGAAGGTAAAAGGTGATATGCAGATAATCTACCTCTAAGACAGCCTACTGGGCACCGCTCCTCAAGCAGACCCCAGCAGGGGCTTGAAGGACTTAGTGTGCATTTCGCTCATAAAATGTCCTGAGTAGGGGCGCCTGGGTGGCTCAGTCATTAAGCAGCTGCCTTTGGCTCATGGCATGATCCCAGGGTCGAGCCCCACATCGGGCTCCCTGCTCAGCAGGGAGTCTTGCTTCTCCCTCTGCCTGCCGCTCCCCCTGCTTGTGCGCTCTGACAAATAGATAAAATCTTAAAAAATAAAGGGTCCTGGGTAGACTCTAGTAGACTAACAGATTTTTTTGTTTTTTCTGCTGAAAGCCAGTAAACCTTAATTGTAAGCCTTTTCTACATGAGAAATCTAAAGCAGTATTTACTTTTCTGGTGAAACGTACTCAGACTAAACTCTCTAAGTTCGAATTTGTGCATGTATATAGTATTAAATTGTTTAAATTGTTCACTTAGTGCTTTTCTGGTAAGGGGCTGAGTTTCTAAGAGCTCAGACTGCCTAAATAGGAATACTATGGGTTTTACAAGAAATTGTTTCATACAAGAAAAAGTTCAGTGACTCAGAAATCATAAGTCTACTCTGATGGTAAAGTACCTATTTTGGCAGAGAAAGCACGTCAGGTGTATAAAAAAAAAAATCCATTTTCACAATGGCAGTCAACAGCTCCACAGATGGTTACCTGATAAAAATTCATCACCTCTGAAACTCCAGTTTGTATCAGATATAAGGTATTCTTCCTTCATTCGACAAAGGAGTGCATGCATCTATCTGCATGCAGGCGTGGGGAGGGGTATGTGGGAAGAAAGCATATGAGGGGGCTGCCCTTACACGGACGGCACAGGAGTTGAGGGGAAGCTAGCTGGAAAAAAAGCCACAGCGTAAGGAAAACTCACTGAGGAACAATCAATCAACTTTTTTTTTTTCTTTAATGATTAATTCCAAGAGGCCAAGAAAGGAAAGGGGCACAGGAGCAGGGAGGAGTCTGAGAGGAGACAGCAGACAAAGGAGAAAACCCGGGGGCGGAAGTGCTGGAGCGAGACAGGGATGTGAGATGGAGAATGGAGCCTGGGCCGCGCTGACTGTCAGGAAGGGAGCGGAGAGGAGGCGAACGCCGCAGCACTCCCAGCGTCCCAGGTCTGTCGCCCCAATTCAACAACAGAAAAGTAAATGCTGCTTGCATTACAGTTCTTCTAAGAGACCAGAGCAAGGAGATTTTACTTTGCACTTACCCATGTCTTTCATGTAGGATTCATCCACTGTCTAATTTCGCTTAAAAAAGGTACCTTCTCTACAGGAAGCCACTCAGACTTGCCGAGCACACACATCTCCTCTACCCTACTGGCCACCACTTGAGTTCAAGAGCCACGGAGCGCTAGTTTCTGGGTGGTTGGGTTTTTTTTGTTTGTTTTTAACAAGAGCTGCTTCCCTAGGCAGCTTGTCAAAACCAATACTAACCATTTCTCAAATCAACCCAAATGTCTTCCACACATGTGGGGGGAACGGGGGGGGGGTGGCAGCCTGGTAATAAACAAGGTGGCTCCCTAAGAGGAAGACTGGAACCTCAGATGGGGACGTGCCGCCAGCCTTGTCTTAAAAAATCAGGTTCCGAAGCCCATCTTTGCCTTTTCCTACCTCTGCTTCTCCACCTTTCCAAACAGAAGGCTGAGCAAGGTGCTACTTAGCAAAGCAAAAAGCATTCCGAGGGGATGAGAAGCCTTTGCAGAACTGAGGCATAAGTGCTCCTAGAGAGCCAATGCTGGAAATACAGACAACTTCCCTCGACCCTCAGGCCTAAATGTAAGTACTCTGCCTTGGGACTCCCAACTTGTAGCAGGAAAGAGAAAAAACTACAGGAAAAATATTACGCATGTGTGAAAATCCCAAGAACACAGTTCACTTGACAGAATGGCAGTTCTGTGCACCTAGGAGAAGGAATGTAAAAATCCTGGGGCTCGCGTCCGCTGCAGGGAGCCGGCTCACATATTCCCACAGGCCCAGCGGCTTCCAGCGGACGTGCCCTCACTCCTCCATCCGGCTCGCTGCGGCAGGAATGCACGCCGGGAGGGGGGCCAGCCCGGCCTCCTACCAGCGTTGTTAGGTTCAACAGCAAACCTTTTCGCCAGCCTCACTGTAAAACTCTCTCCTACTTAGGGTGGGCACAGACATTTTGGAGGCGCCGAGAAGAAAGGAAAAAAAGGGGCAGGCCTCTCTGAGAGGCCATAGCCTCGGCCTACCTTCAGGGCCGCGCACCTTCCGAGGGAGCGGCAGCCACAGGGACGCAGAGTTGTCTGCGGGGCGAGCACGGGCCCAGAACAGGCCCGCCACACTTGGCGCCCTCACCGTCACCCAGGGCGGCCTCCGCTGCACTTAGGCCCACGCCCTTCTCGTCTAGTCAGTGCAGGCAAGTGGCGGTAGTCACCGGCTGGCCGATGGCTGTGCCGGTGACGTTACAGGGCGGAAGGGTGGGGGCTGGTCAGGAAGCTAAAAGTACTACTGATACAAGTCTCCAGCAGTAGCTGCCCCCTGATTAGAATCCTGGGGTTAGAAATGGAGTATCCATGACAACAAAAAAAACCAAAAACAAAACCCCAAAGATTTCCTAGGACTTTCCTCACTGTAAGCATGTCCAAAAATATAAGTTCCTTATTCTTTCCAACGCTTAATAATTCACTATCGTCCTGGTGCCATTATCTGGGTCCACCTGTGGCCCGAAGCCAGCCTGAAGGTGTCACCTCGGGGCATGGGCTCCAGGTGTTACTGCTTAGTAGCTCTGTCTTAAAACCCGGGGTGATGGATGCATCAGACTCCACCATTCTTGTCTGGGAGACAGAAAAGCCAAACGCTTGGTGCCCGCTTCACCGAGAACCTTGCAAACCTATCAAAGGGAACAAGCAGGGAACCCGAGGCTGGCGTGCTCCGGTGGCTCTTCTCAAGCGCAGTGTGACCGGGCTGGGGCAGTACCTACGGGGCCACAAAGGCAACCATGGGACAGCCAATGAGATACCTTAAATCTGCCTGAAAGGCCAGGTGGCCTGCGATCTTGGGGTGGCTTCTAGGCTTGATTTGGATTCTCCTCAAGCTCAATCTGCCTGATGATCTATATCGAAGGAGGACAGAGCTGAACAAAGAGATGGACAGCTGCCTGTCCCCACATGGGGCCTGCAGGGCAGATGGGACTGGGGCTTGGAGGACAGCCGAATGGAGGGACAGAGCTAAGTATAGCTCTAAGGTGGCTAATGTTAGGAGTAGGGTGTGAGGAACCAGTATGAGAATTCTCCTTCTCTCCTTTTGGGATTGAACCCCAACATTCTTATAGTCCTTTTTGGGTGCTTGGAAACCATCCCAAGGATCCAATCCCAACATTACAGCTATTTTGTAGGGATGCTCTTACCGTCAGGAACTTCATCTGGCCTCTTCCTCTTCTCATACACAACAATGATCACCACAAGGATGATGATTTCAGCCAGAATTCCCAAAAAAGGCCAGAGTGGGGCCAGGTGGCTCCGTACCCTGAGGATGGTGACAACGGAGGTGGAACCAATGGAGTTGGTAGCATTACATTCATACTCGCCAGGGTCTTCTGTGATCTGGAGATTCACGATGCTCAGCTCAGTGTAATTTTCCTTGTTGATAATGAAGAAGCGGCCGGAGGTATTGACAATGTCCTGCTCAGGGGCAGAAAAAGTAAGAACATGGAAAGGTCAGTGTAGGTAAATTCGTGTCCAAGACAAGGTGGCAAAGTTCTCCCTTCTTAGCAGGACCCCTGGCTGGGATGGGGAGCAGTGTCTGGGACTATCTTTGTCCAGGTAACTTGCGAGCACCTCATTCCTGGCTTCCTTTCAATATCAATAACAGATCAGCAAGCTTCTGGCAGAGCCAGGTTAAAGCCTCCCCTGCCCATTGGTTCTCTAGGCTTCTCCAAATTCTATGAGATGAATGGAAGAAGTCCTACCCTGTAAACTCAGAAAAGACCGACTCAATCTAGAAAATGCTACTTCGAATACAGGTAAGAAACCATAACACAGGAAGAGGGGTGTGACCTCCATGGTCAGGCTTATATGCTGACTTCAGGCCTGTCTGAGGACTTCAGAATCCGCACACCAACTTGGTGAGTTCTGAAAGGTCTCCTTAAACTTCCTCCAGAAACAATGCTAAGAACTTGCTCCTAGTCAGAATAGAAAAATTCATTAACTTCCCTTTCCTTTAAGAATTAGAGGGTTAGGGACGCCTGGGTGGCTCAGCTGGCTAAGCAGCTGCCTTAGGCTCAGGACATGATCCCAGGGTCCTGGGATCGAGTCCCACATTGAGCTCCTTGCTCAGCAGGGAGCCTGCTTCTTCCTGTGCCTCTGCCTGCCACTCTGCCTGCTTGTGCTCTCTCTCTCTCTCTCTGACAAATAAATAAAAAATTTTAAAAAAATTAAAAAAAAAAATTAGAGGGTTAAAGGAAAGTTTATTCAGTCAATCAACAACTATTTACTATTATAGGCTAATATATGCTACATGTCTCAGCCCCCTTCATACTAAGGGGAAAGCGAGACAAAGAAGTGAACAAGGAGGTTGGCCTTTAGAGGGAACCAGGGCTCCAAAGGGATAGTTACAGGAACGTGGCAAGAAGCCCCAACAGACAGCATGTGCTGAGAGTAGTGTGGGGACACAGGGCGAGTGGCCGGTGCCGGGAAGAGTCAGGTAAAGCTTCAGAGGAGAGCCGGCTTTTGCACTAGCTGGCGGGGAGGAGAGGTGATCAAGCAGGACAGGAGTGCTCCAGGTCCGCGGGGGGAGGCAGAGGCGAGAGTCCCCAAGCAGGGGTCCAGGTGGAGCTGGGACAGGCTTACAGCTGGGGTGATGGCAGGGCAAAAATGGACTCATGTGTCAGCTGTTAGGCAGCAACTAAAGCATAAACAGCAGAGAAAAAGGGGGAGATAACCCCCAGAGTGAGGTCTAGCTACAGTATAGAGCGGTGCGTGCTACTGAGTGTGGGTATGGCCGAAATGGCAAACTGAGCCTTCAAAATAAGTTATTCCATGAAGCTTCAACTCAAGGACTTGGAAAGCTGCCAACTTCTCTAACCACCTCCCCCCCCACGCCACTGGTTCGCTAAGTCCATGTTTTTTACTTATGATCGGAAGTGATCAGTGTCTTTGATCCACAAGCCTTCAACACGGATTTTTTTTAATACTATCAAATGCAAGAAACTTTAACCTTTTCAATCAATGCATAAGAAGATATCGAATGGGACCTGTCCCACTGCTACAGAATTGATGACTTGGGAGAATCATCAAAAGTACCCCATATCCGTGGGTGAAAGTACAGCACGGGGAACAGTCAATAATACTGCACTGCCGTTGTACAGTAACAGATGGTAACTGCCCTTAATCACAGTGAGCGCTGCATTACGCCCAGAACTGTCAAATCACCACGCTCTTCACCTGAAACGAACATTATATGTCAACTCTACTTCAATAAAAATTTTTAGATATACACATAAATTTTTTTAAAGGACAGCTTTTCAAATACCATTAACTTGTACTTAGGACGAGTTCACATACATTTATAACTAACAGTGACTGATATTTAGGTTTCAGTATCAAGACTGTGTTATCTTGTATGTTCAAATCTTCCACAGTGGTGTTGATTTTCCCTCTATCCCAACTGTCAAAGACTAAAAATAATATATGTAAGTCTGCCACCATGTAACTCTGCGTCTGGCTATATTTCCTCATTTTTCCAGTTTTTGCTTCACTCATTTCGAAACTACTGTGCAGCGTGACTAGGCCATGACAGCTTTGTCTTTATTGTGGATCATACCTCTTACCATGGTAACAAGGAACTCTTTTGGTTTCATGTTTTTTATTTGAACCTCACTTTCTGTAATGTTAATATTTCCACTTGTTCTTTTTATATACTTTCACCACATATATCTTTATTCATCGTTTTTGTTTTAACACTTCTGTACTATTTTGTTATATGCAAATCATCTTTAAGCAACATATAGTCATATTGTTTCTTATATCTCTGCCTTTTAATGAGGACACTTAAAACTTTGTATTTAATACTACTGTAATTTTTACATTTATTGTCATAAATTATGGCTTACTTAAAAAAAAGTACCCTAGAATTTTTTAAGATTTTATTCATTTATTTGACACAGAGAGAGAGAGAGATCACAAGTAGGCAGAGGCAGGCAGAGAGAGGGGGAAGCAGGCTCCCTAGTGAGCAGAGAGTCCGATGCGGGGCTTGATCCCAGGACCCTGAGATCATGACCTGAGCCGAGGGCAGAGGCTTTAACCCACTGAGCCACCCAGGCACCCCTGTTTTTAAAGGTTTTTCACAATATAACAGATAATTAAGAGTTGTGGGCACGAGAATAATAGGAGATGAAAATATCCACTAATGGGGAACCTGGGTGGCTCAGTTGGTTAAGCTACTGCCTTCACGGCTCAGGTCATGATCCAGAGACCTGGGCTCGAGCCCTACATGGGGTTCTCTGCTCAGTGGGGAGCCTACTTCTTCTCCCTCTGCCGCTCCCCCTGCTTGTGCTCTCTGACTCTCTCTGTCAAATAAATAAAATCTTTTTTTTTTCAAGGCTTTATTTATTTGACAGAGAGAGAGAGACAGTGAGAGAGAGAACACAAGGACCCTGGGATCATGACCTGAGCTGAAGACAGATGTTTAACAACTGAGCCACCCAGGCACCAAGGAAGGAAGGAAGGAAGGAAGGAAGGAAGGAAGGAAGGAAGGAAGGAAGGAAGGAAAGAAATCTTCACTGAAGAATCAAGAGCTCTCCTACCCAGAGACCAGTAGAGAGAAATGGGCATTTGTTTGCTATCACAACTAAGTTTTTTATTGACTTTTCAGTTCCTGCTCCGAAAATACTCAACATCTCCCTTCCTCATCATCCCCCTTTTTAATGGGTTTCTGAAATCTAGTCAATGTTGTTGTTAGAGTCCTTTTCACTCCTTGACATATCATTATTGAGAGATCATGGAATGGGAAGAACCATGGACTTGAAATAAATAAAAAAAAAACTGGACTTGACCCTTTCTTGGTTCTGTCACTAATTCACTTTGGTTACTAACATGTAATCTTTCTGAAGCAGATTAGATTATCTCCTTGGTTCCTTCTGATTCTGACTATTGGCAATCAGAGAGGATGCCTGAGGGGTACCGTGCCAGATATGCAAGGCCTGGCCCAGGAGGAATGGATGACACCCTCTCTGACAGAGAGAATGGCCAAATGTCATGAATTGGAGCGAGTGAGAGTCTAAAACTGGGACTCCCTCCGCACTATCAAGTATCATCCTACCGACTGGAAAAGATGTTTTCTTTGACCTTTTCAGGAGCAGATACTGTCAGACTTCCAATGTCCAAGACTGCCCTTGCGGCTCACCATGTTGTTTCAATCCCTAATCAATACTCCCTGTGTTCCTGGAATATACTAGTAATTGCCCTGGTAGATTTGTCTTCCCCCAAAACCTTCCCCCAGGAAGGTGTATTAAGACTACTTCAAGAGCAATATTTTCTTTAGGACAAATGGACTAGAAAAATAAAAAAAAAAAATTTAAGGTTGGGGTTAGCTTGGGTACCTGGGTGGCTCAGCTGTTAAGTGTTTGCCTTTGGCCCAGGTCATGATCCCAGGGTCCCGGGATAGAGCCCCATGTCGGGCTCCCTGCTCAGTGGGAAGCCTGCTTCTCCCTCTCCCATTCCCCCTGCTAGTGTTCCCTCTCTCGCTGTCTCTCTGTCAAATAAATAAATAAAATCTTAAAAAAAAAAAAGATTGGGGTTAGCTCTTTCAATTTCCCATCTTGAAGGCAAACCAGTCTAATCCCTTTGCAGACAGCCAGCTTTAACGAATCATGTAGGGATTCCATGCTGGACGGAGACTGTCTGTGGTCTCCAGATTCAAACTGTAACCGTTTGTGACAAGAACGGGGGACCCAAGCCATGCCAGGATGGCAGGTTAGAGCAACGAGTCCAGATGTCTGGACCTCCCAGGACAAACTCCAGCAACCAGAGACCCAGGTAGAGAGAATCAGGGCTGCCTCCTACTCACCACGGGCATACCATTCTCCTTCTTGCGCCATATCCACTCTGGGTGCGGGTAGCCAACGGACTTGCAATACATCATAGCATCTTGCCCTTCGTTCTTATTCTCACTCCGTTTATGGCCAGTGATGTCAGGAGCAGCTGCGAGCAAGAGTGTTGAACAGTTACCACACAGGAGCCTACTCTGAACAGGACACGAAGGCCTCGCCTATGAACTTGGAGCTCTGCTTCTAATGCAGCCAGTCTCTAGGCCTAGCCTCACGGTCATCTTTGATAACATGCACTTCAGGTCAGAACAAAGCAATGGAACCCATCCATCCCCTACCTCCCACCCACCGAAGCAATCAAGCAGATACCAGGATTACTATATGTGAAGTTCTGCTAACAACGTAGGTGGTTCTCTAACCATCTAGAAGAGGGGACACAGGCTCAACTGCCCTAAATTAAAACATCCTTTAAAAAAAAAAAATGCACACAGAAGCTGATGATAATAGCTTCTCTTTCAGTTATGGGTTTTTTTTATTTTATTTTTTTAAAAGATTTTATTTATTTATTTGAGAGACAGAGAAAGTGAGAGAGAGCATGAGAGGAGAGAAGGTCAGAGGAAGAAGCAGACTCCCCGTGGAGCTGGGAGCCTGATGTGGGACTCGATCCCGATGACCTGAGCCGAAGGCAGTCGCTCAACCAACTGAGCCACCCAGGCACCCGCAGTTACGGTTTTTTTCTTAAAACGTCTGCACTAATAACAATTACGGATTACATCAAATGTCGGATACTCCTTTAAGGAAATGAGAGCTCCCTAAGATCAAACACCTAAAGTCAAGTCCTATCACAAGATATATAAAAACAATGAATACCTAGAGAAGCAATCTGATGAACATCAATGGGCAAGATTCTCCCAGGAAAGAGGGAATCCAGCAAACTGGTCTTCACAAGGGGTAATAAAGGAATAAACAGGAAATTCAACCAATGTCCCAAGAGATTTTATTAACAGTTTAAGAATCTGACCTGTACACCTGATTTGCAGTAATCTCAATAAACCCAATCTTGGAATTTCTAGACATACTAGACGTTGCTAGTCTTCTCTGTTTTAAGAGCTTACGAAGAAGTAGACAGCACCTGTGGTTTAAAAATTAGATAAATTTCAAGGATCCAAGAAGTCAGAGATGGGGGCTAATTCTTTGAATTTAGTCTCCCTTGATCTTAACTAAAATTTCCACCATATTTCCTCCTCACCAGTTACAGTAATGTGAAAGCAATAAAACTCAAAGTAGGCCAGATGTCACTTTGTTGGCCAAGATAGGAAAGAGAATCAATAAGCCTAGTCCAAATTCCAGTCTTGCTTGTTCTTTAATATTCTGTGCTTCAGTTCTACACCCACTGTCAAATGAAGGTAATTCTAGCCCCCACCTACATCCAGTGTCCTTGGATAGGTAAGATTTAAAACATTCACCTTGAGACTCTAAAAGCCTGTACCATTATATCATGGGCTCGTCCCATGTTCCCCCTCTAAAGAGCTTGGTTTTTCTTGGCTTAAAAAAGAATCCAAAGTCCTGCTACTTCTCAGACTGTGCTTCCCAGCCCACTTCCAGAGGCGCCTGGACAGAAATGGAATGAACAAGGTCCCAGGGGGTCTCTACAGCCACTGCCTGCCCAACTGAGGCCTGCCCAGGACTAGTCAGTGTAAGGTGTTTTCTAAAAAGGATGCTATAAAAGGAAATACCGTTCTATTCCCCCAGGCAAACTTCCTCGCTGCAGAAGGGAGTGGACCAGTGGGCTCAATCTTGTCCCCACCGTACCAGGTTTCTCCCAAAGCCACTTGGTTACAGCTCAGACCTACTGTTCCACCTGGTCACCTTCCTCAGAGCTTTCTTCAGTCAATAAATACTAAAGACCATCTTAAGTACTCCAAGAAGCAAGCTCCGCGGCAATACACTAACTAAAACACCATCAGGGGAAGACACCACAAGCAGAGGAGCGACCACATTTTGCTTCTAGCTGTGTTCCATGTGCCTCACATTTGCTGAGCACCTATCATATGCCAAATACATCAGAGTGGTGGGGGAAGGCCTTTCTGTTGAGGTGGATTTTAGCCCAGTCATGAAGAAAATAAGGGAGTAGTGCACTCCTATATCCGTGGGAAGAACACTCCAAATAAAAGACAAAGAAGCCTTGAGGCAGAAGTGTGCTTGTTATGGACAAGGAACCGCATGGAGGAGTTTGGCTGAAGCCCAGTAAGCAGCTTAGGCAAAATGGTAGGAGATGAAATTAGAGTGAATGGAGCCCAGGTCGAATAGGACTTTGCAGGCCACCGCAAGGACTCTGGCATTTACTGCGTCAGCTAGGAAGCCACTGGCAAACACCCAGCACGGGTATGGAATGATCTACATGTTTTAACAAGCTCCCCTCTGGCTACTATGTAGACAATTGTGTAGAGAGACATCAGTGGAAGCGAGACCATTTAGGAAGCTGTTAAGAGTAATCCAGGCAAGGGAGAAGGGAGTTTGGATGAGGGTAGTAGCAGTAAAAGTGAGGAGCTTCTGATATATTTTATAGGCTGAGTTAATGTATTTATGAATGGACTGGATGTGGGATTCGAGAGAAAAGAGTCAGGGATGACTCCAAAGTTTCTGGCTTGAATAATTCTAAGAAGGGAGTTGCCGGTAACCAAGATAAGGAAAACTACAGAAAACTCAGGCTGTGTTTTTGTTGTGTGTTGTTGTTGGCTTATTTTTGTTTTGTTTAGGAATGGAGCAACGGTGGTAGTAAAAACCAAGAGTTCAAAGTTTAGGACATGTTGGGCTTAAGATACTTCTTTAACATCCAGGTGAAGTTGTCAGGTAGACACCTGAACATCCAGTCTGAAGCTCAGGCCATAGTCTAGGACAGAGATGGAAATTTTAGAAACCAGCATATGTGTGACATATTTTTCCATTTTCATTCTCCTTTGGCCCACAGAGAACACCCACTCTGGCCCAGTTATCTAATACCATCATCTTTTACCTGGGGGACTCATCCCAATATTGCACATAAGAACCACCTAGAAGGCTAAAAGTTGAGTTGGCTTATGATGCCATGGCCTCTAAGAAGTTGCTATTCTGAAAGGATGCAGACCAGAAGGCCAAGACTTGAGGAGAGGGATGGGGATGGTCTTTACTACTACCATGGTGTTTAGGAGGAGAATACCACTTCCCCTTTTCATTGATGTAGTTTGGTATTCTCCAGAGGCTTCTGTTTACAGACGTGAACATGGCCTTAAAGGCTACTAGACACAGACACTATCTAGGAACTAGCTACTCTCATCACACCTTGTTGGCCATATTTACATAGTGTAAAACCTACAGAAAAGAGTTTCAATGATCTATTACTGCTTTCTCCTCAGCTTAGCAAAGAATACTGAGTGAAGCTCTGATTATTTACCCTTGGGACAGTGGAAGTGTCATTGGTATTGTGGGCACAGAGAAAATTAACCCAAGCCACATCTCTCTATCCCTAAGGGAGTGATTCTAACAACTATTACTTTAGCCTTTGAGTCAGTGAAAAGTTTTTCACTTCTCTCTATCCTTTATGGTAGCTGCTCAATCAGAAAGCCTATTCCTCAGAGGGTGGCCACGTCTGTGGTGAACATCACATGATGCATAAACTTACCAAGTGGCAAAGCTGTACACCTGAAACTAATGTAACGCTGTGTGTCAACTACACACAAATAGGGGGAAAAAAAGAAAGGAACAAAGAAGAAAAGAAAAAGAAAAAGGAAAAAAAGGTTGGGGGGGGTGGAGAAAGAAAAGCTGAGCAGGATGGCGGACCCACAGCATGAAAGCTCAGCAGACTCTCGGAGCACGTGTAAGCACTGGTAAGAGAGCAAGGCGGGGGGGTTCCTTGGGGCTCAGAGTCCTCTCTCATGGTGGTTTTTAAATAGTTTCCAAAGTTTTTGATATTCTTCCCCTCAAGAAGTGAAGCATAACGGCTCCCTCCCCTTGAGTGTGGCCTAGTGACAGTATTCGAATGAATGAATGAATGAAATAAAGCAAAAGTAAAGGTATGTGACTTGGGATAGTTCACAAACGACCACGTGCCTTCTCCCTGCTCTCTCTCGGATCACACATTCTGGGGAAGCTGAAACACTGAAACGGCCCACGTAGTGCAGAACTAAGGCCTTCTGACAACAGCAGCCATGGGAGGCGGCCATGGAGGGAACAGACCCTCCAGCCCCCATCAAGCTCTCAGAAGACTGCAAGCGGCCTGACAGACCGTGAGCCGCTGCACTAACCAGCTCCCCTTTTCCTGGCCCACAGCACCTACGAGGTAATAAGGGCTTTTGTTTTAAGTCACCAAGTTTGGTAGTAATTTAACCACCCAATGAAGAAGACATTACCCCATTTACATAGACTGGAAAACTCAAGTTTGGAAGTTATTTAACATCTAAAAGTACATTGCCAGTAAATGGAGAGACCAAATTCAGGACTGATTCCAGAGGCCATGCTTTTTGTACTTTACCACATAGAAGAGAAAATAAACCAAACTAGAATGGAGTCCATAAAAAACAGAAATACACAATATGCATTACAACTGCATAGAAAACTGCCCAAGTGTTATCTTTGCTTGTAGAGGTACTAGAACACTCTAGACCGGAGGTGAATTGACAGAGCTCTCAGAGTTTACTCTGTATACTATCACATAAATCCAAAGAGCTTCGGACTGTAAGTCAGAGAAATTCAGGCTCCACTGAGACTATGACTCACCAACTGAGTAAACTAAGGTGGGTCATTTAAAATCCTTTGAGTTTCAGTACTCACTTTTGTAAAATGGGAGTAATACATAATTCACAGCAGTCTTAGGAGGATTAAATCACATCTCTGTACCAATCTAGCACATGATTGGAGCTCAGGGTCAAAAACATTTAAATTGAGCTATTAGGGAAAGGCTAGGCTTAGACTCTGGCATTATGAGCTCTAAGAAATGAAAGAGATACTGATTAATGTGTTCCCACTGTACTGATATAAACAGGACTTTTGTTTGTAAATCATTTATAAGGTTTAATCAGGTCAAATACAAATTTTGATAAATGGCCTACTTATATTAATGGCCTGTATTATATTATTATCACCTTCTATGGGTTTGCCATTGAATAAGGAACTACTTAACCAGGGTCAGTTGGTCTAAAGGTAGGTCTGAGGCATCTGACAGAGATAAATACTCCTTACTTCCCCTTACCCTCTCAGGGAGGCAGAGAGAGTAATAGAGAGACCTTTAAAAGAGATCACAGATCTGCTTGGGAATTAACTTGCTCTCTGCCCTTGTTAGCCACATACTCTAATATTAGACATCAGTTAATGGATAGCCTTCCAGTATCCTGATGAATGGCAACACAGGGGTTCCCAAAGAGTCTTAGTTACCCAACAACACCCGACCCAATTTCATTATCTGGGCCCACGGCTGAGGACGAACACATGTTCCTCAGTACCCTGTTGCCTGACCAGCCTACACTTAGAGCAAAGCATCCAGCTTCTCTGTCACACTGGTGGCTGCGGAAAGTGTCCGCTGAGGCAGTGGAGGCATGTTCAGCTGAAGCTGACATTAAAGTCAAACACAACAGAGCTAAGAACGGGGTCACAGTATGGGGTTGCTGACATGGACTGCTTATTTGGTGCTCACTTTTCAAAGCAAATTTATAACCTCACCATTCATTTTTCATCTTTGCTGCAGGCGAACTGAGAGGCTTGGCTGAATGCAGAGAGAGAGAGAATTAACATTTACTATTAAGCCAAGGGCTAGCCCAAGAAGCAATAGGAGACTGGTCACAATGGAAGCAAAAAGGATGCTGACTTTGTGGCTCCATAAGCATTCTCCACACATAGTACATGCATCATTCATCTGAAGACCAGAGCAGTCTGGGACTTGTGCTGCCTTCTGCAGGTAAGGCTCTTCCCTTTCCTGCAGGTGAGAGCACTGAGTGGGTAGCAGACTGAAATCTCCTCTAAGACTGTGATTCGAACCTTAGCTTTATACTGTAATCACCCAGGGTGCTCTTCATAAGCCTGATGCCCAGGCCACAGTGCCCATACATTAAATCGAGTTTGAAAACCACTGCTCTCATACCTTTCCTGGCATCGGTGTTTAAGATCAGGGGAGTAGAAGGAGGAATCGTCCCTTAAGACAGGGAGATGAGTGAGTAGAGGTATGTGGGGCACTGAGGGGACACTCCCAAAGTTGAGAAGCTGACACAGCCAACTACCATGAAGAAAAGAAGCTTAGAGATCATTTCCTTCCTTCAATAACCCAACCTCACCTTTGGGTTCTCTCTCCCTCTTCCATATAAGGGAACCACAGACTGCTGGAGCCTTACAGGAACTCTAAGACCATCTATCTCATCCTGCTTCATCGCACACCTGTGGAGGCTGAGGCCCGAGGAAAGACAGTGAAAGACAGTGAATGGTTAAGACCACTGCAAGTTAATGGCCGGGCAGGATTAGAGCCCATTTCTTCCCTCAGTCCAAGACCTTCGAGCTGTTATATGCTGAACACAGCAACATGGCTCAGGGCCTAGGAGCACAGGTTCTGGCACGAGAGTGCCTGAGTGAGAACCCTCGTTCCATGGGCTACCTGCCACAATGGGGCAGTCATCTAATTCGCTGGAGCCTCCATGTTCTCCCCTGGGAAGTGGAAATAATAATGGCATCTCCACCCAAGAGTTGTGAAGACTGTAAGGGAGGACAGGAATAGTCATGCACCGAGCACAGAGCCTGGCACACAGTGAGTGTGCAATGTTAGCCACTCTTACTAAAGAAGGGCAGGGTAGCACCCTGAAGAGAGGAAAGAACAGGTATGGTTATACGGGCTGAGGTTGACGCTCACAATGTTCTAGCAGCCTCAAGGTATTATTTTGCTTTCAAAGACTTTTCAAGTATGGGCAATTCTGAGTCAGAGCCAGCTTTGACATAAGCTCTGACCTAAAGGAGGTCCGAACCTCTAAGCATCTTTACCTATCAAACTAGCTACCTATCAAATAAATAACCACGAAAATGCTCTGCATGCTGAAAGTGCCATACAAATGAAGAGATGTGTATTATTACTCTTAATGATACTGTCATCACCGTACAGTCCACGTTGGTCAGTTTGAACTTTAATGTATCGACTGTAAGGCCAAATTATAGAGTAGGAAACAAGGATGCAGAATAAGATCACTACACAAATCCTAATATTTAGTCATAACATTAAAATACAAAGAAAGCTGAGAAGTATGGAGGGAAAAACAACATCGGTCTCAGGTCTGGTAGCCCCCACAAGACTGAAATTCATTTGAAATGCCCAGTGAGCAGGGAGAGATAATGGTGAGCTTAATAAAATGAGTAAGACCCTCAATCCAGACCTTCCTGGGTCTGGGATGTACCTTTCACAAGAGGCAGTGGCATGTTTGTTGCGGAGGATTTGGTGACCACCAAAATCCTTTTCTAAAAACAAAATAAAATTCAAATTCCTTATTTCTTGGATTAGTCAAAATAACTGAATGATGAGGTTAGGGTTTGGGAGTCAGGAGAAGGATTTTCCTTTTGTAAATTACAGACATTTTCAATGTGCTTTGATATGAGCACATTTGTTTAATTTCAGAAAAGGAAGAAAGGGGAAGAAGAGAGTAAGAGTTCGAAAGGTTAAAGAATTACAGGAATAGAAAAGTCATTATCTATCCATTCGTGAATGCTCTACAGCAAGCATGGAGTCTCTAGAAGACATAACCCCTGAGGAGACAAAAAGTTGGGGTAAGAGATACCTCCCCAGAGTTATCTAAGTGGATCCCCAGACAGGCTGGCCTTTGGGGCAGAGGTCCCACTGCAGTCATATCTGTTTCCTCTCCCCTGGCCAGCTCTGCTCCATCTTTCACCCCACAGCATCTGCTCAGGTCACCTGCCAGATACCTAAGAAATGTAATCCTACACAGTCATAGTATCTTCCTGTTTACACTGTGCCACATTCTTGGCCTTTAAAAAAAGTACAAGAGAAAACCCTTACTTCAGATGCAAGGCCTTCCCTACTACATGTAGACATTGCCATCCTTTGAATTCCTTTCTTGACAGGGATCTACAGGCTAAGGTGGAAAAATGCCGCCACCTCAGGCCTGCTCCCGGACACGTGTCCCTCCTTCTGCCTCCTTCAGCCTTCTCTTCCCCTGCACACCGTGAGCACCGCGAGATGTGCTGACCTGCTCAGCCAGTGCTGGTTCCGGTCTAGCCTCAGCCCTTCACCCCCACAGTGCTAAGTCCCAACAACACCCCAGGGAGGGGTGCTGAGCTGCAGGAAAAGCCAAACGGGAAAGAAAAGGACTGCGAACTGCGGAAGAGGTGCTAAGGAAATCCACCTGTGTGGCGTAAATGATAGGGCCCTGAAACGCCAACTTATACTTACACCACGAAGGAAGATTCTGAGACTCCTTTCAGCAGAGGTCACTTAATGTTTCTCGAATCTCTCTCAAGTACAACTACCTCTTTACCTGGATTACTTAGCATACTTTTCAAATCTTTATAGCTGTAAAAAGGTAACTTTTACCTTACCATACGGGCACTGAGAAAATAAGACCAGAGTTTATATGAAAATGCTTTGGTAATCTCTCTCTCTCTCTCTCTCTCTCAATGCAAGGCAGTTTGCAACCCCAACCACCTAGCTTGGAATATGATCCCAGGCTTATGGCAAATCCTTTTAAAGTTAAACAGAAAAAGTCAAATGTTCAGTCTTTACCAGACTAATTATCCCCTGAAAGACAGTAAATGTTCAGCTGTTTTCTAATGTTCTAGGTGTCAGGGGAGAGAAAAAGACTTGAATTCCTTGTGAATTTTCTTGAGAGACCAACCTATCTGTCCAAGCTAATCACAGAATATGCTTTAGGATTCTATGGAAGAGAATTCTCTGAAGTTCTACTCCTTTAAAAGCAGAACTCACCACCTGCCCAGTCTTCCTCACCGAGCTGCCGGGCAGGAAAATGCAGCAGCGCACAGCACACAGTCACAGCGGCAAGCTACCACGGAAGTTTGAACCTTCTCTGAAAATGCTCCTGCCTGCAGCCTCCTATTCTCTGCCCCTCCAGACCGCTACTTGTCTGCTAAAGGGAAGGTGAGGAAAAGACGTCTCAGGGGTCACGAAAGCCCGCCTCTTGAGCAGCCCACCCACTGGGAAACCACCTCTATCTCTACTCCTGACAATGCTGCTAGAAATCAGGAGAGCCAAACCAGCAGGATCCCAGCGAAGCCAGACTTCCAATTGCTTGGAATCACCCTTCAGGCTTGGGGAGGACAGCTAACTACACACACCACCCTCCCTCCCTCATCCATCCTGTTACCCCTGCACTTGAGACTTTGTGCCAAAGGCTCAGCCTGAAATGCTGCAGGGCCTCCACTATCTCCGGGGAGAGTAAAACATCTCCCCACGTAGCCCGGCTCACCCAGGCAAGGAAAGACACTCGGTCAGCTTAGAGAAAAGGCCTTCTCATGCCTCCATCCTCGTGTTGAACAAATGTGTCATCCTTCAAAAACAGAGATACTCCCAGACCTCTCCAAGAAAAGCTCTGAAGGAACCAAATCCCAGGTCCTCTGGCCTGTGTGGACTGTAACCAGGCCACCGTGACTCAAGCCCTGCAGGCATTTAGAATTCAATCTGGCAGCTGGAAGAGACACTGGCTGTCCTTACGTCCACTTATAAGTCAGGGCTGTGTCAGCAAGACACTACTTTCATTTAATAACATATACTTGAAACTTAGACTCTGTCTAAGCCTTTCTTTAATCTGAACTTCCAGGCTTCTAATTATTTTAAGAGAGATCTGAATATCTGCTATTATAGGATCTTCCATTTCCTAAATTTGTCCTTTCAGCTGCTAAAGATGACCTAGGGATTTAAAGAACAAATTTGTCTCTTTCCTAATCAAAATGAAGAAGACTGGAAAAACAAACAAAACAACCCCTCATCTCTTCAGTCTAACCTCAAATAGTAGCCCCACCTTCCCCTGGACATTTCATAAAATGGAAAAACACGGGACTGAGAGTCAAGACCTGGGCTCTAACTCTAGCTCTGCCACAAACCACTCTGTGACCCAGAGCTCGTGGCTGCACTTTTCTGGGTCTTGGCTGCTTCTTTGAAATAACACAGGAAAGCCGGATTCGCGATGGTAGGTAGCCCCAACTCTTACAGTTCACTTGTCCCCTCTCTTAAGAGTTCCCTTCCTTTCTCGAACTTTCAGCTACAGGTTCAAGACACAGCCGCATGTTGAAGATGCCATGCACCCAGTTCCTATTAAAAGCCCAATGAATTATCCACAAGTAGTTTATGTTCATCCTGTACATCGTATTTTTCCAAATCCTGCTGGCCCATTGGAGATCTATGTAATAATATTTATAAGGCACTCTTTGTTCTAAGGCATTTACATAGGTTGAACCATATGAAGCTGCCAACATTCAAACATTTTAACCACACAGAAACAGCAATTTCTTATGGTTCAAACTACCATTATTAACTTATTTATTTCTCCTTACAATCCCCATGAGGTAGGTTTTACAAATGAGGAAACAGGAGCACAAAGAAGTTAATAACTTGCCATAGTTATATACATAGCTGAGAGATGATAGGGCTTGGATTTAAACCTGGGCGGCTGAGCTCCTGAGCCTGTGGTCCTACCATAATGTTATACTGCCTCCCATGATGGGAACAAGAACAGCTTGAAGACTGGAAGTCCAGACCAAGGTAGTGTCTCAGAAGGAGAGTGAGAGGCTCACACGTCAGCCTCTGTTGGGTTGTACCTTTCACTTCAATGGTGGCATTTGCTTTAGGAGCACTGACAAAGTGATAAACACAGTGGTATTCGCCCGAATCCTCAGCTCTCGGCTTATTGATCCTGCAGAGATGAGAGAGAAAAAAAAAAAAAAAAATCAAGTGAGGAAGCTGGGAACAAATCTATAACAAAATACACAACAAAAGAATCAAAAGGGCAACCAGGGACCCTGCTCTCCAAACTGTGTCCCTGAATGCAACTCATCTCCTAACTAAAAGCAAAAACCTCCCTCCATGAATTACAAAACATTAATGCTTCACTCCTTACTGGGTGCCTGGAATACAAGTATGAAATGATACCATGGTCTTTAACCTTAAACAAGTAATCAAAATAGAGGGCTGTACAAAACAGACTCTTTAGATTTAGAGGATAGAGCCATCAATAAAAACTTCTTGCTCACCTGGTGGTTCTAGTCAAATAAGTAAGAGCAGGAAAAAAAGCAAATCTTCTGTGCTTCCCTAAAGACCCTGCTGTGGTCTTGTTCCTCCCACACTGCATTTCAGTAGCGTGCCTTTCAATGAGTCCACTCACTAACAGGACCCAAGGGATAGTAGGGAGAAAAAAAATCTCTGACATCAGAGCACCAGCCAAAGATGCAACTAAACTCTTAAGACTTTTAAGTACGGGTATGCCTTGGCTCAGTGGCTCAGTCGGTTGGTTAAGTGTCTGCCTTTGGCTCAGGTCATGACCCCAGGATCCTGGGATCCAGTCCGCTATCAGCCTCCTTGATCAGCAGGGATCTCCCTGCTTCTCCCTCTGCCTGCAGCTCCCCCTCACTTGTGTGCATGCTCGCTCTCTTTCTGACAAATAATAAAATCGTTAAAAAAAAAAAAAAGGAAGAAAAGAAAGAAAGAAAGAAAGAAAGAAAGAAAGAAAGAAAGAAAAGAAAGAAAGAAAGAAAAGAAAAGAAAAAACTTTTAAGCACATTTCTTTTAAGAAATCTAAGGCCCTGCACGATCTGCTTCCTACCCTCATCTCGGCCACCAGAAAGTGGCTGGGCTCTTTTCAGTTTTTCAACGTGCCCCACTTGTTCCTTCCTCAAAACCTTGACACGAGATATTCCTTTACAGAGAATGCTCTTCCCATTACCCTTATCCTAACCTAACTCTTTCTGCATCAGTCTTGGCTTACATCACTTCCTCCTACCCTCAATCTAAGTGACATCCCTCTCCCTGACATTCTCATTCTACACTGTAATTCTTCACAAGCATTCATCACGACATGTAGTTATGTATTTATGTGATTGCTTGATGAATGTCCAGTTTCCCAAAAGACCAAGTTCTATGTGAACAGGCACTGTTTATTTGGTGCACAATTCTATACCCAGCATATGGCCCGACCTGGACTATAGGAGGGGGAAGGAATAAAGGAGTAAAATGACTGAAGGAATATAAACAGAGAGCTGTGCAGAGATCCTGATCGAGGACAGCAGAGTGACAAGAAGGGCTGTAGGAAGTGTGTACGGCTAGAGGAGCCCTCCTCTGAATTCCACGAGGTGATCCTAAATAAGCTTTCGTGCCCCTGACAACCAGCTTCCCACCAGCTCAGCGCACTATGGCACAGACACACACCCCAAAACATATGCAGACAGGCTGGTGTGTAATCACCAAAAGGAGAGAAATCCACGTCAGAGGATAACCATTATACAGCTTCTCTTCTTTTGGCTCAGTGGTTAAAACATGACATTTGTGATGGTCAAATCTCCATTACACTAGCTAATGTCTGAGAAAAACCCCTAACACTTTGACCACTGACTGGCCTAATATATTTATCCATCTTATTGTTCATCCCCAAAAAGAACTATGGGTTAATAGACTATGGATGAGGGGAGAGACAGCCCATCCCAAAGACGGTCTCAGCACACCCATGGCAGCATAATATTCTAAGAGGAACAGCTAAGAGTCTTCTAAATTTGATACAAGTGGCTCTTCTTAAATCAATATGCTCCCAATAGGGAAACAGACAAGTCCACTGCTCTTAAAACGTTCCAGAGTTTCAAGGAGGAAAAGCAGCTGTATATTTAGGGCTCAGACTAACTCTAAAAGTTCCTTGAAAAAACTTACGAAGATGACTCCCAAGCTTGAGCCCATGCCTGTGGGCTCAAAATCTCCTCCGTAACACTCCCTTCAACTAGCTACTGGGAAGCAACTGAAGCAAATGGAAAACATCCCCTATAGCTGAGCAGGCGCAGGGTCTGAGACCGGCTCCATAGCTGACTTACCAGGTGGCCCAAGGGACTCATCAGCTGTTATTTCAGAAAATGTGGGAGAACACAGATTCCCTGAAAAACTGACAATGCAGAACACCCCTAGAGAGTTATAAATAAGCTGACCCCGCCCCCCAAAAAAAGAAGGAAAAAGAGGAGGAAGAGGCCGTATTTTATAAAGTCAAGCTCAAATTCATAAAGTGACAGTTCAAAGCCCTATAGGCGACATGGTACAAGACCTAGGAGAAACACAATTGGATGTCTGGTACCTTGAAAGAGTTATGGTAAAAATACAAACTGGTAAAACTAACAAACCGATCAAGAATATATGCCTTTCATTCCACCCAATAGTTCTATGTGATTAACCTTTTCTAAACAATGAGAATATAGCTGAGACTATGTTTCCAATTTAATATCAGAAGAAACTACAGTAGAGATACATTAACTTGCCACTCAAAATGGTACATTAAAGCGGGGGGGGGGGGTGCGGGGAGACCTAGATTTTAGAAAGTCAGAAGACCCAGAACCTAGCCTTGCTTCTGAAATTTACTAGCTACAGTATTTGGCCTTGAAAACAGTGAAGAGTCATTACTCTTTGAGTTTCAGTTTCTTTACTTAAAAAAGGAGGAGGATCCTTAATGTAGGTCAATTAAATACGGGGTATGAAAAGATCTCAATCTTGCAAAATACTGCAGAATGTCCTTGCTCCTACTGGGCACGCAGGCTTTCCTGGTCTCACTCCAGTACACTCTTTCTTTGCACTGCATCAAGCTGACAAACAGGATTAGCCGATCCTTTTCCAGATTAGTTTCTACAACAAACTGTGCTGAAAGGTGAGGTACCATGTGTTCTAGATATTCCAAAAAAGTACCAAATCTTTGGGTGCCAGGTTAGCTTCAGCCAGCAAATCTATCCCTTTCATCAAATGGTTTCCTGGTTACTGGAATTACCTTAATCCAGATCACTAAAGAGCCCTGTATCCACCAGTCTTGATCAGGTTCTGGTCCTATTAACTAGTCCTAAAAGGTAACTCACCAGGAAATCTACTCAGTGGAAAAATCACTTAGGGTGCTCTTGCTTTAAGAGTCTTAAAGTAGATTTCAATTTGATTCCTCAAACCACTGGAGTATAAGTCAAGAGATCTGCATTCTAATTGTGACTTTCCTACTGACTAGCACGGTTTCTCTGAGCAAACCATACCCTATGCCCTCTGTTTCTCTATTATCATAGTGAGGGGAACACCTATGGCTCTCAAACCTGGCTATTCATTAAAATCCTTCAGAAATCTTTAACAGATCCCTGGGCCTCACCCCAGATATACTGGATTAGACTCTCCAGAGAAGAACCATACATATTTTACATGTCTCCCACATAACAGAATTGTGGATTATGAATGTTCATAGGAATTTCAGCAATTCTCCCTCCCACCTTCCCAGGAGCTGCTAGTTCCTCTCACCTGTATTCCATGTTGCTGGCATTCTTGCGCGTGGCAGTCAGTTCAACCCCATTCTTTGTCCAGTAGCTGTACGTAAGGGTGTGAGAGCTGGAGGTGAGGTTACACTGCAGGATGACGGGGAGAACAGGGCTGTCTCGAAGAATGACCTCTTCACTGGTGACAATCCTTGGCTCTGTAATAAGAGTGCACAGTGATAGGGAGCCATAGCCTTCCATTCTCTGTAGCCCTGGCCTGAGAATCGGATGGGGTAGGATGGGGAAACTAGAAGAAGAGGGAGGGCAGACAGGACCACATGAGGAGTTTCACTTTACCACTTTGGAGGAAGTCAAGAAAGGAAAAACAATGATTATAAGCAAATGACCACTAGCGCAGACAACAGCCTGAAGACCAGTTGGCCTAGACGTGAAAAGAATGGGAGTATTACGGGTACTTGTACTGGGAACAATCCACTTACACTTTTGAACACCACCGTTTTATGATTTAAGAACCACCAACCAATTCAGCTTCAATTAGAAAACCAGGCTCTGCCTTGCAGTTCTGAAGACAAAGGCAGTATCATTTATGTAACTAATAAACTCCCTATGGAGTCACTAGGCCTTAGAACCGTAATAGCTATAATCAGATAATACATGTATGGCTTTTCCCACATTAAATTCTTATAAACCTATGGCAAACCAGCCATGGTTATTAATTATGCCGAAAAAGACAGTGTCAATCCTAACAGCAAACTTCCTACCAGAAGTCTGTTGCATTTTTCCAAATTTTGCCAAGGGAAATTTCTTAAGGAACCATCACAGTTCTTCTCTCCAGCCCGTATTTATTCCCAAAATAAAACTTTTTCAGAATTGCTAAGTAAAACACATTCCACTGTGCAGATAATATAACTAGAATTCGATATATGTTGGTATCATGGGTTCCTAGCATTTTAGAGCTAAAAGGCCCTTAGAGTTCACTGAATCCCCACTCTTTAAGAGCTAGAAATGGAAAATGACTTGTGCAAGGCCATAATTATTATTAGTGGCAACACTGGGCCTAGAACACACATCTGACTGAATTCTCTAGCTCTGCTCCTTCCCCCACCTCCAAACCTCCCCCCTCACACACACTTTCCGCCCTATGGCAAGTTATATACTTCATCTCCTGGTTCTCTCCTGGGCTTAGATAACTTGGGGTCGTTATTTTAAAACCTACTTGACTCAAATATTAGAACACATTGAGCAGAAATGTTTTAAGGCACACTCTATCATTCCTGGAAGGGTTCACCCTTAAAGCCCTTTGAATTCCACCACTATATTAAATTCAAGATGTTTGTTGTCTTTTTGTTAGTGTTACTTCTCTCTAACCTTTTCCCAAGCTTAGCTGTTATTTTACTTTTGGTCGGACACTTTTAGGTGAAGCCTAAACTGTTCCCATTCACAATTCGAAGTATTTCTTCTCTTATTCTTTTTCTAATTGTTTCTCAGAAATTCTTGACTAACTTCCCCTTTCCCTGCACCTGGCAGCTCTATAGCAGCAATCTGACACCATTTTATGCGGTATAGTTCTGACTCTTAACTCTTGAGGACAGAGGTCTCTCCCTCCACTAGAGCTAAGCTTTTGTTCCCTGTGCAGAGAGGAGGATAAAATGGAGAAGTCATGGGACACTTGAAAAACAGAATGCCCAAGGACCTCCTAATCAATGCAAGATTTCTGACTGTAGAGCTCATATCAAAGAAAACTGACAAAGCAAATCCTCAAGTCCGTTCAATTAAATGGGTTCTCACTATTTTCCAACTCTGGCAAAGGGATAGTGGTTATCTTCCATTCAGCACTGGTCCTTACTGGTAACATCAAACAGGGTCTCTATGTACAGATAATGGAGGCATAGCAGCCACTAAGACAGAAGCAGATGCATGTAAACATGTTAGCGTAGTGGTGTCCCAAGGTTTCCAAAACACACTGGACAGAAGCCAAATCCCTGGGCCTTAAGTCGAGCAGAACGGCTGCGAACCCTGCAATGGAAGGCGCACACACACCATCAGCAGAAAGCACCACAATTCCAAGAAAAATCAAAACCAAGCAAAAACAAAAGAGAGAACCAGTACTCCACAGAAATTAAAAATATAAAGGCAACATTAAAACCCAAACACACTTTTAGGTTTTTACTAAATTTTTATTATCCAATTTTATTTTCTGACCCATACAGGACTCTCCTTCTGGTGGGTCTTCTCAGACTGCACTGAGAAAGGGTAAACTCGGAGGATGAGGCCAAGAGCTTCCAGATGTTTCAAAACAAGGAGGCCAAAGTAAGTGCTACTCTTACCTGTGACGATGCAAATGCCCACTGCAGCTCAGGGAGATCAAGAAGGTGGTGAGAGCAACCTGCAGACTTTCTGCCAAGAATTCTTGGAAGGCAAAGGAAAGCACTTTTCCCCTTATGTGTTAAAGATCCAGGAGAGAGTCAGCTGGGAGCAAGTGGATAATTTAAATAGGTTTACACAGGATTCTGCATCATAGGAGGGCTGTGGGGTAGGGTAGCCTCCCTCCAATAATTGCTGTATATGGAAACCAGTACTAAACCAAGCTCCTAGGCCAGGGTGCCACATCTGCGTTCTGCACCAGGATCAAGGTGGAGCTTTTTTTCTTGTGGTTTAGCATTGCACATGAAAGTCCAGGAGAGAACATTTAGGAGAAGCCCAAAAATGTTTACCTGCCACCGACTCCTATTTAGAAGCAATGGATGGGAGACCCTTACCCTCACCATCATTCATGTATAAAAGAACATGCTATACGGCCAGGGAGATTCCCTAAAAACTGGGCATATTTGTCTGCCTGCCTTTCCTTACTCAAGGAGCTTTGGGGAAAGAACTGTCAAGAAGTCATCCTTAGGGGCGCCTGGGTGGCTCAGTCATTAAGCGTCTGCCTTCAGCTCAGGTTGTGATCTCAGGGTCCTGGGATCGAGCCCATGTTGGGCTCCCTGCTGAGCAGGGAGTCTGCTTCTCCCTCTCTCTCTGACCCTCCTCCCTGCTTGTGCGCCCCACTGCCTGTCTGTCTCAAGTTAAAAAAAAGAAAAAGAAAGAAAGAAAGAAAGAAAAAGAAGTCATCTTTAGAAGATGTCAACCTCCTCCTGGAGGCAAATGTCCTTGGGATGCTAAAACCATAAAACAATCCAATTAGAGTGAATTCAGGGTGTTTTTTAGAAGTAGCAGCAGCAGCTTGGCTCTCTAAAACAGTTAACTCGGGTTAACTGATTGATGGGGAAGTCTGGGATGAGACTGAACTGGCCAAAGTTTGGTTTAACCACATGCAGACACTTCTAAGTTAGGAAGTTCATTTCCAAGCAAACTGGGGAAATATTATGTATTCTCAGGATTGGTAGGTAAGTACCCCCAAAGACTCTTCTTCTTAAGGCCCCAAGGCAAGACCTTTTAACTGAGTCTACCTGAGTCAAGCTCCTGGAAGTACAAGAACCATATGCCCAGCCCAGTCCATGCCTACAAACTTCTGCAGATCTTTGTGGCCATTTGGGTAATTCTGCTTTTATAAGGAAAGGAGCAGGGGGGGCAGGAGAAGGAAGCGTGCAAGGGAAAAATTGTTAAATAAAAGGAAAATTGCTGGGTTAATATTCCCCATTTTCACATAGACAGGTTTTCTTTTCCCCTTTCCAGAAGCAGGTTCTCTGATTGAACAGTGCCAGCTGCAGCAGCCTCTCCTCTTCATAAGCATCTTCTAAGATACTATAAAGATACTAAGATACTATAACTAACCTGCTATCTTCTATATAAGTATATAGATTCAGGGCCCATGCCCTATTATTTCCTGTGTTACTACTAAATTCTTCATAAATGTGTTTTTCCTGTTTTTACTTACTTTTTCTAAATCAATCAGTTTCTTAAGCCAGTACTGGCTATAAGTCTGAGTTCTTGAAGAGAAGGCAAAAACCCAAAGGATCTTTCCATTAAGTGGAGTATGCTCCCTCAATCATTATCAGGTCAGATGTGGGGCTCGAACTAACTCTTCCTGGACAGGAGCACTAGCTCACTGGTAGCTTCTCCCTCCCTCTTCTTCCCACTGTGCAAGCAGCAAGACACTTTTCAGAAAGAGAGGTGGCCACAAGAGCTCCTGTGTCTAATGCCTTACTTGTACCTGCTACAAGAGAGCAAGAAAAGAATTCTGAGCTAGCCACTAAGCTCTCCCTCATCACTTAGCTGGAATTTAGTTTCTTCTTTTTTCAAAATACAAGAAAAGGCCAGTGTGAACAGCTTCCAAACTACTTCTGGGGTTGCTGGCCTCTGGGAGGAGGAGCACCGTGCCGATAGTCAGTCAGTCATCAGGGTCAAACTCTCTGTGAACAGGAAGCAGATGCAACTCTAACTTTGAAAGAGCATGATGGGGTTTAAAAAAAAATACTTCGCAGTTTAGTGTCACCTGGTGCCTAATAGCAAGACATATGGAGAACACATCAGGCTGCTACTTTTAAGAGAGCATGAGACTGGACGGGCAGGACCAGTAAGGAGTGCGCTGCTGTAGTGGAGGGCTGTTATCAGAGAAGCACGTGCCACTGTTTTAGAAAAGAAAAAGGGCTGGAACTATGGAAATATCCAAGCTTACATGCCACCCAACAACCAAAACACACCACCACACCGCACCCATGGCGACATTCCCATCACAGAACAGGATGACACCAAGTCACAGTGAGGGAAGAAACTGGGCAGACACAAACTTAAAACCATAGAGGTGAAGGCAGCTACTCAGAGAGCTTCAAACAAATGAACAGAAAAAATAAAAAGTAGTTAGATTGGGGAGAGAAACAAAAATAAAAAGGCACCAGAGAATAAGTCAGCAAAAGGATAGCAGGAAACCTACTACAAAAGTAAAGGGGAGGGAAAGAAACAATTCAACACTACCCTGTTTTAACTGCCTGGTTTTGTGAGTTTCAAGTGGTCTTTTGAGCCCCCCCCCAACTCTCCCTCCCCACCTCTTCCCACTGCAGATGATTTTGGACAGGCACGGATTTCCCCAAGTTCTTTGTTCCTGAGGAGAAAGACACAGAGAAGGGTTGGGGGATGAGGGAGGTAGAGGGGACGGCAAAGAAAAAAAAAAAAGTTGCCACAGATGTTTTCATACACTACAACCAGAAGGGTCGTGGGTTTGAAAAAACGAAGACAAGGGGTGGGGTGAGTGATCATACTGGGGAAGAGGGAAAGGAAGCAGAAGGGAAGGGTCATCGGGCCACCTCTAATGACTACAGTACTACTACTGTAGGGTGCTGGACTCACTCTGAAGGACGCTTATGGTGGCCTGGGCTCGAATCCATGTTATGGAGGGGTTTTGCCTCAAGTCATTCCTCTTGGGGTCGTTGCTGGCCCTGCACTCGTAAGTCCCAGAGTCCTCCAAGGTGAGCCGGGTTATTCTCAGCACACTCACGCCGTTTGACCCGTAGGCGGTGTTTACGGTGACACGGCGCTTCCGAGCGCCGTCCCACAGCTGTCTGAAAGACTCTGCCCGGTTGACTTCTGCGTACCACCACTGGATCTCTGGCGTGGGGCTCCCGACCACGTCACAGTACAGCTCAAAGGCGTCCCCAGTGAGCTTAGTTTCTGACATGGGCGACTTGACAAACCCAGCTAGAGGGAGGGGGAGCAGGAATGCAGTGACAGGCCAATCAGAAAAAAAAAGAATCAACAGGTGTTAATAGTAATTTAAAGAAAAGAAAAGAAAAAAGCAAATGAGTTGCAAAGAACAAAAAGGATTCATTTTTAAACTATAAAGAGACAGTAAATAGCATTTCATACAAGCTTTTAGAAGAAGAACCACCCTGGGAAGCTTATGAAGCAAAGGCAGGCTAATTACAAGCTGGGGCGGCCCAGGTGTAGCCAGGCAGAAGCAAGCCCACTGGAAAGCGTTTAGCAATGGGCCCAGTTGGTAGGAATGAGAAAGCCTCAGGTCTTAGGGAAGAGTCCTTTTTCCTTAGAGCACAAACCATTACCTTTCCAAATCAGGCAAGTGATGAAAGATAACCGCAAGCAGCAGTAATTCAATATGCCAAGTCAGGCTCTCTCTTTCAGATGGGTGAACACTTTGTTAGAGATGCAATGTCTTTTGTGGGCCTCCACAAGAAATATTAACTGACCTAATGACGCCTTCTCTTGGGAATCAAAGTCCAAATTTCAACTGAAAAGGTAGCATATTTCACTCTTGTGCAGGATTCCACGCTGAGTTCGGGATGGACTTGCCCCCACATCCTATTCTTCCCCGGGTCTCTGGTAAACAAACGGCCCAGCTAGCTATGACTAGGTAGCCTCTACCTGACTGCAGACCTTCAGGCACAGGAAAACAAGACAGTCTGTACTTCGGAGTGAGAATTACTATGGGTGTCGGCTCAGCAGTGGACCCGACAGTAACAGCAATCCAACTCATTGCCAATAGAAGCACTATGTCTTCCACAATTCTGTAAGTTCATACAACTCAAGAACTCTCCTGAAAAGTCAGTCTTAAAAATAACCATGGTACTTGACAGGCTCTGTCTACATAGTTTACTTGCCTAGCTCCCAGAGGCCAGCTCATAAAGAGTAAGAAATATGTAATGATGAATTAAATTCTATGGTGAAGGCTAGGCCTCAACAACTTTGCCAGGTATTGTTCAGGAATTAAAGTTTATGTAACCTTTAGGTTATGCTCCCATAAGACAAGTGGAAATGGCAGAGAGTAGAAAATCTAGACTTAATTGAAGAACTTGGGTCCATAATAAACTAAATCACAGTGCAAGCCTACTCTCTCTCACCTATTTACTCCACCTAGGGTTCATCAGCATTTCTACCAATTCAGACAGTACCCCAAGGTACAGGGAAAGAGGAGCTGGTCAGTTTCTCTGGGCCCCTAGCTGGCCCCTCTGTAGTGAGCATAGTGGGGCCAAGATCTATCAATATCAGATTAAAAACATTCCAAAGGAAAGGTATAAATTAAATGAAACAGTTCCCCAAAGTCCAGATGCCAAGGATGTAAAGGAGCTGGCTGAAAATGGAGGTTACTAAGTGGAGAATTTTCTGTTTATAGCCATAGAAGTACTTGCCTTTGGAAATAACTCCACCCTATGGACCTGAGAACTCTAAGAGAGGTACTAAACTTACTTAAGTAGAGGCCAAGACCTCCAAATTCATACTAGTCTTTCAATTCATAAAGCAGTGAGAATCTCGGGAGGATAGGAATACTGTAACAGCCTTAGACTAAATGTTTTGCCTTGAAAATGCTACTCTAAACGACCTCTTCAGATCGTGTCAGTTCCTCGTGAGGAACCATCTACCAAAGGCCCCAAGAAGCCAACAAGATGTCACTCTCAGATGCAGGGGAAGTTTCAGAATTTCAGAAAGGAGATACCAATCCCCAGCAATAAAAAGCTGAGCTCACTTCCAAGTAAAGTGGTAATCAAGGAGCCATGTCTTAATTTCACAAACTGCCACCGGCCCACCCATTAAAGTCAATGCCAACTAACATAGAAGGACAGGTAAAGGAAGCTGGTTCTGTTCATTTTACTACTGGTTTAATCATCATGGAAAACTGGTAAATCCCTAGGGAGCAGTAAAGAGTAGCACTCTGTTTTAATCACACTCTCAATCATTAAGTGTAAATTACAAGTGTTCTTATTCTCACATTTTCTGTGAACTGGGGGAGTTTATGTCTTCTCAAACACTGATTATGTACAGACTGTCCTTGACTTATGTTGGGGTTACATCCTGATGAAGCACATTGTAGTTGAAATTTTCTAAAGTCGAAAATGCATTTAATACACCTAACCTACGGAACATCACAGCTTAGTCTAGCCTACCTTAATCATGCTCAGAACACTTACTCAGGCCTACAGTTGGGCAAATGATGTAACAAAACATCTACACTTTAGAAGTGTTGAATATCTCATATAATTTATTGAATGTTACACGGAGAATGAAAAACAGAATGGCTGTATGAGTCCAGAATGGTTTTAAGTACATCGGTGTTTACCCTCGTGATAGCACGGCTGACTGGTAGCTGCAGCTCCCTGCTGCTGCTGCCCGCCACTATGAGGGAGGCAGCTTGCTAGCCTAGGAAAAGATCAAATTCAAAATATGGTGTCTACTGAATATGGATCACTTTTGCACCATCAACAATTTGAAAAGTTTTAGGTTGAACCACCGTAAGTCAGAGACCATCTACTTGCTCATGCTCTAGAAATCTGTTAGTGGGTTTGTTTTGTACTTTTTCCCCTTCTGAAATGCAGGCTGACATTAAGCCTCTTTATCAACCTACTGATCATGCTAATATAAAAGGAATGCCTACAAGTATATCCAGAACCCCAAAAACCCACCCAATTCCAGTGTAATCTCAAATCCCAACACTACACAATTCAAAGGTAGCTGAGAAACAGCCTGAACACAATTCCCACTGCACAGAACCAAGCAAGTCACTCAACCTGACACTGCTGCCCCTGGGCAAGACTCACCACTAAGGAGGAAGGAATGCTGATCTGATTTAGTTTAATTTTCTACCTGCATACAGGAAAATGGAACTAAGTCAAACATAAATATTCTCTGAATTAGTAAATTACATGATGTCTATTTAAACAAACTTAAACAAAAACAAGATTTAAAATCCCTTAAAACACTAACAACAGACATCTATCTATGTGCTCTTTGAAAGCTGTTGTTATTTATTATCAGCCATGTGCACCAACAGGTAACATTTTCTAAGTACGAGTTATGTGTTAGAAATGTGATAAGCACTTTATATTACCTCATTTAATCCTCACAACAGTCCTATAAGTGCCACCATAACACCCTTAAAGATGGAAACTAAGGCCCCCAAAAGTTAAGTACTTTGCCCACAGTCACAAGCTAACAGTGAAAGACTCTGGCCTGAAATCCAGGTGTGTCCAAAGCCAAAGCATGGTCTCCTAATACTTTCCACAAGTGTGGTCAATATCCCTTACTAAAATAGAAAAAGTTTTTTGTAGTTATTTAAAAGTTAAAGATATTTTTTGTCACCACTTTAATTAACTAATAATTGTGGACTACAAAAATCAAGGACCTGTCCGTTGGAATGTGCAGCACACTGTGATCACTAACTACTTAAAATTATAATCCCAGTGAAGAAATGGAGGTAGAGAAGCATAAGATCAAAGAGTTCCCCAAGCAAGCGTGGGGGGTGGGGGTGCAGAGGGGAAAAGTTAGAAAACAAAAGACAGTTCAGAAGCAAGACTGCCTCCTAGTTCTGAGGATTTCATCACCTGCTTTTGAGAAGGCTGGCTTCATAGGAGGGAAGAGTTAAAAGATATTAGATGCATTTCTCTGATACTGTGTCACTGGGAAAATTAACAAAGGGCAGTACCTAAAATCTTTATAAAACCTAACAGTTTACAAAGTGCTTCCACACCCATCATATATCACATTTCATTCACATAGTTTCACAAGGTCCACAGGGCAGGGGCAGAGAGAAGTTCATGACTACTTACGTAGCTAATCCTGAACAGAGATGGAATCAGAACACAGGTCTTCAGCTCTTAGTCTACTGTCCTTTCCATTAAGCTGTACTGCCTCTAACCAAACCAAGCACAGGGTTCCTTGATAGCTGAACAAGCATCAAAAACCCATGAAAACAGATCTATTTCCCCTCCTAGCAGCAGGAAAAAGAAAAAACAAAAAACCTCTCTACACAGTATCGTGAAATAACAATTAGCAAAGGAAAGTTATTCGCAACCATCTACCTCATTATCCATCCAAAATTAGCTCCAATTCAGGAGAAGAGAAGAACCAGCTTGCAACAGCAGGAGGAGGAGGCAGACAGCTCAGAGCCTGACTCATTGCCCTGCCTTTCACCACCAAAGGCTTTCAATCTAGTATGTGTCCTCAACATTAAAGGACATAACTGCCTAAAGTCAGGAGGCCAGCAAGAAGCATCTGTTTGATCTCCAGGTCAAAGCCCATCCAGTATTTTGGAAAAAACCAAAATTTCTGAAAAACAGCCTCCTATCCCTTCCCTACCATCATAACTACCCACTGTAACATATAACGGGGCTCAGATCTCAAACAGGTTTGAGAAAGTACTAATAAAGTGCATTCAGTTCCACAATGATAAAGGAAACAAAGGTGGTCACAGGTTTGGGAGAAGGGAGAGACTAGAAGCTGAGGTTGGAGGAGGACAGCAAGCACAGTATAAAAAATGAAGACAGTAAAACCAGGAAAGCAGTAATGTAAAATTGCATAACTGGGGATGGGGGATGGGAAGCGAAGATGACAGCTGGGGCTAGCAGCCGGAGAAAAGGAGGAGCTCTCTGGCAGAAAAACTGGATGTGTAGATATGTAGCAGCGGGTGAGAAGAAAAAGGGAACACAGAAGAGCAAGTTGAGCCCAATCCCAAGAAAACTGCTTTTACATATGCCCTAAGGAAGCAAAAAAGCTAACCTAGTCCCCCACAGGACCTGAGACCATCACTGATTTTTACAGCTGAAATTCTCACTTACCTCCAGGGCAATCTCTGAATAGGTACTAAAACTAACTTCTCTCTCTCAGCTGACTACTGCCAAGGCCAGGCTTTTAAAAACTAGCCTGCTTTTGTCACCTTTTATTTTTTAAACAGCTGTTCCCTTCAAGTCCCTGTTTACTACTAATTCCCTGTGGGTGGCTCGTGCTGCTGTCTCCTTCATGCCTTATAATAAAGAAAAAATGACAGCCAAGGAGAAAAGAGCATTTCTCTCCCCCATCTCACCCTCAAACATACTCTCATATCATATACACCAAAAAGAAGAAAGACTGAGCAAGACAAGCTGATCTCTAACTGTGGTTACAGGCATAGTATTTCAAATCTGTTTAAACAACTATGAACTGCTACGAGGCTGTATACACAGGTTGTACACATCTCGCCTACCCTTTTTTCTTTTTTAAAAATATTTTATTTATTTATTTATTGAGAGAGAGAGAGTAAGCACCAGCGGGGGAGAGGCAGAGGGAAAGAGAAAAGGAGAAGCAGACTCTCTTCTGAGCAGGGAGCCCAACTCAGGACTCAATCCCAGACCCCTGGGGTCACGACCTGAGCTGAAGGCAGATGCTTAACTGATGGTGCCACCCAGGTGCCCCACATCTTGCCTATCCTTACTATTAATTTAAGAATTATTATCACTATTCCTTAACAACAAAGCTAGGCCATAAAGCCATATGCACTTATTCTGTGTGTAACCATCAAGGGTAAGGCAGGCCTGAGGCCCTGGGAGCGGATGAAAATGGGATAACCTCATTTTCTGCAGCAGGAAGTATCTGGGTCTGATCTCATGGATTAGTCTGATCTGTAGGTAGAAATGGCAGCAATTACAAAGCATTTCCCAAATTAAACCTATTCCTTTCACAGCTGCCTCTATCAGGCAGACATAACAAAGGTTTAGGACTGTCCCCATCACTAGTTTCTATGCCAGGGCCCACCCTTTATTTAGAAAGTGTACCATCCAAATGGCTAAAGAAATCTGTTCAGCATTTTAGCCAGCCTTCTGTTTTGGAGAAATAGGAAAATCCAGTTTGAAGGAGACTGTGTCGTTTAGTGATTAAAAACAGCAAACTCTAAAATCAGATTGTCTGGAGGTACAATCACTAACTATATTACCTCAGGCAAGTGACCTAACCTCTCTGAGCCTCTCCTAATCTGTAGAAAGCTAACTCACAGTGTTATTGTGAGAATTAAATGAAATAACACAGCTTAAAACAGTGCCTGGCACATAGTAAGCACTCAATGTTAGCTATTATTGTATGTCTCCATAGAAATAACACTGAACAGGCCACACGCAGTAGCCTTCAGCACTGCTCCACAACAGGCTGGGAAACAGAAATGTTACATCCAAAATGAGTTCTAAATTAGTACCAACTTCAAGAAACAACAAAAAATTAACCTTTAAAATAAATTTAAAACCAGAATGGAAGTAGATTGCAGAACACAATGAAAAAGAAGGGAATTCTTCATTTCTTCCCATCCTTAGAGCAAACTAGAATGGGGAGAATTATAGTAGCTATGTGGACTCAAGGAATTTGTGAAATGTTACTAGAGTTATAAACCATTAAATCTGAGATATTATGAACAATGTGGAAAGCCCAAGAGTAATAAGAATACAAAGAGGCAGTATAAGAATCTCCTTAAAATAAATAAATAAATAAATAACCCCCACGGATTACAAATCAAGCTACTTAGCAATGATATATGGGAAGATACTGAACACGGGGCAGGCCAAACTGTAAATTCACAAAATGTAAGATAAAAATGGTAGTTCTAGGATTTTGAGCCATGTCAGATTAAGCTTAATTTCATCTAACAGTGTCAGCTGATGAGTCCGTACCACCACACCTTAAATTCTCTTAACACTGAGCAGTTTCTTCAAATAGGAAAGATGCCATCTTCTTTATGGTGTAGTTATAAGTCATGTGGTTTATATGGAAAAGCTCTGTAAACTGTAAAGCTCTGTGCAAATGTTATTTTAGGACAGAGAAAGGATAAGCATCTGATATGACTGATCTTCAAGAGGGATTTTCATTCAGTCCTGCTGTCAATTACCACTGACAGGCTAAACAATCATGATCTACCTAGATCCATGGGTCTGAAAGTCAGTGACCAAAAAAAAAAAAAAAAAAAGAAAGAAAAAAGAAGAAGAAAAAGAAAGAAAAGTCAGAAGTATGATAAAAAGAAACCATGGGTTTCTCTCATCCCAGAAAATACCAACAAAATTTTGCCTGTAATACAGGGGTGTCCCAAGTTAGACATCTGTATTGCTCAACTGTATTGCTATTGAATGAGTGGACAGATAAGGATCTTTCTAGTAAGTTGAGAGCTACCCAGGTTATAGGGAAATGAGGCATGGTTTACATCTAGGTTGAATTCTTCAATTTCTTCAACCTCAGTTTCCTCATCTGAAAACTGGGGATAATCATGGTGAAGTTCACATAAACAGTACAGAAAATTACTTTGCAACCTATATGGCTATAAATGTAATAATATAGGTGGTCATACTGTGCAAGCATTCTAGTAACACAGGATGACTTAAACCAGCCCTAGGGGGAGAGGGGTTGTCTACTGTACTTTTTCTTAATTTTTCAATTTTCCAAAGGAATAAAATCATTGAAAACCACTGACACAAGGAATTTAAGTATGTTTGAAATAGAAAGTGACATTAAATAAGGTAGAGTTGCCAGCAATTGATAATAAAATTTAGAATTCTGGTCCCCTATTGCATTTCTTCATGTATATGTAACATGCTCCAGGTGGCTCAGTAACACCAGCCTAGGACCCTGAATGTCCTCAAAAGGGCTCTAACAGATTGAAAGCTCTGCTTATATGTTATTAATTAGAAAATCCTGGCCACTTAAGTCTTTTACAGACATCAAATAAAGAACTTCATTATCAAAGACACTCCTTGAGACTAACAACATTTCCTTCTCACTCCAAGAAGGAAAGAAGCATTTTAAATTAATCTTAAACAAAGAAAGTGAGGTTGAATAGAACTGATCAGGTCCCATTTTGACTGTGATATCAAAATGACTATAATCTTAGTTTTTAAAAACTAAGGATGTGTCCAAGGGGAAAAACAAAATAGCCACAAACAGCTATCAAGCTAGTCTTTTTAGGAAACTTTAGGAAATCTGTAACTCCACAAATAGTACTCAAGCTGCTAGTACACAAAGGAAAAGAGCTAGTTTTGCTAGTCATTAAAAACCAAGGACGGCTCGTCCAAAGGAAATAGACAAATGCCTATAAATCAGTTGTATCTCAAACAGTGTTCTTAATAAAAGGTCTGGCTTCAAACAGTGAAACCCTTTTATACATTTAAGCAAATGCTCATAAAAATTCTCCTATTCCAATAGACAGTCAAAAATAGCTATGGGCCAATCTAAAACTACACCCAAATGGAACTATGAAGCCAAAACCAATTTTTGTGTGTGTTGGGGGGAGGGGTGGACAGTTAGAGCATACCTCAGTTGACCCTCCAGTTAGGATTTTATTAAAAGCAAAACTGGGGCGCCTGGATGGCTCAGTCATTAAGCATCTGCCTTTGGCTCAGGTAATGATCCTGGGGTCCTGGGACGGAGCCCGGCTTCAGGCTCCCCACTTGGCAGGAAGACTGCTCCTCCCTTTCCCACTCCCCCTGCTTGTGTTCCCTCTCTCGCTGTGTCTCTCTCTGTCAAATAAATAAATAAAATCTTTAAAAACAAAAAAAGGCACAATGAAATCAATATGCTAGAAAGGTTGAATACTTCAATTAAAGACACCAATCTCACAGCCATGGGTAATTACTAATGAAAAGCTGACCTTTACTAATTACTTTTTCTGTGAAATTCACTTGCCTATAGATTCAATATAACTTTTTAAAAAAATTTTATTTAGAGAGAGAACAAGCACACAAGCAGGAGGAGGGGCAGAGGAGAAGGTGAGAGAGAATCTCAAGGAGACCCCCCATCAAGTACAGAGCCCAGCACAGGGCTGGATCTCAGGACCCTGAGACCATGACCTGAGCTGAAACCAAGAGTCAGACACCAACCCACTGAGCCACCCAGGCACCCCTAGATGCAGTGTAACTTGTGATAACAAACTCACTCTCTGTCCCTGACAATAATCCAATCAGGATTTAAACATTAAACATAATACATTTCAGCTCATTCTTCAGAAGATGATACAATTCATCTCTCTCTTTTTTTTTTTTTGTAGTGGGCAGCAAAGTTTATTGAGCAATAGTACAAAGCTCTCGAAGAGGGAGGGGATCCAAGAGGGTTGCCCTCATCTCACTCTTTCATCATCATATATCCCCCATGAGAATGACCATTAACGTAAGCAGTGCAAGCTGCCAGTTAATATAATCTGGAAGAGATTTTAACTAAAGAGTTAGGAAACCCGCCTCCTTTTAAACAGCCATTCCCAGAAACCAGAGTCAAATAGTCTGCACATAGGGATATTCCATCTTTGAATCACATCCCAGAATGTTAGGTAATATAGTCCCAGTCTTCTCTTCTGAGGAATTATTTCCAAAGCATAAATAGCTTATAGTGGAAACCATACTGGAAACTTTGTATGATACGTCAAAAGCAAAACTTTTCTTAGATGGCAGAATGCTAGGGCAGCTATTCTTAAATCTTATAATGCATCAGAATCATCTGTTAAAACAGACTGCTAGGTCCTATCCCACGATTCTGATTCAATAGGTCTGAGGCAGGGCCTGGGAATGTGCATTTCTAACAAGTTCTCAGGTGACACTGGTGTTGTTGGATAACAGACGACACTTGGACAACATCAGTGTGAAACGGATGAATTTTTTAGCTTTTTCAAATAGAAGGGATATATGGGCACAGGAGTCACACAGATGTTTCTGAAACCAGGCAACACTCTCCTGGTTGATTCATAATCAAAGGAGCAAAGGTGGCAAAAACAGTCGCTGAAAAACTGTATTACTCATAGGACTTATGCTCCCTTCAGTAGCACATATACTATGACTTCATAGTAATAATAATCTTCATAATAAACTTCATAATAATGGCTATTACCTTGTCTTTGTTCTAGTTCTCAATCTATAAATTGTAAGCATGCTTTTAATTCAATTTACCATTTTTTGAGGGCCTATTTACTAAAAACTGTACACAGGGATAATTAAAATAAACATTGTTCCTAAATAACTAAAATAAACTTTGTTCCTAAAGAAAGCTCAACCTTGAAGACGACAGAGAAAAATAATCAAAATACAATTGACAATGGCTACTTCCACAACAGACGTATACAAAAGACAAAAGGAACATATAAGAAATAGCTAATTTTGCTGTGGCTGATATATGCACAGAAAACTTATGCATGAAATCTAAGTTTAGCCTTGTCAGTTGTGGGGAAAGAGAAGATGGTCCTGCTCTAGGCAAGAGTAAACAGTTATGAGCACAGGGTTGAGAAGTGGCATAATGGTTCTAGATATAGCTAAAAAAAAATCTGCATTTTTTGAGTGCTTTTATATACCAAACACCTGCTAAGTACTCATATTACTCAGAATAATGAGACAGTCTATAACCTCAAGACCTCATAATTTAAGGAGAATGACAAGCATCCTGCAGGCTAAGCAGCCTGGGCTTCTTTCTATAAAACAAGCAGTGTGACCGATCTAACTGGTGGCAGTATGAAGGATAGATCAGAAGAAAGGAGTTAGAAAACTCCTTTGATAATCCAAAATAAAAATGAGTCTGAACTAAGTAAGAGTAGTTGTAGAAATGATGAAAAGGTAATGGATTTGAGAAATGTTTAAGGGAATGAATCAACTGAAATTGTTGACCACAGGGTGAAGAGTGATACTGTAAATGAAATAAAGGAAGATGAACTGAGAGTTGGCTTTGAAGGTACATACAGGATAAGCTTTGCTGGTAATATGTTCAGATGTAGTTAAAAATATGGATCTGTTATTCAGGAGAGAGGTGGAGGCTGGAAACACGCACTTGGGAATTATCAGCTTAGATGGAAGTTGAAGCCAAGGGAGGAGATGAGATCACTCAGGGAAGATGAAAAAGGAACTGAGAATGGAACTTTCTACATAATTACACTTCTTTCCAAATGATTCACCACTGAATGCAATGCACTTTTGGTAGGATAAAATACACCAAAATAGGAAATCCCCTTCCTTTATCTGGACAACACTTCTAATAAGGTCAAGTAAATTTATTGTTCCGCTTTGGAAGATTTAAAGAAGGGTCTTCTCATGTTCTTGCTGTTAATGACTGAGAAAACATACTAGAAGCTCCCAAAGCAACATTAGACTTTCTTTGAGAACACTGCCTAATGCTATTCATCTTTACAAAAAATTCTTAACCTTTCATTAAAAAAGCAACTATTTGGTTCCAAGGATTATTTTGGGAAACACTTTTTCTTGGAAAGAAGCTTATACTTTTTTTTTTTTTTGGAAAGAAGCTTATACTTAATTCCAACCAAATTTTCTCAACTTTTGAAAAGGAAAACCTATGGAATCTCAGTCTAACACCTAAGACTAAACCAACTCTCACCCTGCAACTCTGCAGTAAAGTACTGGAAACAAATAAAACCAATATGCCACAGAACAAGTGAATGTAGAAGGGAGGAGAGGGGTGAAAGAAAATCAACAGGAATGTAGCTCCTATTTCCATGATGTATTGCAAGGTTTATGTTCTTTTTCTTACCTTATGGTCCTCTTCAGTATTTCTACAAAGATAAACCAGATATGAATTTGGAAAATAAGGACAGTAACACACAGCAAATGACTAAGAGAGCCTCCACTTTGACAACTGCATGGAATGGGGAATTTCCTTCCCCTATCTAGGCTCCAATGGTCTCTCAATTAAAAAAAAATAAGGCTTTTGAATAAAACAATGAGCCTCATTCTAAATTTCTAAAAATTAGTTATGAAAGGAGATAAATTTGACTCCACCTATTAAACATATTGCCAATGTACTGAAATTGCAAGCTTTCCCACTACTTAAGTCATAATGATGGCAAAATTATTTATACGGTGAGATTAAGCAACAGGATCTAAAGAATAGTTGGTATTATATACTTCATGGAGATCTGCATTTCTCTCCAAATTATCAACAGTTTACACAGTTATAGTTCCTTCCTGGAATTTCAGTTGCATCTCCAAAAGAGGCAATATAATATGAAGAAAGTTTTATGTTTAAATGGTGAAGGGGGAGCCACAGGGCAAATGATTTTTCTTTTTTTTAAGATTTTATTTATTTGTCAGAGACAGAGAGAAAGAGAGCACAGGCAGGGAGAGGTAGAGGAAGAAGCAGCCTTCCAAGGTGAGCAAGGAGCCTGATGTGGGACTCCACCCCAGGACCCTGGGATCATGACCTTAGCCAAAGGCAGATGCTTAACCTACTGAGCCACCCAGGTGTCCCAGGGCAAATGATTCTTAAAGCAACAAGCAATTTCACTCCCATTAAATGGGAATTTAACATACATTTATTCTGCTGCTGCTAGAAGAATGAAGAACTTACCTGTGGAATTTACTAAAGCCTATTCAGAAAGAGACTATCAAGAACACTTTCTTAAAATTAAATACACTCCAGACAATGAAATATTATTCGGTGTTAAAAAGAAATGAGCAATCAAGCCATAAAAAGAAAGAGAAACCTTAAATGCATATTACTAAATAAAAAGCCAATGTGAAAAACTTACATACCATGTGATTCCAACTACATGACATTCTAGCAAAGGCTAAACTATGAAGATAGTAAAAAGTAGCTGCCAGGAGCTAAGGGGAAGGGAAAAAAGGGATGAACAGGTGGAACACAGGATTTTTAGGGTGGTGAAACTATTCTCTGTGACACTATAATGGTGGATACAGGTCATTACATGTGCTCAAACTCTTAGAACATACAACACTGAGAAGGAACTCTAACCGTCAACTATGGACTTTGGGTGATAATGTGGTATGTCACTGTGGGTTCACTAATTGTAAAAATGTACCACTCTGACAGGAATGGTGTTCTAGAGAAGACTATACATATGGGTGGGGCCAGGAGCTATATAGTTAATTCTCTGTGCTTTTTCTTAATTTTGCTGTGAAGCCAAACTGTCCTAAAAAATAAAGTCCATTAAAAATAATCAAATATACCAACTGAAAAATACTTACAATCATGTACTAAGATTTATTTGTCCTTTGCATTTAGTACCTGACTGCAGATAATTTTTTTTAAAGATTTTTGAGAAAGCATGCGCATACGAACAAACAAACGTACGCACACACACAAATGCTCGGGTAGGGGGAGGCAGAGAGAATCTTCAAGCCGACTCTCCACTAAGTGTGGAGCCTGATGCAGGGATCAATCCCACAACCCATGATGAGATCATGACCTGAGTTGAAACCAAGAGTCGGATGTTCAACAGACTGAGCCACCCACATGCCCGACTATAGATATTTTTTTAAAATGACACATTAATGCAAAATTCTTTGAGCAATGAGAATTTAGGTTAGCCCAGACAAGTGAAGTGATATCCACCCATCTTCTGTTTATGATGCCAGAACAGAAAACATAAAGCTCTTTTCTAGGCTATAAATCACCTAAAGCCTTGAGATCATCCACACTTCCCATGAGACTCTTTACCAATACCCCCCTAACTCCACTAAACATAAATCTCTCAGCTGAGGGAAAAACATATTATCCAACATAGGAAGACAGTTCATATACCTTCATCATATTAAGTACCCAAGGGCAGATACTACACTTATGAGTAACACAACCACATAATTTATTATGTAAGTCAGGACACATTGGGGGTGCCCGGTGGCTCAGTCAGTAGAGCATCTGACTCTTGATCTCAGCTCAATTCTTGATCTCAGGGTCGTGAGTTCAAGCCCTGCGTTAGGTGTGGAGAAGAAAGAAGAAGGAAAGGAAAGGAAAGAAGGAAAGGAAAGAAGAAGGAAAGGAAAGAAGAAGGAAAGGAAGAAAAGAAAGAGAAAAACAAAAATCATCGAGTAAATCAGAACACTTTTGAGAGTGAAAGGGATGCTATGAATAATTATGAGAGGACACTAGGCACCAACTGAGAATTATAGTTACCCCACTAAAGGGGAGCCTAGAGGTTGCACAGTGTAAAATCAAGCAATTAGAACGGAGCTATTCCAGAATAAAACTCCAGGTCAATTCACTTTCAATTCTAAATACAGTATATTTGTGATTGACAAACTTTTCCCAAGAACTTTGAGCAATAATTTTCCAAGAACCCTTTTGACTGTTAAAACACCTGTCTCAGATTCAAATATATCTAGTCCTACAAAGCACCTCCAAATTTCTAGGGTTTTTTTTTCTCCTCTATCAAAACTGATAAGTCCTAAAACCTATTCTCCTATATTCAATATTATTTGGTATCTATACCACCCGTGGCTAAGATAAATTCCCCACTAACCAGAATCTCCTGCCTTATTATAAAGTATGCATACATATTCAAGCCCTACTGCCTTGGTTTCAAATGACAGTATACAAAGATCAGTGAACCCTAATATTTGCAAAAGGTAATTCCCTACTTGGTAGCCCAAAAGTATTATCTAGTAAAATTATCAGCCCCGCTACAAAAGAGGCCAAGGTTATATAGGCTAGCATTAACTCTCTAAAATGTATTATCAGGTACTTTCCGATGGTGTTTCAGAAATGAATACCAAACTTCATAGTAATAAAATGCTAGACATACCAATTTAAAATTGTGATTTTAAGTATAATAATGTACAGAAATTGTTACATTTAATATATATATGTTTAATCTGAAACCTGTTTCCTTGAGTGTACAATCAGAAGACTAGAATAGAGTATTTCTATGGCTTTTTGTAATATAACAGCTAATATTCCATAAATATATATATAATAAACCAAAATGCAGTATTCTATGAATCCATGAGGATGCATGAGGCAGTACTGTGCTTGTGATAGAGAGTATATTTTAATAGATTGTGAATTTTTTTTTTTTTAAAGATTTTATTTGAGAGAGAGAGAGGCAGGGAGAAAGGAAACACAAGCAGGGGGAGGGGCAGAGGGAGAAGCAGACTCCCTGCTGAGGGAGGAGCCTGATGCAGGGCTGGGTCCCAGGACCCTGGGATCATGACCTGAGCCAAAGGCAGAAGCTTAACCAACTGAGCCACCCATGCACCCCTAGATCGTGACTTATTTGGAAACCAGAACAGGCCTCTAATTTTGTATCCCCATTAACGCCTTGCTGCACGTATATATTTGTCATTAATATTTGTTAAAAGAATGTTGAGAAATACAATTCTCATTAACTGAGGATTAAGAATCAAATCCTGTCATTAAATTTCAACCTATTAACAACTTGAAATGTGCTAGTAGTTAGTATGTTAATGAGCAGTATAATAAAAGAAACCGTATCTCTTAGATGAGTCGTTTTTCAGAATATCAGTGTCATCTTTCTGAATACCAACAGAATCATAAATTCTAGAAAACTAGACTATGGTATATTTTAATTTACCATAGATGCCCTAGAAGCTACTTTTATTTAAAAAAATGAAATCCCTAATGTTAGTCTGTTTTCTTGCCATGCATCCATTAATAGTAACAAGCAAGGGAATAAAAACTGAATTTAAATAGATTTTTGATTTGAAAAAATAAAAAATGGATTTTGATTTGAGGTTTTACTTTACAATTGGAATGCAACTTTCCCATTCTTTTCCAAATTAGGTAATGAGGCTGCCCTTCATCCATCCCCAAAGAGAAGGAAATTCAGATTTCCCTGTAAACCTCCCAGAATCAAAAACAAACAGCCTAGAAATTTCTTCTTTGAAAAGATAACCTTTAAGAAAATCCTTTGTGGGGGAAGGGACAGAAAGTAGGACATTTTCTAACTATTCTTAAAAAAAAAAAATCCGAGAAGATTACTAAAAGGTAACTGAATGTCTCTGAAAACAAATTCATTATAACAGCACCTAACCTTTGCTGATCATTTGTATGTGTCAAGCATAGTACAAAATATATTATATAATCTGACTTCATTAAAATACAGTCTACTGCTTAAGGTTGTTGTTGCCATCCTACAGATATGCAGAAGCAGGATGCATACCCTGGCAGTTAAGATTCCAGAGTTCAAAACACTATACTATTTTGCTATATTTTCCAATATACATGTATATTTTCCTATATACATTAGGCAATCCAAAAACATTTTATCTTAGAATGAGTATCACACAGTGTGTTCTACTTCTCCCTCGTCGATGTTCCCAGTTCAGGTCTTTATCAATTTATAACCATCCCCAATTATCTAAGTTACCCATATGGAAATTCTATGTGGGTCTATAAATTTAAAAAGTATTTGGCATTACTAACTGTAGCCTATTGTTTTAAGTTGGTGTTCCTAACAAGTAAACTGGAACTTAGTAGATTTCTAGTTCTTCTTGGCAGATCCCCAAGGTGGTTGCTAAAACCACACATCCTGAAGATATTCCTCCCACGGAAGGATGAAACCTAACAGCACTTTCAGGATCCTTTTCCAGGCAAGGACTCAACAGCACACCTCTGCACTCCTATCCTGTGCATATTCTCAGATTGCAAAACTCAAGACAAATGACAAGCAGGTCTTTCTCATCAAGAGTCTGACAAATCTTGCAATAAAAATTATTTTAGGGCGCCTGGGTGGCTCAGTTGGTTAAGCAACTGCCTTCGGCTCGGGTCATGATCCTGGAGTCCCGGGATCGAGTCCCGCATCCGGCTCCTGGCTCCATGGGGAGTCTGCTTCTCACTCTGACCCTCTCCCCTCTCATGCTCTCTCTCACTCTCTTTCCTAATAAATAAATAAATAAATAAATAAATAAATAAACAAACAATTTTACCAAGTGATGGGATGATTATCTTTGTCCTATTTTATAGATTCTACCTTAAATAGATGTCTTCTTCTGGTCTCATGTCAACTATGGACAAATCTATTAGTATAAATATTTCAATCACTGACTTTGCAAAGTATCCACAGGACGTCTCCCAGGCAGCTATCAAAACTGAGCAAGTAGATCATGAACCAAAGGTAAGATACCTTGTGCAAAAAAATTTGTTTTGCTTCAGTAGTGTGTCTACAAAGAGGTCACCCATACCGTCAATTTTAAAATTCTGCTACTACAACCCTAAGGAGTTTCTGAAACAATTAGAAGATTCCCTCCCCTCCTAAAGAGCTCTAAACAAGCACTGTTAGTAGTCTGTTGTGTACCCTTTCAAAGCTTGTTTTATGTAGACATAATTTTATCTAATTAACTTTTATCTAATTAACAAACTTAGGTTCTACTTAATTTTTTAATAAAAAAAGAAAAAAAATTTTAGCTGCTAAGAGTGGAAAACGTAAATCTAATTCTTGCCCCAGTGTGACACTTAACATATACCACGGTCCAAAGAGGCTCTAATTCAGTTGCAGCACCCTTACTAGAATCCAAATATTCTGAATCCTGTTCACTAAGGTTCTATCCACTAAAATCTGCTCCCTCTTTGATTGCTCAGGAAGTCCAAAACTCCAGTCGTCAATCCAAATCTGTTCTTTTCTCCTTTCACAATTACTTATTTGTACTCTGATCATGTACTCTTCATTACCTTCTAACTCCATGATATCCCCTAACTCCATGATTACATAGTACCTCCACATCCATAATGAGGTGGAAGATCAGGTTATTTACTTACCTAGTCTCCCAAACACCAACAAAATATTGCTAGTTCTCTTGAAAAAGGACAGCAAAATTGAATCCAGAATGTGTCCACTAAAAATCAGCAGAGTTGTCCCAGGAATTATCCACATGGCTACGATATTAAATGTGTACACATTCAAGATTTCTGACAAAAAATATGTCTCGGGATAAAAATAGAGTAATGTATCATTCCTTTTCATTTAACAAACAAAGCGAATTTCTCATTCGGTTGGAATGAGAAAGGCTCTCTCAGTGGGCCAATTTCAATATAAAGACTTCAGTTTGATAAGTGAATATCAAATAATTCCCTTCAGTGACATTCAGTAACAAAAAATGTATTCTAGAGGCTCCATATATACTTACATAAATGAAAATATCTATCACTCCAATTACCATATTCAAAAAAGGAAAGCTATATATACCAAGGTAAATTATATCATAATTAATACTGTTAGAGCTTTATAGTCTATAAATTATGTCTACATAAAACAAGCTTTGAAAGGGTACACAACAGACGACTAACAGTGCTTGTTTCTGGGGAGTGGGAATCACGGCATAAAAGGAGGAACTTTAACATTTTACCTTTTACACCTAGGTATTATTTGAAATTACCATGTAAGCAAGTCCTTTCATAATTTTTTTAATCCAGTAACTTTCCCTTTTTCAAAAACTTAAATGAAATAATTCCATGTCAAAATGGTTAATAACTACCCCAGGCAAGCAGGATTATTCTCCCTATCTGCTAATATTCCCTCCTGTAGTAAGTTATATCTATCCTTTGAAAATTCAACCTGGGGGCGCCTGAGTGGCTCAGTGAGTTAAAGCCTCTGCCTTCGGCTTGGGTCATGATCTCAGGGTCCTGGGATCAAGCCCCACATTGGGCTCTCTGCTCAGCAGGGAGCCTGCTTCTCCCTCTCTCTGCCTGCCTCTCTGCCTATTGTGATCTCTCTCTCTCTGTCAAATAAATAAATAAAATCTTTAAAAAAAAGAAAAGAAAAAGAAAAAGAAAATTCAACCTGATGAAAACTTCATTTTATGTTAGGTAGATATGGCTGACAAGTTTATATATCCTGTTACCTCAGGCTCACCTGGTACTACTGGGCCTGTCAAGTTTTTCCACTGGTGTATTTTGAGAACTTAAGACTTGATTCAATTCTTGAGCTGTTTCAGTGACAAAACTGATGTGGGAAACAAAGGCAGAAGAAAAATTATTAAATTTCCTTACTACCTATAGCCCATTGACAAGTCCTTGAAACAGGCAGAGTGACATTCCTCTAGAGACTCAACTGCCTCAATGTTAATACTTTGCTAAGGGCAAAAGGCAATCCTAGACTGACCCCCCCCACCCCCGCCCCACCAGGATCCTGTAAGTCTACTTCAATGTATAAAAATTCCTTTGGAAACTTCCTTTATCTCTAAACCCCCCAAGATATGTTTTGGCAATCATCCCCCAAGCATGTGGCCCACTGATACACATCTGAAGGGTTTCATGACTAAGGTTTTATTAGACGGTAATAAATGACCTTTTCCCAACAACAGCTAGCCATCTCAAGGTCCTGGAAACCTTACCTCCAAAATTCCTTAGAGACTTATGCTATCCCTAACCCCCTCCCAAAGTATATAATGGGCTATTCCTTTTTCTAAGATTTTTTTTTTTTTTTTTTTTTTTTGACAGAGAGAGACACAGCAAGAGAGGATAACACAAGCAGAGGGAGTGGGAAAGGGAGAAGCAGGCTTTCTACCAAGCAGGGAGCCCTATGTGGGGCTCAATTCCAGGACTCCGGGATCATGACCTGAGCCAAAGGTAGATGCTTAACAACTGAGCCACCCAGGCGCCCTTATAACAGGCTATTCCTCATGAGCTCGGTGAAGCTCTTTCTGCCCATGGGGTCCTGTCCCCCATGCTTTAATAAAATCACCTTTTTGCACCAAAAACATCTCAAGAATTCTTTCTTGGCTGTCAGCTTCTAACCCTAACATCATCTTTCCTACATCAAAAACGACAGTGTTGCAGAATGGTAAGGTGACATTCTAAGACACTACTAAAAACACATTCCACTCAAATTCTTTCCCATTCTGACTTTAAAGCTGCTAAAATATACATACCTGTTACTAAGATACAAGTGTTAGCCATCTCATACTTCTAATGGTAATTTCTCAGCAATTTCTAATTTCTCAGCCATTTTCACTATAGGTTAATGTTGTTCCTGAAGTAAAAACTACTACTCTGTATGCTCTAGTGTTTTTTTTTTCTTTAATGCACATCAAAATTTACCCTTTCATCCTACAGCTGTAAAATCTGATGACCCCCTAGCACCACCCCCACCCCATAACTGAATTTTAATGTCCACCTGCCACTGGGTAGCAAATTATATGCTCCATAGACAGACATTTCAGAATGTTTCGTGTGCACTCCACAGTAAGTGGTAGCTTTGCAGGTAAGCACTAAAATTTACCACCCCACAGCAAGTACCTTATAGTTCATAATCAATATTCATTATTAGCCACGTGCCTAGAATCCTTTCTGCCTTGATGTCCTCAGTTCTAAGGAATTTAGTCCTCAGTTATAAGGAATTAATTTCCTTTGTGACTAGGCCTCGAAGACTGAGCTGTTTCTAAAAAATACGGACATTATGACCTTAAAATTTTTTAAGAACATGTTAGAAAAATCTCCATCATACAACAAAAATCATTAAACAGCTATTAGGAAAAGCAAAAATACTCAGAAGTCACAATATACAAACACTACAGCTCAAAAAACATGAGTAAACTAAACTTTGCATATGACAAGAACAGAATTTGCTACCCCTCTGCCTCAAAAAGATGCAACTAAAACAAGACAAAGAATTTAAAAATACCAAACATTTATCTAGAAACAATGGAAGATACCAGAAAGGACAAGGCCAAGTAGGTATGGGTAAGACTAAAAGTAAGATAGAAAAAATACGGAGGGAAAAAAGGACTTAAAAAAATTAACTACATACCATATATATACACATACCGTATATGGTACTTAATTATATACATATATAATTAAAGCATAAAGCTCTTAAAAAGGACTCAAAATCATACTGTGGAGGAAAACAGATGAACAACAGAATTCTGAGGACAGGAATAAAGGAATAAAGCACATGCTTTCTTGTATTGCCTTAATCATTTAGGTCCCTGTCTTAATGCCTAAAGTTAAAAAAGAAAAGAGTTTTCTGCGACTAAGATATGAAGACAAGACCTACACATATGCCTTTAAAGCAGTAAAGCACCAAGAAAATGTGGAACTTTTAAAAACATTCACTGAACTGAAAGAAAAATCACACACGTGCATTTCCTAGTGACAATCATGTTGCTAAATTTCTAGCTCAAGCAACAACTATAAAAATATGTCACTACTATGGCATAATCTAATTTTGAAGGTACAATAAAGTATTGTAGTACTAAGCAATATTACCTGCTCTACCGTTACTTCAAAAATAAATGGCACTGCAGGGCAGCTGGGTGGCACAGTTAAGTATCCAAATCTTGGTTTTCACACAGTCATGATCTCAGAGTCATGGAATCAAGACTGAAGCAGGGTCTGTATTCAATGAGGAGATTCTTGGGTTTCTCTCTCCCTCTCCTGCTCCTCCCCATCCCGTGCATTCGCTCTCTCAAATAGATATTTAGAAATAAAGAGTAGATAGCATTGCTAAAAACATCATTGCTATGGTAAAGTTGAAAGCCAACCTGAAAGACTAAGGAGGTTGATCATTTGGAATTAGCTTGTTTAGTGTTAGCATCAGGTTCCAAAGACCTTAAATGTTTGATGGGTTGTGCGTTAACCAAAAAAATTCATTTTAGTTACTTTCTTGCTTCTATTAAAAATAAAAAGGGACTAATATCTCCCATATTAGATTTCAGATTTCATAATCATTTCACTATAAAAAACACACAGCTGGGGCGCCTGGGTGGCTCAGTGTGTTAAAGCCGCTGCCTTCGGTTAGTGATCTCAGGTCCTAGGATCTGAGCCCCGCTTCAGGCTCTCTGCTCAGCAGGGAGCCTGCCTCCCCCATCTCTCTCTGCCTACTTGTGATCTCTCTCTCTCTGTCAAATAAAAATAAATAAATCTTTAAACAACAACAACAACAACAACAACAACAACAACAAAACACAGCTACCTCTCAGATTAAAAAGTAAACCAAGATAACTGAAAGGATAATAGTGAAAAAAACTGTTATCAAACACATTCCTTGTGTCTGGTAGGTACCAGGCTAGGTGATTTACATATGCAATCCCATTCTAACACTACTCTATGAGGTGTGTATTCGTCTAATTCACAGATAAGGAAACAGGGATTAAGAGAATTGCCAAGGGGCACATGGGTGGTCATGATCCCAAGGGCCTAGGATCAAGCCCCACATAGGGCTCCCTGCTCAGTGGAGAGTCTGCTTCTCCCTTTTCCTCTCTCCCTGCTCCTGCTCTCTTGAGAGAGAGAGAGGAGAGAGAGAGAGGATAGAGAATTGCCAAAAATCAGGACTCCAAATGTTTCAGGTTTCAAAATCCCTAATAAAATCCTTTGGTAAAGAGCATGCATAACAGGGCCCACTGACAGTTTTATTTGACCAGCACAATATTTTTAGAAGTCCAGCTTGCTGTGTTTTCACAAAGCATGTATTGTATTCTCCAGTTTAGCAAACAGGTACTTGCCTAGCTCTTGCAATAAATGAATTTGCAGCACCTGCTCTAATGCATGTGACCCAAAAGAATAAAAACAAGTGAAGAGCTGCTCTCCTTGCCTTTCCATTCCTAGAAGAGGTGTGGCTTTTGATCAGTGGTTGTCCTGGGGACTAGGTACTATAATCCTATATCTGAGGATATTTACAAGTAGAAGGAATCATAGAAATATTTTCAGTGGAGACTGCTCTGCCTTTCATGGAGCATTCTGGAAATCTGTGGGTGTATTTTTGGTTGACATGTGAGATTACTGGCCTCTAGTGAGCCAGGTCCAGGGATTCTCAACATCCCACAAAACAGGAAACATCTTAAACAACAAAGAATTGTCCCTATTCCTACACAACTTACTGGCCTACACAACTTACTACACAAACTTTCAAACAGCATTCAAGATGAAAAACTTGTTCTGAGCCTAGAACCTAACTCTTTTTAAAATATAACACACAAAGCATTCTTACATGGTTTTAATCATCACTCAATTTTCCAGGAATGTAATTAATTACCATATAGAGTGACAATAGACTAGACTTTGTTTCATTTGGAACTTCACTAAAAGTTGCTCACCTTCTCAGAAAATGACATTGTTAACAGCAGTGCCACTTGTGGTATTTGAGTCACCTTTACATCAAGACTACATGAGTCTGCCTTTGTAACTGTCACATTCTTGGTTTTTCTACATATGAATGTAACAGTAGGCTACTTCACTGCCTTCCTGTGCAGCCATGCCTGAACATTTGGACCAAACTATTTTATTATTACTTATTTTCTCCTTTATATTACACTTAGGGAATTACATTTTTTTTTCTTAATGTGTAAGTAGGGTAAAACATCTATGAACTTCATTCAGGATACTAAAGGAGAGTTACAAAAATGTGTTAAGAAAGAGGACACAAAATACATTTGACTTTATTTTTTGTCATCTATCTAGGGCAAGGAGGGAATGGGGATGGGGAGGTAACAGGACGTCCCTATAACCAGATTTAACTTGAAATGACAGCAGTACCAGGAAGCACATTTCGAAGATTATAGAAATTCAGTATCAGCCTCCTCCAGGAGAGGGAGGATAATTCAGTAAAACACATTCCAAAAGTAATAACAACAATAATAGGGGTACCTGGGTGGCTTAGTCAGTTAAGCGTCCAACTCTTGATTTCAGCTCAGGTCATGATCTCAGGGTTGTGAGATAAAGCCCACATCAGGCTCCATCCTGGATGTGGAGCCCACTTAAGATTCTCTCTCTCCCTCTCCCTCTGCCCCTCCCTCCCCTCTAAAAAGAATAAAATAAAATAAAATAAAATGCACATTCTAAGATATATTCATCATTTGTCAGAAAAACCAACCTTGAAATAATCTTGCCCTTCTCATTAGCATTTCATTTTCTTCAATTTCCTATGAACCACCAGAGCTGCAGTTAACCTATAAGGGTAAATACTTTATAAAGTACAAGGTCCTATAACTCAAAGCTATACATACATGCCACTTTACAATATAGCAGCTTATAAAGCACTTTCCCACACATTATCATTTAGTTTAATGAGAACACTATGGATTAAGTACTAACCTAATTTGAAAAATAGAAAACATAGCAACTAAAATGGAAATAGGAATTCAAGACTACTGCCAAATCCAGTGCTTTTTTCTATTCAACTACACTGCCCCACAAAATAACATTCTTAACACAGTTTTTATTTACATTTTACATTCACAGTGGGGATAGAGTATCAGTTTATCTTGTAGTATGGTCTCCAACTGAGTTTAGACATCAAATTTAAACTACACTAATTTTCTAGTTTCATAAAAACCATGATTTTGAACACCTCTTAAAACTGCCTTACGTACATTTCAAATAAATATGTATAAGTATGATCATGCTTTCACTCTGGAAACTTTTTTTTTTTTTTTAAGATTTGAGAGAGAAAGAGAGAGACAGACAGCACAAGCAGGAGGGGCAGAGGGAGAAGGAGAATAGAATCTCAAGCAGACTCTGCTGAGCATGGAACCCAGTGGGGGCTCGATCCCAGGACTCTAAGATCATGACCTGAGTCGAAGGCAGAGGCCCTAACCCACTGAACCACCCAGGCACCCTAAATCTACTTTAAGAAGATTTCTTTTAACACACAAAACTCACCAAATTACAAGATGCTTTGCCACTTAAGTTCTAAATGGAAAACCAAAATAGAAAAAAAAAAAAAAAAAAGGGACATTCTTCTAATGTTGCCAGATTTAGGAAATAAAAATTCTTTGTTGTTTATCTGAAATTCAAATATAACTAATTAAAGTGAGCTCTTACCTCTACCAAAGTATTACAGCATCAGTTCCCACTCAAAGAACAAGCTAGGAACAAGCTAGGCTTCTATCTCAGAAGAATTTTAACCAGTGAAGTCTTAAAGAGTCTGGCAGTGCTCTATTCCTGTTGATAGGGCTTTCTTTAAGAGCTGACATTTACCATATAAAAAACGCCTGTTTTCTAAGAGCCAAAGGTTAAGCTTTTACTAGGTTCCATGCACTATGAACTCTTAAGGAGTTTATGCTTCTATGTGTAAAACCCAAATTGGGAAAGTTTCATAAAGTAGGTTTTTTATAACAACAAAAAAAGTTGTTCATAAAGATTATAACAAACAGAATCCTATCAGTATTACAAGCAGATCCTAAAAGCTACTTTAATGGATTCCGAAGTTCATCTGCCATTTTTCTTGAATTCATAATCATAGAACTTTAGTGTTGGAAACTAATTTCTGACCCTTAGAAACTTCTGGAAATCCCATTTCACTTCATATTCATTTCCATAAAAGTTTTTAATATTGAGCTCTTAAGCGAGTACTAGCTATAACAGAAAGAGACCCTCCCTTTTGTTTTATGAGGCCCCTCTCCTCTCAACCAGCTCCTTGCCCTACTTATAAACAGCTCTGACAGTGAGTGAGTGCAGATAACTATTCCTCTGCTAGTTTCATTAAAATCTTTTTTTTTTTTTAAATGTCAGAGAGAGCACACGCAGGCAGAGAGGCAGAGGCAGAGGCAGAGAGAAGCAGGCTCCCTGCTGAGCAAGGAGCCCGATGTGGGACTCGATCCCAGGACCCTGGGATCATGACCTGAGCCGAAGGCAGCGGCTTAACCAACTGAGCCACCCAGGTGTCCCTAAAATCATCTTCTTAATACTAAATCTATACTTTTCCTCCTCGTGCTCTAGGCCACTGCTCTATGATACAGCCCATCCATCTTTGGAGACTGTCTAATTCCCTTACTTCATTTACACTGCTAGCTTGACAGTATTAATAGATAATCATATCCCCCTAGTGCTCCCTTTTCCTAAATTTAGCTCCTTCAGGCTTTTCTCCTAAGGCTTATGCTACCATCAATGTAGAATTATCTGCACGTTATCTTAAATGTGGTTGAAAAGTTTTCAGAATTATTTGGAGTTCTATCCTAATAAGAAAACAGTAACACTGTTATTAGTACAATTTTGATATGTGATCACTAGGTTATTTGTCTAGGGGTAATTCAATGACAGTTCCCTCGAAGTTATTTGAAACCTTGTTATAGTTGCTCTTTTCTAGGTAGCAGTTTCCTGGTTTGCACTGAGGCTATTTATTTCATCTTCCTTGGTGAATGATTTGATATTCAGCATTAACAAATATAATTTCAGTGCTGGAGCTGCTACGTTATTTTTCCAGTTGTTCCACAATGTCCAAAACTCCAAGTAGTGTTTAAAAATGAGTAAACCTGATCCTCTAGGATCTTAAACATGAAAGGCTAATGCTTCTTCAGTGATGCTTCTGTTGTCTTTTTCCCTCCTTCCCTGTGGCCAGGACTCAAGTCATTCTGTACTCACCAGCAAAGTGCCTCAGACAATAGCATCAGGGTAAGCATTCAGTTCTAAATAAATAGGCAGTGCTCCCAGTCCCGTACTCAAACAATAACTCAAAGGCAGGGGCTAGGGAATAAGCAACAGAAGTTCTAATTTAAAAGGACAACTAAAGGGGCACCTGAGTGGCTCAGGTCATGATCTTAGAGTCCTGAGGCCCAAGCCCTGCGTTGGGCCCTGGCTTCAGCGAGGAGTCTGCTTGAGATTCTATTCTCTCTCCCCTTCTGCCTCTCTACCCTGCCCACCATGTGCTCTTTCATATAAATCTTAAAAAAAATAAAAGGATAACTAAACATACTAGAAAACTCATGCTTTGATTATAATATTCAAATTACTGTAGCTTCCCCATGTCCCAAGTTCAGATAGGAAAAAAAAAGTCAATACTATATAAGTAATGGCTAATGTATTACTTCAACAATGCTATATTAACAGTACATGTTGATAGTACTGACAGAAGCCTCATGAAAATCCTTATTGTGTTTATAGTCCTATTATTCTAGACTAACATAGCATATAAAAAATAAAACAAAACAACCCAAAACTACTCCATACGAGAAAATGCTCTCACCATCCATTAATGAATTATGAAATCGAACTAGGTCACAATAGTTTTCTTCATATACATATACATTACAGGGTGCAGATATTGTACAAAATGTTACATATTTATGCATATACTTAGTCACAAAATCTGTATTTCTGGATCACAAACAAAAGTGTGAAAGCCTTTTTCTAAAGAGTTTCTATATTTTTAGAATCATTTCAACATAACTGAACCAAATTATTATACATATATGTAATATATATTATATATATGAACCAAATTATTTGAACCAAATTATTTCCACTTTATTAATATAAGCTAATCTCTACTAAATGCATTTCAGCATCTAGAAAATTTCAGTTTGTAAGGTTAATTTTTCAGGTTATTTTTATTTATTTTTTTAAAGATTTTTTATTTATTTATTTGACAGAGAGAGAGAAATCACAAGTACGCAGAGAGGCAGGCAGAGGCAGAGGGAAGCAGGCTCCCTGCCGAGCAGAGAGCTTGATGTGGAGCTCAATCCCAGGACCCTGAGATCATGACCTGAGCTGAAGGCAGAGGCTTTAACCCAATGAGCCACCCAGGTGCCTCTCAGGTTATTTTTAAATTACTAAGCAGCAAGGATGTACTTACAACTTGAAACTAGATGATGAGTATATGGGAGTTTATTACATTATTCACTCTACTTTTTATATGTTTGAAATTCTAACAAAAATGTAAAAAAAAAAACCAACAAGGAAATGGACCTACTTAAATACAAAGACGTATAAGGAATAAACTTATAAACTGAGATTTGAACACACTGTTTCTAAGGACAATAAACCTAGGAACTTCCTCAGATTTAATTCAGGTAATACTTAGATTGCCTAGTTCAACTATCACGGAAAGGTTTAGAGATCCAAGAAAATACATAAGAGACAGGAGAAACAAAGCCATAAATAGAAAATCTCCTCAATGGATAATACAATTATTTAAGTGCGCCTCATTGTCTCTTCACTGCCTCTACAATAGTCAACTACTTTTCAACCAATAGAAAAAACACAAAATATCTACCTCCCGGGCAGTGCTTTTCATTTCTTAAAATGTTTAATTCACACTGGCAATTTTCCCAGTGAGTTTAATATAAGAGCTCTATAGCACACCATTCTGCCTTCCTGGAAACAAAAACTACAAATGTTGTCTGAAGTAGGCTTACAGGCAGTTGGATTACAAAACAGTGCATGCCTCAAAAATCAGTTTTTCTTATTTCTAAAAAGGAAGTTTCTAAACACTTAAAACACAAAGCATTCTCTCCATAGGTCCTTTATGCATTAGAAGTACTTTAAGCTATAAGGTCAATTGTGTAATTTTAGAACTGGAAGGGAATTTAGACATCAGCTAGTCAAAGTGGTTTTCAAATATTGTATCAGGAAAAAAACAAGAATCAATGGCATAACAATTTATATACACAAGCACACTTACTTTTTTTTTACTGTATCATACTGCATATGGAACATTTTTCCTTGTTAGTATTCTATCAGAAAAGGACTTCACATTTTCTCTTCTACAGTATTTTACATTTAATCACTTTTAGAATGTGAGTATACACTTGGATAGGATCAAAACTATTGGTACAATCTGTAACTTAATGTTTTCTGATAATATAAACTTACATAATATATAGAACCCTAATACTTTCAGAATGATTTCACATCATCTCATTTACATTTCACTGTCTAGTCAATTTGAAGCAATACTTGGGTATAACAATATAAACTAAGATAAAACTAAGGGAGACAAGGCCTATCGAAACGGATATATTTCTGGAAAATACCATAAAATACACCACAAACTTATAGTAATTAGGATCATTTGGAAAGAAAGCCAGTCTTAAAACATTCCATAACTGTTTTCAGAAATGCAAAAGAATACCATTCACTACTTTTTAGTAAAAGGAACTTAACACAAGATGTTTCCATCAAAGCTGACCACAATCTGTTTTAATGAAGAGATAGGACTGGGTTTTTAAAACCTGAAACATAACAAAAATAAGAAACAGAAAACCAGCAGGTGGGTGAAGAACATTGAACACGTCTCCCACTAACTTACTATATGCAAATAAATGTAGATACTTATGAAATTCTTTAAAACCCATTTCTACACAAACCAATTAAAAGTTCTGAGCAATGAAGTCAAAATAATCTCATTAATTAGGTTTGATTAATAAATGTGTATCTTTGTATTTACATAAAGACAAATAAAAGGCCTACTATTGGTTTTAGATAACATAGTAAACTGGAATTAGGTACAAATCTTGACTCCCTCTCCTAAACTGAATAAAATCTTGAAAAACAGATAATATTTTATACAGAAATAATGTTTTTACATAAGGTCACTGTAATATTTCCCCTTAAACTCAGAGAAAAGTCTGTATTTTATATTAATACATATTTATATATATAAACCTATAAAATAACAGTTTCTAAATCGACTAATTTTTACTGGAGAGATTTCCTACTTTCCCAAAGCTAAACCTTACCAACTAAAATTAGGAATTCTGAAAAAAAAAAAAAAATCCACAAAAACCTCACAAACAAGTTTAAAAGTGAATTATCTACGGTGCTTAAAATTAAACTCCATGTCATCAATGGCATTTTAAAAAAATTCATGTAAAATGATAATGTTTTGTTTAAAGAGACACACTGAAAGGCAAGTCAATTGTTCACAGAAAGTGATTTTATACCTTTTTTTTTTAACATTGATGTGTGAATTTACTTTAGAGGTCCCAATTCTATTTCTTTTCTGACAGATTCTATTTTTCCAGATGCTCTTCGAAGATTTATTCCTCAGTATTACATTCTACTTTTCTCCTTGTACTACTGAAGCCTTTCTTTTCTTTCCCTTTCTCTTATAACTTCATTCTCTACTTTTGACCCTGTCCAGATTGTGCTTTCATTGTAAACAAAAAAGGAATAGATACAGAAAATTTTTCACAGAATTCACTTCTTCCAAAACTTATTTGCATAATTTTACTCAAACTTTTACTGAACATCTCCTGCAAAATATCCAACAGACATTGTTTTTCTACACTTCATTTATTTAGATGCTAGCTGCTTGTTACCCTTCCAAACTGTCTTGTAAACAAAAACTTTTACATAGATCCAGCAAAGTATCAGATTTTATATTCATCTTACTTTGAAAAAGTACCTCAAACTAAGTAAATGAAAACATGTCCAAATCGTCGGAGCACTTATCTGGTCCTATCTTCTCATCTCTGCAAACCCAGTTAAAAAATTACTTTTATTTAAAAAATAATAAAGACAATACAGTAACATTTTGCCTTTTACTAATGTCTAAAGATATCCTCTAGAGAAAATATTTCACATCAAAATAATATTGAGGAAAAGAAAGGGATTCTTTCAAGACAAAATAGTCTAATTTCTCATGAGGATTCATATAACTCAAAGTCAGACCTACAATGATATTAATTTCTGGCAAATTTCTGGCAAATGTTTAGACTGTGGAGCACATTTATATTTAAGGGCCTTTATTTCCTTTTGTTGTTTTAAACCTTGGTGTATTAATAGGTCAGCTCTACTAAGTCTGACAACACGAAAACCCCATCTGCATCTCTAATTTGAAACCAGAAACCTTGAAAAACAGAGACTAAGAGCCCAGGAAGGATCCTGCCTCAGTAACATAAACTTTCCACCTGAGACCCAGGACCAATTTTTCATGCCTACATGCTCCATCCTATCAGTAGTGACACTTGTTAGTTGCCTGAGAGACTGGAAGCTTATAATCTCCTTAGGAAATGCTTTATGCCAAGGCAAACTATTTCTTCTGGTCATTTAAAATCTTATTTGGATTGTGTTCAGATCTCTTGCTTGACATCTGGCATGTCATTTGCACCACAGATGCTGTAGGTAACATCTGTCTTCTGTCACTCATTTCAGTTCACCCAAAGAAGAGAGATGCACAATCAACAGCAAGTACATGTCTAAAAGCATACTCAGGGAGAGAAAATTGCCAAACCACCGAAGCAAACAGCACTTGACAGAAAAGAAAAAGATTTGTGAATCATCTATTGCTAATAGTGGCACTGTTACAAATGACAATGTTACAACTATCTAGTATCACCTAGCAAAATGGTCTCTTAAAATTTCACTCATTAATAATAAAATTCATTAGACTCCTTATTTTCTCCCACTGAGCACTGTTAATTATCCAATTTTATATTTTCAGTATGAATATATTGCATTTTTACTCTCCACTCCACATTCATTCATCGCTTAACATCTCCAACACTCCCACTGTGTGCCAGGCACTACATTCCGCTTCTCTTTTTCACAACAATGGGATTCTATGAAAAGATGATACCTAACCCATATGAAAGATATTTAGTTCACTGAAAGAGAAAGAAAGGCCATGAAATCTCCCAGATGATGAAAATATAAACTTCCTCACCAGAATTTGCTATTGCAGATACAGCACAGCTGGTCATTTAAAGTTACATAAGCAAAAGCACAAATCTCTCTGTTCAGGACTTTCAAAATGGCCTACTTAATTTTATTCAAGATAGTGAGCAGCATTAACAATTAAGTGCTCAACATATACATGATGAAAAACAAGTAATAAGGTTACTTTTTAAGGGATAATAACAGTAACAACAAACACTATATAGTCAGCAAACATTTAGTACATATAGCTAGTTATGCTACATAATGTAGCATATGGCACATATAGTAACATATAGTAACATATGTTACATATAGTAACAAGTGTTACATATAGTAAAAATTCATTCCCTACTGAAACTCACTAGGCCAGGCAGAAATCTAAGCGCTTTATAGCCACTATCTCATTTAATCTTCCCATCATCCCTAGGAGATTGGCATTATTATAAATTTCCTTTTACAGGTGATTAAACCTAGGCTTGGAAGTATGAAGCACTTTATACAAGATTACTTAGCTAGAAGAGCTGGGATTCAAACCCAGGTCTATCAGGATTCAGAGGCTGTTCTTGATCACCATATAATACCGCTTGGTTTACCCTCACTCAATTTTAAAGTCTAAAGTTTTTGAATGTCTTATCAGAAGGGTTACTTTTTAAAACAAGTTTCTTCCTTTAAAATGGTTACATCTTTCTTGATACATACAAAAACCAACACCTTAACTATTTTACTTTGAACTATGGACCTACAAGTCTAAAATTTGGAAGAGAAAGTCTATCTGAATGAAAGCCTTGTGTCTCTTGGGTCACAGCTGAGAAGCAAGAGGCCTTGAGGGTCATCAGTCCAAACTCCTCATTTTAGGAAAATGAAAGAGACCTCTAGAAAAACACTTATAATCAGTCTAAACTACCACATACCTAATCCAGAAACACTTAGGTTTGGGGTTTTTTTTTTCCCTAAGTCATCATTTTAAATAAATAAATCTAACATTTTGACATCATACAAAGCATGGTATACATTTCTGATGCACTATAAGAAAACACAAACTCCATGACAAGAGGTCAGACTCTTGTAGGGCTATTACCAGTTGAAAGCATGAATCTTCTTATAAAACACGTTATAGAAAGCTACAAAATGGCATTCTTACCTATGTGGACTCAAACACACACAAAAACAGCTGTTTCTCCCTTAAATTAAATTTACATTCATTTGGGTCAACTACAGGGCTCAGCTGCACTTCACCAGTCAGGTCATATGACTGAATTCACGCTCATTTCAAGGAAAAGCTGCACTATGCCGTATTTAGAACACATATCACTGAGAATAGCCAGTCAAGTCTCTGGTAGGCCTATCCAAAAACACTGCTTTAGTTGCTAAGAAACTACAATTTCCCCGTATTATAAATCATTGAAAGGAGCTAAGCCACAGCAAAGAGATTAAACATGTTAAGATCAAGAATCTCTCACCTATCATGCCAAAAGAAATCACGCTATTTCCACAAATCGAACAGCTGAAATTAGTATTAGGCTCCTTTAAATCATATTGTTAACACAGACTAAAAACTGATGAGACAAATCAGACTAACTCTACCTTGCCTTCCACAGTGGCCTCATGCTTTGGAGGAAACTGAAAAATACCCAACTGACTTCACATATTTGACGCTAGAGACAAAAATATTTCCTTCCTGACCCCTGCAGCGATAATTCAAAGCCATAAAGCATAGATAAGATTTGATTAGTGCAATCTGGTACAACAAACACTAATATTTAACTGATGGTGCTCTTCCAATCCTTTATTGATATAGTTTCACTGTAATCTTCAGCATTTTAAGCCCAAACACTCCACAGAATGCTTAACTCCAATTGACTCTATGACTGATTTTTTAAAAAATGAAAGCATTAAATTCCAACTAACCCAACAAGAGTAATTTTAAATTGTTCTAGTGTAACGAGTCACCAAAGAATCAGCAAAAGTAATTTCTAGTTCACTCTCTAGTAGGAATTTCTGATAAATTCTTTCCTACAAAAATATGTTTAAACCTCTTAAAGGCTGTTTTCACAAAAACTAATTCTCAGTATTTTTCACCTCCGAAAGATCAATTCAGCAGCTGAGTTGTAACACATCTTCACCAGTCAGAATCTTTTTTGTCTTGATCCCCCATCACCATTTCTGCACCTTCTCTTAAAGAGTTTCAGTTCAAAACCTAATTGTTTCCACTATAGACTGCACACATCTCAGGAACTACTTTCACGGTCCTCAGAAATAATGTCTGTTCTGCCTTGAAACTTTTAGATCTTTAAAACCCACTCCCACCATCTCCCTCTCTTCAGATTCAGTACCCCCTCCTTCAGTTCCAGTTACGTGTTTCTGCCTTCCCAAAGGCCTAAACAGTAGCATACAGCACTCGCCACAACTCAGCTCCTCCCGACCCTAATATATCCTCCACACTGCAAACCAACATTACACCCCCAGCTTCCTGCATTTTACTCCCTTTCCTTATTTTGTCTTTCCCCCACCCCCATCTCTGTACCCAGGCACCCTAACTGCTCTAATAAATATTCCCCCTACCTCAGTTTCAACCCTTTCTCCCCATCCTCTGCTCATTTTTCCTCTCCTTATTTAGAAACTCCTTTTTGCTCTCCCAACCACTACCCTAGAATGCCCAACACTCCACCCTCCTTAGCAAACCCAGCCCTCTTCCCCCATCTCGTTGAGAGCCACAGCTGCTTCTCTTTCCAGATCCCTTACTGCAGTCAACCCACTACCTTAGCTTTCCACCTACCTTCCTTCCACCTCCATATCCAAGGTTCCCTGAGTCTTTACCCCTCCTAGGGGCTCTAGTACTCTGCTCAGTATTCTTCAGGACTCCCCTCCCCCCAATGTCTCCCTTATTTTTTTTTAAGGATGTCACCGGTCTCACGGGGCCCCCGAAGAATCCTAGATGACCCCAGTGCCCGGGACCCCCGTTCTCTTGGGGAGCCTGACTGACACCACTCCTGTCGCCTTAAACACAAATACCTGTATTCTACCGCCTTCTTTAAATGCTGCGCCCCCAACTCATCCGCCCCCGCTACTCCAGCTCTTCACGTCGGCTTCCCGGTGTCCCCTCCCCGGCTCGCAGCGACGAGCCCCACGCAGTGGAGCCTCTACGTCCGCAACACCTCAGGCTCCTAACGGACGCCCCCACCTCTCGGACCGGCGCCTCGGTTCTCACACCCGCGCCTCTTCGAACTCCCGACCCGCTTCTCCTCTCGGGTGCGCAGCCCTTCATACTCTCGACCGGCCCTCTTCCCCTTGCTCCGGCACCTCCTCGGGCCCGGGACGGCCTCCTCCGGTCGCCGGCTTCCCTCAGCCCCCGCCCGGCCCGCCCCCGGCACCCAGCTTACCGTTCTGAGCGGCGCCTGGCCCTGGGAGGAGGGAGCCAGAGACCAGCAACAGCGAGAGGGCCAGAGCGCTGGGAAGCGACGAGCCCGACATCCTCCCTGCGGAAGACCGAACAGCGAATGGGCCGGAGCCGGGGCCGGGGCCGGGGCCGGGGAAGGGAGGGGAGGGAGGGAGGGGGCGGGCGAGTGCGCGAGGGAGTGAGCGAGGGAGGCAGCAACAGCTAGGCTCCGTCCTTCTCCGTCCTCCTACCGCCGCAGCGCCCAAGCCTCGCGAGATCTTCGCTCCCGGGCCGTGGGCGGAAAAGGAGAGACGGCAGCAAGGCTCGCGAGAAGAGGCGGCCGCGACTGATGCTCCCGCCCCTCAGACTCGGTGTCCCGCCCCTGCGGAGGGTGATTGGCCTAGAGCGAGATGGGTCACGTGCCAAGTGCTCTTCTGGCCACGTGACGGGGCGGGGCTCCTCCACTCCTTTGGCCTTGGGGAACCGTAGGCTACGCTTTCTGCTTACCGGCTATGAAACGAGTGCCCATAAATAAGAGGAAGCTTTGGGGACACAATATATTTCCTCCTCTCATCCTGCTTTTCATTTGTTGGATCCCTTGGCAGTAGAATTTGATGCACCATCGCCTTTTTTACGCCTTCCTCTGTCTCCAAGTCCTGTTTTGTCTTCCTTTTGGACTTGACCTTAGACCCCTACAGGCATCTGGCTCCAGCCTTCTACTTTCACCTGTTTTAATCCTCCAGGCGTGGTGACATCCTCCACGTGTTCTATATTACCTTGCGCTTCCTGCTTCTACATTTGCTCCCGCGGCTTGAAATGTCCTCCTTTTCCTAGCGCTTCTCCTCCTCCTCCCCCATTTTGACCTTATTTTAATTTCACAGCATCTCAGGGCCTGAAGTTTCACTAGCCTAATTGCGCATCCATAGACACTAAATTCTACAAGAACGTCATCATGTACTAACTTAAATGAACAATCTTCAGAAGCATTTTTATGCAGTAAACATTTATTGAGTACCTGCTGGGTACCAAGTTTTACATCTGTTCTGATGTAAAACCCAGATGTAAAGATTGTCCCCATTTTCACGAAGTTCACAACCTAGTCTTATCAGAAGAACAAGGAAGAGGATGAATGAGGGCATAGCAAAACGACCCATAGGAAAGGAGTCAGCGAAGACCTCTGCAAGTGTGGTCGCTACTCTTTGCATGGAATTGAGAAATGCACTTTTTAAGGGTATTTTTTTGTACTACTATCAGCACCGTCAATCCTTGGCCAACAAAGGAGTTTCTGTAACTTAGCTCATCTCTGAGTCAGAGCAGACATCCTGGGGAGTGTCTGTGGAGTGAAATTATGAAAAGACAAGTAAACAGTCCTGGTGATCTGACTCAATTCAAAGATAGAACTTGGGGAACCAGAAGGAAGGAACACTCACCAAGACCCTCGCAGGCTCAAGTCAAAGTAGTCTCAAGCTTTCAACATTAATTGGACAGCTGGTGGTTCCAGACTGAGCTTTCAAGCAACCACTGGGACTACAACTGTGGCATGTTGTGGATGGAAAGGAAAGCAATGAGACTTTAGGTGTGTGTGTGACCAAAAGGTTGGCAGGTGTCCTAGGATAAATAGGCCAATCTGCAGACAGCTGTGTATGCAGGGCTACAAGGTTGCCTGTGGTGAGACAGATTTTCAACTAGTGGAAATTAGGTGGGATGCAACTATAACCCTAATCAACATCCCCATTTATTTATTTTTTTAAAGATTTTATTTATTTATTTGACAGAGAGAAAGAGATCACAAGTAGGCAGAGAGGCAGGCAGAGAGAGAGGAGGAAGGAGGCTCCCTGCTGAGCAGAGAGCCCGATGCAGGGCTTGATCCCAGGACCCTGAGATCATGACCTGAGCTGAAGGCAGAGGCTTTAACCCACTGAGCCACCCAGGTGCCCCAACATCCCCATTTAATTAGGGAGCCTCAT
>CM052797.1:25924162-25973927 GCA_028533885.1 Nasua narica | reverse complement strand
GTTCCATATAAATTTTAGGATTATTTGTTCCATTTCCTTGAAATAAATTGATGGTATTTTGATAGGGATTGCATTAAATGTATAGATTGCTGTAGGTAGCATCGACATTTTCACAATATTTGTTCTTCCAATCCATGAGCATGGAACGTTTTTCCATTTCTTTGTGTCTTCCTCAATTTCTTTCATGAGCACTTTGTAGTTTTCGGAGTACAGATTCTTTGCCTCTTTGGTTAGGTTTATTCCTAGGTATCTTATGGTTTTGGGTGCAATTGTAAATGGAATCGACTCCTTAATTTCTCTTTCTTCTGTTTTGCTGTTCGTGTATAGGAATGCAACTGATTTCTGTGCATCAATTTTATATCCTGAGACTTGACTGCATTCCTGTATGAGTTCTAGCAGTCTTGGAGTGGAGTCTTTTGGGTTTTCCACATAAAGTATCATATCATCTGCAAAGAGTGAGAGTTTGACTTCTTCTTTGCCAATTTGGATGCCTTCTCCCGGAGTTTTAAATGTTATGGCTTTCTTGCAAATGGTCACCAGGTCTCAATTTGGTTTTCCTTTATATCTTTATTAATTTTTCTCTGAACTTATAGAGTGATAATAATAAAATAACGAACTATCACATAGTTCGTTTTTATGAACCCCAACTGTTCTGAAGGCTTTGTGAAGCCCCAACTGGGCTTTTTTACGTACCCCAACTGTTCTGAAGGCTTTATTTATGGTCATTTATGCTCGCCATAACCCTATATGAAGTAGCTGACACTATTATCTTCATTTTATGAGAAAGTTGGGGCACAGAGACAAAGAAAGTTGCCTAAAGTCGCACAGCTGGTAAGTGGCAGAGCTGGTATTTAGACCCTGACTGTGGAGTCCATCTTCCAAATCAGTGATTCTCAAAGTGTGGTACCCAAAATTGCCCCATCAACATCAACGGGGAACTTGTAATGCAGACTCTTGATCCCCAGGTGTCCCGAACCAGAAACTCTCAGGGTGGGGTCCAATGACCTGTGTTTTAACAAGGGCTCCAAGTGAGTCTGATGGGCAGCTAGCTTTGAGAACCACTGTCTTAAACCTTTCCTTTAATCACTATGCTATACTGACGATACACCCCCATACCTGGGCTGGTAATAATCACCCAGGTAAATTTCAAGTGTCACATATGCCTCCTCCACCCCAATTTTAATACTCCTTCCTTCCTTGGGCCACCCTACCCTCCCCAGGGTGAGAATCACTGACAAGATGAGCCACTATTACTGTTGGAAGTATATCTTGTCCCTCAAGGGAACCGGAGTAGAAGAGGTTGAGAACCATAAGCAGCCAGTGACTCTTCCTAGGCCTGCTGGAGGCTCTGTTGCTATAAGGATTCAGAGCAACATGGCATCACAAACCCTCCTGGTGGGGCGCCTGGGTGGCTTAGTGGGTTAAAGCCTCTGCCTTCGGCTCAGGTCATGATCTCAGGGTCCTGGGATCGAGCCCCGCATCGGGTTCCCTGCTCAGTGGGGAGCCTGCTTCTCCCTCTCCCTCTACTGCTCCCCCTGCTTGTGCTCTCTCTCTCTCAAATAAATAAATAAAATCTTAAAAAAAAATAACCACACCTACCTTGTAGGTGGTTGCAAGGATTAAAAGATAAATATGAAGTACTTAGGACAGTGCCTCATATATCATCAATGCTTTGTAAATGTTTACAACCAGTCAGAGAATGTGATATATTTATTTTCATAATTGATTTATTTGGGTTTCTGTCATTTTTATGCTTTATACTTTTATGAATTCCTTGTGGTTTCCTGTATTATTTGCTTTTATTTTTTAAAAGTGAATTAGAAGGAAAATGCCCTGTTTCTATAAATCTCTAATTTTTTTAAGTAAAAAATTTTTTTTTCTTCTGACTCCATCCCTCAATCTAATAAATAAAAAAATGTTTGCAGTTAAAAATCTTCCCACAAGAAACACTCCAGGCCTTAATGGCTTCACTGGTGAGCTATATTAAATATTGAAGAAAGAAATGAAACCGATTCAATACAAAATATGCTTAAAAATTTTAAAGTGGGAATTCATCCCTGCTCCTTTTATGGCCCTGATACCAAATCAAAGACAAGAAAATTGTAGACCAATATCTCACATGAACATTGATGCAAAGATCCTTAATAAAATTAAGCAGATAGTCTCCAGTAATGTATAGAAAGGATAACATATCACCAGTGGGGTTTATCCAAGAAATGCAAGGCTGATTTAACATTCAGAAGCATGCAATATCATTTACCATATTAACAAACTCAGAAATGAAAAACTATATGATCATTTCAGCAGATGCAGAGTAGCATTTGAAAAAGCCCAATAGCCATTCCTGATAAAAACTCTCAGCAAACTAGCAGTGGAAGAGAGCTTCCTCAACCTGATACAGGGCAGCTACAAAAAAACCTGCTGTTAATATTATACTGAAACATTAATATTTATTAGTTATTAATTTATTTCTTATTTAATATATATTAATATTAATTATATTAATAATATTGATATAACTATCATGAAAGTCTGAATACTTTTCCCCTAAGACTGGGAACAAAGCAAAGATATCTGCTCTCACCACATTTATTCACCACCACACTGGAAGGTCTAGCCAGCTCATAAATAAATAAATAAATATTTATTTATTTATTTACTTACTTACTTATTTACAATAACATCCCCCAACCCAAAATATTTAGGGATGAGTCTGACAAATATGAACAGCCTACACAGCTACAAAACAATGCTGAAAAAATTAAAGAAGACCTAAATAGATGGAGAAATATGGAGTATATTAGTCTTCGTGTGCTTTATTTCTCTGTTGCAACTATTTAACTCTGCTATTTTAAAGATTTTTATTTATTTATTTATTTGAGAGAGAGTGAGCGAGCACAAGCAGGGGGAGGGGTAGAGGAGGAGGGAGAACAGGGAGCTGAGCAGGGGGCCCAGGACTCTGGGATTATGACCTGAGCTCAGAGTAGATACTCAACGTACTGAGCCACCCAGGGGCCCCTTCACTCTGCTATTTCAGCAAGAAAGCAACCATAGACAATACATGAATGAATGGGCATGGCTCTGTGCCAATAAAACTTTATTTAAAAAAAAAAAACAAAAGAGGTTGCAGGCCAGATTTGGCCCATGGGTTGCAGTTTGTTGATTATTGGCCTCTGTAATAAATCCCCATGGAATCCTCAAAAGCTACCAGCACTAATAAGTGAGATCAACAAAGTTAACAAGGATATGAGATCGATATATAAAAACCCATTGTATTTCTATAGACTAGCAATGAACAATTGGAAGTTGGAAGTTTAAAAATAACACCTTTCACAATAACATCCCCCAACCCAAAATATTTAGCAATAAATATGACAAAATATATGAATAGGCTACATACCTACAAAACAATGCTGAGAGAAATTACAGAATACCTAAACGGATGGAGAAATATACCACCTTCATGGGTCAGAAAGCTCAATATTATTATCAATTCGCCCCAAATTGACCTATAAGTTCAGCATAGTCCCCATCAAAATCACAGCTGCCTTTACTGTAGACACTGATATATTGACTAAGAATTCTATGGAAATGCACTGCCAAAGTTCCTTTTCGTGATTAAGGACCCCAGGACGCAGCCCAACATTGCCTACTCTCTCCTACTTCCTGCCACGGTTCATGCTGAGTGTGGCAGTCTGAATAGAGGTTGGGAGAACATGATGGCAGGCTGAGGGTCGGAAGCCGGGCACTGCTCTGCTCAGACGACAGTGTCTATGCAACTGGGGCACAGCATTAGGACAGACCCCGCTTTCCAAGTTTAGGCCAACAATGAGGGTGGAGGTTTCTTGTTGTTGTTTTGTTTTGGGGTTTGTGGTTTGTTTTTTGTTTTTGTATCTCCTTGGGCCCCTGTGTCCTATTTCAGTTCAAAAGATAGAGCATGTAGGAGTTACTAAGGGGCTCAATCCTTCCCTATCAAATGTGGAGTGAGTAGAAATTATCCCCAATCTGGGCTTGTGGGTTCCGATTTTTTTATTTCCAGCGCTAAAGCGATTTCTAACAGCTTCCTCTCTGGAGGTCAGCGGACCAGCAGCAACTGCAGTCTCCTGGGAGCTTGTTAGAAACGTGTCATGGGGGCGCCTGGGCGGCTCAGTGTGTTAAAGCCTCTGCCTTCGGCTCAGGTCATGATCTCAGGGTTCTGGGATCGAGTCCCGCATCGGGCTCTCTGCTCAGTGGGGAGCCCGCCTCCCCCTCTCTCTCTGCCTGCCTCTCTGCCTACTTGTGATCTCTCTCTCTCTCTCTCTCTCTGTCAAATAAATAAATAAAATCTTAAAAAAAAAAAAGAAAGAAACGTGTCATCTTGGGGCCCCACCCAGACCCTCTAAGTCAGAATCTGCATTTTAAGGAGTTTCTCAGGGGACTCGTATGCAACTTCAGTTAGAGCCACACATGTGCATGTTCAGGTGTATATCCCTGGGGAGCTGGGAGTGTGTCCATCACACACGTCTAGTCACCTGCCAAGCTCTGTCCATCACCCCGTCCTCATGCCTGCAGTACGGCATTTTCAAGATACTCTTCTCTCCAACAAAGGCTTCCTCTAGGAAGCTTCCCCCATTCTGAGAGGAGCTCTTACTTCCCGGTTACTGTCTTATAAGTTTTTTTATACGCCTTGGAAGCAGTGCCCTCACCTCCCCTCATCACACACACACACACACGCACGCACACACACACGCACACACACACACCACTCTTATGTAAACCAGAAACCCTTTCTCACGATGAACTGTTTGACTCTTCCAGGAAAGGCAAATGTAGCTCAAGAGAGTGTTTAATGCTTATTTTATATTTTCCCACTATCAAACCTGCAGACATTATTACAGAAAAGTTTGAAAACACAAGAAAAAGGAAAAGATTATATAGCATCCTATTTCTCCAAGATAATCACTGTCGCTTTTGGTGGTTTTTTTTTTTCCTTCAGTTTTTTTTCTAACCAAATTTCCCTAGTGATTAATCCACTATACATTAGAGTATATAAGACGTAGTTTTTATAATACATAACCGGTCTACTGGGAGTTTAGTGCATGCAGAGGATAGAGGCTAGATACTGAATGTATAATATTGTATTCTGCTTTTTCCCATTAACATTTTAATGTTTTCAGGTTATTATTCATTCCCTGTAAGCCTCATTTTTTTTATGCCTCACAATATTCCATTGAGCGTATAAATTTTAGTTTATTTAACTATTCCCTTATTGCGTAATGTTTAGAGCATGTGCGGTTTTCCTTTTGGTTAAGTAATGCGCCATGAAAATGACTGTGACTTCAGCATTTTTCTAGAACTTTGCAGTAATTTCTTCAGGATAGATTTCCAGAAGTGAGTCAGAGGCAGGGAACTTGATTCATATGGCAAACTCCAGACGATAGCATGGGGGGAAAAAAAATCAAACTTAAAAAGAAAAGCCAAAGGTTCCTAAAAAGGGCTGAAGTGACTGTGCTTGCCAGGTGAAGAGAAAACCGCCCATTGACAAGTCGGAATGGGATGGCTTCTTCGACGAGAACGGTCTGTTGATCAAGTCACGAGACCTCATTTGTGTGAACATCCTGGAGCGGGTATGGCTTTGCCCTGGCACTGGAGGGCACGGCCGGGCAAGGGACGGGCGTGGCGTTTGGAGACACCCTCTTGGCAGGCATCTGGAGGTCCCCTGACCTCTCACGTCTCACCCCCGCCCCAGGGTCTGCACCCCTTCGTGAGGACAGAAGCCTGGAAGTTTCTCACGGGCTACTACTCATGGCAGAGCTCCCACGATGAGCGGCTCACCGTGGACAGCACGAGGAGGTAGAACATTCTAGATCCTGTCAGGAGAGGGTGGCTGGCAGTGCCCGCCCCAGCCTGAAAGGTGCAGTCTTCTCCCCCCCAGTGGATTTCTTATTCTAAGAGACAAACCCCCCATGTGGTCCTGACCCAGGGCGCGAACACGGGAGGGGCCGGCACCTTCCCGCCCGGCTCCATGCAGCAGCGCACAGATGGCCCGGAAGGGGCTTGATCCCAGCAGCTCCTCTGGGCTCGCCACCAGAGGATGGTGTCTCTGGTGCCACCGTCACCCCATCCCTTCCTCCCCTAGCGCCTACGCAGCCTAGTTGAGGTGAAGGTTCATGCACAAAGGGCCAGTGGAGAACCATTCAGGGCAGTAGGGGAACTGAGGGCCGGCCTGGAAAGTTCGGGAGCCCTGACAAGAGCCCATGTTAGCTCCCTGAGGCTGCCGTCACAGGCACCACAAATAGGGTTTTGCAGCAGGGGACATCTGTTCTCTCGGTGCTGGAGGCCGGAAGCCCAAAAGCAAGGTGCCGGCAGCACCCCACTCCCTGAAGGCTCGAGGAAAGAGTCCTCCCCTGCCTCCGAGGTTCTGGTGGCTCTGGGGACTCCTCCTACCTCTGCCTCCGAGGTCACACAGCCTGCTCCTCTTCCCTCTGTCTCTCTCTGCGTCTCTGTGTGTTCTTAGAAGGACACTTGTCATTGGATTTAGGGGATAATCTAGATTGACCTCATCTCAAGATCCTTAATTATATCCTCAAAGGCCCTTTTTCGAGTAAGTTCACATTCCCAGGATTCGGCAGGTAAGGCGTAGACACAGCTTTGAAGGGTCACCAGCGTCCTACAGCGCCGTCCTAATGAGGGACATTAGACACTGCCTCATCCAGGCCTTCTGACCCTAAGGCCAAGGTGCCAGGAGGAAACTGAGGCTTAGAGAAGGATCTTGGTGTCCCCAAGGCCTCACCCTTGTCGTAAACACCCAGTTATTAATTTGCGGAGCCAGGATTCAGGAGCAGCTGTGGGACTCCCAGGGCCACGAGGCTGAACCCGCCTCCAGGCTGCCCTCCAGGGGCACAAGAGCACAGAATGCGGTTAAGGCTGGCGCGGACTGAGCTGAGGGGAAGTCTCACAGGTCACGGGAGACTGCCCTTGACAGGGGGGGAGAATGCGGCCTCCTCCAGCCTCAGTCCTGTCTGCCCAGGAAGAACTATGAGGCCTTATGCGAGATGTATAAAAAGATTCAGCCCCTCCTGGAAAACCTGCACCGGAACTTTATGGAGACTCGGAATACCATCGGTGAGCAGGGCAGGGTAGGCAGGGCTGGGCAGGGCGGGAGAGCCTGAGGCCGTGCCTGCCCCCTTCTCAGTCATATCCAGGGGCGGATGGTTCCCGGGTGCCTGGGAGCTGCCTTGAATTCTGGAATTCTGCTGGCTAACCCCTGGTTAGTCCATTCACGATGTCTCCTGCGGGCTCCTACCTGCCTTAGCGTCGTAGCCCCCTGAGTGCATGCTGTTCCAGCTGCTTTGTCTTCATCTCTCCTCCTTGGCCTTGAACTAGGCTGGATTTCAATGGACAGGGCCAGTGGAGCGGGGATGGGGATGCGTGGGGGGCATTCCTGGCAGAGGGTATGGCCTAGTCACAGATTCGGAGGTGGGGACCAAGCCGGACAGCTCAGGGCGTGGTGCTGGGCAGAGCCTCGTGGGTGGATGTCGTTTTCACAACCCCCTCCCCAGGGTGCCCTGGGTCCTGCCCTTTGGGGAATAAACTCTTTGTGGCCCCTCTGCTGAGGCGATCTGGTGCCACCTACTTTTCTCTTGTCCCCAACCTAGCATACGACATTCAGAAACTCTATGACAAAGACCCCCTAGGCAACGTCATAATCGACAAGAAGAGACTGGAGAAAATCTTGCTCCTGAGTTATGTCTGCAATACCCAGGCAGGTGGGCCGCAGAGCTGAGCCTCTCCTCAGCCCCCTCTTCTCCGTTCCTTCCTGGAACCCCTTCCCCCCGCAAGCCCGGGCTCACCCGCCCTCACTGTCCCCCCACCCCCACCCCAGAGTACCAGCAGGGTTTCCACGAGATGGTGATGCTTTTCCAGCTGATGGCAGAACACGACCACGAGACCTTCTGGCTTTTCCAGTTCTTCCTGCAGAAAACGGTGAGGGCTGAGCGTGTGCTCAGGGACCACCTCCCTCCCTGCCACCCCCGTGACACCCCCCGGAGGTTAGGCAGGCAATGGGAGCCCTAGCTCTTTCCTCCAGCCATGAAACAGCCCTCTGGGTCCCAGAGGACCCTGGGCAGCCAACACGCACCCCTGTGAGTTTATTGTGGGGGGGGGGGGCTGTGTGTGTCGCAGGCATTGGAGTTGAGGAGGGGGCTGGAAGGGTTCTCCAAACCTTGAAAGAGTGTAACTGGCCAGTCCCAGGGATGGCTCCCTCTCCTGGCATTCCCCTCCCCAAACAGGGCCCCGCTCCCACAGATCCTCCATAGCTCCCCATCGCCTCCGGAATAAGATCCAACAACCTTCGCCAGGCATTCAAGGACTATCTTTGGCCTTCTCTCTCACTGCTCCCTTCGTGTGACCCACAGTTCAGGCCCACCGGGGGGACTCAGTACTCCCCAGAGGCACCCCACAGTGATGGGTTGAGGGCTTTTGAAATGGCTTCTCTCCAGAACACCTTCCCTGGAATGCCTTTCCTCATGGTCTGGGAGTGGCTGTCCAGAATCGACCTTCGTCCCTTTCTCCGTCCCCACAACAGTGCGCTCACTGCTCCTCCCCTGTCCCGCTTGGTTCTGTCTGCATAGCCGGGCTGGCTGCATTGAGAGCCACACCGGAGACGTCCCTGGACCCCCCTTCCCCCACACGTAGGCGCATACACACATACAAAGGAGCACACCTACGCGCTCAGACCACGGGGAGACAGACGGGATGTGCGTGTGCGCATGCGCACACACAGACAGCAAGGGACACACACACACACACACACACACACACACACACACACACACACGAGCCCAGCCCAGAGCCAACCACGCACCGGGCCTCCAGAACTGAGTCGCCGGTGACCCCGGCCGGCCCTCAAGCCGAGAAGGGTTCGGTTGTCCTCCCTCCCGCCCATCTTTCTCAGGAACACAGCTGTGTTATCAACATCGGAGTGGGAAAGAACCTGGACATGCTCAACACCCTGATCAACTTCTTGGACCCGGTGTTTGGGGAGCACCTAAGTGAGTGGACCGCTCCCAACCTCTTGCAAGCGTACAGCTCCGCCCACAGGGCGGGCCTGAGAAGGGCCCCGCCCCCAGCCCCAGGCAGCGGGATTCCCCAGAGGTGGCCACCTGGGAGTAGGAGCCTTTGGTCTTCCCTTCAGGCCCCCGGGAGGAGGGTTCATCTAGACGTCGGGTTGGAACCTGGACAGTTGAATGAAAATTCACCCCAAACATTTTCCGAAGACAGCTGACAACGTGAGAACCAGGCATTTTGGATTTCCCCGGGGTGTTCACGCGCCCTGCTGTCCCGCGTATCCGTGCGACGCGGGCCGCCCTGGTTTCCCCGACCCCCAGCCTCCTCTGGCCTGACACCCCGCTTCTCTCTCCACAGGAGGGAAGGGGGCAGGGGCCGTGCAGTCTCTCTTCCCCTGGTTCTGCCTCTGTTTCCAGCGTGCCTTCAAGTCCTTCGACGACGTCTGGAGGCTCTGGGAGGTGAGTCCTCTGGACGGAGGCAGGGGGGAAACCCCTTTCCTTGCTTCCCCTTTATTGCTGCCTTAGGGTGGAGTTGAGCAGGTGGGGGTTTATGGGGCCTTGTTGTAGGAGGCGAGAGCATCAGCATCTGGTCCCACCAGGACCTCCTGCAGGGCAGCTTGGGCAGACAAGGGGCCCCTCAGCCGGTGCGGGTGGAAGCCTGGCCGCTTTCCTGCCACCCTGCCTGGGCAGGCCTCCCTCTGCTCCACGGCCCCCTTCCCCCCCTTCCCCTTCATCTGAGTGCTGGCTCCCTGCGAGCCCTGACTCCTGGAGAAGGAGGGGCCCTCCAAGCGCAGGGCAAAGGTGCAGTTCTTTGATCCCAGGCCATTGGCCCATTAGCCCATGAACCTCCTTGGGAACAGACCCACTGCCCGCTTCTGCTCTGCCCAGCCCAACACTCAGCCTGGCATTCAGTGCCCCACAAGTCAACTCCCACCTGCCTTGCCCCTCCCCCCTGGCCTGCTGGTTTCCATGCCCACGTCCACAGCCACCCCCAGACCTCTGGGGACGCCCCTGGATTGTTGGCTGATCCACTGTGGCTTTGCCAAAGCTCCACTCCTTCTCCTTCTCCCTCCCCATCCTCCCTCCCTCTCCCTTTCTCTTTCCTTCTTTCCCTCCCTCATCCTCTCCTCCCCTGGCTAGTGAATTCCCCGAAGCTTTTTCTCTGAGTCCCCCAGTAGCCAGCACGATGCCTGGGATCCCCTGAGGTAGCACCTGCTGAGTGAGCGAGGGAGTCAGCAGTGAGGCCCGGTGATGGCCGACCCCGGGTGGGCCTGCGGTCAGTGGGCACCTCAGCACCCAAAGGGCCGGGAAGCCTGGGCTGAGACTCGTGGGCCGCCTGCAGGTTCTGCTGACAGGGAAACCCTGCAGAAACTTCCAGGTGCTGGTGGCCTACAGCATGCTGCAGATGGTGCGGGAGCAGGTACTGCAGGAGAGCCTGACCAGCGATGGCATCCTCCTGGTGAGCGGGGCCTTGGGTGCCCGGCCAGCCCCTCCCCCCACCCCCCGCGCTTCCCATGCCATCCTGGCCCTGGGGCCCTGGCAGGAACTGGGGTGCCCTGAGCACCGTGCTAGTCTCATGACAAGCCGGATGCAGAGGGACAAGAACCATCACAGCGGCACCCCGATTTAGCATAGGAGGACACTGAGGTCTTGAACACTTTTTAACCTCTAGGTTTACTGCCTCCCAATTAACCCCCTGGGTCCTAGGGTCCCCCTGCGGCAAAAGACCGAGAGTTTTCTGACATTGCTAAAAGGGAGTCCAGGTTAAAAAAAATCTAGGGAGGCAGCCCAGTTATAAAACAAGTTCTCAGGGCGCCTGGGGGCTCCGTGGGTTAAAGCCTCTGCTTTCGGCTCGGGTCATGATCTCATGGTCCTGGGCTCGGGCTCTCTGCTCAGCAGGGAGCCTGCTTCCCCCTCTCGCTCTGCCTGCTCTCTGCCTCCTTGTGATCTCTCTTACTGTGTCAAATAAATAAATAAAATCTTTAAAAAAAAAAAAGATTAAAAAAAAAAACAAGTTCTCCTTAGAAGCTCCTGAGACCCTCAGGAGAACCCTGGTGCCCCTCAGAACCCAGAATGAAAACAACACTTACCATCTCCCCCAAATACCACATTCCCGAGGTGAAATTTCCGGCACTGTGCCAGACTGGTTGGGGAGCGATCAGGTGGCCCCGGCTGCTGCTGGGAGCAGTGGCCTTGTCCCCTGTCCCCGGGAAGTGGCAGGCAGCCACCTGTGCCCAGGGAGACCTGCTTCCTCCTGGCTTCCTCTCCCCACACAGGCCTGCAACAACCTCATTGACCTTGACGCTGACGTGCTGATCTCTGCTGCCTGCTTGGTGTATGCTGAGCTCATCCAGAAGGATGTAAGTGGCCCAAATTATTTACCTTCCACCGCCTCCTCGTCCAAGAAGCCCTCCCTGATTTTCCAAGCCCAGCCCCGGCATATAGCAGGCTATTCGGCTGCAGAGACGTGGTCTGGGCCTCGTCCTCTGCCACCAGCCCATAGGTGCTGCTCTGCACGGTCCCTTGCTGTTTGCCTAAGCATCTCCCGCCTTCCCAGGGAGCCTGCGCCGCCCAACCCCGCGGCCCTCATCCCTCATGCCCGGCGTCCATCCCAGCGGGTCGGGCACAGGGCTGGGCCCTCCGGGGTTCAGTGGGATGTCACTGGCTGGACAGACTGAGGAATGAGAGCAATAGACCCAGCATCTGTCCACCTCAACCTGCTGGCACCCTCCTCTTCCCCAGGTTCCTCAGCCATTAAAGGACTTCTTTCTCTGAGGACTCCCGCAGTGGGCAGATGCCCTCGACGAACAGGGCGGACGTGGTGCTCCCTCATGCCCGGTCGGACCTCAGGGCGAGGGTATAGCTAATACAACAACACTGGAAACATCCTCTGGAGTCAGAGTTTGTGGTGGGCGGTGTGTCTTCTGCGGACACCAGGGCGGAGAGGAATGTCCAATAGAGAGAGAGAGGCCTGGGGGACGAGCAGGGAGATGGCGAGGCTGGCGAGGGGCAGGCACACCGGGGAGACCATGCCCCTCGGAAAATCTTCCATGGTTGAGGGTTTCTATGGTGGTTCCACACGTGGAGGCACATGGGTCGGGACAGAAACACGGAAGACAAATTGAACGTGTCTCATCCCAGAACCAGGTTTTGAGAAGAGGCCTTGACCATAGGCCTTTGCACACATGCCGCCATTTTCCCCCTTACGCCCAACACCGTAATCACGCATTTAGTGGTTCGTCCACGGATTCCTTGGTGGTCTGTGGAAGGACATGGCCCAGGTCTCTGGCTCGTAGGCCATTCCCCTCCTGGTTTCAAAGCCTCACACCTTCGAGTCTCAGCCTGGAATGCATCCTCAGACTAAACTCTTCTCTTCGGCTTTATTCAGTCTCTCCAGAGAATGCCCCCTGTTCCCCGGCCCAGGCAGCCCAGTCGCTCCCTGGGGCAGAGCCTTGTGCCGCTTCCAGACGGTGCCACAGCCGGGAACCCCCTGCCCAGCCTGCTCCTGCTCCGGGGTTGCCCTCAGGGCAGACAGGAGGATTGACCAGAAGGGACTGAACCCACAGAGGGGCTGGGGTTGACCAGGTGCCCCATATCTGCTCTGTGAGTGTGCACACCTGCGTGCCTGCGCGTGCGTGTGTGCATACACACACATACACACTTGCTCAGTGGCTACACCTTTTCGAAGTGGTGGAAGGATCCACTGGTTTTGCTGTGACTCTGGCCCCAGAAGGAGGCATGACCATCCTTCTCACTCTTCCCCAGCTGCCCCTTTCCGCTACCATCCTGTCACTCTCAGTGACTGTCACTCAAAAGGCATTACATCCCTAATTAGTGTCTGGTCTCCTTCCCCGGAAGTGAAAGGCCCCAGCCATAGCTTGGAGTCCCTCGGCCGCTGCATGCGTGCTCTTGCTCTTGCCGGAGAGTGGGGCCCCGGTCCGCCCACCAGAGTCTTTCCTGCATGGCTAAGGAGCCAGCATTTCCAGGCAGGAAGGCACAGGGATAAGTCGACGTACTGTGCTTCTTGGGTTTATGTTCCCAAGACAGTTTATTTCAGTAAGGACTCCTGTGTGGTATACAGCTCTCTAAGAACAAAACCGTGTTTCCATTTTGCCAAAGGACCAGAGTCAAAGACAACTTGGCACACCAACTGTGGCCTGGGGAAGAGTCCAGGGAAACATCAAATGTGCTTTTCCTGAGGCATCCTTTGGCCTGGTAGCATTGGTTGGCTTACGATTGTTGGTGGAGGCATCTACACCATGCCAGACATCTATTCCAAAACTAAAAAGATCAAGAACTCACTTTCTAGACCAATGGTTTTCAAACCTGTTTGTAAAATCACGTGCTTTTAAAACCATGGTTATACCACCTTTCTCAGGAGCCCAGTGTTTGTAGTTTGGGTGGGGATCCCAGGGCCCTTGTCCCTATGATGCCCCTTGGACCCTTCCTCAAACCTCACATCATCCCCTAGGCACCTCCAAAGAACATCTGGCCTCCTGGGAGCATGCCTGACAACTCTGTTGGTCTTAAACATGAACCGGATTAAGTCCCGACACTGAATTGATCCAAGTTCAGATAAATGTCAGGCGATGGGAGTGATGGGAGTGAAGATCTTAGAAGAGCAGACTTCTCTGAGCTCATCTGCAGCACCCCTGGCCAGCGGAGTGTGGGTTAGGGTCTTCCCACTGAGCTGCTGAGCCCAGGAGTCTCCTCACTTCGTTTATCACTTTACCACCCAGTGTCATGTTTTCTTAGTAAGGTCCAGTCCAGAGATACAACTATGGGAAACTTTGAAGTCCTAGAGCCTAAGTTCCCCTTAAGATAGAGACTGTGCTGGTCTAAATAATCTGTTAATCCAATACACGTTTATTGAATCCTTACTGTGAACTACCCACTGTCCAGACACTGAGAGTTCAAGATTGAGGAGATGAGAGACATCATCCCCAATTCCAGGTCCCGTAGAGTTGAGTGGGGACCAATCATCTTTAAGAATGTATGATTGCGAATTTCCTTTTCGTGCCCTGAGGGAAAAGAACATGGTTCTATGGGAGAAGATAACAATTAGTGGTGGTGATGGTGATGTCATGATGGTGGTAGTGATGTCAGGGGTCATGGTGTGATGTCAGTAGTGATGGTGGTGACGTCGTGATGGTGGTAGTGATGTCAATAATGATGGTGGTGACGTCATGATGGTGGTAGTGATGTCAGGGGTCATGGTGTGATGTAAGTAGTGATGGTGGTGACGTCATGATGGTGGTAGTGACGTCGGGGGTCATGGTGGTGATGTCAGTAATGGTGGTGACGTCATGATGGTGGTAGTGATGTCAGGGGTCATGGTGGCGATGTCAGTAATGGTGGTGACGTCATGATGGTGGTAGTGATGTCAGGGGTCATGGTGGTGATGTCAGTAGTGATGGTGGTGACGTCGTGATGGTGGTAGTGATGTCAGTAATGATGGTGGTGGCGTCATGATGGTGGTAGTGACGTCAGGGGTCATGGTGTGATGTCAGTAGTGATGGTGGTGACGTCGTGATGGTGGTAGTGATGTCAGTAATGATGGTGGTGACGTCGTGATGGTGGTAGTGACGTCAGGGGTCATGGTGTGATGTCAGTAATGGTGGTGGTGACGTCATGATGGTGGTAGTGATGTCAGGGGTCATGGTGGCAATGTCAATAATGATGGTGGTGACGTCATGATGGTGGTAGTGATGTCAGGGGTCGTGGTGGTGATGTCAGTAATGGTGGTGGTGATGTCAGTAATGATGGTGGTGACATCATGATGGTGCTGGTGTCAGGGGTCATGGTGGTGACATCAGTTGATGACGGTGGTACTAATGGTGATATTAGCAATGGTGTAGTGTTGGTGGCAGAAGTGGCAGTTTAAGCTTTGGTGATGATGATGGACACATCAGTGAGGTCAGTGGTTGTCAGTGATGTTCTTGGTGCCAGTGGATTGGCACGGATGGTGGCAGAGGGGTGATGTCATTAATGACGGTGGAGGTGGTGGTCATGGTGACGTCAAGGGTAGTGCCGGTGGCAGACGTGTAATATCGATTCTGGCCGTGGTGGTGATGTCGCTATTGGTGGTGGTGGCGGCGATGGTGTGGACTTTCGTTCCACCAGCAAAAATTTGCTAAGTGTCTCCAGTGGCCATCTCTGTGTTGATGCTGATGGTGATTCCGGCGGGGACGACAGTCAGCCATGGTGGAGATGAAAACAGTGATAAATTTATCCTGGAAAAAACTAATGCCTAACACACTTCCAATGAGCAAGACCTAAATATAATATTTTTAAATAAGTCATAGTGGCCGTGAGCATTGGAATAAAGAAAATCGGAGCCCCTGGGCCCTATCCAAGCTCTCCAACATGGGTCCTGAGCTTGATACGAAAGTTTGGACGGGCTGTGTTTCTTCCAGGACTCACCCGCCTCCCCCCCCTCCACTCTTGTTTTAAGCCTCTTCCCCGGAGGTGGTTTCTTCTCCCCTCTCGGGCTACCTTCAGTGACCCCAAGCCCACTCTTTATTCCTAGAGCCAGGATAATGGCTCTCTACCCACTAAGAGCTTTGCAGAGGCAGCATATATAAAGATCCGAGGTCTCTGGGCCCCAGAGCCTGTGCGGCAGGCTCAGAAACCCAAGCTGGCCAGCAGAACCTAGCCCCGGGCTGCAGCTCCAGACCTTCGTCCGGTGAGCGGGAAGGCCCCAACTCCGGGAAGGGGCCTCCACAGCACGGGACCCAACCTCACTGACCAGAATGGAGGCTGGAGCACCGGCGTCTGAGGAGGACAAGACAGGAAGGAAGACAGCCGGAAAGAAGTGGAAGGAGGAGGTAGCGAAGTAGGATGGAATGTGAGGTTTCTTCCTCAGCTACCTAAAGGGGGTCACTCATGTCAAGAGCCATCCACAGAGCCAGCGGTGTGAGCTGAACATGGCAAAGTGACAGCCTGATCCTCGAGTGCTCTCGCCACCCTCCCCCCCACCCCCCTGCATGCAGGCACTTCAATTCGTCACCAAGTCCTGCCAGTTCTCCCCGTGCACGGACCAGCCGCTGGTTTCTGGGGCTGCTGGGGGAGGGTAGGTGGCTTGTCCTGCCCGCCGACCCCCTCCCCTCAGGGTGGAAGCAGGCCCAGGTCTGCAAGTCCAGAGCTCCTTAGTGCTCCTCAGTGCCTCAATCCCACCTTCCCGCGGACCCCAGAGGAGCCTGAAGCCCCAGAGGGAGGGGACCGTGACAATGAGGAGGGGGCGGGAGCTGCAGGAGGCAGGACCCCGGTGGGCACGGAGGCCCCAACCCTCACTGTCCTCACAGCGGCCCTTGCTGAGGGAATGCTGTGCCCCAAGCCTGTGCTAAGCCCTTCATAGGCCACCTGTCCCGGAACCTCATTCAGAAGACAGACGCCACCATTGCCCTCTTTCTCCGGCTGGGGAACCAGAGGTGCCGGGGTGCACGGCCAGCAGTAGCAGAGTCGGACTTGGAGCGCTGAGAGGCGAACCCCAGAGCCCACACTGTTAATACCATAGTCCTGGTTCTGGGGGGAGCTCCCTGTGTTCCCCTCCCCGCCTGCTCGCAGCCTCACTCCCCTGCGCCATCTACCCCGTGGCGCACACCCAAGTCTCTGGTCCGCTCCTTTCAGGGCACACCCCCACCTCACGGGCCACCCCAGCCCTGGGCAACCGAGGACCCACAGCGGGGCTGGACTATGAGGAGCATGCAGGGGTCTCTTCCCTAATCGTGCCCCAGAAGTTTGGAGAAGGCTAAATCAGAGCCATGCTTTGTGACCACATCTTGTTTTGGAAACCAAGTCCAGGCTGCTCTGATCATTTCTTCTTGGGGACAGGGGCTGAGCTGGGGCTCTGGAGGGTACAAGGACGTCGGCGTGCAGGGGTGAGCGTAGGGACCCAAGAGGGGCTATCGTGCCTCTCCGCCAGGCACAGAATGGTAGCAGCAAAGCCTGGGCGGCTAGAATGAGCCAACCATATGAGTGTGGAAGAGGAGGGGGGTGAGCCGCACAGGAGTGGCCCCCTCCACACCCCGGGCCCTGCAGGCCCCTCTTGGGACCGGTCCCTGGCAGGGAGGTGGGGGAAGATGGAGGTGGAGAGTAGGGAAGTTCCCTGCCAAGGGCTAACCTGCTGTGTGCAGGCTGCAGGCCACACTACCCGGGAGGAGACAGAAGCACTAAGAGCCACACCGGCTAGCCAGAGCCTGAGGCTAGTGAGCCTATGGGGGGGGGCGGGGAGATTAGCAGCAAGTGGAAATGAGGGAGGTGGGTCAGGGGAGGCAGCAGGCGGCTGGGGACAGGGTAGGAAGGTAGAGTCACGAGCAGTATCTTTGAATGTTGGCTGCATAGGAGAATCACCAGGGAGGTTTTAAAAATAACCCGTGCCCAAGGCCCGCCGATGAAATCTGAATCTCTGGGGTATTTTTTAGAAGCTCCCTAGGAGATTCCAATGTGCAATCAGGAATGAGAATCCTGGTGCTCTGAGCGGGTGCTGGCTGGAGGGGCACTGGATGTCTAACGCCCTCCTTCCGCTCAGGATGGGAAGGGACTCGCCCAAGGTCACACAGCCAATGGATTATGGCCTGGAGAGGACAGGAGTGGCTGTGCAGGCCAAAGTCCGCAGGGTGTCTACTACCAACCCCCACCACAAGCCCCCCCCACCACCACGCAGAAGCCTCCAGATGCCCCTCCCTCCCCTCCTCCCCACCAGAGAGCCCTGCAGCTGGCTGACTCTAGAATTCACAAGAATTCCAACTTCTTTTCTGCACCAGCTGATAAAAGAATCTCTTTAGGGAATTCTAAGTGCCCAAGTCTCAAAGGCCTGACCCTCACCTGCAATGTTATGCAAATGGCACCTGAACACCCACAGTGCCGCGCTCAGAAGCTGGGAGCAAATAGCATGCAAATATATGCAATCATTATGCAAACAAGGGCAGCCCCGGATTAATGGCCTCGATCCTTCAACCCGACAGCAGCTGTCTCTTTACCTACAGGCATGGCTGACAGGGAGGGCCGAGTTGTCTCCTGTCAGAAGCATCCCGAGGAAGGGTCAAGAGGAGCGATTTTTCTGACACCTGGCCCGCCCACGGTCTTCTCTGACAAACGCGGGGGAGGGGCGGGGTCTGCCAGGCAGGGGGATGCTCTTCTCACACCTGCTCCTTGCCCAAGTCCCAGGTTCAAGGGCACCCCGAGCTCTGAAGGAGAGAGGCGGTGACAGGGACGGCAGAGGTGAACAAGGCAGTGGGAGAGGTGACGGTGGAAGGGGGGGGATGGAAATAGTAAACAGCTGAGGAGACGGCAGAGGAGGAGGGGAGGGTGGTGAAGGTTCTGGTAATGGTGGTGATGACGGGGCTGGAAACGGGTTGCGAGGGGACGGAAGTGGCAGTGGTGGGGACACTCGTGGCGTCGGCCGTATGGCACGCGACACGGTGGGTAGAGTGGCGATGACAGAGGTCATGTTAATGGTGGTGGTCCTGAGGGAGAGGATGGCGGTGAGGAGGGGAGGGTGGTGGAGGCCCTGAGGGGGAGGGGCCCAGTGATGCGGGGAGGCAACAGCAGGGGCCGTGATGATGGCCACGGTGCAAGTGACCCAGGCAGGGGTGGCGCGGGGGGGAGCGGTGCCGGTCATTGTGGTGGCCCAGGTGAGATGAGAGCTGAAGCGACAGAGAAGGGGAGTTGGCAAAGGCGGGCTCTCAAAAGTCTTAACCTCAGGAGGGGAGGGTGTGGAAGAACCTGCCAGACGAAGGTAGGGGGACAGAGAAGGGAAGATACGAGGTCTGCTGTGCTGGGGAGACTGGACTCCTGACTTCTGTCTCCTCGGCAAAGACTCGGCTACGCAGCCCGGTGCCACTCAGGCAGGGTGACGGGCCTGAGGGGTGAGCCATGGTGGGGGCAGTCACAGCCCCCCTGGGCTGAAGTTTTCTATGAAATGGGAGGAAGGGAGACCCCCAAGCGAACGGGTGAGTTTGCTCTCTCCTTTGTGGGGCAGCAGGGGCCCTGCTCTCAGAGACCCCTGTGGCTGATGGCAGGGGGACATGCACGAATGAGGCTGCCTTGTTGCCCGGGGAAGGAGAGGTGAGTGTCGGGGAAGAGAGCACATGCTAACCGGGGCTCAGGAGACCCTGACAAATGTAAATGCCTGGTGTTGCTCCTAAGGTAGAGCCTCAGCAATAAGCCACTTCCTCCTCCTTCCTGCGGGACCTGCACTTGCAAGTTAGTCCTGCAGAGGGCGCGCCGCCTCCACGAACCAGGACCCTTCCCGGAAGGCAAGGCAGCTCCAGGGAGGAGGCAACCCGCCCAGCGTCATTCTGCAATCTCTACTCTCTGGCTAGGTGGAAGGGTTGCAGAGAATGATGAAGCTTGGTCCTCTGGGCCAGAGCCTCTCTGGGGGACTGGACAGGGAGCAGAAGGAAGGGATCTGTTGTTCTTGGCTCTCAGAGGTCCAAAGCCTTCCACACTGGCTGCAGATTTGCAGAGAACCAGCCGTTAGCTTGGGACGGAGGAGCATTGGGATCCCCTTGGAAGCATCTCTTGACAGCACGAGCCCTGGGAACAGGTGCAGTGAGCACTACACTCTCCCACGCCCCCTTTCTTGACTGGGAATTCCCCCCGATCCCCAACCAAAACACACACACAGTGGTCCGGCATGATTCACTGTGAGCGACGACAGTTGTCCTGATGGCCTGGGTTTACGCAGGGTGCTGGGACCTAGCAGAGTCCTCCGGGAGTGGTAATGAGGGCCACCTGGAGAGGACCCTTCAGCCTCCTCCCCGGGCCCCAGTTCACCCACACAGGCCATGCTCTGGGACACCCAGGATGCTGCAGTTCCCACTAGCAAAGGCTCCGACCCAGGGCGTGCCCGCACAGGGAGCCGCGGCCCCAGCCCTGCACTCCTGCGGCAGGACCGGCACCCGGGGCCAGGGCTTGGCGCCGGCTGCCATCAGGGCCCCTTGTGGGACTGGAGCGGGAGGCTGCCTCTGCTTTCCCTGCCGAGTTTCTAAACACTACTTGTTTCACAGTGTGAACAACCATCCAAAGACCCCTTCCGTGTTTTCTACCCCCAAGCCCAGCAGTGTCCAATAGAAATACAATGTGAGCCACAAATGCATCTCTTAATATTTTAATCGCCGCATTAAAAAAAGGAAAAAGTGAAAACATTTACTTAATCCAATATATCTATAATAGCATTGTTTTGACTATGTAACCAATATAAAGATTATTAATGAGATTCTTATATTCTTTTTTTTTTTCCACTACTAAGTCTTCTTCATGATTCCGCTTGTAGTTTACATTTTTGGCACCCACGTCTTAATTGGGATGAAGCGTATTTCAAGTGCTCAGGAGCCACTCAGGGCTAGTGGCTTCTGTAGGGGACAGTGCATGTTAGTCACTCAGCCTTGATATCTTCCGGTCGCCAATCCCCATAAATTTGTGTTCACCGGCTTACAAGCGGCAGCAGAGGGACCCGATGAGCTTCGGTTTCTCTACTTTAGGTTCTCGCAGCTGGGGGGGGGCCCTCGGAGCTTCCTGGGGGCCTGCTCACAGCCGGAGGGGGCTGTCTGACTCTGCCCAGGGAGTTCCCGCCCCACCTGGTGCGGGCCCCACAGAGGGCCCACCAGGAGCGCTCTTCAAGCCCAGTCCCCGAGGGCACTCAAGGGACCAAGCCGCATTCCCAGAACCCCTTGTCCTGGCCCATCGCCCGGCTGATGCCAGATGTCCCTCTGCTCTGCCCAAGGGGAGTGGCTTTGTGCAGCACGTAGGGGGTGTTAATACATACATAGTGGAAAGGAAAGCATACAGAGAGAGTTCAGGAAAGGCCACAGTCTGTGCAAAGGTCTGGAGGTGAGTTCTGGGGCACAGGAGATGGCAGGGAGCCTAGGGGAAATAAAGGGAGAGAGAGGAGCCACTGTTGGCTTTGGTATATGGTGTGTGTGTGTGTGTGTGTGTGTGTGTGTGTGTGTGTGGGCACTAACCGCCAGTCTAGATAAGGTAGAACCCTGGAAGTTCTGAGGTCGGCTTTGAGGCAATCCAGAGCAATCTGAAGCCTCTCTTGTACAGAGAGGACCGGGAAGGGAAAAGTGAGGAGGGAATTTACTGCCCCGGACTGGTGCCCTTGGGTGTGTGGCTCCGGGAGGCCCGCTGGGGCGCAGCCTCCTGAGCAGAGGCATGCAGAGAGAGGCAGGCAAAGGCCCAGAGGTGGGCAACCCCGGAGCCTCAGTGCTCCTTCCGCTTATCTCTGGGAGGGCCTGAGCGGCGCCCACAGGGATCCCAGTGGCTTCCATTTCTGCGACAGTGAGTTGGGTGGGGTTTTGCTTCTTCCTTCCCTTCTCTACTCTGGATTCCAGGGTAGATCTGAGCTGCAACACTGGCCCTCTGCAAAGTCAATGCATCCCTGCCCCCTGCGAACCAACCCTGGGCTTTTGTGACAACTCGAAAAGGCTGTCCCCTCCGGGTAGACTCGGCCTCTTGGCAGATGGTGCCTTTGTGCCAAGCAAAAGGTGCCCACCGTGGCTAGATTTCAACCCGCGCCTCCCCCTCTGCGAGGCCCAGCGTGCAAACCACGTGAGCCTACACAGCTGTCCCGCATCACTCCCAGCATTAAGGGAAACCGAACAAAGGTGACGAGTCAGACTTGAAAATCACGAGCAGCCAGAGATGAGACCTTTCCCCTTTGCTTCCTCCTTCTCCGCTGGATCGGGGCCCAGAGCTATCCGGAATGGAGGAGGGAGAGGCCCCGGGAGGGAGGGCCCAGGGAGCCAGAGCCACAGGGTCACGGGCCCTTCTACAAAGCCTGTTACATCTTGTCCCCTTGAAGCCAAGTGCAAACCACTCTAGGAAGGAGGCAGGACAGCATTTAAAAAAAAAAAACTGAGGCCAGAGGAGTTTGGAGGGCCTCCTCACGAGGGCACTACTGATAAGAAAATGCTGAGTGATGGGAGGCAAGGTCACAGAGCAGTGAAGAGGCACCAGGCAGACCTCGGGAGCATCTTGGCCCTGAACTTGGGCATTCATTTCGCCCTCCTGAGTATCCATTTGCTCATGTGTAAAATGGGAATGAGAGCGAGGGCTCTCCCCAGGAGTAAAGACAGCAGTGCCCGGAGGGCTCTCAGTGGTAGCTGTAGAAACTGGCAATAAAACCCCAGTTCCTGGCTCGAGGAGAGATGGGGACATACTGTGGAGCCCCTCGGTAGGTGAAGCAGTCTAGGTAGGGTGCTAGAAAGGGGTCAAGTAACCAAGTCTGCAGACCAGAGGAAGAAGGCTCAGAGGGGGCACCTTCCACAGCGGCGGGGATACCGAGCGGAGCCCCCAGACCTCCTTCAGGACCCCGAGAGTGTGGCCGGCAGAGGGCTCACTGGCTCTCCCCAAGGCCACACCCCCTGCCCCCGGCAGCCCCACCCAGTGAGTGTGGGTCATGCTTCCATCTGACACGGCTGTGCGTGGAGTTTACTAGGACTCCCCAGCAGTAGGGCTGCTCCCTCTGCCCCCCTCTGCTGCCTTCACCCCCCACCCTGAGAACACCCCCTCAAGAGCACACACATCTATCTAATGGCTGCGCCTGCTTCCTCTGGTGCTGGAACGAATCACCGTAAACTTCGGTGGCTTCAACCCACACACACCGACACACGTTTATGCTCTTACAGTTGGGGAGACCAGAAGTCCGAAATCAGTGTCAGCCGGGCTCAAGTCAAGGCGTCAGCAGGGTGGGTTCCTTGTGGAACTCTAAGGGAGCGTCCTTGCGTTTTCTAGCTCCTGGAGGCCGCCAGCATCCTGGGCCCCCCTCCGCTTCCAGGGTCATGGCTCCTATGTCCTCCTTGGACCTCCTGGCCTCCCTCTTCCAAAGACCCTCAGGACTATATCAGGACTCACCCAGCTAGTTCAGGAGAATCTCTCGATCTCAGGGTCCCTAACTTAATCACCTCTGCACGTAAGGTAAGGTAACACTCACAGGTTCTGGGGATTAGGACCTGGCTAACTCTCGGGGAGGCTTTTGATACCAAGGAATGGAACCTAGGTGAGCTGCCTTCTCCCCTTAAACTGGAGGCCCAGGTGACAATGCTCACCTCTTCCAACCATCTTGTTTGGCCTCTCCCATCTCCCCAGTGAGGGCAGTCTGATTCTATCAGAGGACGGTGGGAGGGGTCTGGCTATGAAAGAGCTGCCATTGGGACTCCAGGTCTCGAGGGTGTGTGATAATCAGCCACCAGAAGGCTTAAGCAGGCTGGGAAGGCTTTGGAGTCCAGGAATGCCTGCTCCCTCTTTCTTCTTCCTCTGCACGGCCGTCATCTTTCAAGGCTCAGCTGCCCACTCTGGGACCTCCCTCCTGCCCGCTGGTGCGTCCGCCGGTGCACGCCCCCGGCCTGCTGCGTTCATCGGTCATGGCCATCTGCAACTTCCTAGACTATGAAGATAGATCTTCCTCATTTCCTCCCCCTCCCCCCTTTGATGCCAGGCATGGGATCGGCTACCCTGGAGAGCAGACGCCTTGTCTGCTTCCACTCAATCAAAGAAATGCTTGCAGAACTGGGTCATGCCAAGCCAATCCATAGCTCCCGAGGAGGAAAATGGAAGTATGAGGTGTCAGCTCCGTGCCCTGGCTGCTCATGGGAATCAGCGCAGCCAGTGCTCCCTGGGGAGGACCCACCTACACTCCCATCAGTCTGGGGCTGGCAGCTGGCTGCGAGGTGCCCTTGGCTGTTCCTGTCTCTTCACTGGCTGGCTCTCCCTCGCTCCCAGCAGCTTGCCAGCCTGCTCCCCCCTCACCCTCTCTCCAGCCCCAGGTCCCTTCCGGCAGCGCTCCCAAGAAGTCTTTGTGCCGCCTTTTCCAAAGGCGCGTCTCAGAAGGCACTGAGGCTTCTCTGCAGCTTCCCACCCTTGGGCCATGCCCTAAGCTCCTTGGTCTCTCTTCGTGAGGGCATTTTCTGGCCCTGGACTGAACGTGGCCCCCACAGGGGTCAGACGGGAATGCTGGGGGCACTAACACCCCAGGAGCAACCGTCGACCAACAAGGGATGAGAACTGGTAGCTCTTCGCCCCTTGATTGGACAGTTCTAAGGGGTACTCCAGGAGTCAGAGGGTCCCCACCGTGACGGGAAACCCCCCTCGCCCTCCACAGTGGAAGCAGTAACACACCCTTCAAGGATTTTCCTCTCCGCCTGGTCTCCCTGGCCCCACTCCCTCCCTGGCTTCCTGGGATCATCTCCCAAACAAAGGACTTCACCCAAATCCTTACCAACAAACCTGTTTCCTGGGAAGCCGAACGGAGGCACGAGATCGCGTCCCTCTCCTCCTTGACCGCCAGAAAAGACCAGGCTCCTCTGTTCAGTCTTCAAGACCCTCAGCGACCCTGGCCCTTGTCTGTCTGCCCCGTCCGCACCCCCTCTCATTTTCCCTGCACTCCGGCAGCACTGACCTGCTCACGGTCACCTGCGCCACCCGTCGCAGGGCTGCTCCCCTCGCTCTGGCTCCTGCCCTCCGCCTGGCACGGCCCCGCGCCCTCTGTCCTTCTGCTTTATGCTCCGTGGCCAGCCCGGTTAGCCGACCTCCGGCTCCTGCGAGCAGGAAGGACGCCCCTTCGCCTTGCCGGCCGGTGTGCTAAAGCACGGGCTCGGGAGCACCAAAGGACATCTCTTCCTAATTCTGCATTCCGTGACACTGTGTCCTAGCCTGCCATCAGCCACGGGGAGAGTGTTTGCACCATGGAAGTTGGCGGAGGTTGCAAATCAAGGATTTCGTTTTCTTCGGAGAGCCAGCATTGCCAGTGTCCCTTCCCCATCCCCACAGCCTGTGGCTCCCAGGTGTGATGAAAGCCTGGTTGGGGGGGGCGGGCAGGGGGCTCCCAGCACAGGCTCCTGCTCTGGGCTTCCCTCCAGGGGCAGGGCCAGATCAGCGGGAGCGGGGGTCAGTTCAGTGGCCTGGCGCCGGGAGGGATGCGGGCGGACCCGAGCCGGGGACCAGGGTGCAGCCGGGTGAGGAGGGCAGGAAGGAACTGGAAGACAAGGGCCCGGGGTGTGTGTATCTGTGTGTGTCTGTGTGTCTGTCGGCAGGGGGAGGGCGTCTCCGTGTGTCTGTGCGTCTGTGGGAGGTCTATGTCTGTGTTCTTATACATGTGTCCTAATGTGTGTCCCTGTGTACCTGTGTGTATCTACACACGTCTACATGTGTGTCTACGTGTGTGAGTCTATATCTGCCTTTTTGCATGTGCATCTGTGTGTGTCTGCATCTGTGTGTGTGTGTGTGTGTGTGTGTGTGTGTGTGTGTGTGTTTGCAAATGTCTGTGTAGAAAAGAAAAACAGAGACTTATGAGAAACAGGGATGGCAAGGAAGAGCCTGGGAAAGAAGAGAAAGACGTGGAGAGAGAAAGCGAACGAACAAAGCAAGCACAATACACAGAGGGGGACAGAGGAGAGTGAGACAAGGCAAATAGAGGCAGGAACAGAGAGATTAGAGGACGGCTTGATGGAGGGAGAGAAGGACTGAAACAGGAAAGCCAAGGGCAGCAGAAGAATCCAGTGACATCCTGGGAGACTTGGGAGGGAGCAGGATTGGTGCAAAGTGCAGTGAAGACAGGAACGACAGGGGGAGCCCCGCCACAGCCACAGCATAGACCCCTCCTGGGGTACCCATCAACTACTTGATTCAAAGATGCAAACGTTCGATTGCCTCTTCAATTTAGGGACTGCATTCCTCCGCAATTCAATAACGCATTGCCCAATTACTCACATGACAAGCGATTTGGAATTAGGTAAAAAATATTTAGGCAATTAAATTGCAAAGTGATCTGATCATTTCTGAAAGAAATTTCTTTCTAAGGCTCCCTTGGGTTTTTAATCCCCCCTTCCCAGATCAGCCGGAGGAGGGACGCATACAGCTACAGATCTGCTTGGGGGTTCTCCCCCATGGAATCAGGCGCATCCTTGAGGGCAGGGTCCTCAGATTCACTCCCTTCCCCATAGCTGGCACTGTACTGGCTCAGGGACAATTATTTGCACAACATTTCCCAGTTCTGCATGCCGGGGCATCATGTCAGTCGCTTGAGATGGTCATGGGGGTAGTATTTACACCATGGGAATTGGCAGCGGCTACATACCTACAAACCGGTCTTTTTTTTTTCCTTCAGTTCCTTCAAGCACCTCCCCCACCCCCACCAATCTCTGGCTCCCACGTGTGCGGAAGCCCAGCATTTGCTCAGGCCCCAGCTGTGAGCGGCCCTCAAGGGCCAGAGAGCACAGTGCCTTTGGGGAAGTTCAGGTCCGCAGGGGGAGTAAGTGGACACACTCCCCTCGAGGCAGGATGGTCTGGAGGGAAGAGAGCTGGCCTGAACGGCAGGCCACCTAGGAGAACCACATGTGCCCGTCAGGGTAACCCAGGCCTGGCAAGGGAACTGGCCGGCTCTAGGCCACCAGGGACATGGATGGGATGGACGAGGATGGCGGTCTCCTGGGCTCCAGCCTAGTGGGCTCTCTCCTAGCCTAAGAGAGCCCCGGAAAGTACATAGAGAGCAGTTTTGTTGTTATTCATAGCTCCACTGGCTTCTCGGGAAGCTGAGTCCTGGGGACTGGCTGCCTTGGAGCTGCCCACCTTGAGGGATTGGGGGGCAGGCAGGGAAGCGGGAGAACTATGTGGGGAGAAGGGTGGAGACGGGAGGGGGGAGCAACGCCCAAAAAGCATGCCAGGTGTTGCTTGAGGGGCAGCCGGGGGCAGAACCACGGACCTCTGTGCGAGAAGGAGGCCGGAGGTCCTCTCTCTGCTCGGGGGAGCCAAACCCAAGCAGGGCTAGAAGCGAGGGTCCACATTTCCTCTTGTGAGGCAGAAGAGCGATGCCTGGGGCCACAGGGAGGGGCAACCGAGGTCAGGTGAGTGAAAGGGACACATCTAACCCCTGAAAGCATCCAGAACATATCTGCGAAGTGCGAAGAGACTCTTCCTGGGATCTGAGCTGTGCCCGGTGCTGGTCTCCAGGGCCCCAGCACCCCGAGCTGGGGTGGCTCATACACTGCACATGTAGGTGCAGAAGACACACTCAGGCCCAGAATGTTCTCTTCAGCAAGCCCTGTTCTCTGCCCCACAGGCCTGGTGGTAGCACCAGGCCTTCCTGTAATAAAGAGACCCCAACCGGCAAGCATGCTTCCTTGCAAAGCTAGCAACAGAGACCCATCATGGGGGTGAGAAGCCGGCCAGGCAGCTGGGTGCCTCCTATTCATTCTCCCTCTCCCTCTCTCTCTCTCTCTGTCTCTTTCTGTCTCTGACTCTGTCCCTCTCACTCGCTCTTTCCGTCTGTCTCTCTCATTTCTGTCTCCTTGTCTCTGCCTCTCCCTCCTCCCTCCCCAGCTGGGCCCTCACTCAGCTGACTAGCCCACAGCGCACAGCTAAATACAGTCCCTTACCCCTCGACTCCTAGAAACTGGCCACGAGCCGTCCATCAGCTTTCATTCCTCAGCTCCATCATTCTAGCCACGAGTCAGCTGCAGCTCCTGAAACGTCACTGGGCTGCCCTCAAGCCCATTTTTGGTGGGGTCTGCCTGTGGGGAAAACATGAGTTTGAGAAATCCAGTTTCCAAGATGTGAAACCAGCACGTACTTTGGAATCGGAGAGGCTAGGGTTCGAATCTTTGCTTTACCACTTCCGGGCTGTGTGACCTCAGACAAGTTACTTAACCTCTCTGAGCTTTCATCATCCTCAGCTGCACGGTGAGGCTAATATTGCCCTGGCTCTCAGGACCATTAGGATGGTCGACCAGAATGACAGGTGTGAGCTGATAGCCAAGACCTACCTGGCCGAGACCGGGAGGGTTGGTAACCTCCCTTGATGCAAAGTCATTCTTTGCCTGCCCCACAGTAGGACGGAAACTGCAACTGAAATTCCTGCCCAGAAAATGGGGATTTCCTGGGATCTGTACAATCAGTGTCCCTACGCCCGGATTCTGACCTTTGACACCGCGGGGGCTGTCAGATGTGGTTCCTGGAAGAATCCACCCCCCTCATCACTGACTGCCCACCCCCCTGCATGCACCCCCCCACACACACACACATATGCACATCTGTCTGTCAGCTCAGGGCCAGGTGCACGGACTGCAGATGCAGACCCGCTGAGGCCAGAGGAATGGGCAGGGAGCATATGGACCCACCCTGCCTGCCTGCCTCTCTCTGCTCTCCCCTCCTGGGCCAGGCCTAGGCCCTGGGTGTGTGAAGAGGCTCTGGCGCCCTCTGCCGGGGATCGTGCTGCTTGCAGTCCACACAGGACCCAGTTAGAGCCTGTGTAGCAAACCGTGGGGTGGGGGGTGGGGATAGAGACAAGGACTCCCCTCCATCTAGCGTAGGAGGTGGGAAAACCAGAAGCTGGGACCCTTCTACCCTGAAAGCTGCTGGGATGGAGGATGGGCTATGCAGCCACTCTCCCGACCGATACAGGGGCTTACCATAGACTCGTCTCCAATGCACTAAATGACCCTCTGAGAGCTCACGGGGACACAGCCAGGCCCTGGTGAGTGTCCCAGGCTGCAAGTCCTCACGACAGAACTACAGCCTGGATCGGAAAGGCTCTTCTTCCTTCTCTGCCAATGCCGGGGCCCAGACGCTCAATCTTGGAGGCAGGGGAGCTTGATGGCGCAGAAGCTGGGCTTAGGACCCAGATAGATACAGGCAGGGTGCTAGGAAGGCCCCTCGCTGGCCGTGTGACCTTGGCCCCTACGGGGGGGCTGCGTCTTCATCCCCGAAATGGGTAGAGATAATACAGTTTCTGTGAGGATGAAGTGAAATTTCATATAGAGCACAGCCCAGGGCCTGGCACATAGTAGGCACACAATAAATGTGAGCTATTGTCACTACGGTCATTTCCCTTGTCCTGGGTCCTGAGGGCTGAGGGCACAGGGTCATCAGAACCTCTGCCACGGGAGCCACGTCTTTGCAGGAGGCCTGTGTCAGACTATCAGAGTCCTGCAGAAAAACCAGTAGCTACCGCCTCATGGACACCAATCCTATTTTTCCTGGGGTAGTCCTTCACTGCTTGTCTGCAGAGTGGCCCTCACTGGGCCAGGCTGACGGTCCAGGCCTCCTCTGGGCCCACTGAGAGGACAGAACCTCCAAGTCACGATCCTTGGAAGTTGTCAGTGGTTGCATTTTCTGCTCTGTGAGACCAGTCTGCATGAGGGGACAGCAGGTGGGGTAAAACAGGAGGATGCGCAAAGGTCCTGGGTCTCACAGATCCCTGGTTCCTCATGTTGCTCATGCCTGCCTATGGCCCAGCCCCTCCTCCCACTCAATTCTTGGGACTCTTAGATTCTGTGAGATGTTCTGGGATCCTTCCAATAAATCTCACTTTCTGCAGAAGCTGGTGTAAACGGGCCTTCTGTCACTTGCAAGCAACAGGGCAAGGGGCAAGGAAGTGTTCCTCCAGCCCCTTGGTCCCCTGCTTACAGTTGCCTCTCTCCTTCCTCACTCACAGACGCTCCCGTTCCATGCTTCTTCTGTACCTTCTCTACCCTAAAATGTTCCTAAGCTGGGCTGTTCCCCTTTTGCTTTTAAAGACAGATTTTGTTCCAGTGTAACACATTTCTTTGAGTCTCCATGTGTTGAGGTATAGAATTGCTTTCTAACCGCCACCCTCCTCACCACCCTCGGCCCCGCCGAAATCCCCTCTCCTGCTGGGCGAGAGGACTCTCAGTGAAGGCTGCAGGGCACAACTCCCCACCCTCTTCATTTGTTGGAACACTCTAGCTTCCGCAACCAGAACCCAGACGGGTTCCTGCTCACCCCTTCCAGACATCCCCACCTCTGCTCAGACAGAGCTCCAGGCCCCAGCGGCACGGCTCAGAGCAAGAGGAATCCGGCTACACCCATCCTCCTGCTCTGTCTTCTGGGGAACCCCAGGGACTGGGGGACCAGAAGAGGGATGAGGACGCAAATCTCCCAAGACCGTCCTCTCCTGGGTGGATCGTCGCGGCTTCTGTGGCTCCTCTGACTCTCTCTGTTCAAAAGCTGGCTCCCTCCAGAAGCGCCGTGAAGGCATCCTCTGAAGCCTTGCCCGAGGTCCTCCTGGGCTGGGGACCAGCGTATGCGCACGCGCGGGTGTGAGCTCAGCCAGCACACACGTTTCTCTGCACCTGCCGTCTGTCTCCTGTTGCCCTTTCCCTGCTCAGACGGTTCAGAGGGGCCTCCCAGAGTCCGCAGGCACCCACCTGGGCTATGACTGGGCTGGTCTGCCTTACTCGAAATTCCCTGTGGCTTCAGGGAGAAGCAGCAGCTCTCCCCCGAAGAAGGGAGAGACCGCTCTCCCCTCATGGCCGATGGTTCCCCCCACCCCTGCCCCTCGCACTCCCCATGGGAGGCGGTGGTGGTCGATGAGGCAGGGGCCAGTGTGGCCCCTTTGCGAGCCCTGCCAGGGAGAGGATATAGCTCCGTTATTCACTGGCAACTCAGCGTAGGGACAGAGGGTCCCTCGTGTTGTTCGTAACTCCGTCTTGGGTCTTCGCCGCATTCCAGAACAGAAGAGTCCCGTGCACCATCTTGTTAGTCTGCTGCGAGGCTCTCCTCCCGCCCAGATCCCAGCAGAACTGATCAGAAGAATAGGAAGAAGGGAAAGGCTGTGTTGGCCTGGAAGCCAGGGGAAGCATATCCCAGCACCAGGAACGCCGCCGTTGATCTGTGGGAAATGGCCCACATCCAGATTGGAGGGAGCCCCGCCGGGGGCTGGATCACAATTCCTCTTTCTGCGAAAGCAAAAACGTCCCTAACGAGAAGCAAGTAGATGAGATCCTGACAGCATTTGCTGACCGTCCCTGAATTTGGAGGGCAGGCGGGAAGCATGGGGCTTGCAGACCGTGTGTCATTTGGAAGATGTGTCAGTGCTGGGGATCAACGGCACTTGGGAGGAGCTCGCTGGGAGGTCTTGGGGTGCCCATGGTTGTTGCTGGGCCAAGTAGATAACTGGGAGAAGCTCCTCTCTAATCAGTGTCTCCCGGATGGCACCTCTCTCCTGTCCCGACAGGGTGGGCGCAAGACTTGGCGTGGCTTCGTCAGTTACGGGGGGCAGAGGGGGCATGACATACAGCTTGCCCTGATGCACAAAGTTCCCCACTGGTTCTGCCCCCTGCCAGTGCCCTCCCCTTTCCCTCAACTAGATCCCTGAGCTCATAATGGCCCTAGGAAGCCATTGACCTAAATGCGGAAAACAGCGTGTGTATGCACCCAATACACACACACACACACACACACACACACACACACACACACACCAGAGCCAGGGAGACTCACAGGGTCAACTCCGGCAATAAGTAGGGGGGACATATGTCACAGATAATCTGTGTTCAAAGCCACCCAGTGACGCATTTGCGTTAACCAGTCCTTCAGCCTAAAATGTGATGGGACAATTGGAAAAATATCCAGGTGGATGGTGAGCTAAAGGGTTTCTCCTTCTTTACCTCCTGCTTTGGGGAAAATAATTAGATTTCACAAAATACTCATTTTTTTTTTTTTTTAAGGAGGAGTAAAAGCAAACATACACCCACAAGCACACACCCACAAGCAAACACAGGTTTACAAACACAATCTTTGGAAAGATCTTTTCTTTGGGAAAAAATCATGTCCCTCCAAAGGCAGAGAAAAAGAATTCTGTTGAAAAGAGTTTATCACAGAAACATAAATGACTTTCAGGCCACATGTACTTTGTCCTCGAATCATTTAATTAAAATGTGAACTCTCAGAAAGGAGGGTTGGAAACAAGATGGAGAGAATGAAATGAGAAAGTTGCTGGCTGAGAAGCAGGTGGAAATCAAAAGCAAACCATACCAAAAAAAAAAAAAAAAAGTCTATAAAGAAACCGAAAAGCAGCAGCAGAATTCAAAATTGCATTTTGATGGTAAAGAACAGAACTGAAACTAAAATCGAATCCATAAATGCGGAAGATAGAGGAGTTCTCCGAGAATGCAGAGGAAAAGCCCAAAGGCATAAAAACAAAGGAGAGAATATAACAGACATCAAGGCCCAAAGAAACCATACAAACAAGAATCATACAAACCATACAAACAAACCATAGAAAGCAAGAATCAGGGGTGCCTGGGTGGCTCAGTGGGTTAAGCCTCTGCCTTTGCCTCTGGTCATGATCTTAGGGTCCTGGGATTGAGCCCCGCATCGGGCTCTCTGCTCAGCAAGGAGCCTGCTTCCCCCTCTCTCTCTGCCTGCCTCTCTGCCTGCCTAGTTGTGATCTCTCTCTGTCAGATAAATAAATAAAATCTTAAAAAAAAAAAAAGAATCAAAGTAGGAAGAAGGCTGATGAAAAGCCTGAGCCTATAAGGTTAAAAGGTTCCCTCTTATCTAAGTCAAATTAGTAAACACAAAGGCATCCTTGGAAATACCACCCAGAATTTTGTTCATTTTAAGGGTAAAGAAATAATCCTATAAGCACCCATGGAGAAGGAAAGATGCAGGGGAGTATCTACAATATTGTGTTGTTTGGAAGAGAGATTGGAAGAGAGAGATTCCATGGAATGTTGAGAAGTGCTTCCGTTGGAGAAAAGAGCTTCTGCCATAAAACAAACTTGAGAAATGCTTAATGAAGCAAAAAAAAAAAAAAGACAAAATCCCTGACTGATGAGGCTTTCTCAGGGCTTTTAAAATGTTACTGCATCTTGTTAACTTAGCAAGATTAGCAAGCACAGTTTTCCGAATTTATTTGACAATGAAACCCTTGAAACCCACGAACTCAATGAAACCCTACGAACCCCATAAAACCCATGCAGTCAGATGAGCACTCAATGGAGCACACTTCGGGAACTACTCTTCTCCAGCATTCTGAGAGGTCATGGCTGTGACCTCAAATCGCAACCATCTTCCGGGTCTGTTCTTGCATGAAGACAAGAGAGAAAGATTTTCCTACACGCCAGAACTTAGGACACATATCATGCACAGCTCTTCTTTCCATGGGGAAGGGGGGTGGGGATACTCAGCCATGCATTTTAGCAAGCAGGAGAGAAGCAAAATAAGCAAAATTATAGTGAACGCCCCCCCCCCAAAATATCTGTATGAGGAAGTTATATAAAAGACCCAGAAGTGAATATTTAAAGGCTGTTAGAAACATGGCTCTGGACAGATCCATCAGGCTCCCCTCATGAGACAGAAACCACATCCTTCCCTGCCTCGTCCCAGACCCCAGGGAGCTGACCCCCACAAATTGCATTAATCTCAGAGGCCCCCTGGTCCACCAGCTTCTGTCTGGCTTCTGACCACAGGGGGCACGGGCAGGAGACTGGAGGGTCGGGGGAGAGAAGTGTTTGGGATATCCTTTCCCGCTCCCTCCCTACTTCAGTGCCCTCTCTCTGGGCACCAGTGTTCCCAGCCTCGTTTCCAGCTCTCTCCGTGCTCTAGACGCAAGGGTTCCTCCCCTGTCCCTGTGGTCCTGGGGATGGTAATGGCTCCTGGTCACCGCTAGTCTCCAGGTGCCTCGCTATCCCTTATTCACACGTCTGTAGGTAGTCCCTTCATTCAAGTCTCTCTGTGTAAGCCATCGCGGGAGAAGGTTTCATGCCAGAACCCTGACTCACACACACACACTTCTCACTCCTTTTTGTAAAAGCAGAACAACCCCGGCAGAATACAACTGACACCAAAGAAAGATGGATGCACGAGTGAGTCATACACTAGTCTCATTTATATAGATGGAAAGGCCTAATAAAAGTTTAATCAGATGAAGTCCAAAGTCAGTCCAGCGATATATTAATAGAATACACCATGAGCTAACGTTCCTGGAGTGCACGGACGATGCTCTATCACAAACACAGTAAGCTGATTAACCACAGCAATAGGTCAGAGAAGAAAAAAGATCATTTCACATGCCGAATAGATGTTCCGTAAATGTCAACCTCCGTTTCCTGATTTTCTTTGAAAAAGCTCTAGTGAACTGGAAATTGAAGTATACTTATTTCACATGATAAAAAGTACTAAACCCTCAAACCCACAGGCAACACCAAAAGAGTGGAAGCCAAAAAGCATTCTCATTAAATATGGAGACAAGGCAGATTTCTCCTATTTTGTTATCCAACTTTGTTCTAACGATCTTAGTTAATGCGGTTAGGCCAGAGAGAGAGAGAGAGAACAAATTATAACATATTTGTAAATATGATGGTCTTCTTCAAAAAACTAGGAATATACAAATTCATCAGAAGATTGTAGTAAAGCGGCTAGTTACAGAGTAACTACAAAAAAATTAATGTCCTTTCTACTGCCTACTAACCTGTTAGAAAATACGATGCACACAACAGAACAAAATGAGAGATGCTATATTAGTTATCTACCACTGCGTGACAGATTACGCCAAAGCTTAGCGGTTTAAAACATTATCTCAGTTTCTGTGGGTCATGAGTCTGGGTGTGGCTTCGCTGAGTTCTCTGACTCGGGGTCTCCCATGAGGCTACAGTTAAGTTCTCAGCCAAGGCTGTGGTCTCATCTGAAGGTTTACCTGGGGAAGCCCACTCACATGGTTGCTGGTAGGATTCCGTTCCTCATGAGCTGTGGGGCTGAGAGCCTCAGTCCCTTGCTGCTTGTTGGCCGGAAGTCACCCTCAGTTCCTTGCCACATCGTGGGCTTCCCCTACAGTGGCTCACAACATGGCAGCTGGTGTCATCAGAGCAGGCACGTGCGAGGGCCAGAGAGAGTTCTAGCGAAACAAAAGTCAGTTTCGTACAACATAATCACAGAAGTAACACCCCATCACTTTTTGGCACATTCTACTCATTAGAAGCCAGTCACCAGCACCAGCCCACAGACGAGGGGAGGGGATCATATGAGTGAGGACCTCCAGGGACCACCGCGAGCCATCTCAGAAGCCGCCCACCACGGACACAATTTCTGCATTTCATGAAAAGAGGCGCGAAACACACTCATCTATAAAACAAAACTGCACTAAAGAATAACAAGAAAAGAGACCTTCATAATAGAAAGATACACCAGGTTTCTGGATGGAAACCCTCAGTGGTGTCCGGTTGTTTGTCACTAATTTAATCTAAAAGTTTAATCCGATTCCAATTCCCAGAAGTATTGTTTTGATTTTGTTTACCTCGGCCAAAAAAAGAAGAAAAAATTAAGAGTTCATGTAAATTATAAGAGCAAAACATAATTAAAAATAATAAAGGGAAGTGTCACGATTATTAAAATGGGCAGTATCAGTGTAAGAATTATCTGACAGGCCAATGGAACAGAACAAAAAGTCCAAACACATAAAATATATTCAGTATACGATTAATGGCCTTTTAGATGACTAGAAAATGAGTGATTCGTTTATGATCCATATTGGGATGGTTGCTAAATTTGTTTTAAAGTTATATTCTTCTCAGCACACATGAAGACTAAAGAAGTTAAAGAGTTAAAAAGTGAAATCATGGGGGTGCTCAGAGGGGCTCAGTCAGTCTTGATTTTCGGCTTAGGTCATGATCTCAGGGCTGAGATTGAATCCCACTGAAAATGGAGCTCAGTGCTCAGCAGGGAGCCTAATTGAGACTCTCTCTCTCCCTCTCTCCTTCTGCCCCTCCCCACTATGCGCACACACTCTCTCTAAAATAAATAATCTTTTTTATTTATTTATTTATTAAAGATTTTGTTTATTTAACACAGAGAGAGAGATCACAAGTAGGCAGAGAGGCAGGCAGAGAGAGAGGGGGAAGCAGGCTTCCCACAGAGCAGAGAGCCTGATGCGGGGCTCGATCCCAGGACGCCGGGATCATGACCTGAGCCGAAGGCAGCCGCTCAACCAACTGAGCCACCCAGGCATCCCAAAGGTGCCTAGCTTTGCAGAGCTTACATTCTAGGGAGAGACAGGCAGCAAACAAAGTAGTAAATTGTGCAGTATTTTAGAAGTACTATAGGTAAAAGAAAAAGAAGAGTGGGTAAGGAGATCAGGAGTGAGCGATTGGGGCTTCATTGAGCAAAGCCTTGAACAAGTTCAGAGTGTCATGGGGGGTGGGGCAGGATGGGGTGCTGGAGGGACAGAGAGGGGCCTGTGTGGCTGGAGCAGGGACAGCGAGGGTCCAACTGGTAAGGACCCCGGAGGCCACAAAGAGGACTTTGGCTTTTATTCCCAGTGAAATGGAGAACCATTGCTAGGGTTTTTGTTTTTGTTTTTTAAAGATTTTATTTATTTGACATAGAGAGAGATTACAGGCAGGCAGAGGGACAGGTAGGGAAGCAGGCTCCCCGCTGAGCAGTGAGCCCCACGTGGGGCTCGATCCCAGGACCCTGAGATCATGACCTGAACCAAAGGCAGAGGTTTTAACCCACTGAGCCACCCAGGCACCCCCCATTGCTAGGTTTTAAGCAGAAGAGAGAAATTTTGACTTATGCCTTCAAAGGATCATTCTGGCTACTGTCCTAGAATAGACTTGCGTACAAACACAGAGCCAGGGAAACCATAGGGAAGGTCAACAAACAAGAGAAAAGGCTCACTCGCCCAGGTAATCAAAGAAAGACAACTAAAAAAAAATACAGTGTTTGTAACCCTACCCAATGTTTAACGCTCTTTTAAGAAGATAGTACACGGTGGTGATAAGAGCCAGGGCACTCTGGGCAGGTAAACGGAGACCACCTTTCTGGAAGCAGCTGAGTAACTTGTGTCAAAACCTTAGAAATAGGGACGCCTGGGTGGCTCAGTGGCAAAGCGTCTGCCTTCGCCTCAGGTCATGATCCTGGGATCCTGGGATCAAGTCCCACATAGGGCTCCTTGCTCAGGGGGCAGCCTGCTTCTCCCTCTGCCTGCCATTCCCCCTGCTTGTGCTCTCTCTCTCTCTCTCTGACAAGTAAATTAAATAAAGTAAAATAAAATCTTAAAAATATTCAATATTCTTTCTCCAGAAATCCAACTTCTAATAAATTCATCTAAGGCACTTGTAATGCCTGTACGCATGTGACTGTGTACTAAACACACCCTAGGGGCGCCTGGATGGCTCAGTGGGTTAAAGCCTCTGCCTTTGGCTCAGGTCATGATCTCAGGGTCTTGGGATCGAGCCCCACATCAGGCAGTCTGCTCATCAGGGAGTCTGCTTCCCCCTCTCTCTCTCTCCCTGCCTCTCTGCCTACTTGTGATCTCTCTCTCTCTCTCTCTCTGTCAAATGAAAAAAAAAATAAATAAAAATTTTTAAAAATATATAAAAATAAAAATAAACACATCCTATGTGTCACCTCATTTAAATCCTTATCATTCGTCCCATTTTACAGAGAGAAAAAAGGCAGAGTGAGTCCTGCAGCTCACAAGGAGGGCTGGCACCAAACCCAGGTTCTCTGAGGCTGGCACACAGCAGGGCAGACGCAAAGATTCCTGCACATGCGGGTGCTGATTACAGCACCATTGAGAAGAGCTGAGAAAGAGAAATGAAACCAACCAAGGGAGGTTATTAATTATGATTTATCCACATAATTCAGTCATTAAAAATCTTGAAGAAAAATCGTTTTAGATGGGGCCGAGTGCTGACACAGGCAGAACTTCCAGGAGCTTCCTGCTTCCTGCTAGCAGTGGCCAGCTGCCGGGATGGTCCATTTCTTGATCTAGGTGGTAGTTCCGCGGGTGTGCTCACTGTGCGATCCTTCAGCGAACTGTGTGCACGTCTCGTACTTTTCTGTGTATATATTATGGTAAAAAATGTCAAAGCTGTTTTCGAGAGTTTAAGTTGCCAAATGCTTCTCTTCCCGGGAAACACAAAAATGTCCATAGAGCAGGTTTTCTGGGGTCCCCTGGAGTGGTTATGTCGCCATAAGGTTAGTAGCTACCACCTGCACCGTGGGAGGCAAAGGAAGGAAGTGGCTGGCCTCCTGGGCAGATAGAAATTAAGGCAACCCCTACCATGCCACCTGCCTTCTTCACCAGTGGGTCAGGATGTCCCCAGTTAGAGCTGAATTCATCCTACCCTAGTGCATGAACTTGAAGGTCTGACTATAATAGCCTCAGGGTCCAGGTTCAGTCCGGAAGGGGTGAGGGCTTAACAGGGGAGGGGTGGAGGCTGGAGCTAGCCCCCTCCCCCAGGGTCCTACCCAGAGGGCATCCAGAGGGAATGAAGGCTCGCCCACCTCTTCCTCTAGGCAAACAGGAGCTCCAGGGAGCAAGGTGAGTACTGAAAAGGGAAGCAGGTCTTGAAGGTTACCCTGCCTCTGGAAAATGCTCACTAAATAGTGTTACGTAAACAAAGCAGGTTATAAGACAATGTAGGCAGTACGCTCTCTATTTTTTAAAGGGGGGGGAGGGGGAAAACCCCCGAGAAAGTAGTTTTCTCTATGTTACAGAGTAAGTTACTTTTTTATTAGCCTACATTTTAAATTCCCTGCAATTGACATGTTTCTTTTGTAATCTGAAATTAAAGAGCTACAGGATATGTAAGGGAGAGATTGCTGGTATCTTGTCTCCACTCTGCTTTCCTACCCTGTGCCCCCCCACTTCCAGGACCCAAGTGGGCAAAACTGAACTCCTGGAGGTCTCCTGGGGTGGGGGGGGGAAGGGGGCACACACACTAAACTACAGAAAGTTCCATCAGTGAAGAATCTTAATTCCGTCCAGTCCTGTGGCATACAGTAGGAGCTTAATCATCCCCCTGACCAGCATCTCCTCTTAGCCAGAACTGTCTGCAAAACAGCCTCTGAGTAGAAGCCCAAGTGTCAGACTCAAGCTGTTTGGGGACCGGCCAGGTGCGCCCTCTGTCACCCGCACCCCCAGCCCAGGGCGTGGCATTCGGCTGGCGTGCCCGGGACATGCCAACTGAGTGTGCAGACGAGCGGAGGACTTGTTGGGAGAAACATTGGCGGCGGAGAGGGCGTGAGTGGGTAAGCCATGTGAAAGCACAGACAGATGGAAGAGACTGCGAGCCACAGACAGGGAGGGACGTGGGGATGAATGAGTAAATGACGACGGGTGGGGGGAGGGGTTGAGAAAAAGAAACAAAAGCTAGAGAAACCCAGTGAGACCTGAATGAGAGTTAAAGATACAGAGGCAGGAAAATAAACGAGAGAGGAGTGGAGACAGGCTTCCCTTAGCCTTCCCAGGGCATTACTCATCAGCATCATTGGGTTCCTTCCTCAGTTTCCCTCCTCAGTGTTTACAGGGCTGTAGCCCAAGGGACTGGCACCCCCTGGCTCTTGCCAGCTTTCTCCTTTGGGCAGGGGACTCTGTTCCCTCCTTCTCCCCACTGCATGCTGGCTGAGGTCCACCTGCCCCCCAACCTGGACAGGAGGGGCTCTCCACCCAGCAGGCCCCAGCCAACCACTTTGGCACAATCCCCCCACTGAGGAAGGCCTTGGGAGGAGATCCCCTCTCTTCCTTCCGGTACTGAGATCAGCTCGGCCTCTACGGGTTCTGGGCCCTGGGTCTGAGGGGCTGGGGGTGGGAACAGGGATGGTTTCCATTCAGCAGGCCCCAGCCACGCCTGTCTCTTGAGCGGGGGAGAAAGTCAGGAAAGGGAGAAACTGGCCAGGCTGGTGGCCGAGGGGGACTGAGGGGGCTTCCTGCTTCCGTGGAGCCATGGAAACTTGCCTCGGTGCCCAGACCGTTATTTCAGCTCTGGTATTTCCAATTCCCCAGGGAAGGGGGGGGGGGGGTTGTGCAGAGAGCTGGGAGGGAAAGCAGAGAGGGAGGCAGCCAGAGCCACCGAATTCCTCTGGGTCCTAGAGGACCCAGGGTCCTTTCCCCCTCTCCCCGCCCCCCCCCATCTGTCCCTTGAAAAGGTTCTGACCTCACCTCCCCCACTTCCGGACTTCTCTAGAATTCCAGCCCTAGAGAGAGCCACTCCAAACCAAAGGGCCGCAATCCCTTCCGTGGGCCCCTCCCTTGGCTTGGCTCTGAGGACCAAAGCCCCCCCTGCTTTCCCAACCATTGCACCAGATGTGGCTGCCTGGGAGGGGACAGCGAGGGCCTCAGCTGGCAGTGGTCACTTGGTGGTCCTCTCCCTGCAGAGTCCCTGAGTTCTGTGCCCGCTCACCAAGCCCCCTCATTCAGCACTGCCCTCAGCCCCCTTTCCAGAAACAGTGCCGGGGTACGGAGTTCAAGGCTGGCTGGACTGCAGCTTCCATTCCCAATTCAACACAGATCCTGTCAATGCCCTTTCCTGAGCTGCCTGCCCAGGTGCCAGGACCCGGGCTCGGCAGCCAGTGAGGAGGGGGAGACCCAGGACAGGAGCCCAGGGAGCCTGCCTCATCCCTACATCCCACCCCACCCCCCAGTCACAGAAACATTCAGACCCCCAGTGGGCCTCCTGGTCCTTCCCTCTGCAAAGCAGTGAGACATACCACATTCAGCTTCTCTACTCCCGAAACCCTCTGCTGGTCAGGCCTGAGGCTTCCTCACTCCTGTGTGGATTTTTCCAGAACCTGGAGCTCCATCACAGGCTCACGGGACGCTAACTGCTCCATGAGAGCCCAGCAACAGAGCCCAGATCCAAGCACACAGTAGGTCTTAATGAAGTCATGCGCCATCGGCAAACTTTCAGCCCTAGATCGCTGGCCCTCGGGGTCCCCTGAGCCTGGTTCCTAGTGCCAGGGCTATAAGCCTCAACCATATGGCTAGATCTTAAAAAATGTGGGTGCGACCCAGCCTGTAAGGACAAGCAAGGCCTAGAGAGGAGCCCCCATGCCACCCCCCCCACATCCAGACAGCTCAGGCCCAGCCCGGGCTGGTGGCTCAAGGCCAAGCTGAAGACACCCTTTGCGGCCTGCGGCCTGCCCAGGTCTCTGTGAGCCTGCCACTCTGAAGGTTTCAGTCGGGAGGAGGCCGAGACACCTCCAGCCACTGAGGCAAGGCTCAACCCTGTGTCTGAGCAGGGAGCTGGGCAGCCCCCCCCCCCCAACCCCGGGGTTCAGAGTTGAAGGCAGAGTTGAAGGGAGAAGGAAGTAGAGGGAGGGAGGGAGCGAGGAGGAGGAGGAAAGAAGGTGGTGGCACCCGGCCACCCTGCACAAGGCTCCCCCTGGACTAGGAAGGATGCTGGAGACAGAGCCAAACAGGAAAGGGACAGAGAAACCTGGGGGGGGGGGGGACACCCATGGGAGAGGAGCCCCGCCTCCTCCTCCTCCGACCGGTGCAAGAGGAGGAAAGATGGCAGCCGTATGCCCGGCTCTGTGCCGGGCACTTTTCATAATCTTCCCATTTCATCCTCCCAAATTTACCACAAGAGACATATTATCACCCCCGAGACGCAAATGAAAACCGAAGCCCCTGAGAGCGGCACAGGCTTCCCCAGGGAATGGCTGAGGGCCAGGCCAGGTCCCCGGCCATGTCATCCTCGGGACCCCAGCCCTCTGGTCTCAGCGGGGACGGCTGGCAGGGCCACGGCCCTGGCCCGGGGAACCTACGCAGAGGCCCAAGCTCTGTTCAGAGCAGAGTTTATTCAAACAGAGCCTAACAGGAAACTTGGCTCCTTTGACTCACTCTGATTCGACCTTATTAAGAGAAAAAAGAAAGCGGAGCATGAGCCAGCACTGGCTAGGGTTTCACGCCAAGCGCTGGCTCTGAGGCAGGGGACAGCTGAGCACGACAGCCTGGGCCCCGATCTCCCCACAGCCCCAAAGCCCTGAGGCAGCCCCTGCCCTCAGCCTGGCTCTCCTGGAGGGGTCCTTGCCTTCTCCACTCTCAGCCACTGGGACTGCCCCGCCTCACAGCCATCCTCTGTCCTCCCCCCCTCCTCCCTTCCCCTCCCCGACTGGGGGGTACCCTGAGGCCTGTTTCCACTTCTCCTCCTCCTCTCCTGGCGCTGCTGCCCATCTGGCTGGCGGGAGGGCCCTACAGGACCCCAGGGATTCCAAGCAGCTGGGGCCAGCACTGCAGGGGGCAGGCGGAGGCTAGGATGGCTTAACTCTCCAGGTCCCGGCCCTCTCTGCATCTAGCTGGGGGGAGGAGGGGGGGGGCGGCAAACCAGTCACTCCTTGCAGGAGTCCTCCCTGGAGTCTGAAACCTAACCCCACGTGGGGCAGCTGAGGGGCCCGTGTTGAATGCTTGCCGGCTGACTCCTGAGGGTAGACAGTCACCTGAATCAAGTCTCATCCTGAGGCCCAGTGAAATGGCCAAACAAATGCTGGCTGGCAAGGGTGAGGGCCGGGGGTCCAGGGTCCCCGAGGAACATCCACTCTGGTGGCTTCTCCCAGGGGGGCTCCGGGAGTTTCCAAAGTAGAAGGGAATCTGCAGGAGCCAAGTTAAGTTCATCCTATATGGGGTATAAGCACAGGAGGGAAATTTCTGCCCTCCAGATCCCAAGCTAGGTAGGAAAAGGCAGCCCAGGAGAGGCATTCAGAGGGTGACTTCTTTTTTTTTTTTAATCTTTTTTTTTTTTAAAGATTTTTATTTATTTATTAGAGAGTGAGAGACTGAGAATGAGAGGGGAGAAGGTCAGAGGGAGAAGCAGACTTCCCGCAGAGCCGGGAGTCTGATATGGGACTCGATCCTGGGACTCCGGGATCATGACCTGAGCCGAAGGCAGTTGCTCAACCAACTGAGCCACCCAGGCGCCCTTAATCTTTTTTTTTAAGACAGAGTTTATTTATTTATTTGACCAGAGAGAGAGATCACAAGTAGGCAGAGAGGCAGGCAGAGAGAGAGGGGGAAGCAGGCTCCCCTCCAACCAGAGAGCCTGATGTGGGGCTCGATCCCAGGATCCTGAGATCACGACCTGAGCCGAAGGCAGAGGCCCAACCCACGGAGCCACCCAGGCGCCCCTCAGAGGGTGACTTCTTGGATGCCAAGATGTTCAAACTTCTGGCACCCCTCCTATCTCTGCCGTCCTCAGAGAGGACAGAGAAGCTCCCAAAGCGCTCTTGGGGACCACCTGGTCGAATCTTCCATTGATCAGAGTAAAGAGGGGGCTTGCCCAAGATCACCCGGTGACTTAACCACAGCAACTAGACTAGGCCGGGCTCTCCTGAACCCCCCTTCCTACTGCTCCTGCTGAAGGCACTTGAGCCTCCTGTGCCATATCAAGGACAGCCCCTGGTCACATTTTAGCCTCAGGCATACTCAGGACATTGATTCAAGGGACGCAGAGCAGAAACCTCCGTGATGCGATACATAAGAAGCTGACCTCTTCTGTCCAGCACAAGGGCATACCCCCATTCTAAAGAGCGAGAGAATAAGGCCAAGAGGTGTGCCAAGGAGGGAAAAAGCTGAAGCTCCAGGCCCCTTGTACTCAGGCCTAAGGAAGTGAGATGCCCGTGGGGTCCAGTATAAGGTTCAGCATCTCCCCAGGGAGGCCCACCAACAAGGAGGGTGTCTCTTAGCACTGGCTCTGGGGAAGGGGAGCTCAGGGGGTGCCGGGGAGAGGCTGGGGGCTCATCCAAGCCCAGAGAAGCAGGTAAGGTGGGACCGGGGATGCTGGGTCCAAAGCTGAGAGAAAGGCCCCTAGGAGTGCTGACACCCCAGCCGCGGTCTGCCTGCACCCCCAGAGGCCCCCTTCCAGTCCCCTGCTTCATTCTCTTCCTCAGACAAAGGTCTTCGGCCCAGCTGGTAGCTCCAGGAACTCAGGGAGCGCAGCAGCTGTGGGAAAGGCAGCATAGCTAAAACCCGGCGGGCCATAGGGCCCCGCGGAGGAGGCCCCAGCAGGCGGACCAGGCTGCCCGAAACGTCCCAACGCTCCCAGCCTGTTGCTTATTCATTCAGAGTGGGAAAGCGCCAGCCCAGCGGCCAGCCAGTACGGGGCTGGCCATGTAAGGCTCCCAGGCAGTCCTGCCTGTCCGGTGCCCTGCAGAGAGCCTCGTGCAGCCCTGGGCACCGCCCCTGCCCTGCCCTGACCCCTTGGCCTCGAAATGCTGTCATCGGAGGAGCCGTCCCGCTCGGGACAAGGCCAGGATGGACAAAGCTAGAGCCGAGGCAGGCAAGGAGCCGTGCTGTCCTCGAGGCCGTGGGAAGAGAAGCACGCACAGGAGTACACTCCTGAGAGCCTCTCGGTCCACCAGGCCTCTGCAGAGGGGCCACCATGGCTCTAGCCCGAGCTGGCTGGCCGCTGGGGGCCCTGGTGTGGGGAGCCTGCCTCTGCGTCCTAGCGCGCGGGCAGGAGGCGCGGCCGGGCCAGGGCTCAGACGCCGGGCGCTGGCGGCAGCTGATTCAGTGGGAGAACAACGGGCAGGTGTACAGCCTGCTCAACTCGGGCGCAGAGTACGTGCCGGCCGGGCCACCGCGCACCGACAGTAGCTCCAGGGTGCTGCTGGCCGGCGCTCCCCAGGCCCCGCAGCGGCGCAGCCAAGGAGGCCTCCGGCGTCGGCAAGCCCCGTCGCTGCCCCTGCCCGGGCGCGTCGGCTCGGACACCGTGCGCGGCCAGGCGCGCCACCCGTTCGGCTTCGGCCAGGTGCCCGACAACTGGCGCGAGGTGGCCGTCGGGGACAGCACGGGCATGGCCCGGGTCCGCACCTCCGTCTCCCAGCAACGACACGGGGGCTCCGCCTCCTCGGTCTCGGCCTCGGCCTTCGCCACCACCTACCGCCAGCCGCCCTCGTTCCCGCAGCAGTTCCCCTACCCGCAGGCGCCCTTCGTCAGCCAGTACGAGACCTACGACCCCGCGTCGCGGACCTACGACCAGGGCTACGTGTACTACCGCGGCGGCGGAGGCGGCGCGGGGGCGGCGGCCGTGGCCTCGGCCGGGGTCATCTACCCCTTCCAGCCGCGGGCGCGCTACGAGGAGTACGGCGGCGGCGAGGAGCAGCCTGAGTACCCGCCGCAGACCTTCTACCCCGCGCCGGAGAGGCCCTACGCTCCGCCGCCGCAGCCCGCCGACGGCCTGGACCGCCGCTACTCTCACAGCCTTTACCACGAGGGCACCGCCGGCTTCGAGCAGGCCTACCCGGAGCCTGGCCCCGACGCGCCGCCCGCGGCAGGCGGCGGGGGCGGTGGCGGTGGCGGTGGCGGTACCTACGCCGGCGACCCCCGCCTCGGCTGGTACCCGCCCTACGCCAATGTGCCGCCCGAGGCCTACGTCCCGCCGCGGGCCGTGGAGCCGCAGCCCCCCTTCCGCGTGCTGGAGCCGCCCTACCTGCCCGTGCGCAGCTCGGACGCGCCCCCGCCAGGTGGGGAGCGCGGGGGCGCGCAGCAGGGCCGCCTCAGCGTGGGCAGCGTGTACCGGCCCAACCAGAACGGTCGCGGTGAGTACCGTCCCACGCCCCGCCGGGCCCCCTGCAGTCACAGTCACGGTCACGGTCACGGTCAAGGCCACAGCCGCGCGGTCCACGGCTCTCCCCTGAGCTAAGTGCTCCCCCCCACCTCGACATTCAAGGTGCGTCCCACCTCCCGGCCTCCCCAGGTCCACGCATCGTTAGTGGCAGGATTTGGCCAGGCAGTCCTGGGCTCTGACCCTGGCTGGAGGGTGGGGAAGGGTGGGGGAGGGTGGGTGGAGGGACTGGCTGGGCGTGAGAAGGAGGCATCTTCCAGACCTGGTGTGGGTCATCTGGGGACAAAGAGAAGGCTCGCTTCTCCCTGCCCCTCCCTCATTTCGATAGGGCACGTCTTCCAGCCCTGGAGATGCCCCTATGCCGGCCTCACAGGGGGAAGCAGGGAGCATCTGCATCAGAAACCTGAGCCTTGGGGGTCAGAAAGGCATTGGGGATGCCGCGGAGGTGTGGCAAGGTCCCAGTCACTAGCATCTGTGAGCTTGGCCTAGATGAGCTGGAGGTTAGAGAGGCGACTGTGCCCCCAGGCAGGAGTCCAGACTAGCCGACAGGAGTTTCCGCAGGGGGACACTGGCAGGGCCAGACCGGAGAGGTAGTGAGGCACCCGCCCACGTGCAAAATTTAAGGGAATATCAAAAAGCTCAGGAATCAGGAAAAGTAATATTTTAATGCCTTTTAGGTCAAAAACGAATGCAAACATCTAAAAGACCTGTGATGAGCAAAAGATCCAGCTTTTCAGTAGACTTAGTAATAGTGCCATGCCAAGCCATATGGGAGCCTGATGCAAACTGATCCTGTCTTTGAAATTCTGATATTTGGTTCATTGCAGATTTTTCTGGCACTGATCTTGATTTTTAAAAGTATTGCCACAAATACTACTTCTTGCGGTTATACTGAGTTTTTTGGTGCCCAGGCCAGTACCTCGCTCGTTTCACTCAGCTCACGGCAGTGCGGGTCCTGGAGGAGAGCCCCAGGAGGGTGCTGTAGACAGGCCTCCCTCTGGCATTTTTGGGGGCGGGGGGGTGGGTGTGTGTGAAGGTATGACCTGGTCTTGGGAAGGCTCATGCCATCTGGACACGAGAACACAGCGAAGGGGAAGCTCTCCTTCTTCGGATGGACGACTCCACAGACAGGCGGGCTACCGTGGTGGGGGCCCACTAGGGGCCTGGCCAAGGCTGGATGGCTCTCAGCCCATCCTCTGCTGTCCTAGAGTTCCCCCTTTCTGCCTCTGTATTTGCAAGTCCAAAGTCAGCTTGAAGATTTTCCGTTCAGCCCTTCAGGCTGCAGGCAATGCCCCAGTTCTCTGCCCCGCGCGGAGGTTGCTAGGCCAGGCTCACCAGGCGAGGGCTGAGCCCAGCAGGGCCCGGGGGCACAGGCACAACAGCCCCAGCCTTTGCTTCTCTACCTCTGTCAACTCAGGGGCTGCTTGCTGCCTTGTCTCCAGCCACATCGACCTGGGTGAGAGGCTGCAGTGAGGGGGCGGGGGCGGGGGGCGTGGTTCTGTCTCCCTCGGGGCTGCTGGAGCCCAAGGCTAGGGGAGAGGAGTGTCCCCACTGAGAGCGCCCACTGCCTCACATCCGCAGCATAGCACTCCCCGGGACAGGAGCCCGATGGGGGGCCCTGCTCTGATGTGATGAAGCTCGCGTCCTCCTGCCCACCGTGGCCTCACCCACATCTGGTCCCCACTGAGACTTCGTGCGTCCCGACAGCAGGGTGCTCTAAGCTGGGCATCTTTGCTCCTAGAGCTCCTTGGGAGAGAGAGCATCCCACCTTGTAGGGTGCTAAGCCTTTGCGGTGGCTTTCTTAGGCTCTGTGACCTCAAAGTGGGGCTTGGCCGGAAGTGGCCCCCTTCTGGGCATGGGAGAAATCGGAGGCTTCCGATGTCACAGCACCCCCAGCAGAGCTAGGTCTCAGCCTCTGGGTGCCAAGCCAGTGGAGTTTTCTAGGGCCCCTCTTTGGCCTGACAGTTCTTAAAGTTCAGAGGCCACCAGCCAGGGCAAGGCCATGTCTGGAGTGGGGGCAGTTGGTGCTTAACAGAGTCTCTCGTCTTGCCCCTGAGCCCCACAGTTGATTTGGGGTTAAAAGTGTGCTGGTAAGCCTCACATCCAGCCCCTGCTCGGGGGCGGGGGCAGGGGGAGGCATAGCCAAGGGCACCCATCAGTGCTGTGATTGGGCAGACATTAGAGGCATGAGCTGGGGGAGCCCAGACGAGAGGCCTCCCCGGTCAAGGGCTGGGGGCTCAGGGAGGACTTCCTGGAGGAGGAGATACCTGTGCATTGCTGCAGGTGATGGCCATCGGCACCCTCCAGGTGCTCCTTTCCCTAGTCATGGGGGGATGGTGGGGGCGTGGCGGGGAGTGTGGGGGCGCGGGCTGGTTTGGGGCTCACAGAGAGACCAGGGAGGGAGAGTTCCTTCTCTCCCATCATCAGTTCCCCCTTCCCACCCTGCTAGGCCCAGACCGTGGAAAATCCCAGTTAAGAGAAGGCCAAGCCTTGTGCTTGAGATCAGACCCCCAGGCCTGGTGTGGGAGTCCAGGGCAGATTCTCTGGGACTGACCTCATTCCTCCTGGCCACACACCCAGGGGTCTGAGGCTGGGGGCTGGCAGCCTGTGTGTGTGTGTGGGCGTGGATGTGTCCTCACAACACCGAATACATGTGCGCTCCGCCCACATCCCTCCATGTCTGGGCGGCTTCCAAGCGTCCAGAGCCCGGTTTATTCCTCTGGCGCCTGCACCCTCTTCCCTCCCACCCAGGGCTGGGGCTGCCCAGGCCTCCTGCAATCCCATTGTCTCCAACTCTGAAACTTGTAACTGGAGAGACCAGGAAACAGAGGCCCAGAGAGGGTCACATACTTTGCCTGGCTCTCAGCAAATCTGGGCAGACGCCTGGAGGGTGGCCGGCGGCTTCCCAACCTAGCCATGTCCCCTGAGCCGTGCCCCTCCCTCCACTGTGGCCAGGGCCTCCCTTCCCAGCCTGCTATCCCGCTCCTGCCCCCCTGCCCCCCTGCTCCCCTGCCCCCCTGCTCCCCTGCTCCTAGCCTCTCCCTGGCCAGTCCCTCTACACGTGGGGCCGATAAAGCCCCACAGTGCTGACGATATTATTCTTCTGCTCAAGAAAGTTCTATGGCTCCCGAAGGCCTCCAAGACAAAATAAATGACTTAGCCTACTGTCCCCAAAATGGGGGCACCTCCTTCCTTTCCTTCTCCCCATCTCACACCCCCACAGCCTCATGGGAACCAGACTGCTCCCCCGCCTGGAGGTTGCACCTCCCCGGACACCAAGAGGTGTTCCTAGCGTCCTCCCCTCCCCATCTAGCCTGCCGCGCCCAGGAAGCCAGACAGGACCCCTTTGTCCCCGAGAGCAGCCCTGGCTCCCTGCCCCCATCCCTCTGCCTGGGCCAGTTCCCAGGCCACCTCCCTACCGCCACAGGCTTGGAGTTGATGCAGGGAAGGATGGAAGCTGGCCTCTAGCCCAAAAGCATCCAGAGTTCGAGCCCCGGGGCGGGGATGATAGTCACAAGCGGCCGCTGAGCTGGGTCGCTGAACCGCACAGTATCACTCACCCTCCCAACCTCCCAGGGAAGGGGGGACGGTGCTCCTCTGGCACCAAGGGCGGCCTCCCAGCCGGCACTGCGGAGCCAGAGCTCAGGCCTGGCCTGTCATCCCGGCACTGCACCCAGATGACCCCAGGAGGACCTGCACGCTGCCTGCGAACCGGGTGGGGCCGGCCGAGCGCCTCAGCCTCCTCCAGCGGCTCTCTGGGCCTCAGTTTCCCCAGCTGCAACCAGGAGAAGGAGACTGACACTGGCCTTTGTGGGCCCTTTGCGCATCGCCACCCTCAATCCCTGCAGCAACCCCACAAGCCAGGTACCGTGCTTCGTCCCATCCGGTAGATGAGGCGACAGGCTCGTTCGCTGCTGTTCACACAGCCTCTTAGTCGTGAAACCAGGTCGCGAGTTTGCACAAACCCCCATCCCGAGTTCCTAACCCCCAGGCCTCATTTTGTTTAACTTGATGTATTCTTGCTTCTCCTGCACACCCTGTTTATTCACTCCTTCAGCTATTTGACCGTCCACTATGTGCCAGGCCCCGGCTGCGACAGGCCGAGTCGGGACAGCGGACCTGCAGGGCTTTGGAAGCCGAGTCCCTTCCCGGTGCGGTGTTTGCGAACCCTTCCTGTACCTTTATGGTTAGAGTCCATTAATCCTCAGGGCGACCCTAGGTATCATTTACCAGCCCCATTTTGCAGATGAGCAAACCGAGGCCCTCAGAGGTTAAGTGGCTCGTCCAGTTAAGTGGCTCGTCCAGGGTCACATCACCGCCGGTCACTGGCAGAGACACAATCTCAGTTCAGCCTCCCTTCCTTCCCTGGGGTTCTCTTGGGTGCTCCTTCAGAAAGAAATGGAGCCTTCAGGCCAAGGAAGCTGTCGAGGGGGGTCAGACGGGCTGTGGAGACACAGGGAAGACAGCTTCCCCCGTTTGGCGAAGGTCACTAGTGTCGGAACAAAAGTTGTGACCTGAGCAGCCTTACCTCAGGCAGACTTCCTGTCTCCTCTCCTCTGTCATCATCGGGTTGCAAGGCCACATCCTTTCTCCCCTGGTCTCAAACTGGACCATCCCCCAAGAAGC
>CM052797.1:25870136-25924062 GCA_028533885.1 Nasua narica | reverse complement strand
CCCCCTGCCGCTCCCCCGCCCCATGGGGACCAGGAGCCCGAGGCTGGAGAAATTCATAACTCATCTGAGGTCTCCGTGCGTCTGAGCCAGGCTGGGAGCCAGGCCGCCCCTCTCTCTCCTGCTGGACGGCCCGAGTCTCTCTGTTCTTGCCCTTCAGGGACCGAAAGCCAAAATTTGGACTTTTACCTTAAGTTCGCAGCCCCCACAGGCCTTTGGGGCAGTAGCGGAGCGCGGGGGAGGCATCATTAGGGCATTGGGGGGCCTGCCTCCTCCCTCCTCTCCTAACCTCAGGGGTCCCCATCTCAATGTCGGCTCTGCTCTTAAGTTCCCTGCACGCGCGTCTGTGCGCGCGCGCGCACACACGCACACACACACACACACCGCCAGTAGTCCCAGCCTGAGTCCACCCCAATCCTGCCCGAGCCAAGAACACATGGAAAACTCCCCAGGGCAGTGCTGGAATGGCAGGAGAGGAAGGGGGAGAGGAGGCGGGCGGCCCGCGCAGGCAGCCCACACCTGCTTCCAATTCCCGTGCTGGGCATTCCTGCAGAGCAGCCGTGGGCTCGGAGGCCGGAAGCAGAGGCTGGGTCTGGTTCCCTCCCCTGCTCTGACCTAGCAGCCTCCTCGCCACAGGCAGCTGGGCCCAGAGAGCCTTTCTGTATGGATTCGGGATTACAGGGCGGCGCCTGGGCCAGGGTCCCTCTCCCCCTTGCTGACGAGCACTCAGGAACTGGGCGTTTCCGTGTCCCCTGGAAAGGGGCTGGTGTCAGAGTGCCAGAGCAGGAGGGGACTCCGGTGGGGCAGGCAAGGCCCCAGAGGCCTTTGCCATCGAAGCCTCAGGAGGTGACCTACCTTTCCTCCGGCTTGTAGACCCACAGCAACCTTGGGTTTTCCAACCCCAAAGCTAATCCTTTTTCAAAAGAAAGGAATTTTTGAATCAGTCCCAGCCTTTGCTTGATAATGAAGTCTGCTCATGCAGACAGATGCCACCAGGCCCAGCAGGTGCCAGGGCGCCCATGGCGGCCGGCCCCCAGGCTGCCCATGGAGAAGTCGGGGCTGTGCCAAAGCCAGGCCTGTCCTTACGGAGGGAGGCCTCAGCCCAGCGGCCAGAAACCAGGCCACAGGACGGCCCACACCCACTACTCTCTCACAGGTCTCTCCTGCTCACATCTGCTGTGTATGGACGCCTGGGCCTATGCTGGGTGGCAGACGAAGGGCAGTCCCTCCCCTGAATGGAGATTCATCCATTCAGGAACTACTATTGAGTGCCCTACTACGCACTGGGCACAGCCTAGAGCTGATATTCCTTAGCGAAAAGAAGGACACAAAACCCTTGCCTTTGCGGACAGACTTTCCTGCATAAACATAATACATAGGGAAATAATAGAATATGGTAAGGACTGTGGGAAAGGAGAGAAAACTAAGGTCTGGCGTGGGTGGGGAGGTAGGGAGGAGCAGGTTGCAAAGGTGGTTAAGGTAGGCCTCCTGAAGGTGACATTTGAGCAGAGACAAAGGAGGCAAATGAGTGAGGCCTGGGGCGATCAGGAAGAGCATTCCAGGAAGGGGAAACAGCCAGTGCAAAGGTCCTGAGGCAGGAATTCCCCAGGGGTTTCAGGTGTCCTCCAGTCTGTTTAGAGCAGAGCAGGATGGGAATCAGGGTGTGATAAGAGGCAGGCCAGAGAGGCAGGGGGACCATGGAGGCCCCTGGGTGGACTTAGGCCTGTACACGCCCTGCATCAGGGAGCACTGCAGGCTTTGAGCTGGGCAGTGACATTTAAACAGGGTCACTGACCGCCGGGCTGCGATGGGCAGTGGGGAGGCAAGCAGGAGACTGAAGGGAGGCTGGTAGAGAGATGCAGGCAGGGGTGATGGCACCGGGCGGGGCGCTAATGATGGATGCGGTGGGAAGTCGGATTCGGGATCTAGTCTGGAGATGGAGCTGATGGGAGTTCCCTAGAGGCTGGATGTGGGGTGTAAGCAAAAGACAGGGGTCAGGCATGAACACGAAGGTCTGTAGCCTCTGCAGCTGGAAGGATGAAGCTGCCGTGAGCTGAGAGGGGAAGGCAGTGGGTTGAGCAGGCTTTGTTTGGAAGTTAGAAGTTTAAGTCACTGTAAAGGGCCTGAGGGGCAGGGAGAGACCCAGGGGACAGAAGCATCCACAAAGGCTTGTGGCGGTAGGGGCAGGGGGCACCGCTGCAGGCCTGCAGGGGTGCGGAGGGCACCAGGGGCCTGTGTCCACAGCGGGGGAGAGCGTGAGGGAATGAGGTGTGCAAGGAGGCAGCTGAGTGGCTTGGTCAGAGCGGAAGGCGGCTGGCCTCCCTAGAGGTTAATGTCGGCCTGCTCCCAGCTCAGCCCTAGCCTGCGTCCCGGGCCGTCGCTGAGCTGAACGAACCCTCCCAGATCCTCTTCTCGGAGTTGGCAGACTGTGTGCTGGCGGAGGAGGGTAGTCAGGACTGACAAGGTAGGGTTTGGGGCCTAAAGATTGTGAACCCCTGCAAGGTCATGTGTGTGCGTGCTCGTGCGTGCAGAATTCCAAGACATGGCATCAGAGGCTGGGGCAGGAGAGGTCTGGTGTGCAGGGCAGCTGCCTCCTGACCCTTCGGGCTAGGAGATTTGGAAGGCTCAGTTAAGGCCAGACCACAGAAGGCCTTAGCTGCTGCCCTGAGAAGTCGGGACCCGATTCTGTAGGCCGTGGGGAGCCCCCGCGGGTCCTGGGCCTGGCATTAGGGCTCTCACAGCTCCTTTGCCCGGGCCAGGACTGCCCCTTCCCAGCAGGACGCAGCGAATCCCGCAGCCACCTTGCCGATCTGCTCAACACATAGGCGCGACCCCACCGGGCCAGCCCGGACAATCTCATGTCCTGATTATGAGATGACGATTTCACGGGGCTCAGAGCTGCCAGCTCCCAGTCTGGAGGCCCTGTGATCTCCTCTTTAAGCAAGGCCCAGCTCTGTGAGCTTGCCGCTCACAGGGCTCCTCCAGAGTCTGGCTGCCGAGAGCCAAAAGATCCCGCCCCACACAGCTCTCACCCCCGCCCCCCCCCGCCCCCCCCGCCTGCCGACCGGTTCCTGCTGGACCTTGTTTATCCTCCAGCCCCCAGGGCTCAAGAGATTAGGGCCGTCTTGCATTCCAGGTTCCTTCCTCTGCGGCTCCCAAGCCGGAGGCCTGGGGAGGAAAGAGTTCAAAGGGGCCGAGGTTTATAGAACCCACAGAAAGGGGGAAGCCAAGAGGGAAACAGGTGAGGTGTGGGTAAGTGACAGGAATGTAACCACAGGCCCTCCGCGCTGGGCGGCCTCCAGGAGCTGCGGGGCGGGAGGGACCAGAGTTCTTCTGAAGCAGGAAGGATTTAGGTCAGACAGTGGGAGAATTTCCTGGCTGCTAAAGAATCGTCTGCAGAGGTTGTAAGAGGTCTGGGCTCCTGCCCGAGGCTGGGGAAGAGACTGAAGAGCTCCTGAAAAGTATTTTCATCTGCAAGTGTTTTTGGAGCCATCAAACTGCCCCTCGCTGCTCCCTGGCGGGATAGAGTAGTCTCTCCATCGTCCAGATGGGGAAACTGGCCCTAAGGTTTATACACCAGGGCACTGAATGAGAGGGCAAACTTACCTTCTGGAGTCTTCCCCAGAGTAAGGCCCCAGCCCGGTCCCGCCAGGGAAGAGGGAGACGGGCCTCAGGTTCCCCGTAGGCTGACCCGGGGGCCCAACCCCAGAAGACTGGCCACGGTGGCCACAGAGGGCGCCCCCCAGGAGTCCCATTTAGCCAGGACAAATCATAACCCGGGTAGACCCTAGAAGTTTACACGCTGACTCATAAATCAAGAAATGGAATGAGATTCTAAGACAATCTCATTTATATACTGCAGATTGTATATGGAGACACAGATGTCCGAGAACATGTCAGGGGGCCAGGTGACAACGAAGGTCAAAAAAAAAAAAAAAATGTTATTCCAACAGAGGGGCCCAGATCAGCGATAATGGTTAGTTTGCTCTGACATTATAATTAATTCGGTGTCTGCATTTAGAGAAATGGGGGTTCCTGGGAGGTGTTCTCATTGGAATCCACTTAGTAGAGGCTCCAGGACCAGGTCCCAGGGCTGGATGATTCCATATATTCTAGATAAAAGATTCCAGCCCCTCCTCAAAATGACATCCCCACGACTGAGGGTTCTCCTTACCCTCTCCCGACGGTCTTCCGCACACTTCTTGGGATGGCGGACGGGCATATGGTCCCGCAATAGCGGCACTTCAGGCAACATGGGCCATCCTGCCCAGAAGGCCCAGTTGGACCCCCCCAAGCCAGAAATAGCAAACCAATCCCCTCTCCCTACATCCACAAGCTCGTGCTCAACCCCCCCCCCCCCCCCCCCCCACCCCGCAGCCAGGGCTGAGAGCCCAAGCCTGGGGGCCCACTGCTCATGGAAGCTGATGGAGAGCACGCAGAGCAGGAGGCATTGTTCCAGCTGAGGGAGGGGCCTGCGGTGCCCAGGGACCTCTGCAGGGGGGTTCTCCTCCTCTGACCGGAGTAGGGGGACCCCGCCTGATCTCCCAAGGCTAGTCTTTTCCAGGAGCTTCTCCTAGCATGACAGAGGTGGAGCATGGCCAGGAGGAGCCCACGAAGGGAGACACAGGACCCTTGAGATGGCCAGAGATACAGAACCAATTAAAAAGAATGGTAGGAGTGGTTCCATTTAAGGTCTAGAAAAGGCATAGCTATCTACGGTGATTAAAAAAGCAGAGTAACGGTTACTTGGGGTGGCGAAGGAGGAAAGGGGGATTGGCTGGGAAGGAACCGCAGGGAACTTTCAGGGATGATGGAAAGAGAGCAGAGCTTGATGGTGGGCGTGGTCACAAGTGGGCACGATTTGCCAAAGTTTATCCAACTGTATACCTTAAGTCTGCATTGCTGTGTCTAGATTATACTCCCAGAAAGCTCATTTTTATGAAAAGAGTGAAAGGCGGAGTTCTAGGAGGGGATGGGGAGCTCCTCCTAGGGCTGCCCCCCACTTGCTGTGCAACCGTGGGCATATTCATTGCCCTCTCTGAGCCTTGGTCCCTCCAGCACTTCCGCATGCCTTGCGGGGGACAGGGCTCAGAACACACTCAATCTTTGGAACAGTGAAGCATTAAATCACTTAGGATGAAAGGAACTTACCTGATAGAGGCCAATGTGACAAGGACAGGCAGTCGGCACCAAGGCATGATGGGGTGCCTGCTAACGGGGTGAGTGGGACCTAGTCCCTGCCCTGGGAGAGTGCGGAGTCTGGAGGGAAATAGACCCAGGTAAATACAATGATTCCAACTATAGATCAAGACAGATCTAGCAGTGAGACAGATGTATGTGCGGCCTGGAATGTCACTGCCAGTCAGGGAGGACTTCCTGGAGCAGGAGGCACCTGCGAACCTGAGATTCCTCGACAGTTAACAGGAAGATGGTCATCTAGGGCCAGGGCCAGGGCTTGGGTTGTGAGGAACAGGTCTGACTGAGGTGTCTGTCCTCGGTCTTCCTCCGAAATCCCCACGTGTAGCCCATACAGATGCCCCTCCCCCATGGCTTTGGAGCTTAGAAAATAGAACCAAACCTAACCCGCCCCCTCAGTTACAGTAGAGAGGATTCGTGATGTCAAAGCAATTCCTTAAAAACTGTTGCAAGTACAGAGTTTTGAGTACACGGTCTGGGGACAAACAATGACTTTTGAGGCTCAGAGTTGCCGATGGGATCCAGCCTCGGCGGGTTCGGACTCGATATAGGACCAGGGTCGGGGCTCCGCCGTAAGCCAGGTGCGGCACCAGCCCTCGCTGGCCCTCGGTGCCTCTGGCCTCTTACTCAGCCGAGCCAGCTCATGGAATGGCCTAGAGGGGAGGGGTCGGGCCAGAAAAGTTTGAGGAGCCATCTGCACACTGTTTATTGAAACCGGGCCTGGGGTGGGGGAGGCAGGCCATCTGGTGCCAAATACTGGGTCTCAGGAGGCTTCCGGCCCGGCTAACCCACCCCCACACGTTGCCGCTGTGGGAAAGGCGCTTGGACGATGGGGAAGGGGACCGCTCCTGTCTTCCTCACCTCCCCCCACCAGAGGCTTCCGGGTACCAGAGGGTGAGAAGCGGGGCAGCGAGGTGGGCCCTTGCTTTGAGGGCCCAAGGGTCCCCGGGGAAATGACTGCAGGCATTCCTGGGGCTTGAGTAATGGGACCTTGGCCGGCCAAGACGCCCCCCTCAGCCAGGAGCCACCTCATCCCCAGTCACCCTTGTGCTCCAAGCTGCCTCTTCATTCCGAGTAGGTGAGATCACGCTGGCTGTGGGGGCCAGGCTCCCGCGTGGGGCCCAGGCCCAGGGTGAGCCAGGCCGGGGGCTCGGAGCCCAGGGGATAGGTGCGGGCGGGGGGGGGTGGGGGGGGAGTTCTGCCTCCCCTTCAGGACCCGAAAGCCGACAAGAGGACAAGAGGGTTTCAGCAGCAAGAAGAGGGACTGGAATGCTTCGGCGGGACTGGAGTTCCCACACCTTACTTGACCCTCAAGAGCAGAGGGCTTGAAAGAAACTAAACAGTGACCTGTAGCCTCCCATCCTCCCTTAACTGCTGGAAGCAGGGAACCCTGAGGACGAGGGGACGGAGAGGACCCGGCTCGCTCACTCTGAAGTCCACGGCCAACACCCCAGGCCCCACCAACTCCTGCGCTCCCAGGAGCCAGATCAGATCGTTCCTTCCCTTCTCCCTTCCCCTGCGGACTGGGTCTGGACTCCTGAGTTTGGTTTCTGCTAATTCCAAGTAATGGCCGCTCCCCGGGACCGCCCCAGGCACGGAGGTGGGGGAGGGGCGGGAGGGACACACACACACACACACACACACACACACACACACACACACACACACACACGACTCAGGGCTTCCTCTGGGCCCCGCAGGGGAGGCAGCCAGGCCCCTCAGGTTGCAGACAGGGGAGGGTGCAGTCAGGTGTGGGGGCCGATGGCAAGAAGAGAGGAATCCTGAGAAGGTCAGGCCTGGTGCCCAGGCCGAGAATCGTGCCCCGTCAGCAGCCTACTCTGGGGATGTGTTTTCCCGACCGCCCTTCCCTTCCTGCCCACCCCACCTGTGCCAACCACCATTCCCCTGGCTCTGCCCGTGAGCTTTCTGGGAGCTCTCCTGGCGGTTCGGGGAGAATGCTGGCATCTGGAGGCTGGTGTCCAGAGGCCTGGGGAACGAGGACATGGAGGGAGGGCCTCTGTCAGGAAATTGCTCGGTTCGCTCAGTCCTGCCTCTAGCCCCTGTTCATGCGGCTCGCCCCACCGAGTGTGCCCTTTCCTGTTCTCTGGCTCGCCAGACTCCATGCTGCCTCCCGGAACCGCGCTCCCGTCCCAGCCCTTCCAGGGGATCTCAGAGGCTCCCGCAGCACGGGGCTCCAGAAGTGAGCCCCCGTTCCCTGACCTCCCCGGTCCACCCCTGAGCCCAGGGGGAATCGTTCCAATCACACCCCTAGCTCAGATTAGGGGGCTTCTTGGAGGAGGCGCAGAGGAAGGAGAATGGCCCAGGGCCGTTGGGGGCTGGAGGAGTCTCTGGGCATCAGCCGTGGCCAGCCTGACACACCTCGACGCCAACTCTTTCCCCCTCCTCCATCTCTCCCGCTCCATCTCCAGGTCTCCCCGACTTGGTCCCGGACCCCAACTACGTGCAAGCCTCCACTTACGTGCAGAGGGCCCATCTCTACTCCCTGCGCTGTGCCGCGGAGGAGAAGTGTCTGGCCAGGTAAGGGGCCGAGGCTGGCGTGCGGAATGTGGGGACAGTCTCTGGGGAGTCACCCGAGCCCGTGCTCATGCCAGCCAGGCCACACACGAGCCGGATGACCCTGGCCGGGCCCCTGAGTCTCTCAGGACCCTGACCTCTTCGTCCGGTAGTCTCGCCTGCCCCCAGGGAGCCAGGAGGGGAAGGGGACAAGCGAGCATTCCCGTAGAGGTCACGATCCAAGGTCACGATCCAAGGAACTTTACCAAGGCCTTGAATCTTCACACCAGCCCTAAAGGTCTGTGTTTTTCCAGTCAGGCAATTGAAGGGCAAAGAGAGAAACTAGAACCTTCCCCCTCCCCCACGAGGACGTGCTCCCACAAGGATGCAGGGAAACCCAGTGGGGGAAACGAGCTTCGGGATAGAGGGCAGGAGCGTGGAACCGTCCCCATGGAGGAAAGTGCGGCTCTCCAGCTGGGGCGGGGGGCAAGGGAGACAGAGGCCTCGGTGGAGAGAGAGGACACGGAGAACACTTTGCAAGACCGCGGAAGGGGAGCCCCGTCAGCTCTCTCTCGTTCCTGGGTGACTCTATCTCCTGCCAAGCTTGCTGCTGAATGTACGAACTGCAAAAATTCGGTTCAAATACCTGCCCTTCGGGGTCATCTCCCTGTGCTGAAAGAATTCGTTAAAGATGGCCTTGTCCTGCTTCGTCTGTTGACATCCCTCTGTGTTGGAGAGCACCCATTTTTCTTAGTTACTTGCTGCCTTTTTTTTGGTTTTGCATTTGAATGCTTTATTTAAATACCTTTACTCTTCTGGGAAGCTCTTCCTGGGAAGCGCTTGGGAATCTCGGCATTTTCCCACTTAAGAAACTGCCACCCCGGGCGCCTGGGTGGCTTAGTTGGTTGAGCAACTGCCTTCGGCTCAGGTCATGATCCCAGAGTCCTGGGATCGAGTCCCATATCGGGCTCCCGGCTCTGCGGGAAGTCTGCTTCTCCCTCTGACCTTCTCCCCTCTCATTCTCAGTCTCTCGCTCTCTAATAAATAAATAAAAATCTTTAAAAAAAAAAAAATCTTTAAAAAAAAAAAAAGAAACTGCCACCCCTCAGGGTAGCTCACCCGGGAGGTGTCATCTCTCTGTCCTGAGATAAGGCGCTTGCACCAGAACATGACTTCGCTCTCTGCTTCCTTGGCCCAGAATGTCTTGCTCTTGATCACGGCTAACCAAAACCAGGGAAAACGAGACCGCGCCTGAGGGGGTCCATTGTATGACTCCGTTGGCCCGCGCATTCAGGTCCAGTCTCGCCGGCTGTCCCCGGGAAGAGAGCATCGGAATCACGGTCCTGCTGCCATCCCTCCGGCAGGGGGCACCTCACAGGCTCCGAGGCAGCCCACCGACGCTGAGTTTTGGTTTTGGTTTTGGTTTTATTTGACAGAGAGAGATCACAAGTAGGCAGAGAGGCAGGCAGAAAGAGAGGGGGAAGCAGGCTCCCCACCGAGCAGAGAGCCCCATGCGGGGCTCGATCCCAGGACCCTGAGATCATGACCTGAGCCGAAGGCAGAGGCTCTAACCCACTGAGCCACCCAGGTGCCCTGTAGTTTTGAGGAGGTTGAGTCAAAGCCAAAGTATCACTCCATATTCATGGAGCATCCTGCAGGCCCAGGCCTGAGCTCCCGGACGGGCTGGAGAGCGGGGCGCGGGGCACAGACCTAGAGACCCAGCAGAACTGACATGGGGGCGGCAGGGCTCTCCGAGATCATCGAAAGTACGGGCCACAGAGCGCGGCCAGCGCACAGACCGCAGAGGAACGGAGACAGGGAAGGGACTCACTCCAAGTCTCACCGCGAGTCTGTGGCCAAGCTGGGCCTCGAACCTAGGCCCTGATGGGTTCCCACGGTGTGCCGAGCTGAACAGAAGGGCAGCATTGAACTGAACAGAGGGAAGGAGGATGTTTTGTTCCAACCCAGACATAGACGGATTCCAAGCCTCCCCCAGACAAGGCCAAGGGCCTTGTGTTCTGGCAGACAGGAGACGTCCTCTCGGAGAGCGAGCTAATCCCTGCAACTGGCCGCCTCCTGCCTCTGGCTTCAGGACCCAGACCTTCAGGAGTGCCAGGGAAGTGCCCCTGAGGCCAGCCAGGACAGCTGTCAGCAGGCCCCCGGGGAAGGGAAGGGCCTCAGTCAGCCCCTGCGCACGTGTGTGTCTGTGTCTGTGTCGGGCTGCCTGTCTCGCTCCCCTCGCTGCTGCCCGTCTTTCCTCTCTCTCTCCCGTCCTCTTCTCACAAAGCCCCTCTCAGTCCCGGCAGCCGTGCCGCCGCCGTCGGGGAAAGGTGGCCTAGTCACACTGACCAAGCCCTGTGGTATCAGGCTGGGCCACAGGAGGTGCTGTTAAAGCTCACAGGCAGTCAAGATGCCTCTCGGTGAGGCAATCAAGGCAGACTTCCTGAAGGAGGGAACCTGAGTTAGGCCCAGGAGGCTGGGTGAGTTCTGGGTCAAACATGTGCCACAGTGTAGCTTCACAGGAGAGAAGTCTGCTTGAGAAACAGTGTTTGGAGCTGGAACCCCAGGATGTCTGGGGGAGCAGCAGGGCGGACAGGATGGGGAAAGTGAAATGGCTTGGACACTGAAGAGCGGGAGCCTATTTCTCAGGCCCACACCTGAGACATGGTGTACTTTGGTCAACAGTCAGGGCTCTGTGCCCTTATCAGAATCTCCTGGATAGGGCCGCTTTTTTTTTTTTTTTTAAAGATTTTATTTATTTATTTGAGAGACAGAGAAAGTGAAAGAGAGCATGAGAGGAGAGAAGGTCAGAGTGAGAAGCGGACTCCCCGTGGAGCTGGGAGCCCGATGTGGGACTCGATCCCGGAACTCAAGGATCATGACCTGAGCCGATGGCAGTTGCTCAACCGACTGAGCCACCCAGGCGCCCTAGGGCCGCTTTTAAAAAGCCCTCCAAAGATTTTGATATGCCTCTCCTCCCTCCCCCCACTGTCCCCAGCGGAGAGTCACCTGCAGGCGTGATTGTCCTTGTCAGGCCCAAAGCCACTTGAGAAAGACTTCCTTGGTAGCTGCCAGCCATGAGCTGGAAGCCAGAAAGGAGGGGACTGCCCAGCCCATGCGCTCAGGAAAGATGGGGAGAGGCCTGAGCCTCAGCCACAGGATGGAGAGTCCTTGGAGAAGCTCTTCAGGGATGGGTCGGTGTCCCCGAGCCCGGCCCCACGCGGGTCTCCCCACCTGTCCCTGCAGCACAGCCTACACCCCGGAGGCCACGGACTATGACGTGAGGGTGCTGCTACGCTTCCCCCAGCGCGTGAAGAACCAGGGCACCGCCGACTTCCTCCCAAATCGGCCACGGCACACGTGGGAGTGGCACAGCTGCCACCAGTGAGTGGGGCCCCTCCCATGGGGGGCGGGGCCTTGGTGCCTGAGCTCCTCCCCCCACTTAGTGCTCTGGGAGGAGCCCGTGCTGGTGGGAGGGCCTGCCATGGATCCACCCCCTGGGGGTGGGGGCAAGAGCTCTTTAGCAAAAGCTCCCCTGGCAGAGGGTGGGTGTCAAGGGGAAATGTCTAGAATACAGGGAATGGCCCAAGGGAGGCTCGGCCAGGTGGGAGCCCAACAAGGAAGTGAGAACTCCCGAGGAGGTGCTCTCCCGGCGTGATCTGGCTGGGAGCAGAGCCCCAGGGGACCGAGGAGCCCCAGGAGCCCCGGGAGCCCAGACTGGTCAGGAGTCTGGGTCCTAGCAGGCTCTCCAGGCCCGTCTCAGGAAGCGCAGGGGTGACTGGGCCTCCTTGTCTCTCCTCCTCCCGTCCTCTGCCCCCAGACATTACCACAGCATGGATGAGTTCAGCCACTATGATCTGCTGGATGCAGCCACAGGCAAGAAGGTGGCGGAGGGCCACAAGGCCAGCTTCTGCCTGGAAGACAGCACCTGTGACTTCGGCAACCTCAAACGCTACGCGTGCACATCTCACACGCAGGTCTGGGCGGGCGAGAGGGCCAGGGCAGGGACCCAGGGGTACGGGGACGAAGCCCTGCTCAGGGGAGCAGGGGCGAAGGGGGCCGGGGAGCAGAGAGCAACACCTGGCTGGGCCAGTGCCAAGGCTTCTGGCTGCTGCGCTCCCTGGCGGCAAGGGTCTTCTCACCCATCATCGGGTCACCACGGGGTCCCTTTCTGCATTGCTCCCAGGCATGTCCGCCCCAGAAAGAAAGGAACATTCCAGCGAAGTCTAGATGGCATGGTGTTCTATTGCTTGTTTGTCCACCCAAATGGACCTTTCTGTCAGTCTGTCCAGGCATCCACAGAACATCCGTCTGTCCTGTCTGTCTCTTCGTCTATTCCTCCATCTGACTCTCCAGGCATCCCCCTCCTTCTGTCCCTCTCTATCTCCTGTCTGGTCCATCCCCACTGGCGGGCTCTAGAAGGGCGGAAGGAGGGGCCCAGACTGCTAGCGTGGCTCTGCGCGGTGCCCAGCACCCCAGCCTTGACTCTTGTCCCTCTTCCCAGGGCCTGAGCCCCGGCTGCTATGACACTTACAATGCGGACATCGACTGCCAGTGGATTGACATAACGGACGTGCAGCCCGGGAACTACATCCTCAAGGTGGGCCTCCTGGTCCGGGGCACTCCCTCCTGCCTGCCGCTCCCGCTCCGCGTCCCTGTCCCCGGGACGTGCTCCGGCCTCTAGGGCGTTCCCTCCTCCCCGGCCGCAGAGCAGAGGTGGCAACCTGGACATCATGTGGAGGTCTCCTCTTCCGGTCGGAGGGTCTTGGCCTCAAGCAGGCAGAGCCTCCCTTTCCATAAGACAAGGAACCTTCGGCCCAGGTGTGGTGATGCTAGAGGCAGTAGTGACACTGTCTTCCCTAGGGGACAGAGGACTTGGAAAGCTGTCTGCAGACAGGGGAGGCTCTGTGCCATCTGCGAGAGGACACGGCCATGCTCTGAGAGAGGATCCACCCCCGCTCCCCATGGGAACCTCCACAAAGCCAAAGGCTTCTGGAACCGAGTCCCTTCTGGCCTGAACCCCTTCTCCAATGTCTGCTTGCTCTGATGCCACTTTCCCGGGGGTGGGGTGGGGACAAGGAGAAAAACACATCAAGGACACGTAGCCCAGTATGGTACGTCCACACAGGCTGCTCCGGGACCGGGCATCATGGCCTCCTCCGTGCAGGTGCGAAGCAAAGGTGGGGTACCTTTCTGCGGGCCCCCTGGACCCAGCGCTCCACACCCAAAAGCAGTAGACGGAGCAGTGAGCAGTGAAGACGGGCTTGGGTTCTGACCCACATAAACGCGGCCTGCTGGGAAAGCTGCCTTCGGAACACAGCAACCCGGAAGCCTCTGGTCGGGGCCCCGGCCCCCGGTGCCTCCCAACCGGCTCAGCGGCCCCTCTGCTCAGCCTCAGCCCGGGGCCAGGGTTGGCGGGGGTATTCCTCTCCTGCCCGTGTTCAGCCAGGCCCCGCTGAGTTCCAGGCACTGGGGATTCAAACCACATCCGTAGCGCACTCTTCCTGCCCTGGAGGAGAGTAAAGGATTTAAAAGTACCACGTTCTTCAACATTCTGCAACTCTGGGGGTAGCCGACCCCAGCGCAGCCAGCCCCCAGTTAATCCAACACTCCGAAGGCTTCCTTGTGTCCCCACAGCTCTTCTCCAGACAGAAGGCATGGGTTACATCTGGGCCATCATCTCAGTGTCAGACATCCAGGCTCCAGGCTGGGAAATGCCACCTGGCAGGGGACAGCCCTTGCCTGCGTCATCTCGACAGACATGAGTGGTCAAAGGGTGTCAGCCTCGGACTCGGGAGATCAGGCTCCGGATCCCTGCTCAGCTCCCCCTCATTTACTGCTGTGTGTCCTGGGGCAGAGATTCGACCTCTCCAATCCTGAGTGCCCCGCGCAGGGCCCGCCTGGCCCGGGCTCTGGCTGTGGGGCAGCCTCCCATCTTCCAATAAGAGTGACCCTGTGCTGTTTTCTTACACCACACGCTGTCTCTTCTTTCCTCTCTCTGCATCTCTCCATGTCTCTGCATCAGCGGATCTCTGTCTCCATAGCGCTGGGTCTCAAGTGGCCGTTCTCCATCTTCCCGTCTCCTTCCCTCTGCCTGCCCCCCACCCACGTCTGTCTGTCTTCATCTCCACCACCTTCCCTGGTGACCAGGTGAAGGGCAGCCCCCTGACTGGATCCCTTCTCCCTCAGGTCCACGTGAACCCCAAGTACATTGTCCTGGAGTCGGACTTCACCAACAATGTGGTGAGATGCAACATCCACTACACAGGTCGCTATGTTTCTACGACAAATTGCAAAATCGTCCAGTAAGTGCTCACCCGCCACCCTCTCTGCTCTGGCCCCTGTCCTACCAGGGGGAATGGGCGGGGCCGCGTGAGCTGCTCAGGGTGCCTGCTGAGCTCTGGGTCCCCTCCCGAGCCAAACGCGGCTGCGCGGGGAGGAGCCTCGTCCATGCCAGCCCTGAGCTGAGTGCTTTTGGTGGGGCTCTGGGGCCAGAGCGAGCGGCTCCGTAAGCTTTCTTGGGGGGCGGGGTGGGGGAGGACCGGCAGGGGGCAGTGTAACAGGGGGGAAGTCTGCAGTCCTGCCTCTGAGCCTTCTTCGCTCTGTGACATCGGGCAGGTCGCCTCACCTCTCTGAACTCCTTTTCTCAACTACAATAGAGGCCCCTCCCATGCAGCCTTGGGAGATTAAAAGACTGAAAGGCCTGCTGTCTGGTGCTGGAGAACCCTCCCAGGGGTGCTCGGCGAATGACAGCTGTGTGATCAGCAGCGTCTCTGTCGAGTGCATTCCATGAAACAGCCCCAGATTAGAACTGATTCTGGTCGGGACGAGCTGGCCCCAGTGGCTGGGCCCGGGAGGTACTGGAAGCTGCAGGACTCTGGCCCAGGTCTTGGGCACAAGGCTCTGGGGCAGGACCTCAGTTGCCACTGCTCCAGGCTTCCTATCTTTAGCCCCTCTTCTGATTCCCCAGGTGAAACACTTTGCGGAGGGACCTTCCACTTACAGACTCACCAAGAAATCCCACCCCACTCCATGGGAATTAAAAATGTTCGATCAGCTCAAAGCAACTCTTTACCATTAAAACAAAAAAACAGGAGTAGTTCTAGAACTTTAGTCCGTCAGCTGGGGGACAAGTGGCAGAGATTTCAAGACCCAGAGAGACAAAAGCATATGCTTATTAATGATTGACAGGTATGAAGTTTAGCCTGTGACCAGGCTCAGGGCTCAGTGTGTGTCCAGGCTCAGGGCTCAGTATGAGACCAGGATCAGGGCTCAGTGTGAGACCAGGATCAGGGCTCAGTGTGAGACCAGGATCAGGGCTCAGTGTGAGACCAGGATCAGGGCTCAGTGTGAGACCAGGATCAGGGCTCAGTGTGAGACCAGGATCAGGGCTCCGTGTGTGACCAGGATCAAGGCTCAGTGTGTGACCAGGATTAAGGCTCAGTGTGTGACCAGGATTAAGATTCAGTGTGTGATCAGAGTCAGGACCCATTTAGAGACAGCCCTTTTGCCCTTTAGCTGCAACCACTAGGCTAACTGTTCACACACACACATCCCACACACACCACCACCACCACCACCACCATCCCTTGTGTTAAAAATGAGACTAGCAGCCTCTAGTTCAGTACAGAGATTAGATTCCTCATAAATTGAATTTGGTCTGACTTGTCCAGGTCACAGAGTATATTGATAACAACTGACTCCTGGCCCATCCCTGGCACTTTGACTCTTTCATAGGCCTTGGTTTCTGACCTCCTCCCTCCTCAGGGCCTAAATCATTCAGCCGTTCTGAATTCAGGGGTCACCTAAACAGTAGAGGGTTCCTGAAAGCAATTCCGTGGAAGGAGAAGGAGGAAGAAAGGAAGGGGCACACAAGAGAAAAAGGGGGCCAAGGGGTGTGCAGGGAGGCAGGGAGCCTACATCCCTCTCTTATTCTGCCCGCGGCCGCCGGGAAGGGTGGCATAAAACAGCAGCCCATTTCCCGGCCATGCCACGAGCTAGGCCCCTCAATAGGGCAGATGGAGAAGCAGCCCCGTGCCTCCTCCGGCTCCCCCGGGGGCCTGTGGGCCAGGGAAGGCGGAGGCCCTTCTTTCCAAGCCCTTTACATAAGTGCTTGGAAAGGCTCAGGCCTCATTAGAGCGTCTCTGGTACCCTGACCGCAGGCGGGCGGCCGGGCCAGCGCACAGGAAGACGGACGCAGTGTTCCCAGAAAGGCCACGGGACTGACGCCTGTGGCTTGCGATCGTGTTTCTGAAGAGGAGGAAGGAGGCTTTTTTAAAAAAGTACTTTGTTAGGAAAAAAAACAAGAAAGCATTCCCAGACAGTAGTAGTTCTGCTAATGGCCTAGAGAACACCGCGGAACTCGGGGCACGGGGAGAGGGTGGTGCCGAGAGGGTCCCCGCGTGGGTGGGGGAGGCGGGACACCCCTCTTCTGGAGGCCTGGGCTGGCTGAGGCTTCCACCCGCGCCTGCCCTCCCTCCCACGTGGGATGCGGGCCATGGAAGGGGTGCCCTCTGCGGGGGACGCAGTGGCGGGCCTTGCTGACACCCGAGGGAGGGGGCTTGGCCCGCAGCCTACCTGCTCCGACCAGCTCGCTTTCTTTCCTTAGATCCTGATCTCGCGGAGGATGGGACAGACGGCCAATCTCCCTACTTCCCAAAGCCGGCCAGGCTCCCCCAGGAAGCCTCCTGCCAGGACCCGGCCGAGGGGCCCTGCCCCACCCCCAACAGGCAGGGGCAGCTGGAAGCCGCAGGCATCCCTCCCTGCCGGCCTCAGGGAGCAAACGCAGACCGAAACCACAGGGATTCCGGATGCCAGGCCCAATTTTGTACTTAACTCTTCTCTACAATGGTATTTTGTTGGTTGTTGGTTTTTATTTTTTATATTTTGGCCATATCACAGAGCCAGGTTGCCCAGGCCTGGGCTGAATAAAACAAGGATTTTCTACTCTGTGGTTCTGCACTGTGGCCTGCCGGGCTGCGCTGGCCAGAGCGAGGTCGGGCTCAGGAGACCTCGGGCTTCCTCCTTCCCCTCACAGAGTGTGGGAAGGACAGCCACCACCTGTCAGGACCAGGCTGGACCGATGTGGAAAGCCCGCGGGTTTATCCCAAGGCCAAGGCCGCTGCGTGGCGAGGCGCCCAGAGCCGTGAGGGAGGGACCCTGGGTGGGAGGGGCGGCTCTAGCCCACTCACCCCTGCTCAGGGCCCCCTCCTCCACCCCCCCCCCCCCCGCGGCCTCACACTCCCACTCCCTTCCTTTCTCACGCCGTCCCTCACTCTACCAGCCACCGACTGCCTTACTCACCTATTGAGTACCTACTGAATGCCGGGCCTGTGCTGGGGCTGCGCCTTATCTTGCTGTCAGGGAGCTCCCAGGGGAGGGAGGAGTGTGCCCCCTTGCCTAGAGAGACCCCGGGAACCGGGAGAGCCTTCCGAAGGCAGGTGGAAGGGAAGGGACGAGAATCTACTTGGCTGAGGCTGAAGGGGGTGGGAGTGGGAGACGGAGGGAGGCCCCGTGGCTGGGCGGCCCTCCCTCTCCTGCCCTAGGCCGGGTATCCCCGACGTCCGGGACACTGGTTCCGGGCAGGACCCCAGGCCCTTAGAATATCTCTGTACCCGCCCGCCCCTGCCAGCCTCCTTCCTTCCTAGGGGATCAACACTAGTGAGAACGGGCAAGGCACTTGGCGAGAACCAGGGCTCTGGGAGCCAAGGCCACGTCTCCTTGTTCACCAGCTCTGTGACTTTGTGCAAGGCATGCCCTGGGCCTCGGTTTCCCAATCCATAAGATGGGAAAGCCCTTGTGCCGGGCTCGCGTGCTGACACAGAGAGCCGATGAGCTACTGTGACGGGGACAGGCACGGGGGGAGCTGCAGGGCAGTGGGCCCAGCCCTCCACCTCCCTTCAGCTCTCGCGCGCTTCATGTCTCACCCCCTGCGCCCACCTATCCACCGGCAACAACGGGGCGGTGAGGCAGGGCTGCTTGAAGCCAATTAGTTCCTCCAGAAGGGTCCTCGGGCCAGCCCCCAGCCCCAGTAAAGCCCGCCTGCAGCCTCGCATCTCCCCTCACTGAGTCGTGCTGGGATTCTTTTCCTGGCACAGGGCAGGCACTGAGACCCTGCCACTCTCCATGAGGTGCTTGGAGGGCTAAGGGGAAGTGTGGGTGGGAGCCCGTCATCCAGAGCTCCCCCTTGTGCTGTGGCCTTGCCCACGTGCGCCCCAGAGACGCTGCCCCGATCCCAGCCCCAGCCCTCTCCTGTCTGGGTGCCCCCAGAGTGAGCAAGGGCGGGCTCAGACAAGAAGGACCCTAGGAGGTCGAATCAGAAGTCCCCAGTTCTCAGGTCAGACAGCTGAAACCCCGAATGGGAGCCTGTCTGAGGCCCCACGTGCGTTTCAAGGCAGACCCCGTGCTGGAACCCATGCTCGCAGCCCTGGGCCGAATGCCGGCTGTGTATCCGGGGGGAGTATCCTCACTGCCAAACAGAGAGTCCCTCTTGGTCCTGTGTGGCCCCCTGAGCTAGGCACTCAGCCCCGCACAGGACCTTCCGGGGAAAGAAGAGAGGCCTGGTGGGCAAGCCGCCTCCACCCCGGACTCAGCATCTCCCTCCGGGGCGCAAAGACCCAGAGGGGATCCATCAGCATGTGCATGTGCCATCTAGGTCACAAAGGGCCTGCTGGACGCCTGCCCAGTACCCTCTCCCCCAGGCTTGCTCAGGCCCAAGGCAGAGAAGCTCACCACCTGTCTCCCAGACGATGCTGAGAGAAACCTCTCCGGGCGCAGCGGCCCTCCTCTCAGCCTCCTCGCAGGTCTAGGCCACGGGATCTGTGACGTGCTAACAATCTGGGGAAGGCGTGGCTGGAAGCAGGAAGGACAGAGAGAACAGACGCCATCCGAGCGGCCGGGGACCCGGCCGTGGTCCTCACTCTCCCGGTCGCTGGGCCTCGGTCTCCCCACCTGGGCCCTGAGGGGCAGGGCACCTTGGGCTCCCACACTGCTCCTTGTCTTCCAGAGAATTGGGTAGAAGGGAAGAGAGGGCAGAGAGAGGAGAGGAGCGGTGACATGCCTGGGGACAGGTCAGGGGACCGCTGCTGGACTCAGAGCAGGGCAGCTGGGGGCGAGACCGCCGCCTGCGGAGGGCCGGTGGCATCGTGAGGCTTGGGGGACGCCACAGACAGAGGCTTGAGGTGGGGGCGTCAGATGCCAACCCAGGCTGCGGCTGGGACCTTCACAAAGGTTCCCTGGGGGCCTTGGGCGGGGGCGGGGGGACAGGGGCCTCTGAGGAAAGGGCCGCTCAGACCCAGGTCCCTCCGCTCTCCTGGCCACAGCCTCGGTCCTCTCCTCTCCCCGCCACCTATGCACCGAGCTCCACGCCTGCCCCCCTCCCCAGAGCAGCACCGAGAAAACATTACCCCTCCTAGCTCCCCCAACTCCACAAAATCTCCCTTTTTTCGAGAAGCTACTTAGGTCTGGGTCATGGAAGCATCTGGTAACTACAGTGTGAGTGGGCCAAGCTGGCCCACATCCTTCCTGACTTTTAGGCGAGGAGCTTCTTAATCCATAGGACCCGACCGTCCCCTAAGACAGCATTGAAGAGACTGCTTGGCCAGGGATGGGGGAGGGCCCTGTGAGATATTCACAGGTTTCACGAAAACAAAGCCCCTGAAGTTTGACCCTAAAGAGATGGGGAACACAGGGCCCAGCCCCTACCCCTCTGCGCTAGAGACCCTGCCGCCTGATCCTGCAGCCCCTACCCGGACCCACAGGCCCACCTCACCCATGATGCCTACCTCTCAGGTCAGCCTCCCGACGGAGGATCCCATGGGCCCTGAAGATTCCAGACTGAGCGAGGTTGATGGCACCTGCCCTCCAGTCTGGAGCGCGGGGCCCTTCTTCCCAGCTCCTGCCAGGCCTCTCTTCCCCTCCCTAATTAAGACAAGGGGCCAAAGCTTCCCACGGGCTGCCCACCCACAGCCTCTGAGCCCTGTGGCCGCTCACAAGGCTGGGCCCTCCCTATGGCTAATTCCGGGCACATCCTACAACCACAGCACTTGCTGGCCGCACGCCTCCCCACAGCCCCCCCCCCAGCTGTCCCCCAGACGGAGTCATAAAGAGGGTGCCCAGGGCCAGTGTCGGGAGCAGCCAGCCAGGGAGAATGAGTGACACTGCCCACAGCCCGGGACCCTCACTGGAGACTGTCGGGGACACACATCACCCTGGACATCAGAGTCGAACTTTCTGAGAATGAGAAGGTCCCAGAGAAGGTTTCACAAAGAAACTCAAAACTCAGAAGGCAGGGGGAGCGGTTATCTATTTGGGTTTCCACATTCCTGGCTGTGTGAAATCACATCTTCTTTTTTTTTTTTTTTTTTTTAATTCTTCAAAATCAAATTTAACGTGCTTCGTGCTGCTGGCTCCTGGTTGGTTTATCCTAGGAGTTTTAAAAGGCCCAGAACAAAAGAGAGGGACCCTGTGGGCTTCAGTCCACTCCAGGCACTGCACGCTGGCCCGCCGGCCGAACTCCTCGAGGTGGCACAAGGACAGCACGCAGCGGTGTCCCTGGAGGGTCACTACGTCCTCAGGGTGCCGCCCAGAGCGGGACGCCGTCCTTGCTACCAGCAGAGGCGCAGTCCCTTCTCTCCGGTCCTGGGCAAGCTCTCCCAGCCTCCTTCCTCTGCCTGCTCCCCATGCCTTCCTCCCCATGCCTTCCTCAATCCCTCCCTCCTTTCCTCTTCCTCTTTGGGGCAACCTTCCATCACCCCCACAGTGCGCCTTGGTTCACTAAGCCACTGCAGATCTGGCCCGTGGGGTGGGGAAGCTCTAGTACCTTCTGGGGGGAGGGGAGGGGAGAAAGACCCTGCAGGAGAACACCAGGAATGATGGTAACGAAAGCTAACTTCTGGAATATAGCCATGTGCCGGTGCCATACAAATGTTCGCCTTTAATTCTCACAGTGACCCTCTGAAGGCAGCGCTGTTATTATTCCCATTTTGCAGATGGGGAAACTGAGGCAAAGAGAGGCCATGTGGCTCGCCCTGCTTCCCCCAGCTAGTAAGGAGGAGAGCCAGGATTCAAACACAGGCACGTTTCCGGGGATGGGCATCTGGGACGAGACAGAATGCTGTAAGTCTGTGCTTGGAAGCACGGCCAGACCGCTGTTCAAGCCTACATCTCCTTCCTCTGCGGCTCTCTGGAATCATGATTCCTGGAAACAGCAATTCAAAAAGTGGCTGGGAGGGGAGAGGCAAAATTCCTCTTAGAAGCAGTGTAATTCATTCTTTACAGGCAGGGGAAGGTAGGAATGAATTAAAACAGACAAGCCATCCACGCCAGGCTGGTCAAGAAAAACAATGATACAAAACATGAGATTAGAAAGGGAGTAGTAACACATGGAGATTATTATTATTATTATTATTATTTTTTGAAATTTACGAGAGTAGTAGGTAAATGCTATGCTTGTAAGTTAGAGTGTTTCAACGTTAAATCAGAGCATTCTGATGTATTGTAAATTGTAAATTGTCAAAATTGACTCAATGAGCAAAAGACCAATAACCACAAAAGAAAAATTTTAAGTTATCATCTCTAGGGGCACCTGGGTGGTTCAGTCGGTTAAGCATCTGCCTTCGGCTCAGGTCATGATCTCAGGGTCCTGGAATCAAGCCCCGCATCGGGCTCCCTGAGCCTGCTTCCCCCCTCTCTCTGCCCTTCCTCCTGTTTGTGCTCTCTCACTCTCTCTCAAATAAATAAAATATATTTTTTTAAGGCTTTCATCTCTAAAAAAGACACTATAGGTAGAGAGTACCGGGATGAGTTATTTCAAACCCAGGAAGCAGGTCATTTCTTTGCTAAACTGTAGGGGAAACATAGATTGATGTTATGTTTCTGAATGGATTTTATGAAGCTAACAGAATCCTGACACCCAAATCTGACCAAGAAAACTGTATCACCCCACCTGCCCACATGACGATAACCACAGACTGATTTTACTCTTGGCAGTGGACGTAAAACCTGGATAAAAGACCAGCAAATGGAATCCTGTTTTATTGTGCTTTCTAACGCAGTCAGTGTTGTCCACAATTATCCAACACCCAGCGTGCGGCATGCTTTCCGGTAACCCCGATCTGTGCTAGGGGGCTAACCTGGACCCTGCTATCTCTATCTCAACAAAAGGGACACGACACTCCCTTCCAGTCCTAAGGGCCCCTCTCAGGATGCAGACACAGTACCCAGAACTTGCAACGATACAAAAAGGCTATAACTTGAGTCACTGCTACCAGCTGGAAACTTGCGGTCAGCCAGAATACCCCGCGAGGTTGACAATTTGCCATTTCTTTTTCTTTTTGAGAGGTTCTTAAGTCTTTGCTTGTTTGCTTTTAGATAGGTTACGTCCTCTGCCCTCTCCCTGCTGGGCTTGCTAACATCTGATTAAATAATCAAGTCCCAAAGGAATTCCCTCCTTGCAGTATCAATATGCATACCCTCCCCCAAAACTCAGGGGCGGTGCCTGCAGTGACCTGGGCAACCAAATCCTGGGCCCAAAGGACTTGATCCAGCTGGCGGTGCACCCGAGCCAGACAAGAGATGGGGGCCTGGGCCTCTGTCTGGGGTCCCAGCTGGCTGGGAGCTTCTCAGCCAGAAAACAGACTGTCACTGCGGCTGGACACCACCAGAGGGGGCAGGACTCCGTTTCCAGGATACTTGACATCAAGAGCCACCTCGCTTCTGATTCTCAGCAACCGTCTCTTTCACTTTGAAACTAATTCAGATGTATTAAAAAATAATTTGCATGCAGTGAAATTTACCCAGTTTGGTAAGTTTTAACGAGTATGTGCACTTATAAAAAAAAACAAACAAACCACTGCACAGTCAAGATGTAAAAGATTTCCTTAAAAGTTCTCTCATGCTTCTGTGTGGCCAATTTTCTCCCCCACTTCCAGCCCCTGGCCACCACTGATCTGCTTTCTGCCCCTACAGTTAGCCTTTTCTAGAATCTTATATAAATGGAATCATAGTGCGCATGGCCTTTTGTATCTGTCGTCTTTGACTTAACAGAACGCTTTTGAAATTCATCCCTGTCGTCGCATGTATTACTAGCTTGTTCCTTTCTCTTACGGAGTAATATCCCATCCTAGGGACCACAGATTTTTGTTTCCCCCTTACCAGAAGATGAATACTTGGGTCATTTCCAGTTTGGCGCCATTATGAAGATAGCTGCTATCATCATTCACAAACAGATCTTTGAGTGGACATACGTCTTCATTTTTCTTGGGTAAACATCGAGGAATGAGATTACTGAGTCATATGATAAGAGCGTGTATGACTGTACAGGAACCTGCCAAAAACTATTGTCCGAACGAAGTTGGCCATCACTCCGCGAAGTGTCTGTTGCCAAAACTTTGGATTGCCTAATTTTTTTTTAAGCCATTCTGGTAGGTATGTAGTGGTATTTCATCATAGTTTTTTTTTTTTTTTCATTTTTTTATTATGTTTTTAATTTGCCATACCCTAATGATGAATAATGGTAAGAATCGGTTCATGTATGTATTTCCATCATATCTCATCCTTGATGAAGTCTCTCTTTAAATTCTTTGCCCATTTTTAAATGGCCTGCCTGTCTTATTATTGTGTCGATAGACTTCTTCATCTATTTTGACATAGGTTCTTTATCAGTTATGTGTTTCTGTGTGCAAGTATTTTCTCCCGGTCTGCAGTTTCTGTTTTCATTTTTTTCCTAGTACCTTCGGAAAAGCAGAAGGTTTTAATTTTGGTGAAAGCCAATATAATCATGTTTTTCTTTTATGTATGATACTGTTTGTTCTAGCTAAGAAATCTCACCTACAAGGTCGCCGAGATACTCTCCTTTAGTCTCTACTATAAACTTGTAATACTATCATTTCCCTCTTTGCACTGCTTTAAATTTTATCCCACAAATTTTTCTGGGGTGTGTTGTTTTATTTAATGACAGTATTTCTAATTACTCTTGTGGTGTCTTCATTGAATTACGAGTTACTTAAGAGTGTATTGTTTAATTTTCAAATATCTGGGAATTTTCCCAATATCTCTCTGTCATTGATTTATAGTTTAATTTTATTATGATGAGAGAACATCCTTGTATGATTTTCATTATTTTTAAGTTGTTGAGATTTGTTTTATGGCTCAGAATATGATCAATGTTGGGGCGGTTCCACTTGCTTCAAAAAGAATGCGTATTCCACTGTTGTTGGGTGGAGAATTCCATAAATGTCAGTCGGGTTTAGTCAGTTAACAGTGTTATTCGAATTATACATCCAGACTAAGATTCTGTCTACCACTCGTTCTTTGAAATACTGAGAGACAAGTGGCCAGAGGGGAACGAGCCAGTGATGCAGGCGGTGTGGCCCAGTAGGAGGCTGTTGGCACAGGTAGTTCACACAGGAAGCAAGACGTCCTGTGTGATGGGTTGGCTTTTTTCTGGTTGATTCTAAGTTGGGACGAGGGAAGTGGGGAACCTGTCGGTTATTGACCCTTTGGGGCCAATTGTTACAGGAATTGTTGTTTGGCTTCCTGGATCATCACTCGAGATAGAAGTCTGGCTTCCCACAAACCTGACGCACAGCGGGCTTGCTTCCTGGGCTGGTTATTGTAGAGAAGGGGATGGTTTCCTAGACACTGCAGGTGCAGGTCTATTTTTATATGTAGCCTGGCCACCATATATGTATATGCATATGCATATGTATATGTATACATATGTATATGTATATGGTCATGATATATTCAGTCTCCCACATTCCTCTGCTAGAATTCTCCAGCGGGTCCCCATTGCACGGAGTCCTCACGATGGTCTCTAAGGCCCTCCTTGACCTGGTCTCATTGTCCCCTTCTAGCCTCCTCCTTCTCTCCCGCACTCTCCACTCCAGCCCCACTGGCTGCCTTGCTGTTCCAGAACATGCCAGGCCCTCTCCCAAGGCACTTATGGCCTTCTCACATACTGTATGACTTTCCTATTTTTCATGCTCATTGTTTATATCCCAACTAGAGTGGAAATTTCACAAGGATGCAAATTTGGGTTGGTGTCTTGATTTCTATCCCGGCATCTGGAACATTGCCTTGTCCAGCCCAGAGCAAGTGTCCAGTATAATTTTTTTTTTAATGAATGAGTGAACTTATACATGAGTACGTGTGTGGGTATATTTAATAACATCTACTACTTTTTACCAGGTGCTTGGAGTTTACTGTGCACTGTGCTAAATGTGTTAATATATTATCCCATTTTTATTCTTTATAACTTTCCTATGGAGGTGATGTTATCGGGGCCACTTCCTGTCCAAGTAAGGTAGTCCCAGGGAAGCTGTACCGAGTCCTAGAGCTCCTCAGGGACATACGTGAATATTTAAAGCCCAAGAAGAGGCTTGGTTCCAAAATACAAAAACTATACAATAACCCGAATTAATAAATGTTTAATGAAATGTCTACAAAATGTCATCAGTTGTTAATTTATGTCATTAATTCTGCGTCGACTTCTTTAATTATTAAATGTATTAAAAGTCTTCATAAGAATTTTATTACATTTGGAAATAATTTGTAGATTAGATTTTAAAAAACTCTGTGAGCACTTCAAGAACGTAAATGAATACCCAGGAGCGCTGAGAACTCGTGGATAATTATACTGTAAACGAATTACTCTTAGCCAAATAATTTCCAAGGCAGACTTACAAAAATCACTTCGTATTGGGCTCCTGGGTGGCTCAGTTGTTAAGCGTCTGCCTTCAGCTCAGCTCATGGTCCCAGGGTCCTGGGATCGAGCCCCGCATGGGGCTCCCTGCTCAGTGGGGAGCCTGTTTCTCCCTCTCCCACTTCCCCTGCTTATGTTCCCTCTATGGCTGTCTATCTCTGTTAAATAAATAAAATCTTTTTCTAAAAATCACTTTGTATTATTTTGCAGTGATGTGTTATATTTAATGCAGCAATTCTGTGATTTTAATAATTGATTTAGGGAGGAACTTCTAAAAGTAATAGTACTTCATCCTAGGAAGGTCTTAAAATGGCCTTTGATACAATTAGCCCCATTTTACAGATTTAACTCTATGCTCTGGAGTTTCCTGGTCACATTAGTTAACCTCCCCAATTTCTGGCCAAGTCCTGCCGCCTTCCTATTCCCAGCTAGGTCCTGACCCACTATCACCAACAAGCCCACCCTGGGCCTGAGCACATGAGCACATACAGGGTGTGTGTGTGTGTGTGTGTGCGCGCGCGTGAGCACGTGCCCGGTCAGGCAAGGTATACATTTCCCAGGCTCTTGTCCCCTCTTCACTTGCTCACCACTCAGGTGGTTGTTTCAGCCTCTCCTAAGGATCCCTGGATGGTTTCTGGAATGAGGAAGGCAGCGATCCCCCACATTGCCACGAGGTGGCGCCACAAGCTCACGCCTGAGCTTCTGTGGGCTCCCTTCAAGGAGAGGGAGCTAGGAGGCCCCCAGGTCCCCTCCCCAAGCTTCTTCTCCTTCTCTGGGGTGACTCTGGCCACTCTACACATGACTTTTCACCACTGTGGTTTGACTCCCAGCTGTGTTTGCGTTCCTGTCTCCCTCTCCCCATGTCTCTCTGCCTCTCTGTGTCTCCCCCCAAAATCTCCGCCTTTCTGTCATCTACCTCCACCTTCCTCAACAAATCTAATAGTCCTCCACCTCATTCAACAAGTTAGTTTTACAAACCAGTTGCTACAGGGGCGCCTGGGTGACTCAGTCAGTTAAGCATCTGCCTTAGGCTTAGGTCATGATCCCAGAGTCCTGGGATCCAGCCCCATGTTGGGCTCCCTGCTTGGCGGGAAGCCGTCTTCTCCCTCCCCCTCTGCCCCTCCGCCACTTTGTTCTCTCTCTTTCTCTCTCAAAAAAAATAAAATAAAATAAAAAGTTGCTGGTGACTTATTACACAGCAGACACTTTGCCAGGTTCTAAGAGAGTCAGTGGAAGGTCAGTGAAGGCAAGTCCGAGTCTCAGTGTAGGGAAGGAAGCTCCCAACAAAGGAGGTCTGTGGTAGGTGAGCCCCTTTTATCCTCTGCCTCCTCCCTCTCCCCTCCCTTCTGCCTTCCCTCCCTTCCCCTCTCTTCCCTTCCAAAAATCACTCACCAGAAAGAGCCAGAAGTGTTCTCTCAGCTCGCATCCCTCCCGTACACAAACCTGCCCAAGGCCACCTCCTCATCACTCTCATTTCAAGGTTTTGGGGGCCCCACGAGGGGCTAAGCCAGGGCCTTGATTGAGTGATCCTATGACTGAGATCTTTCCACCAACCACTCCTACCCATGCGTTGGATAGGGCCCTGGGTGGGGTGGACTATAGATTTTTTACCTTTGCCCAGGTATCTACCCCATTCTTAATCCCTCCTTCTTTCTCTGGGGTAAGAGGTCACTCCATTTGTCCACAGCTAATCCCTCCATCAGGCTCAGGTCCCGTTACCTTTTCCTGCCCCCATCCCCACCCCGACCTCTTTCTCTCTTCCTACTAGACCTTAACTCTCATGTCCTTCAAAGTGCCCACCTCTATGCTAGCCAATGCAATGAGACAAGAAGAAAGCATCTTAAAACCTTGATAGGAGGAGATGAAGTTTCACATTTGCAGACGACTGTGTAGTGAAGGTGAAATACTCTAAAGAAAAATACAGTAAGTTAGTGAGGTGCAAAATTCCCACAGAGCTGTAAATTGCGTCCTCATCGATATTATAATGGAAGGAAAGACCTTATTCACAGTAGTGTTGGAAAAGATAAAGTACTTTGACATAAACTTAAGAAATGTTCAAAACCAGTATGAAGAACATTATGGAACTTCTGGAGAACACAAAAGAAGACTTAAAAACGGGCCATGGTCCTAGGTCCGTAGACTCAATATCACGACTGTGATTTTTTTATGCGTTTCTTCGCACGATAATGGGATGCCAATAAAGATATTGACAGAAGAAGACACGCGCCCAGTCAGCATATAAGGAGGCTCTACACCATCAATCCCACCCATTAGAACGGCTAACATGAAAAAGACCGACAACACCAGGTGTTGGCATGATCACTTGGGAACTGGTCTGGCAGTTTCTTGACCCAGAGCGTCTACTCCTAAGTGTTTACCCAAATGAAACACGTCCGCGCAAAGGCTTGCGTATAGATGTTGAAAGGAGTTTTTGATCATCAGAAATGGAAAACTACAAATGAATAAGTAAACTGGGAGCTAGCCACGCAGTGGGAGACGCAGAGAGCAAGAAGGCACAGACTACGGATAGACATGGTAACAGGGAGGACTCTCAGAAACACCGCGGGGAGAGGAAGAAGCTAGACGCCGGAGGATACATACTGTGTGGTTTCATTTATTCAGAAGTTCTGGAGAAGTGAAACTTCATCCACAGCAACGGAAGAGCAGATCAGTGGTGGCCTGGGGTTGGGGCTGGGGCAGGGGCGGGGCCTGGGGAAGAGACCGGAGGGAACTTTTCGAGTTAACGGAAATGTTCTGGATCTTCATTGTGCTGGCTGATGATTACACGGTGTCCACATTTGTCAAAACACATCAAGCACTACATTTAGAACGCGTGCATTTCTTTGTAGTATACTTAAAAAAAAAAAAAAAAACCAGTACATGCTGGAGGAAGATAGCAAAAACCCCGTGCTTTTGAAAATCCAAGTTAAAGAGCGATAAACAATTGGACAATAATAATAAAACCCTCCACTGAGATGCAATTTTTCACTTATCAGATTGTCAAAAAATCCCATAGGTTAATAACACCCTGTGTTGGCATGGCTGTGGGGAAAAGCACACTTAATCACTAATGACGGGAGTGTAAATCGGAATAACCCCTTAAAGAGGACATTTGGACAATATTTGTTAAATTACAGATGCTTTAACCTAGCCATTTCCCTTCTGGAATGTTATCCTACAGATAAACTCAACCACAGGCGAAGTAATGTATGTTAAAGGTTATTACTACAGCATTGTTTAAAATAGCAAAATCCCCAAAATAACCTAAATGTCCATCAATTCACACAGGTTATATAAATTATGATACATCCAAACAATGGAATCCTATGTAACTACAAAATGCAGTAGGAGGGGCGCCCAGGTGGCTCAGTGGGTTAAAGCCTCTGTCTTTGGCTCAGGTCATGGTCTCAGGGTCCAGGGATAGAGCCCCCCATCAGGATCTCTGCTCAGCAGGGAGCTTGCTTCCCCCTTTCTCTCTCTCTGCCTACTTGTGATCTCTCTCTGACAAATAAATAAATAAAATCTTAAAAAAAAAAAACAACGCAGTGGGAAAAGTCTGTGTATGCTATTATGGAAAGATCCTCAAGGTGTAATGTTAAGTGAATAAAGCAACATTATATTTGCTATGTTGACATTTGTATTCACATATATTTGGATTTTCTTGTACATATATGAGTAAGAAAAAAAAAACACTTCTGGAAGAATAACCAACAAACTAACATCAGCAGATACCTGTTTGGAGGAAGGTGTGGGAAATACGTGGATGGAGTCAGGAGTATGAGGGACAATTTTAATAGTATGCCTTTTTAATATTTAAAAAATCTGAATGACGTGACTGTACCAGCTATTGAAAATTTACTTATTTTTTAAAATATGAAAATAATACATTACACATATGTCAATGTGAACATTTTGCTTATTGTTATTCACAAGGTTACCTTGAGGGAAAAAATGATATGCAGCAAGTCTAGTTCAGTGCAGGTACATATATGGTAGAGAGTTACTGTTTCTATCCCCCTCCCCCAGATCCATGAACCCTGCCCCCATACTTCAGGTTCCAGTTCTTGAAATCAGAGGTACTCAGTTGACTCTTCTGGCTGTGTCCTCGCAGGGGCTGTCCCCTCTGCGGCATGTTTGCCCCATCTCTTTGGTTCTCCCATCACCCTGCCTTGTGGCTTCAAGGGCATCACCTCCTCAGGGAAGCCTCCTCTGATTGGACACCCTCTCCGTCCCTCCTCACACACTGTGCCCCTTGCCTTCCCCTTGCAAGGCTTTCTCAATCCTCAAAGCCCAGGGGCCCTTGAACCTGTGGGCTCCCTTTCCTGGAGGGCCAGCCTCGCTAAGGAATGAATGCCCCTCAACACGGGGAAGTAGTGGCAGGCCTGACTCCGCACCTAGGTAGACATCCGGGAGATTCAGTTTCCTGTAAACGTTATGTTGATCCTCCCACACCCACAAAGACCATCTGAGTTTCGGTTTCTCCTAAGCTTTCATGAGGAAGACGTGAGGCTTTCCCATAAACTTCCCGTACAGTGGGTGCTGCCGCCATGGGGGAAGGAACGAACCAGCAGCTTGCGCGTGAAGCTCACAGTCCAGCAGGGAGGGCAGGCACCAATGCAAGGAATGGTGACACACGCCGTGGGGAAGAGGCGCGCCAGCCCCAACGTGGAGGGGGGGCCCAGTGGAGAGTGGAGGACCGTGCCCCACTAGGCCTCACGGGAGCCAGGAGGGTGGCTAGTGGGGGCGGGAGGGACAGGGAAGGGTGCAAGGGACAGGGAAGGCTGCCTCCAGCTGAGAGCAGAGTGGGGGCAGCTGACGGGGGCTCTGGCCCTCCAAGGTGGGTTCCTTGGAGCTGAAACCTGAATGCCAAGGCCACGCAGTCCATGCTAGGAGGCCTTCCCAGAGGAGGGAAAAGGCAGGCACTGGCAGAAATGAAGGGGAAGTTAGATGGGTCCTGGTGCCAGGGGAGCTGGAGAGGCCCCAAGGGAAACAGCCTGGAGCCAGAGGACAAGCCCGGGGCTGTTTTGCAAAGGGGAGGTCCTGATTTCTCTTGGTTTCTCTTTTCACAAGCCTTTCCAGGAAGTGAGATCATTTCTTAGGGCTGAAGAAGTAGAAGTCCCCTTCCCCAGGGTCCCTAGGGTTTGGGCTAGAGCACTAGAGCAGAGAGACGGGCCCGGCTCCCAGGGCTGAAGACCAGGCCGGGCCCCTAGGCCCCCTTCCGTTTCCTTCCCTTCTACTGGTAGAGAAACAGGGACCCGCGGAGGGTGGCGGGGGGAGAAGCCAGGGAGCTGACGGCAGCTCCGACCCCTCTCCCGAATGGGATCAGAATCCCCATCCTGCCCCTCGGGAGGGTGTCTGCAAGACTGGCCCTGGCACACCTCTGCCCTCTCTTTCCTGGCAAACTTCTACCCCAAAGAGGAACAGAAGATCCCACACCTGCCCCTGTCTCTGAAACCCTGGGCAGGAAGGGGAACTGTAGGTGATCTACATGCATATATTAAGGGTGTGTCAGCCTCCCAGCCTTCGTCCTTGCCCGGGTGGCAGTAGGGGCACAGCCTCGGGGACTCCCCAACCCACCCCTGTGCCCCCATTTCTCTTCAGTGCATTGTAAACAGCACATTTATTGGTGGTTTGCCAACCTCTGGTAAAAAGCACAGAACAGCAGGGCTCTCCGACATGCGGCCCTGGGCCCCCGCCCGTCAGGCATGCAACACGGAGCTGGGGGATGAGTCAAGACATCTTCAGGAGCAGGGCCGGACGCACAGAAGGCCCCACGCCCACTGGCCTGGCCTAGACGACAACCGGGAAGTCAGGCCCAGCGCGATCCCCAAATCCCTGCCCTGCAGTGACTCTTCTCGGTGGCTGCCCTCCTCCCCCACTCAACCTCTCTGATCCCCACCCTGGAGCTGGGACCTGAGCCACATGCTTCGCTCCCTCACGCCAAGACCGAACCCGCTGCAGTCAGGCTGTGTCTGCGGGCCCCGCCTCTTTAGTCAGGTCACCAGCAGAGCGGGGCAGGCCTGGCTCTCTTGTCATCACGCTGTGTGCCCGGCTCAGGGCTGGGCATTCAGCCGGGGATCGGGATGGGCAAAGGCTTGTCCAGAGAAGCACTCCAGGTAAGAAGGGCAAGGCGGCCTGACACAGTCTCTCCCAGCTCTGGTGTCGGCCCAGCCTCCATTCCTTGGCTCCTGGTTGAGCCTAGAACTCCTCAGGGCCTCAACAAATCTGAGGTGTGGCACCAGTGCCGCCACCTCCTCCAGGATGCCCCCCCGGCTTGACGCCAGACTCGGGGCTGGCCTATGGACAGTCAGCCAAGGCTGCTACTTCAGGGCCCTGAGGACAGCCTCCAGCTTCATGGCCACGGCCAGGTCACCCTTCACCTTTAGCCGCCCACTCATGTAGGCCCCCAGGGGCCGCAGCTCCCTGCACAGAAGGGCCCGCAGGTCCGCCTCGGCCATCTCCACCACCACATCGGGGATGCCGTCAGGCGCTCCGGGTCCTACCCTCCCGTGCCCTGTGGAGGGAAAGAAAATTTGAGCATTAGGAGCGGGGACAGCTATGCAGCAGGGGGAAGGTCCGGTTAGCATGGCCCACGGGGAGGAGGGGAAAGGAACAGTCAGGTGTTTAGGTTCTAATTCCCTGAGTTCGAGTCTTACTGGCTGTAGAAGCACTCAGGGCCTCAGTTTCCAAATTGCTGAAATGGGGAGGTTGATCATCCCTGAATCAGAGGCCCGCGGTGAGTAGCAGGGAGACCACGCACTGCGTGCGCTCAGCACCCAGCCTGGCACGCGGTAGGCCTGCACTGTATGCGGGGCTCGGGCTGCAGGAAGCCCGGCCATCGAAGGTGCCCTGCTCACGGGGGCAGGGCAGGGGGGCAAAGGCCCGGACTGTACGCGCTGTCTGAGCCCCGGACTGCTATGGGGTCCCTCTAAACTGGGGCAGGAGCAGAGGGATTTTAAATTTAAGTTTAAAAAAGGACCACGGGAGGGGGCGGCTACAAGCAACCTGGCTGGGAAGGTGAGCGAGGGCGGGGAAGGCAGTGGCACCTGTAGTGAGGTCGAGGAAGTAGATGTTCTGGGCACCACCGGGCAGGACGACATTGAACTGGTAGCAGGCCCCGACGTGGCTGACCAGGGCCTCCGACAGGAAGGGCTGCAGGGCAGTCAGCAGCCCCTCGGCCACGGGCTGCTTTGGGCCGAGCCCAGCACCAACGGGAGAGGCAGGCTGCTCGACTTCACTCACCATCTCCAAGGAGTCCACTGGGGGTGGCCGACAGGGTTGGGGAAGGACGCAGAGAGAAGAAAGTCAGTGTGCTGTCAAGGTCAGGCTCACTGACCTCTGCACCTCTCGCAGCAGCTCCCTGTTACAGGTCCTTCAGGCCCAAGTTCAACTTCCTCCTTGGCTAAGAAGCGGCCCTTCAGCATTCAGCCCCGGGTGCTGCCCCCTCCTCCCACTCAGACAGCTGGGGTCTACTCAAGGCCTTAGCTCCCATCTGCTCGAGCAGTGGGGGCGGCCCGAGCAGTAGGGCAGGTGTGCACTGCACAAAGGTGTTCAGCTAAGGGAACGGGGAGCACAGCTGACCCTGCGTGGGACACGGAGCCGAGTGCCCCGGGAGCCCCTCCCCTCGTTCCCGGGGCTCCTCACCTGGCCCTGGGGCTGAGGAGCCTCCCGCCACAGAGGACAGGCCTCCCCCCAGGAAGTGGAGGGCCAGCTGCTGGAGGGTGCTGTCCAAGCTGGGCCCCGCTGGGCCATCCTGGGGTGGCTGGAGCACGGCCTCCACGGCCAGCTCCACCCGGTCCACCTCCAGCCCCCAGGCCCTGGTCACGTTGTTGATTTCCAGCTGGAAAAGAGTGGGCGGAGAAACGGAATTAAGCCGACAAGCCACTCTGGGAGCACCTTCTTCGGCCTGGAGGCGCCACCGGCCCCCCGTCCCGGGCCAGGCTCCGTCCTGGGGAGCGCAGGCGGAGGGCAAGTACATACAACCCAGGGGCTGGGAGCTGGGGTGAGCAACCAGGACCGGGCCTGACCCCCTGGAGGCCGGGGGAGTGGGCGGTGATGCCGGGCAGAGCGGGGTCACCCCAGCCAAAGAGCAGAGCAGGAAGGAAGACCGCGGTGCTCTGATCTAAAAGAAATATGTATTTGCATTTGATCGCTTAACTGATAAAATATACTGCTGTGTTATTTGTCTTCGTTCCTGACTCACAGCTCCTACAACCCTTGGGTTGAGAAGGGTTATGAGAAAAGTGACAAAGGGGTCTTCTGTGATGTTAAGAAAGGTTGATTTTTGGACCCCACTCAAGGGCGGGGGCTGGCTGCCAGGAGGACCAACTCTGTGGTTGGAGAGTTGGAACTTTCAGTCCCACCCTGAGCGATGACCAGTGACTTGGTCCGCAGTCTACAAAGAAACCTCCATAAAATTCCCTGAAGGACTGGGTTCCAGAACTTCCGGGCTGGTGAACGCCAGAGAGTGGGGTGCCTGGGGAGGGCATGGAAGCTCCATACCCCTTCCCCAGACCTCGCCCTGTGTATCTCTCTGTCTGGTTGTTGAGTCATAGCTTTTACCATATTCTTTAATAAACCAGTAAACGTGTTTCCCGAGTTCTGTGAGCCGCTCTAGCAAAAGGACCCGGGGAGGTGACTGGAACTCCCAATCTGGAGCCGGTCGGTGAGAAGCACAGGTAACAGCCTGGGGCTTGTGACTGGCCTCTTTAGTATGGGATGGGGGAAGTCTTGTGGGTCTCAGCCTTTAACCCATGGGAGCTGATGCTATCTCTGGGCAGACAATGTTCGAACTGAGTTGAATTCCAGGGATACCCTCCCGGTGTCTGCAAATTGCTTGGTGTTGTGTGTGTGGAAACCCCCCTTCCCACACTGGAATTGGGTCCAGGAACCCCACAAGAAGGGCTCCTTCAGGCAGTGCCAACAGCACATATAAAAGCCCGGACAGAAGAACCTAGAACGTCTGGGGGAAGTGTGAGTAACCACCGTTTCACTTAGCTAGACCCTCAGTGTGGGCTGGGAGACTGGGGCGAGCGGAGGGCTCCGAGGTGGGCGGCCCGCTCCCTTGGCTTTATTCGGACACGTGAGGAGGAGTTCGGCAGGGGGGTGACCGCAGACTGCTCGTCAGGAATATCCTCCCAGCTGCTCTGTGGACACTGGATTGAAGGGGGCTCAGAGTGGGGACGTGGAGACCCCGTGGCGCATCGTTTCAAAGTGCAGGCAGAAATAAGGTGGCTCTGGGGTCCGACGGAGAGGTGGCCGTGAAGCCAAGACATGCAGACGAGAGAGCGCAACCCTGTCAACTAGATGAAGCTACGGCAAGACACCGGGAAACAGGCGGGAAGCGTGGTGGCGGCCTGGCTGTGCGGTGACGGAGGGCGGAGAGAGGCTGGGAGGGGGGGTGGGGCTCCCGCACGGATTACGAGAGCGGTGCTCACTGGAGGTGCTCACTGGAGCGAGAGCACACGGGCAGACGCGCACTTGGCAGTGGCTGGGGGAGGAAAGAGAACTGTTGTTTTTTTAATGTATTCAGCTTGAGGTGTCTATGCAACCGCAACTGTCCACCAGGCGGTTGGATAAACGGGGTCCAGGGCACACGAGTGGGGCTGGAGCGGAGGGTTGTAAATAATCAGCGTCCAGAGGCAGCACAAGCCCCGCCGGATGAGCCCTCCCCGGAGCTCCTAGGAAGGAGGAACCGTGGAAACTGAAGGGCAGGAGAGCAAGGAGTAACCAGGAGCGAGCTGGACGGAGGAAAAGCAGGAGAGGAGTAACGGAAGCCAAGGGAAGCAGAGGATCTGAGAAAGAGAGAGAGAGAGGGAGAAGGAAAGGAGGGTGCACGGGGAGAAGCTCCCCCCAGGTGAAGCAAGCAGAGGACTGAGAAGTGCCGGGAGCTAGCGGGAAAGAGGTCACACTGCTGTCTTAGGAGGCTGGAGGAAGCCTAGACTGCAGACAGGGCGTAGGGCCGGGAGGAGGCGGGGAGAGGTGGGGGAGAGCTATCAGGGCTGGGGTGCAGAGAGAGCCTGCGCCCGCGCCCACGCAAAAAGGAGCAAGGAGCGGAGGGAGGACTAAAGCCCCGCCCACGCAGGGAGGAGCCTCGGAGGAAGAAGCACCGCTTGCCATGAGGCAGGGGGAACGACGACACGGAAGAGGTTGAAGGGCTGACTGCGGAGGAGCTGAAAGGGTTCCTGTCCGGGGGGTCTGCCCCCCAGGAGGAAGAGGCCAGGCTGCAGCAGGGGGACGTGGCGCGGGGCGGGCAGAGCACGGAAGCAACCAGCCTGGCTAGCGTTCTGAGATGCTGCTGTAACCACAGGCGCTCACCCCGCTCTACCAGGCGCCAACCTGGTCTGGGCAACGGGCCCTGAAGGCCTAACATCCTGGTGCGGGACCAACTTCCTCCCAACTGCCTCTCAGCTTTGTTGCACAACACGCCTGGTGTTTGGGTTTCGTCCCCCACCCACCCCTGACAGCAATAAGGCTGAGATCAGCTTTCTCCTCTGCAAAGTACGCTAAAATGGAATGTGGTTTCATAAATAAAAATTATCAATTTGTTATCAATTGTAGAAGACGGAGCACCGGATTGATGGGCGTTGGGGGGGAGGGAGGGATGGCCCGTGATCTGGCTCTGGGCCAGCTCTGCCCTTGACCATGGTTCTTGGGGGGCAACAAATAACTTGTGAGCCCTTAGTTTCCTCCCACCAAAATAAAGCCATAATATCGGCCCTCTGGCAGCAAAATGTGAAGCGGATACACACGGGCAGCGAAAGGACTTGTAGACCCTAAGATGCTCCGCACGTGAGAGCCAGTGTCCCCAGCACGGCAGCCTCTCCCGTTAGGGAAACTCCCGGGGTTGGTTCACTTCCGGAAGGGACTGGGACCTCCGGGACTGGGATTACCGCCCCCTCCGGTCCTCGAACCCCACGTCCCCAGGGGAAAACACAGCCAAGGGGACTAAGGGGAAACCTCACTCAGGGTCCACCAGGACACAGGAGAAAGCCCAAGGTGAGCGTGGGGAGCAGGGGACGCCACATTTCCACCCCGTCCCGTCACAGAAGGGATGCAAGGGGAATTCTGGTGTAATGATGCACACATGGAGAGGCAGAAAAAAGGTCCAGATGCCCTTGTGTCTCTTTGTTATGTTCTGAACGAGGAACACAAAGCCCTCAAAGTACACATGCTGCCCTGTGGAGCACGGAATTCCCCAGAAGGTGGCTGTGCCGGGAAGGGCCCCCCCCCCAACCCCCCACCCCCCACCCCCCACCCCCCACCGCAGCCCGCCTGCCTACAAGGCCTAGTGTTGTCATGGCAACGCCTGCAGAGCAGTGAAGAGTAAAACCCCAGCAGTTAGGCAGGGCCCCAGAAGCTGGATCAGGCCTCGCCCCTCTCAGGGCGCCAGTGCCTCCCCAAGACAGGCTTGCCCAAGATCACTACGCTCTGCGCCCGACTTTTGTTTCTCAGTCCCACCCAGACCACTCGCTCTCCCAAGGTTGGAACATAGGTAAACTGAGGCCCAGAGCAAACTGGTGTGTCGCTCGAAGGGCCGTGGCAGGCAGAGCCAGGCCCAAGAGCCCACCACTGACCTCTACCGTGTGAACGGCTGCCTACCAGGAGCTGGTCGCTGATCTTGAGCTTCTCCATCTGGATCTCCCGCAGAGGCCGCTTGAGCAGGGCCTTGGTCATGGCGTTCTGGGCCGTCATGCGCGTGGCCATGTTCAGGTCCTTCACGGTCATCACAGACAGCACCGGATCCCAGATGCGGAACTGGACGTCGGCCCCCACGGACAGCACAGCCCCGTCCTTAGAGGCCAACTGTTGGGGGAGGTCATGAAAGAGGAGACACTCCAGGGGCTGGTGCTGCAGGGAGGTCAGGCCCACCAAGAGCCCCCCAGCTTGACCCGCCCTCCTGGTACCCAGCTCCTCGAGGGGAAAGTCCTGTCCCCAAGTGCACGTCATCAGGCACATTGAGCAAAGATGTCCTCCCAGCCTCCATCCTCAACTTTCCTGGTTTCTTCTGCCACCCTGGCCCTGGAATGGCTACTCATACACCAAGGAACTGGCTCCCACAATCACGCTGCACAAGCGCCCACTCCCGCTGTCCGGGAGAGCTGAGAAGTGCCTCACCTTGCAGGGAGGGACATTGAAAGCCCGTGTCCTCAAATCCACCCGCTGAAAGGAGTCAATGAAGGGGAGGAGCAGAACCATGCCGGGCCCCTGAGGGGTGCGTATCCGGCCCAGTCGAAACACGATCACTCGCTCGTAGGTGGGCACAATCTGTTCGTGAGGGTGAGGGAAAGGGGTGAAAGTCCTGGGCCGAGGCTCACAACGGCGTCTGCCCAGGTACCCCCTCCCCTCTCTCTCCTTTGCCTTGGTTGGTGTCAGCTATCCTTAGATGTTTTTAGAAGAGGAAACCAAGGCTCTGAGAGGTTAAATGATTTGCTCAAAAATTATACAGCCCCCGAGCGAAACAGGCAAGATTTGAATGCAGTTCTGAATGACTCCAACCCCAAGCAAAGGATTTTGTCAACTTTAGAAGTAAGTAGGTCCAAATTGAGAAATGAAGGCCCAGAGAGGCAAAGTGACTTGCCCGAGGTCACACAGTATTTGTTTCAGTGGCAGCCTTAGGACTAGGATTTAGCAACCTTCTAAAGACTTCCTTCCAGACCACACCAAACCCAAAGGCTTTCTAGAAAAGCTGACTGTTGCCTAGGGCCACACAAAGGGCACGACCAGCCTGGGCTTCCACCTTCACTGCAACTCTCAGGATCTTTGAGTATAGCTCCGGCTTTCCCCTCTTCACCAGCCCTTGCTAAAAACTAGGCCCGAACTCTATTACTCATTACCTACTGGGCCAACTGGAGTAGTCTTCAGTCCAAATTTTAATTAGCTTAACCCAAAGAATGGAAGATGTGGCAAAGAGATCTGTGTGCACCTTAAAACCAGTGTCCAGACCCCAGGACTTGGGCGTTTGGGAAGGCTTGTTTACCACTCACTGGCTCCCAGTATGACTTTGGGCAAGCCTCGGCCTGTTTCCTCATCGGAAGGATACGAATGAACAATCCCGATCAGCCCCTTTCACTGGGATATGATATTCAGGGGAAGGGGTCAGAGGCTGGAGAGTGGGGCCCAATCCCCCTGGGGTCTGAGCCAGCCAGCCTTACCTTCAAGGCGAACCAGCCGGAAATGGGGAACGTGATCATGAGCAGCAAGAACCCCAGGAAACTGATGAGGCCGTGGCAGAGGTAGGAGGGCCAGCTCTGGGGCGCGTCTGGGGACAAGAGAGCAGAGGCAGTCAGGGCACACCAATCAGTGCCGGCAGGACAGCAGCGAGCTGAGTGAAGCTGGTCAAGTGCATCTTTGGCCGACCTCCCCCTTCAGCGGCTCGTCCCCTCTCAGGGCCCTCGGTTGCCTCTTTGCCTCATTTCTGTCTTTAGCCAGATGCTAGTTAAGCATGTTCCCTCCTCCCACACATCAAAACCAATCGGCCTCAAGTCCCACCTCCACGAGGCCGAGTCTCTGCTAGGCAACAGCCTTTAGATTTGAGAAGCCGATCCATGTGATGCTCTCCTCACCCGGGATGTGGATCAATTCTCATGTCCGATAGCTAGTGCCTCCCATACCTAGCACAGAGCCAGGAGCACCCGGGCATCTGTAAACACTGTGCTGGGTTGAACTGAACGCTGGTGGCAGAACACATTCCTTCCTCCTCCACCATCAGCCCTTTCAGCGCATCCTCTTGGAGATAATGCCTTAGGCTAAAGGGATAAAGCATTAATGGCTCAATGGGAACCACAGGTGAGGGCGAAGATGTTCTTCCCTAGCTCACAACTCACCCCCCTCTTTAATGCCCTAAGAACTATCAAATACTTGAAGTGGCTTCGGGTAGGAGGTGGGAACTAGGAAAGTGAGGCTCATCTGAGACAGAGGTCCTGGCCCCTGGAGAATCAAAAGCCTGGGATGATGCTAAGTTAAGCATGTTGGAGCTGAGGAAGCCCCAGAATCTAGCACGGTTATCCTCTGATCTCTTTCCCCTCCCAAGCTTAGGCAGGAAGCAGACAGGAGCTTCTGCTCAGTCCTCCCCGGAATGCTCTGCCCTCTGGGTTCTCCAAGCCCCAGGACACTTTCCTCTCTGGCTCTGATCCCTATAGGCCCTGCAGGAAAGGAAGACTTGGAGAGGGTCAGCCGTCATTACAGGAGGGTCAGGAGAGACCAAATCCTCCAGCGTTTTCTTGTCAGACTGAGACATGTGGGATTTGGCCAAGGGAATCCCTCAGGGCTCTGGAGCAAGAGATGACCAAAGCTGACACAACAGGCAGCTGAAGGCCTGCCCATATCCACCAGGAGACAGGCAGGTGCTTAAGCTTCAGTCATCTAAGAGGTACCCCCTGGAATGATGATTTTGTCATTTCTCTGTGGCCAAGTACCCTTAGAGTGCTGGTGACCTCCCATGCCTAGACTCTGGGTTCTTTCTGGTCAGAATGGGAATTTGAGGGATCTCCTGGGTGGCCCAGTCGGTGAACCTGCCGACTGTAGGTTTCTGCTCAGGTCGTGATCTCAGTCCCTGAGATCTGGCCCCATCTGCTTGAGATTCTCTCCCTCTCCTCCCTCCCTCGCTCCCTCTCTCTCTCTCAAATAAATAAATAAATCTTCAAAATGAGAATCTGAAATCCCTTCCCAGGCTTAAAGGGCTGATAAGAGCCTAGAGGATAAACGAAGGGATGAGGCCTGTTAGAAGATGGGAGAGCTCCGGGCCTGCAGCCCATTAGCCCTAGGGAGGGCGGATGAGCACTAGCATCCCAACGCCCGGTCCAGGCCCTTCTTCACGCCGTAGCCACTCTCTTAGGGTGCGAGGGCGCCAGACCAGCTGACTCCTGAGGTACCAGCCGGTCCCCGCCCCGGGTCCACTGTGCTGGGCGGCCACTCACCGGCCCCCGGCCCCACGCCGCCCCGCTCCGGGGACAAGCAGCCCTTCTGCGAGCCCAGGAAGCCGAAGCTCGACTGCTGGAAACGGTCAAAGTCCCCCAGGGGCAGCGCCCGGTACCCGGACCTGCCAAGCATGGCTCTTGACAGGGGCGCGCCCCGCGCCCCCGCGCGGCGCCGGGCCCGAGAAGCCGACCGCTACCGGGCCCGCCCCTGCCGGCCGCCGCTTCCGGTCTCACTGGCCACGGGCGAAGGAGGCGGTGGCTAGGCGGACCGGCTTCCGCTGTCCCACAGCGCCCCCTGCGCCGGGAGGACCGAGCCCGCAGGAGTCGTGCCTCCCCACTCTCGCCTGGCCTTGGGAAAGGAGCTGGAAAGCAAGGTGAGCTTTGTGAGTGGGATTTCAGGAGCCGAATTTCCTCTAGAATCAAGGAAATGCTACCAGCCTTCTCGGCACACCTGCTCCAAACTCACATACTGGGGTGGGAGTGTATGGGATGTCTTATCTAGAATTAGGGTTTCTCCTGTGGACCGTCAGCAAATTGTGTCCGCACAGCCCCGCAAGCCTAGCGGGATTTACAGAGTGAATCTCAACACGTATTTGTTGAATGAGCCCGTAGCCAGCTTCGCTGTGGTCAAGGTGGGGTGGGAGGGCCTGAACTTGGGCACATAAAGAGAAATTTCATGTGCAGACCTTGGGGAGCACAGCGAGTGAGGAAGGACGGGATAGCACAGAGCATCCCAGAGCCAGCCCTCAGGAGTATCACAAAGGTCCAGAAAGAGCATACTCCTGGGTCCAGAGGTAACTTGACCTAGAGGTAACTTGTCTCTCCATGGCTTGAGAAAATCTAAATGCAAAGGGTAAATTTACTCTGAGAAGCACTGATTTTCGACATGGAGTTGAAAATGTTGCTCTCTTTGAAAGTGATTAATAAGCTTTCCTTGTCTCAGCTACGTGCCAGCCCTGCCTCCTCAGACCCATCAAAGTCCCAGCTGGGACCCTTCCAGGTCCTTTCTGCAGCTGCTGCTCACCATCTATGGCTTTTCCTAGTTTGATTTTAAAGCCTTTTCCTAGTTTTCCTAGTTTGATTCTAAAGCCCTGAGGCTGGAGGGTAGGGTAAGGCCCCTGAAGCCTCACAGGGTCCTGGGAAGTTGGCTCTCCCTGCCATCCCCTTTCCCCACGCAGCCCAGAAGATCAGATTTACAGGAGCAGGGTTCCATCACCATTCCTAGTCTGCTCTGAGCTGGAACTGAGCACAGAATTGTTCCCAGGAGGTTAGCACCGTGGTTGGGACCGTTTGATGTTTGAAGCCAGGGCCTTTGGCCCAGTGAAGCTGCCTGGAGGTATTTTCTCCCGTTACCAGCTGGGAGCTGGTATGCTTCTCCTTTGGCCAAGAGCTAACTTGCTCTCTCCTCACTGTCTTCATACCTGCTCACCAGCTCTCCCCCTTCCTTCCCTACCCCCCTGCCTCAGACTCACCAGCCTCTCCAGCTGTCACCCAAGGCATTGTCCTGTTACTGTCATCCCCACTCAGTGTCCTCCCAGTGTCTCTGACTCAGATCCCTCCTCTGCATCCCACAGTCATTGTCCTAGACCAGGCCACGTGTCCTAGGTTGTCAGAGTGACTATCCCAACGTGCGTGTTGGGTCACGTTTCTGGGTTCTAAACTCACTCTCTGTCACCCAGAGACCTGGCCCATCTACTTAGCCCTGATCCCCCTGATGGGTCCCCTCTTAAATCTAAAAATAACGGAAACTACTTTTTATTTTTTAAAAGATTTCATTTACTTATTTGACAGAGAGAGAGAGATCACAAGTAGGCAGAGAGGCAGGCAGAGAGAGAGAGGAAGCAGGTTGCCTGCTAAGCAGAGAGCCCGATGCGGGGTTCGATCCAAGGACCCTGAGATCATGACCTGAGCCGAAGGCAGAGGCTTAACCCACTGAGCCACCCAGGAAGCCACGAAAACTAGTTTTTAAACAGACTCTCCTGTTTCAAACATCCAGGCCTTTGCACGTGCTGTTCCAAGCGCTCCCCGCCCCGCCCCACCCCACCCCACCCCAAGTTCCTTCAAGTCTCAGCTGAGGATCTCCTTTCCAGCCAGTCCCTCTATTGTGGGAAAACCTCTGTTTGGGTTACTGCTCTTCCATTTGACCTGGAATTCTTTCAAGGCAGGGCCACCTGTGGCTCCTCTCTGTTCCCCCGGCCCAAAGCGTATAGCGGCCCCCGCCTCCTTCCCGCTCTGCTCTGCCACTGTCCCTTTACCCCCAGGTCAGCTGAGCTTCCCGCCTCCTCCCAAGCCTCCCTCCGGCTCTGGGCGTGTCCTCAAAGCCCACCGCCGGCTTCTCCGCCCCTAGAACCGCCCCCCGCTCTGTCTCACTTCCTCTCGGGAGGCGGGCCCTGGGCAGGCACCGCCCGTTTCGGACCGGCTAGGGAGACTCTGGCGTCTGGCGCCCGCCTCTCGTTCCGCTTCCCCTCCCGCCCCTCAAGCTCAAAACCGAGAATCGAAACTGCTGTGATCTATGCAGCAGGAGCCTGCACCCGCCCGATCTCCGGGTCCCCAGCAAGACCCCGCACTGCCCCACACGCCCACCATGCCTCCCCCGGAGTCCGTCCCCGAAGGCCACCAGCCCAGCCCCAGCCCCGCAGAGGTACTACTGGGTTTGGGGAGATGGGGCTTAGGCTTTGTTGATTTGCTACGGTGCGGGGAGAGGTGGGAAGGGAGAAGGCAACTTGACCAAGTACCTTAAAGAGTGACACGGAGAGAAAACCCGACATTGCGTCCTGACCCTCTTGGCCGGGGTAGGGCTACGTGAGAGTAGAAAAGGGCAACAGGATGAGTTAGGGGAGCCTCTCCGGGCTGGGATTCTTCACGAACAGGGGGCAAGACGCTGAGGGTCCGTGACACTTGGGACTGGACTTGTCTGCCCACCCTGGCGACCCGCCCCCTAAACCCCTGCCTCGGATGGAGGTGCGCGGATTAGGAAGAATGGCGGGGGAGCCCTACTGCGCAGGCCTGAAGCCGGGGGCACGTCCCAGGTGCGGAAAACCAAAACCTAGGTTCCCAGGTCAGAAAGTGGGAAACCGGCCCAGACGAGAGAATTGTCTTGGCTGAGGCCTCAGAGCTCCTGTGGTGGTTTCTCCGCTAGGCTATCTCCAGGATCCTTCCCTTGGAGCACCCTGCGTGCCCAGTCCACCCCCGCAAGGGGCTTACGAGGTCCTCCCCGGAAGCTTGCCTCAGTCTTCTTCCCGACAAACTCCCCAGTTGCCTTCCTCCCCCAGAGGAGCTACTCAGATCCCTTGTTCTATGTTCTCCCAGGCCCTTTGGCTCCCCTTCATGATAGCACCAGCTTGCAGGAACTTTTATTATTTGCATTATCAGAACTAGGAGTAATATTACTTAATTATGAACACTCCTCATGGGCCAGGTACTGTATTGTAAGCACTTTTTTTTTTTTGCTATAAAATATCCATGTTTTTAAAGATTTTATGTTTTGTAAGTAATCTCCACTCCCCATGTGGGGCTCGAAATTACAACGCTGAGATCAAGCGTTTTGCATGCTCCAGGGACCCAGCCAGCCAGGCGCCCCCAAAAACCTAATCGTTGTTAAGCCTACATTTCAGTGGCACTACATATATTCGCAGTGTTGGGTAACCATCTCCACCACCAAATTTCCAGAATTTTTTTCATCACCCCCAACAGAAACTGTACTCCTTAGCGGGTAGCTCCTTATTACCCCCTTGTCCCAACTCCTGGAAACCTCCAAACTGCTTTGTGTTGCTGTGGACTTGCCTAGTCTAGAGATTTCACATACGTGGACCGTGCAGTATTTATCCTTTTGTGTTTGGCTTATTTTGCTTAGCAGATGTCTTCAAGGTTCTCATAGCATGTATGAGAATGGCCTTCCTTTTCATTTTATTTATCGGTAAAGATTTTATTTTGTTTTTTTTTTTTTAATTTTTTATTTATTGATTTGACAGAGAGAGAGAGATCACAAGTAGGCAGAGAGGCAGGCAGAGAGAGCGGGGGAAGCAGGCTGCCTGTTGAGCAGAGAGCCTGATGCGGGGCTCGACCCCAGGACCCTGAGATCATGACCTGAACCAAAGGCAGAGGCTTTAACCCACTGAGCCACCCAGGCGCCCCAAGATTTTATTTTTAAGTAACCTCTTCACACCCAAGGTGGGGCTTGAGCTCACCAGCAGGCGATCAATAGTCCCATGCTCCCCCAACTGAGCCCCCCAGCCCCCCCTTCCTTCCTTTTTGAAAGCTGAATGATACTCCATTGCACCTGTAGACCCCTTTTGTTTATCCATCATCCTTTGATGGACGCTTGGGTTGTTTCTACCTTTTGGCTATTGTGCCTAACGGTGCTATGAACATGGTTGTGCAAGTATCTTGTTTTGAGCTATTTGGGGAGATATATCTAGGAATGAAATTGCTGGGTTATATGGTAGTCCTGTGTTTGACTCTCTGAGGAACCACCAAACCACAGTAAGCACTTTATATGATGCTATATGCGATACACTTAATGGATCTCCTTTCTAAACTGAGTCCCATGAAGGCAGGGTTTTATCCATCCGTGGGTCTCAGGGCCAATACTGTGTCTTCTGGGAAGTAGATGCTCAGTCCATTGGGGAGTGAGAGCAGGAAAGCCTGAGTAAGCAGGGGAGTGTGGTCCTGGTAAGCCTGCGTTTTATATCATCCAATGCCTGGCCGGAATGGAATAGGGAGTCCCACCCCCCAGCCTCTAGCCCCAGGAGTGGGGCTGGTGGGTGGGGACTCCTGGATTTCAGGCTCACCCCAACCTCTCTGGTCCCCCAGCAAGCCCTGGAAGAGGAGTTCCAGTTCCTGCGCTGCCAAGGCTGCCAGGTAGAAGCCAAGTGCCCCAAGCTGCTGCCTTGTCTGCACACGCTGTGCTCAGGATGCCTGGAGGCGCCAAGCCTGCGGTGCCCGATCTGCCAGCTGCCGGGGCCCCTAGGCGCCGACTCGCTGGCCCTGGATAACGTCTTCTTCGAGAGTCTGCAGCGGCGCCTGTCAGTGTACAGGCAGATCGTGGGCGCGCAGGCCATTTGCACCCGCTGCAAAGAATCCGCGGACTTCTGGTGTTTCGAGTGCGAGCAGCTCCTCTGTGCCAAGTGCTTCGAGGCGCACCAGTGGTTCCTCAAGCACGAGGCCCGGCCCCTGGCAGAGCTCCGCAGCCAGTCGGTGCGGGAGTTCCTTGACGGCACGCGCAAGTCCAACAACATCTTCTGCTCCAACCCCACCCACCGCACCCCTATGCTGACGAGGTGAGCCTGCTGGCCTGGGGTGGGGTGGCACATGCCAGAGCCCGGTAGAAGGTGCGGGGAGCAGAGATCCAAACGGCTGGAAACGGGGGATGAGGAGCTTCCAGGGTCTTGCAACTCAGAGTGTGGTCCGCGGACCCGCAGGATCTGGGGCCATGCCCACAGTTTCTGTTATCCCGCGCAGGTGGATAGTAATCGTTGACAGTTTCCTCCCTGTAATAAATAATGCCACAGAATCGTCTCTGCTCACACTCACCCAATCATTTCTGCAGCGTAAATTTTGGAAATGCCATGGCAATGCAGGGGTATGAAAATTTTACACTTTGATACATGTTACCAAACTGCCTTTTAGAAAGTCTTACAGTGGAACTTTCCATGTCACCGCCAGGGATTGTGGGTATGTGGTTAGATTCTCAATGAGATGCAGGTAGTTAGTTTCTGTCTGAAAAGCCGAAATGATAACACCCTGTCTTGGAATGTCTATATGGAAAAAAAAAAAAAAAAAACCAACAATTGAATCCACTTAAAACTTTTTTCTTAAACAGCACAGGATTTTAATTCAATATTTTTGATAATACATTTGTAGGGTTTAAAAAATTACACACTTGATAAAGAGAGGGAGCAGAGTCTCCACTTCACTCTGTCCCCATCTGCTGAATTCCTACCACTTCTACTCCCCGTACCAGTTTGGAGTGTCTCCAGAGTTTCTTTATGAATATATGCACAGGTAGGGGTATATGGTCTTCTAAATTCTAATTTCCCCGTTTTAGCCAGAAAGGTAGCATACCTACGTGAACTCTTCCTGCTCTCAATAGATTGTTCCTGTAAGATTCTTAGCAATGCCCCTTGGGGATCTGCATAGCTAAGGTATTCTTTGCCCGTTGAGGACATACCCAAAACAGCAGTCCTCCTGAAACTGAATGTGGCTTGCTTCCTGCTTAGACTTTTACCACCTGCTCTCTCAGAATGCCTTCCTGGCCAATTCCTCAACAGACAAGACATTAGAATTTAGATTTTTCTTGTTTGTTGTTAAGATTCAGATTTAGCGGCTTTTTATGTTTCTTGGCCGTTGTTTTTTTCCCTTCATTTGTGAATTGCATAATTAGGTCCTTCACCAGTTTGGGTTTTTTTTTCTTCAAGAAATTAGTCTCTAACTTCAAGAGCCACTAACAGTCCAAACGTTTTCCCCTGTTGACCTTTGTCATTTCATCTCCTATGAGGGATTATGTTTAAATTTTTCATTTTATAGAATCCAGTTCATCAATCACTTCCTGCATAGTGTCCCGCTTTGATCGTGCTAGGAAAGATATTTTTCCCCCAGGCCAATGTTAAAAATATTTTCTTATATTCTCTTTTAACAATCTCGTGGTTTTATGTTTATAATTGAACCTTTAATTCATATGGAATTTATTTTATTTTTATTTTTTTATTATTTTTTTAAAAGATTTTATTTATTTATTTGACAGAGAGAGAGAGAGATCACAAGTAGGCAGAGAGGCAGGCAGAGAGAGAGGGGGAAGCAGGGTCCTTGCTGAGCAGAGGAGCCCGATGATGCGATTATGCGGGGCTTGATCCCAGGACCCTGAGATCATGACCTGAGCCGAAGGCAGAGGCCCCAACCCACTGAGCCATCCAGGTGCCCCGGAATTTATTTTTCTTGGTGGTATAAAGTAGGATTCCTCACTTTGCTTCTCTCTCCAAATGGAAAGCTGGTTCCTCTCAACAACTTTTATTGCATAATCCATTCTTGCCTTCATCTCAAATGTCCTTTTCATCCTGTACCAAATGCCCAAGTAATCAGGGTATGTTTGTAAATATCTTTTCTGTGCTGATGATGGGACTATGTTAATCCTTACTGCCCTGGAGAACTCTAGGCCAAATTCCCATTCTTCTTCAGAAGTGCTTTTTTTTTTTTTAATACATTTTTTGGAAAGATTTTATTTATTTATTTGAGAGAGAGAGATCACAAGTAGGCAGAGAGGCAGGCAGAGAGAGAAGAGGAAGCAGGCTCCCTGCTGAGCAGAGAGCCCGATGCGGTGCTCGATCCCAAGACCCTGAAGTGCTTTTGCTTTTCGTTGGTTCTTGGAGTTGATGCAGTTTCAGAAAGTACATATTCAGTGGGATTTTGATTGAAACTGTATGAAATCTGGGGAGAGTTGTCCTCATCTCTGGTTCTGTCTTTTGAGTTTTATAGTTTTTATGGACATACTTCTTCAACTTTTAAATTACAGTTAAATTTATAATATTTAATGACCCTGTGAATAAAAGCTTTTCCATTACCATTTCTTGCTGGTTATCATTAACATCCTCTAATCCTCCTAATTTTTTATACCAGCCATCTGATGGACCTCTTTTATTCTTGTAAGTTTTTCCAATTGTTTCTTTTGGGTTTCCTAGGTAAACAAATCTGTCATTTGCAAATAATAAAAACTTTTTTCTCTCCAGATTTACATGTAGCTTTGTTTTGTTAGCTAGAACCCTCAGAATAACACTGAAGAGTGTGGTTAGAGGAAGTGGTTAGAAAAGGCAACTTAAAAAAAAAAAAAAAGGCAACTTTATTTTATTCCTAGCTTTCATGAGAGTTTTTCTTTTTTACTATGTTGTTTATTACTGACTTCCTTAAGTAACTTAAAAAAAATCACATCCAGAAAGTTGCCTCCCACTTCTAGCTTAAGCGTTTTTTTGTGGGTGCTATTTTGTTTTCTTTTTAACTTAGGAATGGGGGTTCTCTGAGATTCTATGAAGGTGTCCTTTGACCTTTCAGTGAGATGAATTATATAGCAATGTTTATGGTGAGCTATTTTTTTTTAATTCCCAGGAGGAAAAAATCTTTTTGGTCCTGATATACTATTATTTTAATTCATAGCTAGATTCCATTCAATACTGTTTTATTTAGGCTATTATCTATATTTATAAGTGTGATCAATTTTTGTGAATATATATGATTTCTTTAAAGTTTTTTGACCCATTTCCTACTAATCTCTTTCAGTGAATTTGTAAGCTTTCTTGAACATGGTACACACACACACACACACACACACACACACACACACACAAATTGCGCACATAGTAAGTACTAAGTCAACGTTAAGTTCCTATAATTTCTCTGCTCTGCTCTAGAACAACTGAAGAAGTTTCCTGAAAAACTATCTGAAACTGGTGCTTTTTTTGAAGAGTAGGTATTCTCCCTGGTATTGGTCTGTTTTGGGTCTTGAGTTAGATTTTCTGGAAGATTTTCCAGTTCATCCTGCGTTCTTAAAAATCTCCTTTACACCTGTAATGATGTCCCCTTTCTTATTTCTAAACAAGATGGTAATGGCTTACCAGTGGTCTGATGTAGGGGTTGGGGTGCAATGGGCAAGGCTGGTCCAGCCAAGAGGGCAGGATTCCGATCCCCTGAGCAATATGGATGGCTTCAAAAACTTCACCAAAGGGGCACCTGGGTGGCTCAATGGTAAACCTCTGCCTTCAGCTCAGGTCATGATCTCAGGGTCCTGGGATCAAGCCCCGCATCGGGCTCTCTGCTCTTTGGGGAGCTTGATTCCCCCCCACTTCTGCCTGCCTCTCTGCCTACTTGTGATCTCTCTCTCTGTCAAATAAATAAATAAAATCTTAAAAAAACACAAAAACCATATTGCCTAATGGGGCTTCTGGGTGGCTCGGTTGGTTGAGTATCTGACTCTTGGTTTTGGCTCAGGTTGCGATCTTGGGGTCATGGGCTCGAGCCCCACATAGGTAGAGCCTGCCTGGCATTCTCTCTCTCCTTTTCCCTCTGCCCTGCCACCTTGTACACTCTCTCTCTCTCTCTCTGAGTAAAAAAAAATATATTTTTTTTGAATATCATTCACAGACACTCACAATTCACATTGTTTCACAATTCGCCAGTGGTCACTGGAAACCCTCAACTTCTGTTTTTGCCCAAAACTTCAGTGCCATAAATAACCCACAGCTTTCTTCAGGTCAGAGTGCAGTAATAAACTATTCCATCCCTTGACGCTGAGCTGATTTAGGACTCAGGCCAGGGAGCAGCCCCAGAGGTGACTTTAGACGTAAACTCGGCCTGGGAGTATCTGCCCTGAGGCCACTGCATTTTTTTTCCACCTACTTCCTCGATGTGGCAGGCCGTCCGCTAGGCACTGGGGTATAACTGGGAACAGTTACAGGCCTGGCGCTCTGTGAGGTCCCAGTCTGGTAGAAGAACCAGATCTGCAACTAACCGTTAAGGCAACAGGAAACCTCCTTGCCTGGGCTTGCATAATTTCACCCTGTCCTCTACTTCTGTCCCTGCTCGGCACAGGCACAAAAGCGAATCATCTTAGAGAAGGCATTGGCTGGGGAAGGCAGCTTCCAAGAGGCTGTCACATTTAGCCTAATACGTAAGAAAGGATGAATGGCATCGGGGGTAAAGTGGGACGGGCCAGGCAGCAGGTACAAAGGCAGAGAGGCACAAGGGAGTCTGCTGCATTTCAGGAATTGCAAGTTAAGGGTATTCCTGAAGGCAGGGGCTGGAAGGGGGAGCCGGAGCAGGCTGGGGGGGGGGGGGGTGGCACGTGGAGTTAGGACTCTGTCCTACCATTTCTGCGACATAGAATGTTCCCAGCTCTCTCCTTTTTCATGCAGTCCTTGTTTTACCAGTGAATGACCTATAGAACATACTTTGAAGGGGACTCTTGGGGGGAGGGCTCTGTTGGAAGCCACTGATGGGTGTTAAGGCATAGGGTGAGATTGACTACCGTACTGTAGGGTATACGTGCCCAGCAGAGACTGAAGCAAAGACTCTGCACCAGAGAAAAGGGAGCCCCATTAGGAGACGGAGACCATGGTCCAGGTGGGGGGGTGAGGCCTGCAAGAATGCAGAGATGGAAGGCTAGGGAAAAGGCCCAAATCTCACGCTCTCAGGCCTGCCTGACCAGGAGGTCAAGGTGGCTGCCAGCCGTTCCATCATGTGTATTTGGGAGCACTGGGGAGTGCCTTCCACCCAAGAGTATGATGGGTCTAGGACAGCAGGTGGAGCTGAGACCCGTATCTGGGTGTCAGATCCCAAAGCTTGGCTGGATGGGGTAGGGGAGTGAGTCCAGGGCCATCAAAGCTTGTAGCCAGAAAACATTTGAATTAGTTAAGTGGAAAAAAACGAAAGACCTATTAATCCAGTTTGAAAGGTGTGATGATATCATAAACTGGGGCTAGAGTTCCCAAGACCGGAAGTTGGCGTGATTCACAACAGGTCAGGGAGAAGCAGGCTGGACAGGCCACGGAGAGGTCAGGGCAGAGGCTGACAGCATGCAGCGGCAGGGCTGGTGGCCAGGAAGGGCTGCTAACTGAGAAGGGAATGGAAAAGACATCCTGATGGGCCCCCTGCGGGTCAGGGCTCAGGGGAGGAAGGCCCGATGCCGCAGGTGCCAACGCTCAGGAGCCCCCTTGAACTCATGAACCAGGCACGTTCCTCCTGAAAGTCAGCACTGCAGGTGTCTAGCTGGCCTCCTAGTCCCGGCCCCGCCTCGGGCCTTCCTGGTACCCTCTGTAGAAGTTACCAGTAAATTGCATCTTCTTGGAGATTGATGATCTTCCTGGGATCGAGAGCGGGTGCAGGAGCACCACGAGGACAGGAGGAAGGCTGCCGCCGGGAGTTAGGGCACGGTCAAGTAATCCATTTCCAAGTTTGTCTATGAACTCATCCAGGGGACTTGTTTCCATCGCTAAGAGCAACTGTTTTTCATTTCATGGTGGCAGGTGGGTTGGGGGGTGTGGAGCTCAAAGGTAGATTTGGTTGAATGTGTACCTCGAGGAGGGTCTTCTGTATGAGTTCCAACTGAAACAAATGTAAATCGGTAACAGATTTTGATCTGGTGGCCTAAGCAAAAACGAATGAATGGCTTCCATAAGAGGTGAATAATTTGTGGCTGGCTTCTGCCGCTGCTTGATTAGATACTCAAATTGGGTCGGCGGGACCTTTTTGTGTTTCCTGGGATGTGGCTTTCCCCCAGTCAGCTCCATGCATGGATGGCTTTCTCCCTAGTGCTTGTGAGATGAACCCAGCAGCCTCAGAGGCCCTTGTACGCGCCCTCATCCTCAAATCCAGCAGGAAAGAGCAAGAATCTCTTCCTGAGTTCTAAGCCTAGTCTGAGGGTGTTTCTGCTTGGATCGGCTAGCTGTCTGAGTAACTGGACAGGTTTAAAGCCGGCCTCAAGGGAAGCCCCCCAACCCCTTGGCACCTGGGCAGTCCCTTTCCAGTGGAAAGCTTTCCCTTTTCCTGTATGGGGAGAGAATGGGCTCTTCTGGTTGGAGTTAATAGATATATCGTTAATAGAACAGCGCTTTCCTGTCTTTTGAGCTGGTTTTCCTGGGTTGTCATCTTAATTCTCATACCTCCTTGAAAGATTATTGAGGAACAAAACCATGGCTACTGTATAAATGAGGCGAGAGGCCCGGGCGCTACTGGGGGCTTACCCGAATAGGAGATCTGGTCCCGAGCTCAGGCCCAAACGGGTGCAAGGTCTCCTGACTGCAGACCATGTGTGCCTTCCCTGGCACTGCTGGCCTCTGCATTCAGGCCGTCCTCACCTCACAACCAGCCTGAAGTGCAAAAAGGGATTCCGCAAGTTGCTCATTTAGAACTCAGAGTGGGTTTTTTTTTTTTTCCCTCGGAAGTGGGTTATTAAAAGGAAGCATGCTGTTTAAGCAATAATAAATTTAAATTCCCTTGACTTCAACAAAAGCAAAAGATACTGAAGTAAAATTGGGCTTACTAAACTTCAGAGAAATACTTCTTCATCCTAAAATGTTTCCCAAAATATCTAAGAGTAAGCGAAAAATATATACATATTGCTAATACATTAAGAGGTTGGAGTCATCCTAGTTTGTTTTTAATGAAACACTTCCATTTTATGTATTTAATTTTTTGGTAAAGATTTTATTTATTTATTTGACACAGAGAGAGAGAGAGATCACAAGTAGGCAGAGAGGCAGGCAAGGGGTGGGGGGGAAACAGGTTCCCTGCTGAGCAGAGAGCCCGATGCGGGCTCTGAGATCATGATCTGAGCTGCAGGCAGAGGCTTTAACCCACTGAGCCACCCAGATGCCCTGAAACACTTCCATTTTAGACAGTAGTAATGGAGTCTCTGCTGAGAAAGCTCAGAGTGGCCCACTGGCATCTACCTATCTTGGTTCTATTTTAAGGTGGTTCTCGTGCATGGTCTTGGCCTTATACTTTGGCATTACTTCTTGCAAATTCTTTTTTTTTTAAGATTTTATTTATTTATTTATTTATTAGAGAAAGAGAGAGAGTGAGAGAGAGCATGAGAAGGGGGAAGGTCAGAGTGAGAAGCGGACTCCCTGTGAAGCTAGGAGCCCGATGTGGGACTCGATCCGGGGTCTCCGGGATCATGACCTGAGCTGACGGCAGCCGCCCAACCAACTGAGCCACCCAGGCGCCCACTTCTTGCAAATTCTTTACTTTGATTCAGCTCTTGGATGGATGTTGTCAAAAAGCAGTCTCTTGGCGCGGAAAATGTCCATCAGTTGCTGTTCTACTCGAGTGATCCCTTCGCTGGGTATCATATAATCTGTACACCGTTGCCTGTAGAATTTTGTAGACTACTGCATTGTTTTCCAGCATCCGATGGTCATGAGGAGAGGCCTGAGGCCAGATTTATTTGCTTTTTCCGTCTTGATACCTAAAGATATTTTCTTTCTTGAGGTTTATTAATTTAACCAAACTGTCTTGGGAATGAGCACTTTGTATCAAATTCTTCTGGAACCTGGCAGGCTCCTTCAATCTAAAAATTCTATTTATTTCAGAGGGCCTCAGTGGCTAGCTAGTTAAGCATCTGACTCTTTATTTCACTTCAAGCCATGATGTTGGGGTGGAGAGATCAAGCCCCACATTAGGCTCCGAATTGGGCTCCGAATCAGCATGGAGTGTGCCTGGGATTGTTTCCCTCTGCTCCTTCCTCTGCTTGTGCATTTCTCTCTCACTCCCTTTCTCTCTCTCTCTCAAATAAATAAATAAACAAAATCTTAGAAAATAAAATAATACTAATAAAGGTCTCTTTCTGTCAGTGAAATTTTCTTACTCCTCTTTTTCCCCTTCCCTTTCCCCCTCATTTTCCTCTATCACCATTAGTATTACACTTACTAACTTATTATTTCCAGGTTTTCTCAATTCATAATCCTAACAGTATTACTACAGTTTGGGAGGAACTGGTTTATTTCATGATCATTGAATGAGTAATGAAGATCAGAACCACAGCATACATTCCGAGTTACATAAAATCATTTTATACACGTCATGATGAAAGTACTCGAGACTATCAAAATTGTTT
>CM052797.1:25838916-25869636 GCA_028533885.1 Nasua narica | reverse complement strand
AATTGTAGTGCGTTGTGATGAAACTCAGTGAATTCCCCCAAGTTATTTCACAGTGTTCCAAAAATTGAATCTCCTTTATTAACACGTAACTCATGTGATGCTTTAAAAATGTCTTGTGCTTGGGGCGCTTGGGTGGCTCGGTTGAGCGACTGCCTTCGGCTCAGGTCATGATCCTTGAGTTCCGGGATCGAGTCCCCCATCGGGCTCCCAGCTCCACCAGGAGTCTGCTTCTTCCTCTAACCTTCTCTCCTCTCATGCTCTCTCTCACTTTCTCTGTCTCTCAAATGAATAGATAAAATCTTTAAAAAAAAAAAAAGTCTTGTGCTTGATACCGTCTTGACTGTACTTCTGAGGGGCATCATTGTCGTCATCTCAGTGTATGATGGTCCTCACATTGTAGAAATACTTTGTTGGTGGCACTGGGAAGGGTTGGTTGGAGAGACCAGAGGCAGGGAGGCCTTAGCGGACAGCACCAAAGGAGGTAAGTTGCCACTGAGGCAAGAACAAAGGTGGTAGCAATGGGAATTCATGGGACAAATTTAGGAACCAAGATTCTACCTTTACACCTAGCACCATGCCCTCATACAGTTGGTGCTTAATAATCTTCCTTTCAGGTAACTGAAAGGAATCAATAAGAATTAATGATGAGTTGTTAAAGTGAGCAGGGGAGGCAGTCCCCTTGGTCTCTGGCTTGAATGGCCTTCCAATGGCAGTGCCCTTCACTGCCATAAGTAGGGCAGCGATGTGGCCTCTCAGAACGCTGTCCACCATGGATATGGCAGCCCTCCGACTTGGGAGCAGGGATGGCCTAGAAACGAATGGGGAAGGAAAAGCACAAATTTCCTCTTCATCATTCTTGGGTATAGGGTCGGCATAAGACCCTAGTGGGAAACAGACAAGGCCTCTTGTCTTGGGAAATAAAATAGACCTCTCACCTTTCCTTGCTGCTTCTTTTCTAGCATCTTCCTCTGTGAGCCCTCAGGTTCTCCCGTCTCTGCCACCACCTTCTGAACCCAAGAAGGGTTGGAGGAGGCGAGGTGACCAGGAATAATGCTTTCGCTTTCAGTATCCCAGGCTCTGCGATTACCCAGCTCCTCTCCCGGCTTCAGAAATCTTTCCTCAACTCTGTTCCCGGCAGAGCGCAGGAAACCCATCTGATTAAATGCATTCATTTATATTTCTATGGAAATGACCGGTGGGTCCCTTTACTTGCCCTCGGGCTAATCATTTGAGTCTCCAAAGGAGGCTGCTCCATTCGCTAACTCCACCCAAGAGAAAGCTCCCCACCACTCCTATGGAGGGAAGGTGGTAGAGGAGAGAGTTTTTCAGTTGCCATTCTGCAAAGCCAGGCCCCACCCTGGAGTCCTGCTCTGGGGCCAGTTCTCCTCCACAGCTCCCATTTTCATAGGAGATTTGCTTCCTGCATTTCCAAGCTACCCTGTTTCCTAGAATAGTAGAAGTGGCGTGCCACTCTGGTCTCGGCGGGAGGCGTGGCTGCACTGGGGTGGCCTGACTACAGTGGGAAGGGCACAGCCCAGAGACCACACTCAGTGCCATGTTTCCTTAGTGTTCGGGGTTGATCGGTTCGCAAACCAATAGAAGGGCTATGCCTGTCATATGTCCATGTGTAGTTCATGCCTCCCCTTCTTTCATGGTTCCAGAAGGTCCAGTGTGGACCTGGCCACTGTGCCAATGACTTCACATGCACCAGCCCATCTTTGTCCTTGTGACAGTCCATGAGAGGCGTCCTTATCTGTCCCCATTTTATAGATGGGGAAGTTCAGACTCTAGAGAGAGAAAGTCATTTACTGAAGGCCTTGTCGCTAGGAACGAAAAGGCTCAGATTCGGGCCCAAGGCTGTCCACCTCCAGAACCCATACCCTTCCTGCTATCACATGGCCTCTGGCACAGCAATTTATGGGGAGACGGAAAACCCGGGAAACATGTTGAAGCTTTTATTGAAGTATCAACAACATAATCAATTCACTGGACGATCATAAATGGATGAGCGAAACAATCCGTCTCAGGGAAGAAGAGGAAGAGCTTTGAAATTCCTAGATGGAATGATTTTTTGAGGTCTCCATTGCCTCCTGTTTAAAGTCCAAACTCCTTTACTTCGACGTGATTATGGAAATTTTGGGGAGATCTAAATGGATGAAAAGGTGGGAAAGGAGAAAGACAAAGAAGTAACTAACTCCCATCAATATAAACTCTTTCCTCTCCTTCTTGCGATCTCTGTAATCATCTATAACCAAACGAACAGTGCGTAGCATTCCATAACTTGCTTTTCTCATGATAGGAACCTGCAAATGTCTTTCCAGAAAATAAGTAGTTTTGAATTTTCAGTAGTTGCATCTGTCGATTGTGGGATTTCTCCCATTTCTTTAGTAGTTATAAGGTCTTTACCATCGTAAGTAAATAGTCAACCATCATATCTTTATGGTGCCATGGTTCATACTTAACTCTGTGACCCTTCAGAAATGTGTTGTAGTGGGATGTGCGAAACGAGCTCTAACTTGCTTTTTGCCCCCCTGGTAGCCAGTTATCTCCATGCCGGTTGTTGAATGGAATTGTTTAATGTCCATTAGTGTGGGTTTTATTCCATCAACTGTCACATTCTTAGAGATGCCAGGGCCTATGTGGTGCTGTTCTCTTTACTCTGAGATTAGCAGCACACATACTCTCTCTTTTTTTTTTAAAGCTTTATTTATTTATTTGAGACAGAGAGAGAGAGTGCGCGAGCTTTGGGGGGAGGGGCAGAGGGAGAGAAAGAATCTTAAGCAGGCTCCATGCCCAATGCAGAGCCCACCATGGGGCTCGATCTCACGACCCTGAGATCATGACCTGAGCCAAAACCAAGAGTCAAGATGTTTAACCGACTGAACCACCCAGGCGCCCCACATGTACTTTTTCAAAAATGGTAGTTCTCTCTTGTGTTATCTGGCAGAGAAAATTCCCGATCCTGACACTGATTTCTCCAAGTTTTCGTAACTCTCCCGTCCTGTGAAATTTAGAATCAATTGGTGAAGTTTCAAATTCTCATCTGTAATTTGATTCAAATTGCCTTAAACCTTTATATTAACTTGAGAAGAATTGATAATCATAATATGTAGCCTCTCCAGTTGGGACCTTGGGTACATCTTTCTGTTTTTTAGACTTTCTCAGTGGAGTTTTCTCTTTTTTCCGTATGTATATTTTTTGCTGGAATTATGTCTGTGTTTTGTTTTGTTTTGTTTTTTAAGCGTTTGAAAATTGCTGCCTGTGAATGAGAGCACGGAAATTTTTTTTCCCTATTTCTCTTTGTTTGAATTGCTGGGATAGAATTAAGCAAGCAAGTTTCTACTCTGTGTTCTGGTGTATTGCGGCCACCGTTTGGAGCAATTTCTTATTAATTCTATGCTATTTTTAGTTCATTCTTTCAAGAACAAATAACTGTCATTTTGCTTTAGAGCTAGTCTTCTCTAGGTCTGTGTTAAGCTCGGGCTTTTGTCACGGAGCCCCTCGAGGGCACGTGCCCACCCGTGAGTGTTCCTTGAGGGAGAGTGAAGGAACCCTAGGCCAAGGAACTTGGTCCTGATCCCCCGCGGGAGCCCCTTGATGGCTCACTGTACTTTATGGCCTGCACCTCAGTCTTCTCAGAAGGCTGAGGGCTTCAGACCCAAGGGGCCTGCTGCAGGCCTATCACCTCACTGGGATGCTTCCGGCCAGTGGGGAGCAGTGGCCACTTCCCCTAGGGACACCCCACTTAGGGCAAGTGGGCTCAGAAATAGGACCCAGCAGAGACTGTGGTCAGCCCAGAAGGTCTTGCTCTCCCGCCAGCCGGGCTACCCTAGGTGTTCCCCTCCCAGGCTTGGAACACTTTCTAAGGAAGGGAGGCTAACTGCAGACTCAGCCCCTCCCACGGGTCCAAAGCAGGGAAAGTGACAGGTTTTATTTAGTTCTCCCTTGATTTCTACACACTTTATAGTTGCCCACATTGATTAGTATTCTGTTGTTTCATTTAAAAAATAGGTGACATGTTCACAAGGTTCAAACATGAAAGCAGTCAAAGGATTTCATTAAAACAAAGAAATATTTAATGTCATCTCTACTCCCCACCCCACCCCCCCACCATATGGGGCTCAAAACTCACAGCCCTGAGATCAAGAGTCACACACTCAACGGACTGAGTCAGCCAGGTGCCCCAAACATGAAAGCAGTTTAAAAGGCTTATGGTGAATTGTCTCACTCCACCTCTGCCCTGTCTCATCCATACCACTTTTATTAACTTGTGTGTCCTTCTAAGATGTTTTTATTCAGATACAACGAAATGCGAATCTATTTTTACTTTTCTTCATTCTTACCCAACAGGTAGCATCCTATTGATTTTATTTATTTATTTATTTATTTATTTATTTATTTATTTATTTATTTCTCTGAGTGTGCGCGCACACACACGCACACATGAAGAGGGGGAGGGGCAGAGAGAAAGGGAACAGCAGATTCCCCACTGAGTAGAGAGCCTGCTTCAGGGCTCGATTCTGGGACCCTGAGATCATGACCTGATCCAAAGTCAGACTTAACTGACTGACCCACCCAGGCACCCCAATTTTTTTATTTAAAATATGCATTATAATAATACAAATATTGAACACTCATTATATGCTAGTCACTAGTCTAACCTTCTATATATATTAATTCATTTAATCTTTCTATTGCTCCTGTATTATCCGCATTTTGCCATGTGGAGATTTTTCCATATTAAGAGCTTCCTTGATTTCTTTTTTTTTTTTAAAGATTTTATTTATTTATTTGACAGAGAGAGGGAGATCACAAGTAGGCAGAGAGGCAGGCAGAGAGAGAGGGGGAAACATGTTCCCTGCTGAGCAGAGAGCCCAATGCGGGGCTCCATCCCAGGACCCTGAGATCATGACCTGAGCCGAAGGCAGAGGCTTTAACCCACTGAGCCACCCAGGTGCCCCAAGCTTCCTCGATTTCTAACAGCCGCATAGCATTCCACTGTATGGAATAATACATCCTAATTTATGAAACTTGTGGCCTACTCTTGTTTCTGTTCTTTGCTCTTACATACTGTGTCACGTTGTACAAATGTTATTTTGTAAGTTGGAGATAGAGCTACAGAGTAGACCCATAGGATAGAGACAGAGCTACAGGTTAGACACGTAGAAGAGGGATTGTTGGGTCAGAGGATAAATACGTTTGTGATTTTGATGGCTATTGTCAAGCTGCCCTCTGCAGAGTTATTGTTTCTTTTCATAATCGCTCAGCATTTCTTGTTAATAGTATCGTTGGTGAATATTAATACTTCGGTCAATTACAATCATCACAGTCTTTGTTGAGAATACTTATGTAGGACTTCTCTCATTTGATCCTCTATAGCACTCCCAAATGAGTTGGGGATTATCCCTGTTTTACAGATAAGAAAACTGAGGTGCAAAGAGGTTAAGTGACTTGCCAAGGGCACAGAGCTGAGGTCAGTCAGATCCACGTTCACCTGGCTCTTTTCTCTGCTTCAGCTGCCACTTACGTCGGTCCCCGGCCCTGCCTCTTGGTGATGGGTCGCTGTCACTTACATCAGATTTCCCCAGGCTGGAGGATCTGAATGCTCTCCACCCAGTTTTAGCCCCCGTGCTTCCCTCACACTCTGGGCTCTCCAGGAAACCTCTGCTGGCGTAGAATAAGTCTCCTGTGTTTGATCAAGAGGTTCAAGCTTGATATTTATCAAATGCTTATGATAGTGTCTGACACATAGTAAATGCTATGGAAGTGTCTGCTAGCTAAAATATATTAAATAAATAAAAATATGCACACTCTTTGATTTAGCATTCCTATTATCTGTAACCTATTTCGTAGAAACAGAAGCATCCATGTGTTAGGCCACGTAAAGCATTGTCTGTATTGGCAAAAAGAAACAAAAAGTGTACAAATAGGAGATCATTGGGGCGCCTGGGGGGCTCAGTCAATTAAGTGTCTGCCTTGGCGTCAGGTCATGATCCCAGGAGTCCCAGGATTGATCCCCTCATTGGCCTTCCTGCTCAGCAGGGAGTCTGCTTCTCCCTCTGCCTCTCATCCCACTCGTGCTCACTCTCTCAAATAAATAAATAAAATCTTTAAAAATAAAAAAATAAACAGGAAATCCCTGGAATGTCCATTAACAGGAGAATGACTGGGTCAGTTATGGTACATATGAAATTTAAAGGAGCTACTAAAAAGAATACATAGAAGAATACAATAAGATCTGTATTTATTAGACCTCCAGGAATGTCCTGAACAAAAGTTAAATTGGAGGAAGTTACAAAGTCATTACTCACGATCACATTCATAGCATGATCTTGTTTGTTTTTTTTTTTTTGAAGAACAAACATCAACCCATCAAAAATGTTGTAGATACTTGAGACAATTATTTAACCTCTGAATGTCTAGGTTTCTTCATCTTTGAAATGAGGATAATCTCCCCAGGAAACTCTACCAAGCATCACATGGGATGAAATGTATCAAGTCCTTAAAATTCTGCCAGCAGCTGCATTGTCTGGCTATTTGTGTAAAGTGGTTTGAGCAGAGTTGTGGAAGGATTCACCCAGATGCTCATCTTGTTGCCTCGGAGGATGAGAAAAGATATTCAGAAGTGATGTGAAAAGATGATTAACTTTTGGTGTATCTGTGCCTTGTTTCACAGGTGGAAGGCTAGCTGTTGTTAACTTTAGTTACTTTTTTGTGTTCTAATGTTTTATTGGTAGTTTGGAGACTAGCACCATAACCACAAACTGAGGGGCGCCTGGGTGGCTCAGTCAGTTAAGTCTGCTTTCAGCTCAGGTCATAATCCCAGAGTCCTGGGATAGAACCCGCCATGGAGCTCCCCGCCCAGCGAGGAGCCTTGCTTCTCCCTCTCCCTCCCTGCTTGTGCTGTCTCTCTCTAATAAAATCTTAAAACACACAGACACACAAACAATCAGGAGGAGCACGAACCTAGAAACACCAAGATTCAAAGTTTTGTAATTGTTGAAGAGGTGTTTAATTATGAAAGTTTAAAGCGGGGGTTGGGGGGGGAGAGAACAGGAGAGCCCTAAACTAGGCCAGCCTTGTGTATCTGCAGCATCTACTGCCGAGGCTGCTCCAAGCCACTGTGCTGCTCGTGCGCGCTCCTGGATAGCAGCCACAGCGAGCTCAAGTGCGACATCAGCGCCGAGATCCAGCAGCGGCAGGAGGAGCTGGACGCCATGGCGCAGGCGCTGCAGGAGCAGGACCGTGCCTTCGGGGCGGCGCAGGCACGCATGCGCTCAGCCGTCAGCCAGCTGGGCCGCGCACGCGCGGACACCGAGGAGCTGATCCGCACGCACGTGCGCCAACTGGTGGCGCACGTGCTGGCCCAGGAGCAAGCGCTGCTGGAGGGGGTGAACGCGCAGTACCAGCGCAGCTACGAAGAGATCGCGGGCCAACTGGGCCACCTGGAAGCGGTGCTGCAGCGCATCCATTTGGGAGGTTCGCTGGTGCAGAGGATGAAGCGCTACGCCTCCGACCAGGAGGTGCTGGACCTTCATGGCTTCCTGCGGGAGGCGCTCGCCCGCCTGCGCCAGGAGGAGCCCCAGAACCTGCAGAGCGCTGTGCGCACCGACGGCTTCGACGAATTCAAAGTGCGCCTGCAGAAACTCGTCTCCTGCATCACTCAGGGGACAGGTAAGCACCCGCGCCGCCCCCGTGACCATCCCCTTTACCACTTAAGAGCTTCTGCTTTGCTCTTGCTCCCTGGGGGAGATGGGTAGGAAAAGGTCATTTACATGTGACAGGAAAGGAAACTGGGTTTTTTTTCAAGATTAAGTCTAGGGTTTGCTCACACCGTAGATTCTAGGGTGCAGTGGAGGAGAGTAGGCCCTGGCATGGGGTCTGCAGCCTCCCAGAGGGGTCACGTTTTACCAATTTGCAAGAGCCTTTGGGTTAGCTGTGATCTTGTGGTCCTTGGAGAAGTTAAGAAAATACAAAGCAGAAAACCAGACCAGGTACCACTTAGCCCCAGAGGGTAACCACTCCAGGAAGTTTGCTTAAGCAACAGAGAAGTCATCTGGAACATGAGGTTGGAGCAGAAGGGGGCTGAGGAAACCCCCTGGGGTGGTGGGATGTTTACCCAACACAACTGATCGGCTCAGTGGAAGAGATACTTTACCTCCAGCATGGCCTCCAGCACGGTCATCTGGACCAGCTGCCCACCTTTGTGGGCCCTGCCTGGTATCGGGCACTTGGGAGGTAGTGGGGAGGGAACAGATGAGTTCCTGACCTCAAGAGTTGTACAGTCCAGCCGGGACACAGCTGGAGAACAAGGTAGTGCTTGGCTCTGCAGTCCAAATGCCGGAGTTGTGGCAGCTCTGTCTGAACTGGTGACATGGGGGGGGAGGGGAAGCTTGCAGGAGACATGGAGGGAGGGGTGCCCAAAAGGGCCTCCAGGGTGAAGAAGTTTTAAAAGCTCTTTGACAAAACCTCTTGACTGAAATCTGAGCTCTAGATAGATACCCTGGTGTGAGGATGCCCTTTCCGGGAAAGGGGTGGGTAGCAACAGAATCTGAAGGCATCTGGGCAAGGGCCAGTGATCGGGGACCCTTCACTCACTCCTGCCCTCGGAGCTGAGGGAAGTGGGCTCATAAAAGTATAACCCGAGAGTGGAAATGGCAGTGAATGTTACTCGGTACACAGGAAGTGACCCCAGCAGATTTAAACGGCTTGTCTTCCATATCGTAACTAGGCAGTGGCGGGGCAAGGAGCTCTTTTCTGAAGTGTGAGAAATTTAGATTAGATGTAATAGCAATCAGGCTGTGGGTCGTATGAGTATCGTGAAGTTCTCACTGTATGCAGGGGTCAGAGAGCAATGACAGCCTTGGGATTGTTCACACTTTGCCTTAGTGGTGGCAAGGAGATGGACAGAGGGTGCCCCTAGGGTTTTGCACTCTACTTCCCCCCTCCCTCCCCTCTGCCTGGGTTCATGCTCCCTGCAGTCAGGGAGCTCTCTGTCCAAGTAACAAGCCCCTCCATGGAGCTCCCCTGGTGCTGTGAGAGGCCCTGAAGCATGAGTGTCTAGGATAAGCAACAGGGATGTCTCCTCTGTCACTGTCCCATCCAAGGTGCCTCTCACCAGCAATGTCCCTGACCTGCCTGTGACCTTTTCTGTGTTCTCCAGATGTAACTCTACCCCAGCGAGCCAGCCCAGAGGCTGCCAGCATTCCCAGGGACTCGCTTGGCGTTGACCTGGTGAGATGGGTTGAGGTGTAAAGGGGAGGCGGTAGGGTCCAGCAGGGGAGGCGGGTTCCCCTGTGGCGGGAGGGAAATGGAGTCTTGTCCCTGTGTCTGCAGGCAGGAGAGGAGGGAGAGTGCCCGAGAGGCATAGCAAGTGGCTGGACTAGAGCTCTCAGTGGGAGGGAGTACAGGATGGGCCGGTGAGCTTCCTGGTTCTGGCCTCCTAAATGCACTAGACGGGTTCGGGAAGGCGTGGACAGGAGGTGAAGAAGGTGGTGACCGGTGGGTGGCCCTGACAGGTGTGGTAGATGACCTCTCCCTTACCCTGTGCCCAGACACATGAGCCTTTTCCTGGAATCACCATAGGGACCTTCCCCTCCTCTTCCCCCACACGTGGTTCTTGGAGAGAACAGGGCCGGGAGTCGGACCTCAGTCCCAGCAGCTGGGGTTTCATTGGTGTGATTTCAGGACCAGCATAGGTGCAAGAACCATATTGCATTGGGAAGTATCCATCCCCCCTCTGATGATGGCATTCCCGCTGCAGCACCCTGAACCCGTGGCTGTCCACACACACACACACACACACACACACACACACACACACACCTCCACGAACAGGAAGCTCACTCGTTCTTGAGGCAGCCACTCCTGTCTCGGGACTGCTCTTAGATTGCTTGGCAGGGTGAAAATGCAGTGGCACTCCTCTGGCTTGGCCTCTTGGGTACTTGTCTGCTTCGTGCTAAGCTTCCCGAGTTCCTTCTTAGACCAGGCGGCATGGTCATCCAGGTCTGCGTGTGCCTGCCTGTCAAGGATGTGGGCCCGGGACTGATCAGCCCTCCACAGAAAGCAGATCTTCTGGTGGTAGTGGTCAGGCGGTGAGCCTTCCTGGCTTTTAGGGGAGAGAGATTGCAGTAGACAGAGGCAATCCGGACAGGCTTCCTGGAGGAGGCAGGATTTAGGCTCTGAGAATTTCAGAGTGAAGAGAAAGCTCTTTTTTGTACAGGCTGAAGTGAAGGCTCAAAGAGAGGGTGACTTAACTCAGAGCCATATGACACGGCAAGCTAGGGGTAGGACTAGAAGCCAACTCCTAACTGCTTTGGGTACTGCATGCCCATACATACAGTTTGACACGTAAAAAAGGACATTTGTATTTTGTTTTTTGGATAAGTACTACAATCACATGGTCGGAAGTAAAAACATAGCAAGTGATAAGTATGTCAAATATACTCCAGTTTTTAAAATGTCATTGATGTGTACACTTGCAGTTTCTGCATTTCACTGTATATAAATTGTACCTAAAAATTTTTTTTGATCCCCAGGCGACAATAATTTGTCGCTCATTTGAGAACCACTGTTTTGAGGGGGGTGCACACTCACCTACCATTTCTCCTCACCCCGTTCCTTGTTTGAGCTCTCCCATTAGTGAGCATCACAGTGGTTTCCCTTATGCAATGTAAAAAAGACTGTAATTGTGCATAGCCTGTATTTTCACATATTACCCTATATGTGGCACCTAATTGCCCTGAACCTACGCATACATTATCTGGATTTAAAAAAAGAAAGAAAGTGATACATAATGTCTCACTCCCTCCTCATCCCTCTCTTCCCACTTCTTATGCTTAGGTACCTCTCTTTCTTTCTTTCTCACATATCCTTCCAGAATTTATGTCATTACAAGCAAATATGATTACAGGTAATTGGTTTTTCCATTCTTTCTTGGTACAAAGGTAGCATAATATCATATATTCAGAGTGCGGTGCCCAGGCTTTTTCACCCAGGGAAGTATTCTGGACTCCTCTGAAATTCTTACACTGTCAGTGAGTAAGGAGATTCCTGATGCCTTTTTGCACCTGCATCGTGTGTGGATGTAGCACGCTTTATTTAGCCAGTTCCCTGCCGATGCATATTTAGGTTGTTTGGTGTTACAATGGTAGGATGAATAATGTCCCCACGGAAATCCTCTGAATAATTTTGCAAAGTGCCCTGGGTCCCCATAGCGCAGCTGTCTTTCCAGGTGCCGGTAGCTGGTTAATTAAACAGCATTTTCCTGGGTCTTTGTCTTTTACATGACCTCTCACCATCCTATCCGCTATGAAGCAGTTTGAACTTGGAGCATCATAAGAGTGCTCTTTTTTTTTTTTTTTTTTTTTGCAAAGCCTTTGCTTTCACTTTGGTAGCAGGCTGGAGGAGGGGGTAGGCAGGCCAGTGGAGCTGGGGGAGGGGGACAGGTTTCACACCGTGAGCCCCGGGGACCAGTGGAGCAGCTCCATGAGGCTGGGAGGCAGGCGCGGTTAGGCTGTCTCACGAGAAAGGTCCATCAGCTATGCCCGGAGAAAGGCCACTCTTGGGCCCGAGCCCCTGCCTTAGGAGGCAGAAGCTGGGCATCCGGCACCAACACTTGATCCCTCTTGAAGTGGTTGGTTTACTTTCACTGCAGTCATGTGGCCACGCAGAGGCGATGAGAAGAACAGCAGTAGGCTTGACTAGGACTGCCTAGCTTGGAGGCGTTTTCCTTCCGCTTCTTCTAAGCTCTTTTTGTAATGACGTTAAAATACTTGAACGGGGGAAAAAAGAAAACTTTTTAAAGTTATAACACGACCGGAAATCGGTCATCACGATTTTTTGTCTTTAGCAAGCCCTCCTGTGTGTCCCCTGCTTCATTAACCTGGGAGTGGGGGGGGGGTGGTCATGGGTGGGACAGAGGCAGAGAGAGAGGAACCCAGGCCCACCTGTGGGGAGGTCATAGCCCACGTGGAGAGAGGGTCTTTCACCTCCCAGTGATTTGTAGATCAGACACAAAAGGACCTTTCCAACTTTAAAAAAAAAATTTTTTCATGGTGATAAAATACATATGACATAAAATTTACCTAGTGATGGAATTGCCAGGTCATATGGCAATTCTTTTCATTTTTTTTTTTATGTTTTGAGGAGTCACTGTGCAATTTCCCATGGTTGGCTATGCCATTGTACATTCCCACTGACAGTGGGCTCCCAATTTCTTTACATCTCACCCACACTGTTTTTAATAATAGCCGTCCTAATGGATGTGAAGTGGTTTCGATTTTTAACACTACCTACCGTAAAGAAATATATTTGGGGGCTGCCTGTGTGGCTCAGTCGTTAGGCGTCTGCCTTCGGCTCGGGTCATGGTCCCAGGGTCTCAGGATCAAGCCCCATATTGGGCTCCCTGCTCCGCGGGAAGCCTGCTTCCCCCTCTCCCACTCCCCCTGCTTGTGTACCTTCTCTTGCTGTGTCTCTCTTTGTCAAATAAATATGTGTGTGTGTGTGTGTGTGTGTGTGTGTGTGTGTGTGTGTACATACATATATATACACACATATATATACAAAATACATATATATTTTGTATCAAATCTGTAGGATTTACACACACATGCATAACCGTAGCTGAGATGGAAGTTTTGCAGGCTAAATTACACTTGTTACATGGGACGGACTCCAATGCTTTCTGTTCTGTACTATTCTGCATAATATTTAAAAATGCTAGTCGTGACCCACTGGCTTGCTTTCGTGATCCGCTAATGGGTCACAGATGATAGTTTGAAAACCACTGGCATAGAGCACTCAGCAGAGATTGAATACTTTCTTAGAGGCCCCAGAGATCAGGCGTCCTCCCTGCTTCTCCCAGCTCCACTCTGCTCGGCGAGAGACAGCTTTCCTTCCTTTCTGTAAGGATGTCGAGGAAAAGAAACCCAGGAGGGAAGGAGGGGAAAAGGAAGGCAGTCCATCCCACATCATAGTGCTCGTTACCACCCTCCTGCCGCGACCCCCCCCCCCCGGGTCGTCCTGGGCTTCCCCTGCCTGCCCCTAGCGCGGGTTCCTCTGTGACGGTGGGCTTGACCCCTCCTCTGCCTCGCAGGAGGGACAGAGCTTGTCCCCGTGCGGAAAGCATGGCCCTGGCCTCCTCATCCCACAGCCTGGCGCCTGGTTTCCCCAGGGCAGCTCTGCCTGGGGATGTGCCCCCTGCAGCTGTTTTCAGAGACACTAGATTCCAACCCTGGCCCAAGACCTCGGGAGATCAGTCACTTCACCTCTCGTGCCTCTGACCCTTCTCTGTAGATTGGCAATAATCACGGGATGGTCCGTATTTCTTCCATATATATATATATATATATATATATATATGTATTTGCAGTTAAATTCATATAGGAAAATTCCCCATTTGAACCATCTTAGAGGGTACGGTTTAGAGACATTTAGTATGCTCACAATCTTGTACAACCACCCCACCTGCCTAGTTCCCAAATAGTCCCGTCATCCCGAAAGGGGACCTCGTCCCCATGACGTGGCTGCTCCCATCTCCCCATTCCCCACCCGGGCATCCCGCCCGCTCTCTGTCCCCATGCAGTCAGCCCTTGCGGATAATTCTTGTGAATGGACCCCTACAACGTGTCCTCTCCCATGGCTGGCTTCTTTCCATTTCACGTGGCACGCAAGGTTCACCCAAGTTGTACATACAGAGTTCGTTCCTTTTTATGGCCGAATAGTGCTCCGCGGAGTGGCTGTCCCTCATTTGTGTATCCGCTCAGCGGTTGGCACACATTCAGGCTGAGTTTCTACCTTTCGACTGCCGTGAATATTCGTGAGCAGGTTTCCGTCGGAACATCTGTTTCCAGTCCCTCGGGCCTCTGCCTAGGAGTCTCATTGTTGGGTCCTATGGAAATTCTATGTTTAACTCTGGAGGACCTGCCCCTACCTCCTTCCTTTCGGGATGGGTGTAGGAAGCGCTCCGCATGGCGCCCAGCACAGCAGAGTTCTAAAAACAGTCTTTACCAGCAGTGTCACCGGTGACACTAAGTGTCAGCTGCTCTTCCAGGTACGGCAGAGTTCATCCTCATATTCCCATGAGAGAGACGTTCCCGGTGACAGGTGTTACCGGTGTCCCCATTTTGCAGAGGGGGACTGAGGCCGGAGTTTTCAGCGATGGGTCCGAGGTGTGAAATTGCCATACTGCACCCCAAGGCGGAGTTAAGGCCCTGGGGCAGAGTGCAGGTCATAGGGAAGTTCCCTGCAAGGGTCGGCCTCCGTATCATTCTACCTTTGCACCTGTAGAGGAGTGGCTTCCGTTGGGAGCGAGCACTGTGTGGGGAGCTATTGTCGAGCAAGACTTAAGGCATCGTTGCTCTGTACGACCCCGGGAGGGGACTTAGGATGCCCAGGAATTGAAGTGACCCTGAATGCCAGCACCTTGGCGTCAGGAGTAGGTCAAGTCGTGGAGGGGTGAGGAAGACTCCTGGTCCCCAGTGGGCCCAGGGCCTTGGGTCGCCCCAGGCGTGGGTTCTCGGCCCCAGGCTCACCACCTGCTCATTTCCGTCTCTCTTGTTTCTGGACTTCACAGCTGGAGGAGATGCAGGGGGCTCAGGCACAGGCCTTGGAGCCAGCCGAGCCCCAAACTGTGAGTTTGGTCCAGCCGGTGCCTGGGGCGCACCCGGTGCCGGTTCACGCCTACTCCATCAAAGACTCCTCCTGCAGAGAGGTGAGGTTCTCTCCACCCCCCTCCTCCGTCCCTGGAGGCCCAGATCCCACCAGGCAGGCAGGGTGGGGGTGGGGCGAGAATCCAGGCCTTAATCAGCACCTACTCTGTTCTCTCCCTCGCCCGGGCCGCACTGCCAGGAGGCACCCCTATAAGCACGAGCCATCCAGGGTGGGCGGAGCTGGTGGTCGGCAAATGGCCGGTGTGTGTGGTGGCCCAGGGGGTGTCCTGTGTGGAGAAAGACCGCATCTGCATGGCAGAAGAGCGAAGGGGGAGGGCCACGGGCCCCTGCCACCCAGGGCCGCATCTCTGCCCACCCCCCAGCCCCCCTGAAGGCTGCTAACCCGGCTCTGTGACACCCCACTGCATAGGAGGCCTGCAACACAGTCCCTCCCCAGAAGAGGAAGTCCTGCCAGACTGAGTGCCCCAGGAAGGCCATCAAGATGGAGTCCGAGGAGGAGAGGGAGACACGGTTGGCCCGGAGCTCCCCCGAGCAGCCCAGGCCCAGCACCTCCAAGGCAGTCTCGCCTCCCCACCTGGATGGGCCCTCCAGCCCCGAAAGCCTCACCGTGGGAAGCGAGGGCTTTCTGCCCAACAGCAATCATGCAGCCGGCGACCCTGCAGAGGCAGGTAGGGAGATGGGTGGGCAGCAGAGGCTGCGGCCTGCGAGTTGTCCTCCGGGGGCGGGGCGGGACCCTTCTTCTGCACCCTCACCCCTCCCGGGGAGCCCAGTGCCAACAGCATCCCGTGTGTCGAGCTCTCAGCTGCCATCAGATGGGGCAGGAGGGCGCGTGGTTTGCTGGGGGGTAAGAAGGATGCAGTGCACCAGGTGACTTGCTGGGATCCCAGTGTTAGAAGCGTGAGGGGCTCTGTGGCTCCTTCCCCCGACACACCCTTGCAGTGCCCAGCACTGCGCCCCTGCTCAAGGCGGGTCTCCCCAGGAAGTGTGTGTTGGCGGCTGCCTAGCGTGGGCCCAGAGAGACCTGGGGCAAGTCCACACCTACCGCTTCCCCAATTTGTCACAGAGGTCGCCTGCATCAAGGACCGCATTTGTCCTGGAAATCTCCTACAGATACTGCCAGATAGGGAGTCGTGGGCATGAGTTGAGGTCAACTTAATAGAGTATTGGAATGGTCGAGACCATTCTTCCGAGACCCGCTTCACCCAGAGGCCCCCTTTGTTTTCATTCTAGGTCCCAGATTGAGCCCTGATCCTGCTTGCACACTGAGCCCTGACCGACATTCCTTGCTCACAATGCTATTGGTAATCAAAAGATTTTGATTCACCAACGTAAAGTAGCTTTTAATTCGAACGCCTCGGCTCAGGAGGCTGAGGCTTGGAACAAGCCGATGTGCTTCTTTAGGACGGCAGGAGGTTCTAAACCGGGGGCTGTCTGCCACACTGCCTGCACAGGGAGCAGATTCTGAATTCAGGGCCGGCAGCTGAATTAAGTATTCACACAGGGCACAGTGGGCAGTGATGGAAAGCCCTTTGGAATAAATAGATCCATACTGGTGCGCTCGGCGGTGTTCCCCTCCCCCTCCCCTCGCAGGGCACACACGGCCCACCCTGTCCGCTGGCCCGCGGGGAGTCCCACGGAGCGCACCCGGGCCCCACTCGCTGGGCCTCCCGGCAGGGCCTAATGCTGTCTCCTCCGCCCCGTTTCAGAGGAACGCGTCGTGGTGATCAGCAGCTCGGAAGACTCAGATGCTGAAAACTCGGTGAGTGGTCCAGAAGTTCGGCCCCGGACTCCTGCCTCCCCCCATTCCACGCCCCGGGGGACACAGCCACAGCAGGTGACTCTCAGACTTGCCCTGCGCCTGGGGAGTTCTCCAGCGAGGCAGTGAGTCCCGAGCTGTCCTGGGGACAGTCTCCAGATGCCAGCTGCGGTCCTGGACCACCCCAGCCCGCCCTCCCTCCGGGGGCAGGAGCCTCCAGTAGCCACACGTCCTCCTCTGAGATGCTGCTAGCGTGCTTCCTTCCAGAGCCCTGTCTCGTTTCTGGACTAGCTCATGCCTTTGTCTGGAGCTTCCTTCCGTGTTCGCTAACCTCTTAAGTCCTCAACGAGGAGGGTGGCCAAGAGCCCATAGCCCAGTTACCCGCAGCCAGCGAGGGTCAGTGCAGGGCTGTGAGGGTGTGGGGAGCACCGTGCGGGACCCAAATAGGCCAGTTTGCACTCCATAAGCAAGAACGTTAAAGCCGTCCCCCGACGGAACAAGTACCTTTGTGGGTTGCGACCCTCCCGTCCCTGGAGGTTGGTTAATGGAGGCTGGGGCGAAGGGGATGTGAACAGAGTGAAAGGTTGGACTGGGTGGCCCCGGAGCTCCCTTCCAGCCCTCAGTCTGAGGTTCTGTATTGGAAAGTGCACGGAGCCCACGGAGACCACTGCACCGCACTTCTCGCCAGCCCGCGCCCTGCCGAGAGCACGAGGAGCTTACCGCCTCTACTGGGCCTCCCGTCTGCCCCCCAGCGGCATGCGCCCCCTGGCTTGGTCTCCCCACCGTCCCGCTGAGCAAGCTGCAGTCCTGAAGGTCGAGTCTCCCCACCAGCCTCACCAGGAGAACGCCGTCGTCTGCCACCGCCGCGGGACCAGCTTCCTGCCGCAGAGAGCGCAGAGAACCACCCGTCTTCATCATATCTTTCGCTTGCCCTTCAAAGTGTACCGTAAACCCGTGTGGACTTATCCTCCCCCGGGGGTCCAGGCCACCGCCCCTGCCACCACAGGGCCTCCCAGCCATCCCGCCAGTGCCCCGGAGAGTCCCTGCCGTCTCCAGAGGGCCTTGGGCCAGCGCCACCGCCGCCGGGCTCGAGGGGCAGTGCGTTCCCTCCGCTGCTCCCTCCGGAGCTCCCCCAACGTAGCCCAGTGGCTCAACAACTTTTTTGCCCTTCCTCTCTCCTCCATGGCCGCCCAGCTTGACACCTCTCTCAGCGAGGAGGATGGAGGGAGGCAGAGCACCCCAGACTCTTAGAGCAGGAATCTCCCCCAGGGATTCTGACACCGCCCCCGGGGAGAACCCCATAGTCTGGGCCCCGCTGGAGGTCTCTGCCATTGCGTTCCCACTCTCTTGCCCTCCGGAGAGGCTCGCCCACCAGCCCGGGCCCCCTCAGACAGGCCTCTGAGAGCCCCGAGCACCTCCGTCCTCTACAGCTGCTGGCCGCCTTCCCCCCGGGACCGTGCGGCCGCTCTCTCGGCCCCTGCTCCAGCCCGCAGCCCGGCCTGGCCCACGCACCCAAGGGCGTCCGGTGTATTGTAGTCAGGGAGCAGACCCAGGAAGGAAGGGCTGCGTGGACTCAGCAGGGAGACGTCAGCCCTCTTCCCCGGGAAGGGCGTGACTGAGATGCGGGCCACCACTGCTCCCATCCCCGGGCCTCTTTGCCCAACACTAGGAAGCATCTGTCGCCCTTTGCACCTCCTTCCACCCCAAGGCTTTCCGCTGGGCCTCTGCCAGGAGCTAAGCCCACGAGGGCAGGGACTGTGTCGATCCCAGAACCTGGCAGATACAGCTGCTCAATAAATATTTGTTGAAAGATTGCCCTTGCAAACCCTTTTTCCATGAGCATCACATACCCCGCGAGACTTAGCTCTTCTCTTGCCGATGGCTTTGTGTCCTCCCGGCACTGACACTGGGTGCTCTGGTGGGGTGACCACGCCCCCTCTTCTCCCACCCCCTGGGGGCTTCAGCGTGGGAGGTGGATCAGACCCTTCCTGTGCCTCCTGGGCTGTGTCGGTCCCACCATCTGGAAAGGCCCCTGTGCCTTGAGGTTCCAGGTCTTGAGGGGGGAGCCCCACTTTGCCCGGATCAGTTCACGCCTCCTCCTGCCTCCCCCACACAGGGAAGGCTCCAGCCCGTGCCTCCCAGGGGCCCTCTCCTGAGCCAGGGCCAGCCTTCTTTCTGGGTGACTTCAGCCCCCAGCACCCTGGCCTCTCCGGGGTCTTCACGGACACCCCCTGCCCCTCACCATGCCGAGAACTGGCCCCCAAGGACTCCGACCGCAGCATCCTGTCCCTCGAGCTCTCAGGTACTTCGGGGACCCCTGCCCTACCCCCCCCCCCCCCCGGTTCCCACAGCTCCGGCAGCTGCTCCTTGTCCTCCTCCCTCTCAGGCCTCTGTTCTTTCCCACATTGTTCTTCCGGTTACGGCCCCTCTCCTCTTCATAGCGTGTCCTTCCCTGTGGCCTCAGCCAGGCCCGCGGCTTTAGCTAGTGCTCCCAGGCTGCTGATGCGGGGCGCCCCCGCTGCCAGACCAGGACAGGGAGCCCGTGGGCCTCCGATGTCTGCGCTTGGTTGTCCCACAGAGCCGTCAGACTGCCCCGCGTGCTCTTCTCTCCGTCCGTCACACCGTCGGCCCGGCTACGCGATCGGAGGCCCCTCTCGGTCGTTCCTCGGCGTCCGTCAGATTTTCAGTCTTAACCTGTCCATGGTCTACATTCCTCTGAACCCCGGGCACTTCTTTCTATCCCGGGAACCGCCTCCCCCCCGCCAAACAGAAGTGACCCGGGGCGGGGATAGAAGCCTGAGAAGGAAACTCAGAAAGGATGGCAATGCCCGTGGTCTCACCAGACCCCGCCAGAGTTGGGGGTGGGCGTCGAAACCAGCAGTCTGGGGGGCCGGGTGTCAGTCCAGGCCTCAGCTGTCAGCAGGGAGGCGCTAGGTGATGTCTGAGGTGATTCCAGGAAGGAGGGGAGGTTCATTTTAGGTCGTGAAGAGTTAAAGCAATTAGAAGAAGTCACTCACCTTTGGAGACCAGCTCTGGAGTGGGGGAGAGCTCGAGGGCCACTGCTCCTGTCTCGGTGTTCTTCAGGTAGCACCTTTCTTTGTGGTTCTTCTTTTAAGATTTTATTTATTTGTCAGAGAGCACAAGCAGGGGGAGCGGCAGGCAGAGGGAGAGGGAGAAGCAGACTCCCCGCTGAGCAAGGACCCCCCCCCCCCCCGCAATGCGGGACTTGATCCCAGGACCCCGGGATCACGACCTGAGCCGAAGGCAGACGCTTAACCGACTGAGCCACCCAGGAGCCCCCACACAGCACGTTTTTTAAATTAACCGTTACGAGTCCCAAACTTTAAAAAACACGTATTTAAAAAGAAAACCAAAGAGGCCCCCTTCGTGCACTTCTCACCCACCTCCTGCGCCCCCTTCCAGGCCCCTGGCGCACCTAGTGTACCTGCAGCAACTCGCCAGGTGCTCCGGGCTCCCGCACCCCCCTGAAATCCCCCTCCGTGGCCTTCATCCCACCTGCCACATGGGAAAGTTGTCCTACAAGCAGAGCACATTTTCCAAGCGTACGAGGTGCGTAAGGACGCCCACCCCAGGCTGCCGCTGTGTCAGTTGCTGGAATCTAGCAGGACACGCCGTGGGGGTTGGGGGGGGGCTCTGGTGCAGGCCCAGCCCGGAGGGCGAGGCCCAGGGAGAGACACTGCTTGTGCAGGAAGAGCCGTCTGGGAGCTGGAAGAGGCAGTGGAGGGGCACGGCCAGGCCTGATGGTGGACGACTGAACACGGGGGGGTCAGCAGTGGCTCCCCCACGGGCCCCGTGTTAGGGTCCGAGGCAGGAAAAAATAGAATGCTCCCACCCACGCTTGTGACAGGTGACTGACCCCAGTGTCCATCAGGAGCGGGACCAGGTGGAAGCAGGAGGGGGTGGTCCGTGGCCAGCAGTAGAAGGGAGAGGCCTCTGGGGGACGGCCGACCCACGGGGGCACGGGGGACAGGGGGCAGGGCAACAAGGGCCACAGGCTAGCTGACAGGGTGGCCCAGTTCATAGCTACGCGGGAGGTATTTCGGGGCTTCCAGACCGCGCAAGACCTGGGGCTTCATGTCTGCATGAGAGAGCAATGCGCATGTCTTGCTAAACCAACCCCCCAGCTGAGAAAGTTCCTCAGAAACTTGGAGACTCTTGATAAGAATGAGGGGCGGGTACCCTGTGGACAACTTCAGGTGACCGGATGCTAAATATCAAAGAGTCTGTCTCCTATCTGAGTGGCTGCTGACCAGGCGTGGAGTGAATCAGGAGGACAGTCGTTCTGAACCCTGGCTGCACCCTGGACTCTTTGGGTGCGAGGGCGGGGGGCAGCAGTTGTTACCAATGACAGATTCCTGGGTCCCACCCCCAGAGATTGTAATTGAGCTGGCGTGGGGTGCAACCCGGGCATCTGGAGTTGTTGAGGCCGCTAATGCACAGCCAGAAAGGGGGGAACCCCAGAATTAAGGGATTCGGTTGCATGTCCGTGATTTGGGTATGTGTCAGCCTTGAACGGAGGTGACCCGTACATCCTGGGACACGATGCGGCAGGGGAGAGAGGGACGCGGGGTCTCCCCCAGAGGAACCTCCTAGACTGGTGGTGGAAGGTGATGGAAATGTCAAGCCGGCGTTTCCCGGTGGGTATGCTTGGTGCGGCCGGGAGGCCCGCCGCGCGGATCCGGAATGCAGTTGTGGCGCTAAGTTGATCTGTATTGGAGACGAGCGAACTGTAGAGCTCACGAGCCGAACTGCGTGTGTCCCCTAGTTCCCTGTGTCTCCTGAAAACCTCGTGGGCTCCCCGTGGCTCCGTCTGAGCGCCGTTCTGCAAAGAAACACAGTCCATTAACCAAGTATAATAAATAAAGCCTAGTATGTACTCGCATGGCAAGGAGTAGCAAAGCGGGTTCGACTCCCAGCTCCCAGCAGCGCATCTTCAAGTCCTCTTCCTCTTTTCTCCGGCTTCCGTCTTGCCCACTCCCTAGTTCCTTGGAGCTTCCCCCCTCTCGCCTTCCAGGCCGGGGCCCGTGGGCTCTCCTCTTCCCCGCTTCGTTTCCCAATCCGCCGTTCCTTTCCCCTTCCCAGCAGATCTCAAGCCTTTTCCAACAAAAGGCGTCTTCCTGGCCTGGGTCCGGCTCTCTGCTGCTATTTCTCTACGCTCCCCACCCACACAACTCAGTTCCCTGACGGTAGACGGAGGCCCAGCAGCGGCGCTCCCCTCATGAGCGGGAGGGGGGGCAGGAGGACATCCTGCATCAGAGCCTCTCCCGCGGACTGCCCCTTGTTAAACCGGGTCTTTAGAAACATCTTTTGCGGGCGTGCCGGTACTTCCTGGCTGTGTGGCTGGGATTGAAGGCAGGGAGAGGGCTTGAGTGGAAGGCATTCTGGCGAGATCAGCCCCATGTCCCAGCTGGGGTCAGCGGTCCCCAAGGGTGAGAAAGAACTTGAAAAGAAGAAAGAGTCCTGGCTGGAATTCCAGCCTTCCCGCCGTTGGTCAGCTCACCAGAAGAGGGGGGCAGGGGGTGTCCTTTCTTTAAGGGAGCCGGACGAAAGACGTTGCACCGCTGTAAAAGAGAAAATGACCCCGGGGCAACGGGAGGCCCTAAGATTCTGATGGCCATCATAAATAACTCTGGCATGAAGATGAATTTAGCCCAAAGACACAGGTCTGCTGCCCTCCAGGGAGCTCAGGTCTTGGAAGAGGATATCCCAAGAGGTGCTTATGGCTCTAAGGCCTGAGAAGTTATTCCAGAAGGAAGGAGACAGGCGGAGGCACTCAGGGTCACTGCACGGGCTTTTGCAGTTGTGTTGGGAGCAAAAAGAGGAAGGAAGAAGAGAGAGCTCCGTCTGCCACGTTGGCGGATGGCAGAGAGGACTCGGGAAAAGGGCCAGATCTTCAGCTCCGGGGAGGACGCAGCAAAAGGAGTCCGGCTCTTTCCACCGGCCCAAGCCCAAGAGCAAGGTCTGGAAGGCTGAAGATAAAAAAAAACACCTGGATTTTTCCCTCGGGGGAGGAAGGTGGTGTCTCTGGCCCACCAGCCAGCAACTTGGAGGAGGACACCTGTAGAGGGCTCCTTCCAGAGAGGAGCTGGGACCAGGAGACAAGACTCAGAGCGAAGCATGCAAAAGAAACCTTTCCTGTGTGGCCAAATCAAGGACACAGATATGCCAGGTGCCTGACAAAGACTTTAATCAGGACCTTCTGTATAGAATCCCCTCGCTCCCGGGCTTCTGTAAGCAAGGCATTCACTAGACAGATGCATAGTGAATGTCTCTTTCTACCAGTGACCGGGAGGAAGTTGGTGAGCCTGGGGTAGGACTATGAAATGCAAAAAGAGTGAGAATCTGCCACTCCTAGGAAAATCCTGCACGTCGTACCTGTGCTTAGTAATGATTCTACTCTCGGCTGAAATTCTGTTAAAATGTTTGACCTGGACAGTAAGAGGGCCTAAACCCCTGCTTATTCTCTCCCGAGCCAGGGACATTAGCCAGAAGCCAGACTGCGTTCTTGGAGGCTGCAGGTGGCCCTGGGGGAGACCGGCATCTCCACCCCGTCCACTCTGGACTCTGTCCCAGCAGTACCCCCAACCCTGTGACACATTGGCCTGTGGCCTTGGCCATGTCCTTTCCTCTTGGTCTCTGGCTAACGTCCCCAGCTGGCATTCCCGGAAAGTTCTGAGCAGGCCACCAAAGACAACTTCGGGTGTGGCCGCTGGCAGATGATGGAGAGAGGCTCTCCCGCCCTCCAGCCGCAGCCCCTCGGGAGCCCCACAGAGTTGGAGCCCTTCCCCCACCCGAGGTCTTTTGAACTATTTTTGCCTGGGTGCTGGAGAGAACAGGGGCTTGGGTGCCCGGGCTAGAGGAGCCCTGGGCCTGAGGGCTTCCCTGAGCAGCTGGCTCCTGGAAGCTACAGGACAAAGGGCCTCCAGTCCCCGAGACTGAGCGGCCCTCCCCTCCCTCTTTGTGCAGGGCACAGGGGCCCAGGCTGGCCATGGGGACAAGAGCTAGGCTCCTGACCCCTTCCAAAGAAACTTCTGAGGTTTGAGATGAGCCTCCTTCCTCCTGTCCCAAGTTCATGGTGTCTCTTCTGAGTCTGTTCGGAGAGAAGGGAGCCGCAGACCCCTCCAGCCCCGCCCACCACAGCAGCGGCCCCCTCCGGGAGCTTCGATGCCCAGCACCACGCACCCTCGGGCACACTCACATATGCTCACGTTCCCACACACTTGTCAACACCAGTTCCCAAAGTCACAGCTGATGCACACATTTGACATTTGCATTCCTTCCCTTATTCGTGCTTTCTCTCACACACACACACACACACACACACACACACACACATCCATTCCTGTGCACACGTCCTCCCGCACACACACTCAGACACATGCCTTCCCCTTCCTGGTATCCTGCTGTTCCGATGTGCGTGCGGATGCCCCCAACCATACCGGCTTGCTCGTGTCCCTACACTCACACTGCGCACGCACGCACGCACACACACTTGCTCATGGGCACGTGCTCGCACTGCCAATGTGCGCCCTTGCCCTCCGGCCCCCTGACCTGTTGGTTTTTCTGTGTTGCAGTCCTCCCGAGAGCTGGATGACAGCAGCAGCGAGTCCAGTGACTTCCAGCCTGAGGGCCCCAGCTCCCTCGGGGTCCTAGACGAGAGCCTCGCCGACCCCCAACCAGAAGACAGGCCCCTGGTTTTCTTTGACCTCAAGATTGACAGTGAAAGTGGGTTCTCCACTGGGCCCCCGCACCCCTTTCTAGCTTAGTCTCCGAGTCCCCCAGATGAGTGCAAGCAGAGCTCTGTCCCGGGCCCGGGAGAGCCCAGAGCTCTGGCCAGGCAGGGCGCCACAACTCCCCTGGGACTCCAGCTGTCCCACTTGGCTGATGGAATAAAGACTTTTGTCTCGACCAGCGCCTGAAAGCCTGAGGCAGGGGCCTCCATGAGCTCGCTGACCAGCGCTTCTCTTAAAGAACCCTGGCAACGCACCTCTAAACAGAAACCGCACGCTGAGGGAAGTCCCGCGAAGAGGCCAGCAATCCAAGCGAGGCCTTGGGCCGTGACTGCAGAATTCTCAGTACAGAGCCCATTGCCCAGGTGGGCCACACAGGGAGGGAGGCTCACAGCCGGGATCACGGAGAAAGATGACGCCTTCTCCGGGAAGCCCGTCAGCTCCCCGAGGTGCTTCCCCGCAGGGCCCGGCCCCCCCTGTGGCACAGCCCCAGCATGGGGCCAGCCGGGCCAGGCGGATGTTGTGCTGTTGTCCCAGGGCAGGGCCGTGGTTGGCACACCTCGCAGGGCAGCTCGGAGGCACGCTCTGAATGGAGGAGATTGGGCCGGTGGGCCCCGTGCGTCCCGGGGTCTGACCGGCCAGGCGTCTTGGCTCAGTGACCGACGGGATTGGAGGCTGGGCAGGGAGCGGAGGATACAGGGGAGACGGAGGGGGCCCCGAGTGTCGGTGCGTGAGGCTAACAACAGAAGGCAGGCAGGAGGGACCTGGATCTAAACTGTTTGACAATATTGGGGGCAGAGGGGGGGAGGGGGCGCTGGACCCCCAGCAGGTGCGTGGGGGGTGTTTGGAGAGCCGCCAGCCCTCCCCTTCCGACCCTTGTCCCCACGAGAGGCAGGGTAGAGCCGCGTTCGGAGGCTAATGTGCGGTTCCCGCCGGCAGGCCCCATGGTGGGGTTCTCTGCGGTGGGACCGCAGCCCCAGAGGTCCCGCTACTCCCGCCCTGTGCCCCCCGCACTCCCGGGGCCTCACGCTGCCCTTCTCTCCTGCCCAGCCCAGAAGATTAGCCAGCTGGCAGCCGTGAACCAGGAGAGTGAGTTCCGCGTGCTCATCCGGCCCAAGGTCTTCTTCGGCACCTGCTCCAAGGCCGTCTCCCTGGAGGTGGGGCTACAGCACTTCCTCGGTTTCCTGGGCTCCCTGCGGCGCCCCATCCTGGCCTGCTACAAGCTGTGGGGGCCCGGCCTCCCCACCCTCTTCCGGGCCCTGGAAGACATGAACAGGCTGTGGGAGCTTCAGGAGGCCGTCTCGGGCTTCCTGGCCACGCGGCCCCTCCTCCGGGAGCGGGTGCCCGGGGCCAGCAGCTTCAAGCTCAAGAGACTGGCCGAGACCTACCTGGCGAGAAGCATGAGCGAGCGCAGCGCCCTGGCCGCCGTGCTGGCCCTGCGGGACCTGTGCCGGCTCCTGGACGTCTCCCCGGGCCCCCAGCTAGCCCCGCACGTCTACCCCTTCAGCAGCCTGCAGTGCTTCATGTCCCTGCAGCCGCTGGTGCGGGCGGCCATCCTGCCCCGTGCCCAGGCCCGCCTCCTGGCCCTGCGCAATGTGAGTTTCACCGAGCTACTGGCCGCGTACCGCCGCGACCCGCAGCGGGGCCTGCGCCGGTATAGCCACTACCTGAGCGCGCCGGCCACCTCCCCGCACCCTGCCCAGCGCGCCGGCTCCCTGCAGGCCCTGAGCACCTACTTCAGCGGCCTGTCGGAGGATCCCAGCCCGGCCCGGGCAGAAGGCCTCTCCGCCCCTGTCGCTCGCCAGGGCTTGGCAGAGAGGGCGTGCCAGCAGAGTTGAGAGGAGGCCCGACTGGCTCGGAATCTGTGGGGGTAGAGAGGGATGGGGTCCCTGAGCCAGCCCCCCTCCCGCCCCACTGCCCTTCACTGCATTCGCGGGTCCTGGCCCCCAACACTCAGTTATCATTTGCTCCAGAATCAGGTCTCTGGGACCAAGTTACCCTTCTCTAAAAACCCAACAGAGAAGGTCCCAAGTCTAAGCCAGTCCCAAGTCCTAACCCCCTGGGGGCCACCAGATCCCCTTTCAGGCCTTGGGAGCACCTGAGGGTTGGTTCCCCTGAGCCCTGGCCCCTCTTCTCCAGGAGCCAAAACCAAGGAGTAAAGAAGGTCCAGCCTCTGGGCTGAGTGGCCCCCAGCCACCCAACCTGCCACTCCCATGAGTGTCCCTGAAGCCCCTCCCTGACCCCCGGTCACTGCCCTAGGGGACCCACTGACAGCCCCCAGAGACACTGCCTGCAACACCGCCTGGGTACCCAAGTGCCTTTCAGACCAAGCCACTATCATGAGTTTGGGCTCTCCCACCCTCTGCCCGTCTGAAGGCCAGCTTTCTGGTCACTTCTCTGGGGACACAAATGCATTTTCACCCCTCATGTCTGCAGAGACAGAAGCGGCCTGTCCCTCCTTCCAGAGTATGTCCCTTCTAAGCTTGCTGCGTTCCTCCTGGCCACGCAGACCTATCTCCTCGCAGTCACGCTTCACTCTTCGGCCCTCCGGCCACCAGCGCCTCTCAGCATGGCATGGCTTTCGCTCTCTCTGGGCTGCCCACCTCAGCCCCACCGAGGACCGCCCTCTAACCCGGCGCTGCCTGCCACATCAGGGCCCGCAGCGTTGGCATCCCCTGAGAGAGCCTCTGCCCCAGACCCCTGGAATCAGCTTTCCAAGGTGGGCCCTGCAGCCTGTCTTAGCATGTCTCCCAGATGATTCTGACGCCCGCTAAAACTTAGAACCAGTGCTCTGACAGACTGCTCCCGGAACGCGCAGCAGGGTGGAACGGCAAAACGAATCCTGGTCCCAACTGGGCAAACGGAGGGGTGACCCGGGAAAAGACCCCTTCCTGCGCTCTGGCATCCCCCCACCCGCTGAAAGGGCTCCCGTCCAGCTCTGCCATGCTGGGATTTTAGACAAGGACCGCAGCCACCGAGGCAGTGGGCAGGACGGCTCTCAACTTAAACCCTAGCTCTCAGCCCTAAGCTAAGGCCCCTAGCCTGCGGTCACATGAGGCCAGGAGCAGGACCCGCAGAACCTCTGTCCCCGTGCTGCTCCCCTCCCTTCCCTCTTCCTTGGTTCCTGCCACCGGGACGCAGCCCAGGCCTCTGACCTCCATTGCCCGAGCTTTCACAGGGATGAGTCTGCGTGCCCACACCTGAGCCCCCATCCAGCGGGTGTCCTGGAGAGGCCCTGAGGGATTGCGTGGGAACTGGCTACCACAGCGGGAGTGCTGGTCGACCAGTGGGCTCTGATGCATTTAAACCAGGATCCGCGTTCCAAGCAAGTGCCGGCCCAGAAGCTCCTGTGAGAGCAGGCTGGCTGTGATGACCATCTCTGGGCAACTGCAAGGCAGCACCTGGACCACCGCTCAGATCCTCGTCCCCCTGCCTCGCCCTAACCCGGGCAGCGCCCACTTGTTTCCAGCCCTACCGTGCTTGCTACCTGCGGAGTGCTTGGCTACAAGTTTTACAACGAAGGGCTGTTCTGCCCTCTCTCCATCTATGCCGCCTCTAATAAAGACGTGAATGTTCGAAGTCTGATGCTCCCATCCGGCGCTGCTCAGCTCACCCTGAGCAACCTGCGGAGGAGGGTACGCTCCCGGACATGGGAGAGCTGCCTTTTGTCCCATTGTTTGGGGGCTCAGCAGGGCTGAGAGCCCCTTGTGTTCGGTGCTGAGAGCCTCACAGATGTGAGTTACCCCATTTCAAAAGGGGAGACCCAGGGTGGGCCTGCCGGGCATCATCTCCTTAAGGGAGAGGCACATGGGGGGAAAAAGCACCAGTTTCATGAATTGCCCCCTAGAGGGCGTCTGGAGCCAGAGACCAACGTCCATAAGAACCTCACCTCTGCCCCCTGCTGGGGAATCTTGCACCCCTGTGTGTGTCCCCAGAGTCGCAGGTGGTAAAACCCCCAGCAAAGCAGGAAGGGAGCCCAGGACATTAGTAATGTGTAATTAACTGTAATTTACATGCTGCTGTCCAGGGTGTCACCAATGGAATCCACCGTTAGTACGTGTGGGGATTCCCACGGCACAGGCCGGCTGGGTGAGTAGCCCGGTGATGTCATTGGATCAATATCACCACCCCCAGCCCCACCTACCTGCCCCAGATGCCCAAATTCTAATTGGGGAGTTTTAGTCTCTAAGAGCCAAGTCCAAATGGGTCCCCTGTGCCTCGTATTTGAATGTTTTCTCAGATTCACCCATGTCAGCTAACTATGACCTTGCTGGTCAGAAGTCAAGGCACCGAGTTTTGGTCCTCACACCGTAGCCTCTAACTGGTCTGGTGTGTCAAGCTCACTGATGGACGGGCTCTGATGCTGTCACATGGGATCGTTTCGATCATTTTCTCCTCACAGGCTCTTGCATGAACCAATGAGAGAATGTGGAAATAGGTTTTTAATATGCGAAGAACCACACAAATATAGTATCTTATTTCACAGACAACCAAGACGACAATTTTATTGCGTTGTAAGTCACCAGAAATTGATAGATCTTAGCTCTTAGTAAAAAAATATACATGGGCTTGGCTTTGGGGAATAAAAAACAAGATCTGGAGGGTGCCTGGGGGGCTCAGTCTGTTAAGCTTCTGCCTTCGGCTCAGGTCATGATCCCAGGGTTCTGGGATCGAGCCCTGCATTGGGGGGGGGGGGTCCCTGCTCAGCGGGAAGCCTGCTTTTCCCTCTCCCACTCCCCCTGCTTGTGTTTCCTCTCTCACTATGTCTCTCTGTTAAATAAATAAATTAAATCTTAAAAAAAAAAAGATCTGGAACAGAGAGGACAATTGTGGGGGACAAGGGAGTCAGGGAAGAGAGCAGGGGAGTTGACCTTGGAGTGGCTGAGAAGTGGGTGGTTCTGTGTCCCCAACACACCCAAATGGATTTCAGCTACACATCCCTGAAGCAGAGAACAGCTTTCCAGTGACGGCTCCGCTCAGCCCTGGCCAGCCCTGCCTGCTCAGGTGCCTCCTTCTGACGCCCAAGGGCTCCCATCCCCAGGAACGTTGCTCAGAAACCTGCTTTAACTCCAACCTTGCTCTTCTTTCTACCTGTGCAACACCCAGCTGCTACCTGCTGCCTGTCCCCCTCTTCCATCCCTCCTCCTCCTCCAGTCCCCATGGCCCCACTCCATCCTTATTCCTACCCAGACTTGCTCTGACCCCTGAGTCCCAACCCAGACAATTCTCCCTCTCTCAGGGTTTACCCTGCACCCTACAGCTCCCAGCAGGCCCAGCCCCTGTTCCTGGATCCTTTGACCTCGGGTTTGTGTCCACCCCACACCGCACCTGTCCCCAGCTTCTGTGCCCACCCTCCCCGGAAGGAAGGGAGCCGAGCTGGAGCGGCTCTCAGACTCGGCCAGCAGAGGGCGCTGCAGCCCCGCCTGGCCGGGCGGTAAGGCAGCGGCTCCACTTCGGTGAGGTGCGTGAGGCTTGGGCTCCGCTAGCGCTCCATCTTTTCCCAAGTGCCCCGCACGCTGCGGGTTGTATGGGAGGTAGCTTCCGCTAGATGGTGCGTGGAGAAGCAGTTCAAAAACATTAACCGTGTTGTGTTTAACATCTATTCGAAAAAAATATAACCCGCTTATCAAAACGGTGATCGCTGGAATATGCTTGCTCAGAATGATGCTAAAGTGGAATTATTTAAAGGTCTAATTTAAGCAGAAACATTAGGTAACCACAAGATGAGGAGGGTCACAGGTATAGCAAAACTTGTGACTTAATTTGGGGAAATCCTGGGTTACCTACCAGTAGAATTAGGATGAACGTCAGAGCCAAGGTCAGGGCCCAGGTTAGATTCGGGTAAGGATGGGGTGGGGTTAGAAGTTGGGGTAAAGCCTCAGGTTAGGATTTGGGGCTATATCAGATTTAGGGGCACATCTGGTGATGAAGTTCAGCAACGGAGTTAAGAATCAAAAGGAACAGAATTAGAGTCACTCTTGAGGTTTCACAGATATGTCACTTTGGCAGCTGAAGAAGAGTCCAGGAAAGTCTCCTATGGTACCCTAAATATCGCCTGCCTCCCTCCGCGGCATCCTCTTCTAAAAGCACCCCGCAGGGGCACCTTGGTGGTTCAGTTGGTTAAGCGACTGTCTTCAGCTCAGGTCATGATCCCAGAGTCTCAGGATGGAGCCTCACATCCGAGCCCCACGTCGGACCCCCACGTCCAAGCCCCATGTCTGGCTCCCTGCTCAGCAAGGGAGTCAGCTTCTTTATCTCTCTCTCTCTCTCTCTCTGCCCCGCCCCATTCATGCTCTGTCTCTCAAACAAATAAATAAAATCTTTTTAAAAATTAAAATAAAATAAAAGAATGCTGCAGGGGTTCCCCTTGAACTCACTGAACCCCGGGTGGGGAGGCACAACCATGGTCCAATCCCTGAGCGAGAGCCTCCAGCTGATGAATACTGCCCCCAGCGGACACAATTGGAAGGTAACCGTGTGCTCCCAAGGCGTTCTCTTCCAGCGCAGGTAACCTGCTGCAGTCTGGCCAGCACCCCCTGCA
>CM052797.1:25799145-25838816 GCA_028533885.1 Nasua narica | reverse complement strand
GGTTGGCCCAGCGGGGCTTTGTGTCTAGACTGGAGCCATCTGCGGCCCACAGCTGCCTGGTGCATTTGCCTCGCCGCTGGGGGGGGGGGGGGGGCGGTGGAGGAAGGGAGGGGGGAAGGGCCAGTTCTCTGACCTCTCCTTCCCGCACCCTCCTGGTCTGCTGGTCTCACAAGATGTGAAATTCAACCTTTAGAAAGCTAACACCCCAACATTCTGGTTCCAGCACTTGAATTTGTACTACTTCTATGTTTTTTCTTTTAGGGCAGTGCTTCTCAAACCTTTTTATTTTTATTTAATTTTTTAAAGATTTTATTTATTAATTTGACACAGAGAGAGAGATCACAAGTAGGCAAAGAGAGAGAGAGGGGGAAGCAGGCTCCCTGCTGAGCCAGGACCCTAAGATCATGACCTGAGCCAAAGTCAGAAGCTTAACCCACTGAGCCACCCAGGTGCAGCTCAAACCTTTTTATTTTTTATTATCCCCCCTAAGGAACCTCTTTAGACATATTTTTATCTAGTCATGTCCCCTCCCCGTGAAATTTTAATACTACAGGTTCCCTGTAGATTCCTTAGGATTCTGTACATGCAAAATCGGGTCATCTGCAAATAGAGATCATTTTACTTTTTGCTTACACAAAGGTACTGTATATCTGTTTATATACTGTGGTCCTTTGGAGAGTCAGGAACCAGTGAAATATCTAAGGCCGTTAATGGGAGCCCCTTGAACCCATTTTCATCCTCTGTGGGGTAATATTGCCTCATCTGAGAATTGATTTAGGGGAAGGCCCCACCCCAGTTACAAAGCGGAAGTAACAATGGGGGGGTATTAACCCCACTTTGTGCCTCAGGTCCTGGGTGGAAATGAGGTGGGAAGGGGCCGCAGGGAGTCGGTAGGGAACATGAGCAGAGGTCTGTACAGACGTACTTCCCTGAAGTAGCCTTGCTCCTGGGGTGGGCCTGGGGCCTGGGGAGAGATGGGGGCAGGCCCATCATTTAGTTTCATATCCAAATCCAGATGTCAGTGCCAGACCTTTCAGACTTGAATAAAGCCGATGCCTGTAGTGCTTCTTTTGAGAGAAGGGTCTAGAATTTCAACTGAGACCCCTTCTCAAAAAAAAAAAAAAAAACAACAACAACAAAGTTTGAAGTCTCCTCCCACCCTTACAAAACACATTTGCTGACAAAGTGGAGGGCAAATTCCTTCATTCTTGGCTCAGGGAACTTCCTTAAACTCAGCCCTGAGGAATTCTTTAAAGACCAGCTGCCTGGACTATGCTAAAGCCAGTTTATAAATATAAATATCGCAAACTTGATAGCCAAGCAGATTACGAAAGCTAGCTCGGTAACCTCAGAAATTTTCCACGAAGCAAGCCAGCCCAACAAGCGTGAGAGGACATAACCGTGAAATCCCGTGTCACCTGCCGGAGTGTCTGAAACTGTTTGTTGACCAGATTGGGTGCAGAGGGCCTGGGGATAGAATTTTCCAGAAAGACTCTCTCTTGGAGTTCTATAGCCACACAGCCCCAGCTGACAGCAGAGAGGGCTGATTCTACAGTCCATCAGACTAGCCAAGGAGGAAGCAGAGGGCAGGGGAGGCTGGGCCCGTGGTGGGTCCTGGTTGAGCCCGCTTGGGAGCAGGGAAGGGTGCCGGGTGGTTAGGATGTGGGCTTTGGAGAGACCTGATTCATAATCCTTTATGTGACCTTGAACAAGCTGCTTAACCTCTGGGGTCTCATATGCAAACTGGGAGTGATAATACATACTTCGGAAATGATGAAGACTAATGAGATAACATACATAAAACCCTAAACTTTGTGAATTGGCAACACTGAATAAAAAATAAGTCTATACCTCTAGTACCCTAGAGAAGGCACTGCACGGACCCCCAGAAAGCCCTGCGGGCTTCTTCCTTTCATTGCCTTCCCCTCCTCCTCCCTTCCTTCTCCTCTCCCCTCTCTGTTTCTCCTCCCTCCCTTCCCTCTCCCCTGCCCTCCCTGCTCCCCTGGCCTTCTCTTCCTCCCTTCTCTCTCTCCCTCTCCTGATTCCAGTCCATTTAAGATCTGAGAGACCCTGTCCCCAACTACTTCTCTCAGTACTTCTGTCCCCTACCTCTCCAAGCCTCAACTGTCTCCTCTACCCCTACGACAAGGGACAACAATGAGGATGACGATGACAATGGGGTCACCCTGCAGGCTGGAGGCTGGAGGGATTTACTGCCGTCCCTTCCCTCCTCGGCCCCCACCTGGCTACCAGACACAGTCATCTGCAGGAAGATCACTTTTTGCTGCACCAGCAGAGACGCGAGCTGGACAGAAGAGGTCCTGGGAAAAGCAAATAAATACATCAAGTTTCCAGCTGGGGCTGGAGATAAGGGCTCAGGGAGATGAGGCTGAGGCATTTACTGGCTCTCAGGGAAAACCTATTTGGGGCACTTCAAAGAGGATGCTGCCGAGAACTAAGGGAGGGGACTGTCCCTCCTGGGAGGTTGCTGCTCTGGAAGGATGCTTCCTCCTTTTAGATTTGGTAGGGACAGGCCTGGGAGCAAGAATGCGACAGATCTAAGCTCCTCTCCCAGCTGAGACAGGCACGTGGAGAGGTATGTCTAGTCCCATGGCACAGGAAGGGAAACTGAGGCGAGGAAGGGAGACTTTCCCAAAGCCTCACAAATAGTCAGTGGAAAAGCAGGGTCAGCCCGCTGCTCCCTGGTCTCCTGCTCGGGACCCCCTTACACTGAACTGAACCTGGCCGTCCCCAAGACATGGCCATTAGAACTGGCCTCCCCCACGTGCAGAAGGAGACTTGCCAAGACCCCCCTAAGGGAGGGCCATCCTTCCTCCCAATCTCTGCCCCAGCCAGCTGCCTGCCAGGAGGGGCTGTCCCTCTCTGGGACACGCCCCAGTGGAGGGCACAGTCCTTCCCGGGCACAGTAGGGCTCTGCTTCTGTTGCCATGAGCCCCGGAGCGGGGCACAGACCTGCGTGGGGGCACGTTTCCCACCCAGAAACAGCCGTCAGAGAGGCCACCTCTGCCTGAGGGTCCCAAGGGTCTCCTAAGCAGCCTCCTAACCTCCTCTCTCTGAGAAGACCTGACCATGCTGGGTGGGGGAGGGCAGAGACGACCCCCAGGCCAAGCGGAGCACCTGGCGACATGGCGGAGGCTGGATTCTGGTTGGTGGACTGAAGGACATAGCCAACCCACTTCCGCATGTCCTTCCCTTGGCTTCTGCGGGCTTGGCTTCCGACAGCTCGTCTGTGGCTCTCTTCCTAGGCCTGCCCTTCGGCTACCGGAGCTGACTGCCCACAGGCGCCGAGAGGAGGAAGTGCCTGGAAGTTTCCATCCCTGGAGGCAGCCCCTAGCCAATGTCTGACTGCTGTGCAGCTCTCTGAGGTGTGATTTATGCCTAGAACTCCCCGGGATCAGGCCTCGGCAGAGACTTCCTGAAATCACACGCTGGCTCAGCGTCTTCCCCTTTCTCTCCTACTTCCCTTCTCGAACCCTGCCAGTCTCTGCTAAGAAATTTCCTCAATCACGGCTTGTGCGTGAATCCCTGTGGCACCTCCGCTTCTAGGAAAACTTTTCCAGAAACAAAGGAAAAGCCTGTTGCCAGTAAGGGACTAAAGATAGCCTGGAGGAAATTTAGTTTATTCTCTGCTACCAAGTACCCCATCCATGCTGTTCTGGCTTTGATGGGGACCGTAGATGGAAAGGTGACCCCCCCAGGAGCTTTCAGCCTGGAGGATGAAGGAGGCCCACCTGGGCCCTGCCCTTGTGGTTTCTGATGGGTGCTGGAGGGGGGGGCGGGTCTCAGAATACATGTTTACTATGACTTCTCTCCACTGATGGCCCTAGGCCATGGAGAACTGAAGGCCACAGGGCAGAGGAGTGGCCAGAACTGAAGAAGAGTCATGTCTTGCTTCTGCATGTCCCCCACCGGTCAGGGAGCCCCTGGCAGCCTTGGCATTTTTTCCTGGGCCTACACACCAGGCTTCTGAACTATTCAGTGATCAGATTAAATTTCTAATGAACACACACACACACACAGGCTCTGAACCCTGCTATGTAAAGGACCTTCAAGATGTGTTTTGTAGCAAGTGGACTCCCCCCCGCCCCCGGCCACCCTCAGAGCAATGCACAGCAGTTTTGGGGAGGATTCTTCCTCCCGTCTTCCGCCTTGACAGCGAAGTGCCTGTCTTCCCCGCCATGGGACCGGGGCGACGTGCTCAGGATGTGAAGTCATGTAGGAACATCTCTGAGTTCATAAACGTCTCCTGTTCATAAATATCCAACTGAAGACTCGAGCTTCTACGGCTCCCAAAATAGCTTTGGATCCCAGTGCAGGCATTTCCAAGAACAAATTTTTATCATTTCAAGAATTCTGTGAAAGCAGAGAGAATTCTCTAGCTTGTATGGATCCCTACCCCCAGAGAGCTCCCTATATCCTGGTCACACACTGCGCCCCGATCCTAGCCACAGACGGTGGACGTAGACTGGTCTGATCTCCAGATAAGGTATCTCTTGAGGTTTACTGTCTCACGTGGTGTCCAATGTGGTTGATTACAATTATGATCAGTTTCATTTCAATTCATTTTGATACAATAGTAGATTACGGTCTCATGCCACCCCTCCCCCACCCCCAGCACTTTTCTTTAAAGGGGATTTCTTGCCCGTAGATAAACTTGAGATTGACTCTTCAACATCCATTTCAGGGCTAGATGATTACTCTCAGCCAATCAGTTCGATACCCTTGACCACTGTTTGGCTCAGAGGTGAGAAAGTCCTAAGCCAATAGGTGTCCATAAGACCTAAGGAGAGGCTGTGGCTTCTAGAAAGGGAATCCAGTCTCTCTGTTCCACTACGAGTCTGGAAGGTCACCCCAGCTGCTCCTGAAGCCCTCTGGTGGCATCAAGGGACTCGAGTGTCAGGCAGAAGCCCCGTCACTGGTCACTGAACCAACCAGCCCTGAAGTCAGCTCTGCTTTCTCTCTGCGAGATGATACCCGTAGAGTTTAAAAACACTTCAAGATGGGAAGTTTGTTATCCGCAGATGGAAACCCTCCTTCATCCGGCTTCACCCTACTGTGGAGGGGCGGGGCGGCCCCACTGCCCCCTCTGGGGAGATCCAGTCTTGCCCTGCAGGGCAAAACAGCTAAGCATGTTGCCCCTCACCCAAGGGAGTGTTGTCTCTTCCAGGCAGGAGTTCCCCATCTTCAGCGAGACAAGCACAGACCCAGATAATTACATGAAATGCCACTGGAAGAGCTGTCGTTAATTTTGATGGCAATAAAGGGCCTTGCCAGCACGTTAAGCTAATTTCCTGAAAGCACTAGGAGGAAGGTTGTGGACTGGATCCCAGATTATTAATAATGTCGAGCTTCATTTGAACCATTCAGGAAATTCCTCCCAGTTGCCTCCAGCAAACTGCCACAGGTTGCTACTTTCCTCTGAAATCAACAGCCTTCCCATATGCAAATGTGGATTTTTTTTGGTTTTTGTTTTTCCCTGGAAAATAATTAAAGTCACAGTGCCCAATAAATACTTAAACAGATTGTGGTTTTAATTAAAAACCTTCCACCAGGGTTGCCGCAGGTCTGTCTTTCCAAACAGGCACACTGGTGACAGCTACAAGCATGAGAACCTGAGTTTCAGTATCTGAGACTAGAGATCTTTACTGATTATAATAGTAATTCTGATTGCTGCCTACGCCATGGGGGTGGGGGGGGTGGGGAGGGAGTAAGGAGTGTCGCATTGGGGCAGGGCCAAGGTCCTTCTCCCTGTGGGAGAGGCAGGACACAAGCAACATCTCATCTTATCTGTACCCAACTCTGGAAGGTAATAATAATGGCTAATTCTGGTTACTGTTGAAAAAATTACTCATTTCTGAGCACTAAATACCAAGTACTAGGTTCTTTGCATACATTGACTCGCTGAATCCTCACAGCAACCTAATAAAATACTCTTATTTATGCCCTTTTTTCCCCTGAGGCACAGAGAGGTTAAGTAACTTGGCCAAGGTCACACAGCTATTACCCTGGTGGAGTCTGATGCTAAAAGCCTTCCTCCTCACCACTCCATTGAGTGTGCATGAGGGGAGGAAGCGAGGGAAGGTGGGAGGGGCTATCATAAACTGGGACTGGCTTCCCAGAAGGGTGAGCTTTCTTCTGGAAATGAGAAAAAGAAAGTAGCTTCTTAGGGAGACAGGTGACAACCCTGTGAAGGCATGTTGGGAGGCAGGGGGACAGAGGGCAGAGCTGCAAGGTGGGAGCGGTGAGTGTTGTGGAGATCTTGCAGCTTCCAGAAGGATCTCCTGAGCCCCCTGCGATGCATCGAGAATGTGATGCCCATCTGATGACTTTCCGAAGCCCTTCCCGCATCCCTTAAATCACCCGCGTGCCAGTCGCAACTGAGTCCTTCGCACAATGTTACATGTCCTGAACTTTTCATTAAACATCTATGACTTCCGATCTCGCAGGGTTTTTTTTTCCCCCTTAGAGCCAACAGATTTTCTTTTTCAAGATCTCGACATTTTAGGCTCCTGACAAAATCAGAAGCCTTAAGGGCTGTGTTCTAGACACAGTCCTTTGAGTCCTCCTACACGACTCAAAGAGAAAGCGCTCACCCCGCCCCGGATGGGTGGGTGGGGGTGTTGGTGAGGAAGGCATACAGGAAGGTTTCCTCCCAGGAGAACTACGCGCATTGGATCGCGCCGGGGACTATTCCTTCAATGGGTATTCAGAGGGTGCGTATTGTGCCCCGGGCGCGGGGAACACAATGGGGTGCGAAGCAGGAGCTGTGCCCGTGTTGGGCAGTGGCGAGGAGGTTGCAGATTCCTGGGACGCAGACTGGGTGGGCATGAGAAGGAAAGGTTCTGTGCCTTGGGTAAGCGTCCACCCCCCCCCCCTCCCCGGAACATTGCGCCGCAGGACCGCGGAGCTGGGACAGCGCGCCGCTTAGCGCGCCGCTCCAGCCTCGGCAGCCATTGCCCCAGCCTCTGCGCCCGGCAAGCGGTGTCCAGCAGGGGGCGCGCACGAACCAGGCCTGGGATTAAAACGAGTCCAAACCGCCGGGGGAACGACTGCGGGGGGTCCACTGGGGTTCAAACCGCCCCACCCTCCGGATCGTCGGGGTCTGAGAAGTCGAAGTTAGAAGTCAGTCCGCAGAAATCTGCCCGGAGCCACCGCCCTCGGTTCCTGCGTCTGTCTAGGGTCTGGACCCCAGCCTGGTCAAAAAGCCTGAGTCCGGATTCTACAGATTCTGATTCTGGGAACAACCCCCCCGCCCCCCGCCGCCGCCCACTCTGGCGGCTTAGAACCTTGAATCCCTTTTCTCCCTTCACCTACTTCGGCGCACCTGATTAGGTGGCTGTTTCTTTAACGATCAAAGACGTGGGCGGCGGCGTGGGTGGTGTGTTCGCTCTCGGTTCTCTCCCAGCCCTTCAGTAACTGTACCATTATTAACATTATAGACATCAGACCGGCTCCTGCGCGCCCTGGCGGCGCCGGGCGAAACGTGCTGTGCTCTCCTAGCTGAGCCCGGAGGCTGATCCTGGAGTCGTGGCTCCCATCCCAGGCCACGGCGGACTCTGCCAGGGCAGGCACTGGGCGCTCCGGGGTCGAAGGCGGGGGTAAGGGTTGTCTTCCCCTCTACCCCCACGGGGCCGGCTCGGGGAACAAAGAGCCTGCTGGAGAGTGGGCGGGAGTCGCAGGGGCCCCGGGAGTCTGAGCCCTCGCCTGGGTGGCCACCACATCCTTAGCCGCCTTCCTGGCCCCCGGAGCCCCGTCTCTCTGCCGAATCCCCCCGGCTTCTGCTTCCCTGGCAAGTGAGCCAAGGAAAAGGGGTCTTACTTGGCCCGCGGGCCCCGGAGGTTCCCGGGACGCTGGCGAGGCTGGTCCCTGCGGGCCTGGGAAGCCCTCCGCTGAGAAGAAGCGAGCCCATTCTCCCTTCTACTCCCCAGCCTCTGTCTTCTAGTTCATCCACGCTTCCATGTTGTCCCTCGCCCGCCTGCCTACCTGTCCGCCTCCACGACGAAGGCAAAAAAGAACCAGAAGAAAAGGTGAAAACTGGATAGGGGGTCCACAAGCTCTGAGCCTCCTCGCCTGTGCTTGGGTCCCCGCCTCTCTGGCTGGCGCCCCTCCCCCGCGCCCAGGGAAGTCTCCAGGACCGGCCACGCGGGACCTGACGGTCCATCCTCGCAACTGGCCCCTCGCCTCCCAGACCCCTCTTCCAGGACGGAAGCTCGAGGAACGGCCTTCCCCACTCCACCCCACCCCACCCCCCGCCAGCGTTCCCAATACGCCCCCCGCCCTTGCTCCGCGGACAAAGACGCCGTACCAGACCCGCCGGCCGCGCCACTCCCTGCCCCAGCCGCAGGGACTCATTCCCAGACTAGGGGCCGCTTGCGCTGTCCCACTGCAGAGTCAGGGCGCTCTCACCCTTCCACCCTCCTTGAAAACACCATCCTTCTCAGGGAGCCCCTGTGCCCAACCCCTAGGTCGTCTGTGGGGACCACAGGCCCAGGCAGGTGGAGTGAAGTTCTGGGTTCTCAATTCTGGTCCGAACGAGAGGTGCTGGTCCCAGCCCGCTGGGCCGCCTGCAGCGACCGCAGGAGTAGGAGAGAGGGAGGGATGCGGAGCGTGCGTGCGCCGGTCGGTTCATATTTAATTTACAAAGGATCCTCCGAACGCCCGGTCGGGTAGTCTCTTCAGCTGCAGCGCTCCCCGTCCATCTCTCTTCCCCACTTCCCCCAGCTCATTAAAATGCTCAACACTCAAATCAAATCGGAAGATTGATCTCCTCAGAGGCCCCAAACCCGGGCCATCGACCCACCGCCAGAGAACCCCTCGGCCCGGCGCGAGGGCTAGGGGGCCGCGCGTGCCGCGAGAGAGCTCAATGTCTACGGAAAGGACCGGGGAAGCCAGGGGGGCGGGTGCTTTCAGGGGTAGCGGCGGGTCTCCCGGGACCAGTATCCCCTTTCCGATTCTGGCTGACAACTCTGTCTCCAGGGCTGTAATGGGCAGTGCAGGAGAGTTTTAGCCAAATGCCTCGACATTCCTGCGCCTCCACCTCCTCGTCGCTGAAGGAAATGTCGGGGTTTCGCCAGAGACAGGGAGCGGGAGTCGGGAACAGCGAGTATTCGAATCTGCTGAGGCCGGCTGTTGTGTGAGGGTGTGAGACATGCTGGCGGTGGCGGGCCGCGGAGGCTCGGGGGGCTAAGTGTGTGGGGTTGACGGTACGCTTGCTGGTGAGGCTGTGAAGACGTTGGCGAGGGAGGAACCGGGACAGAGATGCTCGGGCCTTAAGTTCCCAGCCCACACTGCTCTGGAGGAGCTAACGTTTTGTAACCAACCCTGTCCGTGCTGCTGTCTGCCGCAGCCCCATTCTCCCATTCTCCCGGAGCTGACAAGACCTGAGGGGGAGATGCTTGGGTGCTCCCGGGCCGGCCCTCTGGGGGGGCGCAGGCTGATACCGCGCACCCATCGCACCCGGCGACGCGCACAGGCCGGCGCGTTGGGCTGTGGGCTTCAAGCGCTGGTTTAGCTACAAAGAGAGAGAGAGAGAGAGAGGGACTTAAAAAAAGAGAGTAGGGCTTAAGGGGCTGGGCAGGCGCGGCGGTGGGCTGCGGTGCAGGCGTCGCTTCCCCGCGCGCCCCGCGGGGTCGTGCGCTCTCCTCTCCTCGGGTTGGACTGGCGGGGGGCGGGGGAGACCATCTTCCCAGATCCAAGCAAAAATAGCAGGGAGGGTGAGGCGCTCTGCTAACACTATCAATTATGCATCGTGTTGAACGTGGCTTCGGGGAGGAGGCTGCTAGTGGGGAGGGGGGTGCGGGAAGGAAGGGTCCGCGCGAGCCCGGCTGCGTGCGGCTCAGCAGGTCCCACTTCAGGTCGGTCTGGGCCACAACCCGCATTTGCAAAAAGAGTTTAAAGGCAAAGACACGCCCCCCCTTCAGCGGTGCGCCTTGCCTTCCCCCAAATTCCTCAAAGATGGTTTGTCTCACGTGTTGCCGGGCGTAAAAGCGGCTCGCATTCAATTAGCAGCGAAGCTCCCGGGTCCTGGCGGGACCTGCGCGTGAGGGTGAGTGAGCGCGAATGTGTGTGCGTGCAAGAGGGGGAGAAGGGTGAGTGTCCCGGGTGAAGGTGTGCCTTTGGAAAATGTGTGCGAACGTAGGGAGGCCTTAACACATTGCCTCGGTTATTATTACATGATGATGGATAATTCTAACATGTGAAGGTCGACTGTGCGGAGGGTGTGAAGGTCTGTGTGTGTCCGTTATCAACGTGTTTGAACGTGGCGGGGGTGGGGTGGGGTGGGGGGCGGCGATGTGATTAGGCATAGCGACGACGTCTGCAGATGTGTAAATGGGGGGGGGGAGGTGGGGTATGGGTGTGCGTTGAACTGGGAAGAGCCCAGACGAGGACGGTGAGTGTGGGGGGCGCCCCTTGAGACCAGCGTGTCTCAGCCTCAGGGAGAGCCTCTACGGCTTTAACAAATGTGGATGATGCGGGAGGTGGGAGAGGCTGTGCGCGTTCCTGCCGGGCCGGGAGCGCGCGCGGACTCTCTTCAGTCTGTAGCCAGCCAGACGTGGGGGGGATCAGACGCGAAAGGGAAAACTGAAGCGGGACCTCAGGGCTAGGGAGGTCCCCATACTTACCTGTCCCTTTCTCTGCCCCTCCCCTGTCTTTTCTACAGCCAGCAACAGATGTGGAAAGCGCCCTTGGGCAGTGTCCTGGCTCGGAGACCTCAAGTCTGGGGAAGGGCTTGCAGCCCGAGGGCAGTGCGCGGAGAGTCAGCGAGCAGCGGGTAAGCCGCGGGGACTGCCCCGCAACCTCGACCCAAGTGTGGGTAGTCCCACCTGGGGTACCATAACCCGCTGGTGCTGTGGGGGTGGGGAACCGCGGAGGGGTGGGGAGGGGCCCTTCCCCCGGGAGCAAAGACAGTGTGGGGGAACCCGGGTTCCCGAAGACCGGCTTGTGGGAGGGGCTCTGCCCAACCTGCGGGGAGTTCTAGGTGGGAGCGGAAAGTCTGCATGTAAGCGCGTTTGTGCGGTTGGGTATAAGGTTTTATTGGGCGGCGGGGCGGGGGGCGGGGGTGGAGGTATGCTAGGCATCGTGGAGCTGCAGAAAAGGGGTAGAATCCTGCACCATGACCTGTCGGTTGGGGACCCCTATACCCTCTGGGAGCCGCCTGGGCTCTTCGGGGATGGGAAGGGGGAATCTTTAGTGACATCCTCCTCAATGCTTCTGGTCCACGCATGGGGAAAGACCTTCCTCAGACGGAAGTTGACACAGCAACCTTGGTTCTCCCCTCGAGGGAGTTGCAGCCCAGGGCAGGCTGCCTCGGTATCTGGGGGGCGGTGGGGGGGGGGGTGGGGCCGCGAGTCTACTGCCTGGGTCCCGCCTCCCGCCGCAAGTTCTCGGCATTGCCTCTCCGCTGGGATTTCAGTCTCAGTGGAGGGCTTTTGTGCATGCGCAAGCGCGCGCCTGTGTGCCCGGGTGCGGGTGGGTTCGTGGGAGGACTGTGTCCTTGTGTCTGTCCGCGGGTACAATGAACAGGAAAGCACCGCGAGGGAGAACCCTGTATGGATGCTAGGCTCAGCTGAGAGAACAATGAGGTCTCCAGGGTGTCCGTGTCTGGGTGTCTCTGTGTTTGTGAGCTAGAAGATGTGCTGTGAACCTCTAACCCCTGCAGCAGCTGGCAGTTTGATGGCGGCGCCCAGCGCGTGTTTGTATTGTTGTGTGACTGTATGGGTGCGGGTTCGAATGCCGTGCGCGGGACAACAGGTCACAGACGGAAGTACTTGTTCTCTGTATCCTTGTCATGGGGTTAAACGAAGGCTTAGAAATACACAAGCAGGTCAGGGCAGAGCCCAGAGCAGACAGATGGGTGAGTGGCCGAGCCTCTGGAGGGGCCAGTGCCAAACTGAACGGGTAGGTGGGGGAGAAATCCAGGCACAAGTCTGCTAGAAAAGGAAGTCAGGGCCCCCAGAGAGAGCATGCATCGAATCCTGAGACTTTTATTGAGCCCCACTCGTGTCCAAGAGACTCCTGGGCACAGAGGAGAAGGTTCCTGGGGTCCCAGGGTCTGCCTTACATGGGTTTGCAGAGGCAGAGCTTAATAGGGGGAGGAAGCTGGGACTCATAAGTCACCTTCTCCCCTCCTTCCCCAGTGTCCATCCGCAGGATCCGCGATGGTGCCCCTGCGGGCTCTGTGGCTGGCCTGCGCTCTTTTAGGAGTGGCCGGAGCGTGCCCGGAGCCGTGCGCCTGCGTGGATAAGTACGCGCACCAGTTCGCTGACTGCGCCTACAAGGAGTTGCGAGAGGTGCCGGAAGGACTGCCGGCCAACGTGACCACGCTGAGTCTGTCGGCCAACAAGATCACGGTGCTGCGGCGCGGGGCCTTCGCCGACGTCACGCAGGTCACGTCGCTGTGGCTGGCGCACAATGAGGTGCGCACGGTGGAGCCAGGCGCCCTGGCGGTGCTGAGCCAGCTCAAGAACCTCGACCTAAGCCACAACCTCATATCCAGCTTCCCGTGGAGCGACCTTCGGAACCTGAGCGCGCTGCAGCTGCTCAAAATGAACCACAATCGTTTGGGCTCACTGCCCCGGGACGCACTCGGTGCCCTGCCCGACCTGCGCTCCCTGCGCATCAACAACAACCGCCTGCGTACCCTGGCTCCTGGCACCTTCGACGCGTTAAGCGCACTGTCCCATCTGCAACTCTATCACAACCCCTTCCACTGCAGTTGCAGCCTTGTGTGGCTGCAGGCCTGGGCCGCAAGCACCAGGGTCTCCTTACCCGAGCCCGACTCCATAGCGTGTGCCTCGCCTCCCGCGCTGCAGGGGGTGCCGGTGCATCGCCTGCCCGCCCTATCCTGTGTACCACCCAGCGTGCGTCTGAGTGCTGAGCCGCCGCCCGAGGCACCGGGCAGCCCCTTGCCCGCGGGCCTGGCGCTCATGCTACACTGCGTGGCGGAAGGACACCCCACACCCCGCCTGCAATGGCAACTTCAGATCCCGGGTGGCACCATAGTCTTAGAGCCTCCCGTCCTGAGCGGGGAGGACAACGCGGATGGGGCGGAAGACGGAGAGGAGGAAGGAGATGGGGACGGGCCAACCCAGACGGAGGCCCCAACCCCGACTCCAGCCCCCGCTTGGCCCGCGCCCCCAGCCAACCCACGCTTCCTGGCCCTCACGAACGGTTCCCTGTTCGTGCCCCTCCTGAGTGCCAAGGAAGCAGGCGTCTACACCTGCCGTGCCCACAATGAGCTGGGCGCCAACTCCACGTCACTACGCGTGGCAGTGGCAGCTGCTGGGCCCCCAAAGCACGCTCCTGGCGCCGGGGGAGACTCTGAAGGGCAGGCACCTACTTCTGAGCGCAAGTCCACAGCCAAAGGCCGGGGCAACAGCGTTCTACCCTCCAAGCCCGAGGGCAAAATCAAAGGCCAAGGCCAGGCCCGGGTTAGCGTCCTCGGGGAGACGGAGGCGGGGCCGGAGGGGGAGGAGGAGGCAGGTGAGCAAGAGGAAGCAGAAGACCAGGTCTCTGCGGATCCGGCGGAGGAGCAACGCTGTGGCCACGGGGACCCCTCGCGGTACGTGTCCAACCACGCATTCAACCAGAGCGCAGAGCTCAAGCAGCACGTCTTTGAGTTGGGCGTCATCGCGCTGGACGTGGCGGAGCGCGAGGCTCGGGTGCAGCTGACGCCGCTGGCGGCGCGCTGGGGATCTGGGCCCGGCGGAGCTGGGGGGGCCGGGCGGCCGGGGCGGCGGCCGCTGCGCCTGCTCTATCTGTGCCCTGCGGGGGGCGGCGCAGCAGTGCAGTGGTCGCGCGTGGAGGAGGGCGTCAACGCCTATTGGTTCCGCGGCCTGCGGCCCGGCACTAACTACTCAGTTTGTTTGGCGCTGGCCGGCGAGGCCTGCCACGTGCAAGTGGTGTTTGCCACCAAGAAGGAATTGCCCTCGCTGCTGGTTATCGTGGCGGTAAGCGTGTTCCTCCTGGTACTGGCCACCGTGCCCCTGCTGGGCGCCGCCTGCTGCCACCTTTTAGCCAAACACCCCGGTAAGCCCTATCGTCTCATACTGCGGCCACAGGCTCCTGACCCCATGGAGAAACGCATCGCCGCCGACTTCGACCCGCGTGCCTCCTACCTCGAGTCCGAGAAAAGCTACCCGGCCGGAGGCGAGGCAGACGTCGCGGAGCCAGAAGAAGCTCCCGGGGAGAGCCTCGACGAGGACGCGGAGCAGGGGGACCCAGGTGGGGACCTGCAGAGGGAGGAGAGCCTGGCGGCCTGCTCGCTGGTGGAGTCCCAGTCCAAGGCCAACCAAGAGGAGTTCGAGGCGGGCTCTGAGTACAGTGATCGGCTGCCCCTGGGCGCCGAGGCGGTCAACATCGCCCAGGAAATTAATGGCAATTACAGGCAGACGGCAGGCTGAACCGCCAGCCCGATCGGCCCGCCCATTCCCATCCCCCACCTTGGGTGCCTGGGAGCCGAAGCCTAGGGCTAGCAGGACGTACGCCCACCACCCCGCCCGCAACCTTCACTTACTCCGCCCCTTTACCAGCCCCAACCTTCATTACTGAGGACTTCTAGAGGGGAGTGGGACGACTGCACCAGTTCCCAGCCACCCACTAACGTCATTCTCCTTGTGGGCTCAGTTCCCCTCCACGGCAAGCACAGTTACTCGCTCTCCTCTCTCCCTATAATACACCACCCGCTGACCGTGAAGCGGAATCCACCCCTCTCCATTCCCACCGTAATTATTTATCTGCGAAATCTGCCCTGCAGCCTGCCCCACCGTGGGCTCTGGAACCAGAGGAAACGGAGAAGACGCTGGAAATATCTGGTGGTAAAGCTGCGGCCCGGGGTCAGCCCGGGACCCGAGGCAGATGTCCCTTGCGTGGAGCTCTGTAGGGTCCCGCCTGGACCCTTACTCCAACCTTTCTGGGGTGCACGTCCCGGAAGCCAGGACTCGGTGGCAACTCCCGAGTTTCAAAGCCCCTTTCCGACTGGGAAACAAACCCTTCTGTCCCCCCACCCCCAATCCGTCTCTGATCAGCTGGAGTCAAGCCCGGTGCCTGGGGCGCCTTTCAGCTCCGCGCTCCGATTTTCGTATTTTCGTTTTTTTGTTTTGTTTTGTTTTGTTTTTTTTCCCAAAGACAGCGACACTCCGGGTCTGGTGCTAACACCCCCTTCCCAGCCTCTGGGAAAATTGGATGTGTGTGAGGGGGTGGGGCAGGGAATCCGTTTTCTCTCTCCCGCTCTCCTAACTTAAAGCGCCTAGGAACCGCGCTCCCTTTTAACGCGGAATGCGTGGGCTTGGTCCTGGGTGAATTTCGTTGTGGGTGACTTGGGGTTTCCGGAGTTCGAAGCACTCCACAGCTGGGCTTCCGCTGCTGCACGTGGTCCAGACCTCCGTTCGAGGTGCACTGGGGGCAAAGGAAGCCAACTGCGGTCTCCCCGGGCCCGGTCTCGCGCGAGGGCTTGCGCCCTGGTTCGCACAAAGCCTGCGCGTGACGGTACCGCGGGATCCGGATGGAGAAAAGCCCCCTGGGTCCTCGCGTCTCCCCTCCTCGCCCCTCCTTCCACGAGAACAGTATTTGCCTGGCGTGTAGTCCTAGACGAGCGTGCTCTGTAGGAGAAGTCTGTGTTCTGTAAAGTGTGACCGTGTAGTGTAGGGGGGCGGGCGGGCAGGCAGGTGGGCGGGGAGGGAGGGGGTGGGAGGGTGGACGCGGCGCGGCGACTGGGGCGGGGTCCTTTTTTCATTCTCGAAGGTAAAGGTCGGGATTGGGGTGGGGGCGGGGGGATTCGGGTGTCGGGACCTGCCAGTCCTCGACGCGCAGCACAAGTGCGGCCCGGGGCGGAGTAGCTCCCCCTCCCCGGAGCCCGCGCCCTTTTCTAAAGGCGTCTGTATGTAAACAGTCAATAAAACAATCGATTTGATCTGGGCTCGGTGACTCTTTTGGGGGGGGGGGAGGGAAACAGAAGAAGGAAGCCTGGGGGATGCTGGAGGAAACCGCAGAAGGAGGAACCCCCCAGGATCCTCCCACTGGGATCCTTTGTGTGATTTCGTGTTGGTTGGACTGTCCTGTGATTTTGCCAGGTGTTTACAGCCGGCGCCCCCACTTTCTTGGTGGCTCCAACTCTGGGCTGCAGGGGGCGAAACCACGTGGGGCCGAGGAGGCTACAAATGAGTGGGGAGGGTTTGCAGGGAGGGCGGGGTGGGTCTCTGCAGACTGGGAGAGCGCAGGGGTGTGTGCGTGAGTGTGTTGTGTAGTTGCCAAATATTCCTTGGGTTGACACAGTCGCAATGATGGGGCTTGGCTCCGTGTGTGTGTGTGTGTGTGTGTGTGTGTGTGTGTGTTGACTGCCTGGTTTCTGTTTCAACTCCAGTCCCTCGGTTCTCCCGGAAGCCAGTGGGGGAATTCACAGGGGCATGTGCGCATGCCCAGGCGTGTGCCCCCCGCCCCCGTGTGTGTGTGTGTGTGTGTGTGTGTGTGTGTGTGTGTGTGTGTGTGTGTGTTTATGTTTGGTGGGGTGCTCAGTGAATGATGGACAACGGACAAGGTCTGTGAGTCTCTTGGGGTGGATCGAGGTGGGTGACCTGTAGAATCCGGGTTCACAGCACACTGAATCTTCCTAGAAGTGAAGCTTCTAGAAGTGGAGGAGAACAGGAGAAACAAAGGCAGAGCAAGATCGGGAGCTGTGGTCCTAACCAGCCCACGGTGCTGGGGTTGGGCTGGCTGGATGTGCCAGCTGAATCCCCCTGCAGAATGGGGAGTGGCCAGGAGGGGAGGTTTAAAAGGAAATGCATAGAAATAGGGAGCAGATCAAGATTCCATCCCTACTCTCCAGCTTCCAGTCTCTTCTCCCTCACCTTGACTGTGGGTATCAAGACTTCCTAATTGGACCAGTGCAGTCTGGGGACTGGGCCCATGTCCAGACGCCCAGCCTCCTATCCTAGCCTGGCTCCCGGCGAAGGCTGTGGCTGGGATTCTTCCCGGGGCTGGAGCCCTGGTCCCCTGGTCAGACCAGCACACCTGTGTCCGAGAACAAGTCCCTTCTGAGAGTCACAGCTCGAGTCTGGCCCCTGCAGCTCACCTCACTGTTGGGGAGACAGCTCAGAAATATAATCTTTGGGGGCACCTGGGTGGCTTAGTGGGTTGAAGCCTCTGCCTTCGGCGAGGGTCATGATCTCAGGGTCCTGGGATCGAGCCCCGCCCCACATCAGGCTCTCTGCTCAGCGGGGAGCCTGCTTCCCCTCCTCTCTCAGCCTGCCTCTCTGCCTACTTGTGATTTCTCTCTCTGTCAAATAGATAAATAAAATATTAAGAAAAAAAGAAATATCTTTTATTATAAAAGCTTTGTTTTGCTTGAAAATGCTGCCTTTGAGCAGGGGGCAGGGACTGGCTCCATTTCTGTAACTGATGCAGGAATCCACCTACAGGATTGCACTGGGGAGAGGCCTGGCTGGGCGGGCGGGTGCTTAGCAGTTTGGGCCTAACCCAGTTCTCTGGCCATGGGTGTTGGGGGAGAGGGGAAAGAAGGGACTTCCCGTCCTCCTTGTCCTAAGGATTGGGGGTTTTCCTGGAGACCCCCTAGAATCCTGAGTGCCCCAGAGGGACAGGCAGGGTTCTGAGAGTTTTCCTCTCCTTTGTCCTGGGCCAGGCCTCCAAATGGATGGACACCCACAGCTGAGCTAGCCCAGGCCTCTCGGCACAAAGCCAGGCCTGAAGGCTCGGCTCACAGGACAGGACTAGGCAGGGCTGGAGGTGGAGGACCAGGCTGCCATGACACTGTGTTGACCGTCCACGGATACCGGTCCCCTCTGTCCCTTACCAGCTGCTGTGCGAATGGATGATGGGCACGTGCACAGAATGGTCTCCAGCCTCTGGCCTTCCTTCCTGTCTCTTTTTAAATTTTATTCTTTCCTTTCCTCCCCTTCTCTCCTCTCTCTTCTCTTTTTCTTTCTGCATCTTCCTTATCCCGTCCCCGAAGAAGAATCTCTTAAAAGCCCAGGGTTGGCAGGAACCCTGAAGCCTTGCCCAGCTGAGACGATATTCTCTACAGAGCCTTCCTCCATCAGGTGGTTGTAGGAGCTCCATCGCGCTTATCTAGGGCTGGGTGTGGTGTCCTCACGGGGTGTGCGTCCAGATCCAGATGAGGGTCCCCAAACGTGAGATGACAATTGGGCGGAAGCCGGTGGCAGGGTGGGAGGGGAAAGAATTCACCCGAGGCAGAACAAAGGAGATGGAAGCTTAATCCAATCTACCCAAGAGAGCAGGGGGCGGACCCCGGAGGAGAGAGTCTGCAATGAGGCTGTGGGGGCTGTTTTTAAAGGGGGGAAGGTGAGCAGGTACAGTGATGATGGAATTTTCCCTTTTTGGGAACTGTGCCTGGTTGTAAGCAGCCCATTGTTCAGTGAGGGCCTCTGGATATTTCCAAGTGGGTGCTCTGTATTCGGCCAGGGGAGGCGCTGTGGGCCCTTTCTACATTCCATTGCTCAAGCCTGTTTGCCTCCACAATGGGGGAGCTCACTCTTCGCCCTGTCCCCCCAAGTAACCGACTGTTGAGCAGGTTAAAGCGTATCTCTCCCTCTCTTCCACTCACTCTTGCTGACTCTGCCGCTGGCACATCTCTGTGTTGAACCCACAGAGGTCTACTGATGTGTACCTCCTCCACCCCTCACTCCAGGGCTGGAAAGCTTTCCGTTCAATGCAGACTTTTCTTTTCTTTTCTTTTTTAAGATTTTATTTATTTATTTGACACGCAGAAAGAGATCACAAGTAGGCAGAGAGGCAGGCAGAGAGAGAGGAGCAAGCAGGCTCCCCACCAAGCAGAGAGCCCGACGTGGGGCTTGATCCCAGGACTCTGAGATCATGACCTGAGCTGAAGGCAGAGACTTTAACCCACTGAGCCACCCAGGCGCCCCCAGACTTTTCTTTTTTGCGTGTCTCCAGGTCCTGTGCCAGCTTAGCTGTCTCTCCTGTGTATTTTGTCATAAAACTTACCTGGATGCGGCAGGGGAACTGAGTCGAGTGGGTTAGGAGTTCGCGCGTGCGCACGTGTGTGTGTGTGTGTGTGTGTGTGTGTTGTAAGCGCGTATTGAGGAGACCTGGAAAATGCTCAGAGAATGCAGTATGACAGCGGTAGCCTTGGAACTCAGAGCAATTTATCAGGAGCAGTAATTCTTTGAGCAACAGAAACCAGATGCCCAGGATGTGGCCTTGAATCAGATTGGAAACCTGTCTGCAGGAAGGTGATTTGAAAGGAGTGCCCCCCCAACCCCCGCCGCCCCGCCCCCGCCCAAGTGTCTCCTAAAGATCAGCCAGAATGAGAACCATCATGAAGATCATTAGGGAAAGTCCATTAATACAAAAGGACAAAGGGACGCAGGGCTTCTTTGAGGAAGAAGGTCCTGTGCTTCTTGTGTTAGGAATGCAGCCCTCCACCCAGGACACTGGAATAACAACCACAACTAAAGCTAACATTTCTAAAGATTACTCGGCTCCGTAAATGTTTGGACAGTTAATCCCTGGAGGTGATGCTAATCTTGATTTTCCCTCCTTGATCTCAGGGCAGAACAGGTTGGTAGAGAAAGGAAAGGGGATGGCACCTCGCTACAACTGTCTTGCTCTAGATTCATTAGTATCAGAGCCCCAGTTATGATATACCCCACAGGGAAAGAAGGACCCTCTGCCCAACAGGAGGCATCATCCGCAGAGAAAGAACCATGATGTCTGAGCAACTGAACAAGAGAAACTAGAGGACCTTTATCTTTCAGGGATGAGGTGCGTTTTCTGCCGAAAAAGCCAACCTCGGGGACGACGACCTAAGAAAGACCCCAAGTAGAGGCCATAAATTGTGAAATCTGACCTAGCAAATACCTTTACCTTGTAAATTGCCAATGCAAAGATATTGACAAGAGCATTTCTGTTGGAAAATTGGGGATGGGGCAAGCAGAGCCATTTCAGTTGTAATGTGTCAATTAATTGATTGCATTTGTAACACGCCCACCTACACGTATGTGTTCAATGACAAGATTTTGCCTTAGGACTCAATAGAGAATAATGCACTGGAAATGGAGTATCTGCTGTGACTGGCATATAAAAGAGATTGAATTAGAAAATGTCTTGCAGTATTAGCATTTAATTCTAAATATGGCCAGCTTTCCTAATGAGACTTGATATGGATTTTTTAAAAAGCCATCCAGAGACCCCATGATGGGCCGAAAATAAAACCAACTCGTTGGGTTAAATCAGTCGGAAAGACTTTGTACCATCCCTTGGTTGAGCAAGTAATTTAGGTAATTTGAAGATGATATGATTTTTTAAATTGTGCTAATTGCACATGCTTTGTCTGGACATGTGAATGTAAGTTTAATAATTAAGTTTTAGTCCGCATGGAATAAGGAAAATAAATGTTTATATTTTTATCAACTGTTTACGGCTTAAACATGTCCCCTTGTGTATTAGGAGTTAATTTGGTTTTGGCAAATTAGATGCACTTTCTCTTAGCAACACTCTAGCACACTGGTCCTTAAATTGAGTCTAAAAGCCATTCAAGGCGTCCAACCATTTGAGAGAAAAACTGCCACAATCATAGACATCAGAGAGGAACTTCATAAGAATTGATCAGTGTTTAAATAGGGAAAGAATGGGAGTGGAGAATTAATCATCAAGGCTTTTTTTTAGTAAACGTGGCTTATTGCGTATTTAGACAGACTAAAAATGTTGATGGTCACCTAGTAAATAGTAACAATAAGTAATTAAAATAGATTAAATTAAGTTAAAATGACTTATTAATAACATTTATTGAACCCCTACCATATTTCAGGGACACACATACTATAGAATTTGTAAGCATTATTTTATTAATCTTTTTGAAAAATCTTGTGTGGTGATAATATTATTATTCCAACTTAGGCAGAGAAAACCAAAAGCAGAGAGGGTTAGTAATTTGCCAAAGATAATCCGCTGGTGATTTGCAGGACTGAGGTCTGTACTTTGCAACAGAGCTCTTCTCCACAAAGCCAAACCTCCTTTTGATATCTCTATAAATCAGACTAAGTGAAGGATAATATATTTTATATATCAACAAATTTGATGCTGATTATGAAGTTTGTCTAGAAAAAGCTTCTCTTGCTGTCTCTCTTATTTCTCAAAACAGCCATTTTCCCCCCAATTATGAAAGTCATGCATGATTAAATGTAAATGGGTAGAGCCACTTTGGAAAACTATTTGACAGTATACAAAGGTGAAAGATACATGCTAGCTTATGACTCAGCAATTTCACTCTCTGGCTTCTCCCCAGTGGAAGTGAGCACTTATGCCCATGGAAAGACAAATGGGTCTTTCGGTAGGCACAAGTGCAAGAATGTTCATCGTAGCTTTATATGTAATACCCCAAATTGAAAATAACCCACATACCCACCAAAAGTAGAATGGGAAAAAAACTGTGGTGTATTCATATAATAGAATAGGACACAGCAATGAAAAAAAAAAACAAGATTCAACTACACACAGCAGCATGCACACCATAATGTTGAGGGAAAGAAGCCAGGCACAATAGAATGCGTAACGTGTTATTTCATTCATATGAAGTTCAAGATAGGCAAAACTACTTTGGGGGGAAAGAAGTCAGAATAGTGTTGGAAGGTACCGACCAGGATTGAGAGGGTCCTTGAAAGAATGTTCTCAGGTGCCGGAAATCTTGTCCTCGGAGTTCTGGGGGGTGATTTCGTGAATGTTGATGTGCGTAAATTTATGTGTGTAAAAATTCATCAAGTGGTATATTTCAGATTTGTACGCTTTATTGCATTTGTTATACCTTGATTTTTAAAAATAGAAAAATAACCCTTGGAAATACAGCTACCACGTGATATGTACTCAGTGCAGATGTGCCCAGTCCGATACCATAGCTACTAGCCAATGTGGTGATTTAAATTTAAAATTTAATTAATTAACATTAAATAAGATTAAAAATTCAGTTCCTCAGTCACACTAGCCACATTTCAAGTGCTCAATAGCCACACGTGGCTAGTGGCTACTATATATTGATCGGGCAGCAGAGATATAGAACTTTTATTTTTTAGAGACTTTATTCATCCATTTGACAGAGAGAAAGAGATCACAAGTTAGGCAGAGTCAGGCAGAGAGTGGGGGGGTGGGTAGGAAGCAGTCTCCCCACCCAGCAGAGAGCCCGATGTGGGGCTTGATCCCAGGACCCTGACATCATGAACTGAGCCGAAGGCAGAGGCCCAACCCATGATGCCACCCAGGTTCCCCGATACAAAATATTTTTATCATCACAGAAAGTTCTATCGGTCGTGTTGTTATAGAAAAATGAAAAATACAGAAGGGTATAGAAAAAACAACTTATTATTGGAGTGCCCAGATGGCTCAGTCGGTTGAGCGTCCAACTCTTGGTTGTGGCTCATGTCGTGATCTCAAGGTCCTGAGATCGAGCCCTGCAGGGGGCTCTGCACTCAGTGCCGATTCTCTCCCTGTCCCTCTGCCCCTCTCCTGGCTTGCACACACGCTCTCTCTCTCTAAAATAAAATAAATAAATAAACTCTTTTAAAAAAAAGAAAAAAAATTATTATTTATATAAACCCCATCCAGTGAAAACTGGAGTTAACCTTTTACGTTCTTTCCAGTCTCTTTCTACAGAATTGGTCTTAAATTACATAAGTAGCACATTCTTATCCTAAGATCATTAAGTAACTGACTCACCGAAACTTCCCTTGACCCCCACCTGCAATCCCAGAGCTCTCCCCAGGGGTCATCACTCTTGGGAGGGGGGTGTAGCCTGTATCTTTTCGGACCCTTTTTGCAGGCATTTCTGTTTCTAACCACGCACGTATCTGTATGGAAATATAACCAGTGTCATAACACCGCCCTAATTCGGGGGGCTCCCCATCTGGTTCAGTTTAGTCTCCCCAAGGGAACGTGTAGGCTGTTCTCTCCACCATCCACATCCCACCAGGGGTCTAGAGCTCTAATCCCCTTCATCTCGAGCAATGGTGGTCCTGGGATAGCGTAAGAACTGATGTCACCTGGGCCAAGTCAGACAGGGGACTTAGCAAAACCTCAGGGCAGAGCTGAGAGGTGCTATCTCCTTTGGGTATTCCTGGAGCTTGGTGCTGACCGTGAATTAAGTGGAGCTTTTACTCCCTACTGAAGCTATGGAGAGCTAGCCCATGGCCCGGGGCCAGCCTGCTGATGATGCTTGCTAGGGGGAAGCCCGGGAGATCTGCAGGCATGACTCAGCTCCCACTGGAAACTCACAAAGGTCTTGCGCCGCTTTCACACCACAATGGAGCCCGTAACTCTTTTTGCGAGGTGGCCCAGAATCCCGCTGGTCCCAACATAATAATTTTCTCTCTGGGTAACACCGCGTCGACTTCGGGCACTGGCTCCCTCTAACTCAGACCAACACAGCTCTCCGTGTTTACTTTTGGAGTTCGGTTCTTAATTCATTAATTTTTAAACTTTATTCATTTTAATGTACGCCTTTAGCGCTCTTAATGTCCCCCTAAGTGCCGTTTTAACAGCAGGCCCCAAGTTTTGATAGGTAGTGTTTGCATTGTCATTTAGTTTTAAATATTTTATTTCGTGAGATTTGTTCTTTGATTCATGAATTATTTAGACACATGCTTTTAAATTTCTAAATGTGTGTGTGTGTGCGCTTTTTTTTTTTCCCTGTCACTTTTGTTTTTTGAAACTGACTTGGTGTGTTCATCAGGTCAAGTCTGCTAATTTTATTGTTTATATCTTCTATTTCCTCACCGATGTTTTGTTCGGCTCGTTCTGTTAATTTCCGAGGAAGGCGCGTCCAAGTCTCTTTCCACGATCGTGCGTTTGTCTTTCTTTGTCATGTTGCTCATTTCGTTCTGCGTATTTTTTAATTTATTTTTATTATTTATTTTTACTTTTTAAAAATGTCTACTACTTAAAAAAAAAAGATTACTTATTTATTTGACAGAGGGACAGATAGAGAGGAACACAGGCAGGGGGAGTGGGGGAGGGAGAAGCAGGCTTCCTGCCGAGCAGGGAGCCCAACTCCGGGTTCGATCCCAGGACCCCGCCATCATGACCTGAGCCAAAGGCAAATACTTAACCACTGAGCCACCCGGGCGCCCCTGCTCTGTATATTTTTGAGGCATGTCCTAAGGTGTGTTCTTTTCTGGCTAGATTTTTATTGGAATATAACATACACCCAGAGAAGTATTTTCACAAAGAGAAAACATGTACAACCAGCCCTCAGATCAACAAAAAGAATGATGAGCCCCTAGCAGCCTCCCTGTGTTCTCTCCCCTCACTCCTCTGCCTCTGCACTCCTGTCTTCTAACAGCATGGACTTGTTTTGCCTGTACTAACATTCTTTTTTTTTTTTTTTAAAGATTTTATTTATTTATTTGACAGCGAGAGAGGGGTCACGAGCAGGGGGAAGGGAAGAGGGGGAAGCAGGCTTCCCACAGAGCAGGGAGCCCGATGCAGGGGTCCATCCCAGGACCCCGATCATGACCTGAGTCGAAGGCAGGCACCTAATGACTGAGCCACCCAGGCGCCCCCTGTACTAACATTCTGCTTGTGAGATTCATCCCTGTTATTGCATACGGCCCATTGCATCGTGTTACTGCCTATGTTGGTCATTCTCACTACTGTATAATCTTCCATTGTGGAAATATACCAATTTCATTTATTCATACTACTGTTTTTGGACATTTATGCTGTTTCCAGTTTGGGGCTATTAGCAATCATGCTGTTGGGGCGCCTGGATGGCTCAGTCGGTTAAGCATCTGCCTTCAGCTCACGTCATGATCCCAGGGTCCTGGGATCGAGCCCTGCATCTGGCTCCCTGCTCTGTGGGGAGCCTGCTTCTCCCTGTCCCTCTGCCTCTCCCCTACTCACGCTCATTCTCTCTCTCAAATAAGTAAGTAAAATCTTTTTTAAAAAAGAAATAATGCTGTTGTAAACATTTCTGTATTTGTCTTTTGGGAAAGTTATACATTTTTGAGGGACTGAATTTATACATTTTTGAGGATTAATCACACATATGCATATTTAGCTTTGGCAGAAACAATATACATATTACACACAATAACATACATATATTATATTATACATACATATACATACACACAATATACATACATACAATATACATATATACAATATACACAATTAGCTTTGGCAGATACAATATACATATTACATATAAATAATATACATATATTACTATATTATACATACATATACATACATACATATACGCACATACAATATACATATTAGCTTTGGCAGATACTGCCAAACGATGTTGCAATATGTACCACCTGACTCTTGCACCAGCAGTGACAGGCCTCGTCAGCACTCAGCTGTTGTCTGCTTTGGGTTGTAGACCTTCTGTTGGGTGTGGAACAGCGTTGCACTGTGGTTATAATTGACATTTCGCTGATTAATACATTGGATACCGCTGTTTACTGTCCATCTGGATAGCTTCTTATGTAGTGTGTATTTTACTCTTCTTCCATTGGGAATAAGAATCCTTTTCTTATCGATTCATAGAAGTTCTTTATATTTCTGGAATATGAGTCCTTTGTAAATAAAATGTCTTTTCCCTTGCTATAGCTTGCTTCTATTTTCACTCTTTAAAAAAAAAGATTTATTTATTTGAGAGAGAGAGAGAGATCACAGTAGGCAGAGAGGCAGGCAGAGAGAGAGGGGGAAGCAGGCTCTCTGCCGAGCAGGGAGTCCGATGTGGGGCTCGATCCCAGGACCCTGAGATCATGACCTGAGCCGAAGGCAGAGGCTTTAACCCACTGAGCCACCCACGCGCCCCAAGACTTTTAATGTTTTGTTTTGTTTTTAAATAAAAAGCTGTTCTTAATTTTAACACATTTCAATTAAATGATATTTTTCTCCAGGTTAGAACTTTTTTTGAACCATGTCTAAGAAATTTTTGTCTATCCCAAGATCATGAGAATGTTCTTCTATGTTTTCTTCTAGAAGCCTTATTATTTTACCTTTTACACTTCGTCTACAAGCCATCTGGGCATTATTTTTGTATATGGAGTAAGGTGGGATCAAGATTCGCTTTTTTGCCATGTGGATCACACTTTTGGTGTCAGATCAAAGAACTCTTTGCCTAGCCCTAGATCCTGAAGATTTTTCTCCTATGTTTTTTATCGTTAAAGGTTTTACACTAGCATCTGTGATCCCTTTGGAGTTAATGTTTGTGAAAGGCGTGAGTTTAGGTAGAGAGCGCATTGCCTATGGATGTCCAGTTGCTCTGACACCTTTTTTTTTTATATATTTCAGTTATCCAACGTATACTACATCATTAGTTTCGGCTGTAGCGTTCAACAATTCATTGCGGCGAGGGCTAGTCTTCCATTGAATTGCTTTTGCACCTTTGATGAAAATCAGCTGAGCCTCTTGGTGTGGGTCTATTTCTGGGTTCTCTATTCTCTTCCTTCGATCTATGTATCTTTCCCTCCACCAATAGCCCACTGTATGGATTACTGTGACTGCCTTAGCCTTAGCCAACACAAAGTAGCAGAAGTGCCATGTAACTTTCAAGATTGGCCTCTTAGGAGGCCTGTAGCTCCCACTTTCTCCCACTCACCCTGATTACCATGCTTTAAAGAAGCCCTGACTAATTCCAGCAGGAGGAGCCGCCACAATGAAGGGAACAGAGGAGCCCCAGCCAACAGCGGTCACGGGCTGCCGTACATACACTGAGGACATCCGGGCTCCCCAGCCCCAATCAAGCCGTCAGCTGATAGCAGCCACATGAGTGATCCCAGGGGACACCAGCGGATGAACTGCTCAGATCACCAACCCACGAGACTGTGAAAAATGAGAAATCGTTTTTTGTCTTTAACCACTAAGCTTTGGGGTACGTTGTCATGGCGCATTAGATAAACATCGATTTACGTGATTTATGTGAAAACATAAATCACATACAGCTGGATTTTTAAAAACCCAGTCTCAATGCCTTTCTTTCCATTGATAACAACGTATTCTCAATTTATTGTACTGAATGATATGTTCGGATCTCCTCCTATCACCTTATTTTGAGTTTCCTATCTATCACGCTTCTGGGTTTCTTTTTTTCCTCCTGTGTCTTGCCTTTGGTAGATAGATCAAGTTTTGTTTATTGTGGTTTTCCTCTCGGAGTCTGGAAGGTACCAATCCTGTTTCCATTCTCTCGGCTTGTCTATTGAGGAAACAAAGGAATATTTCTGAACCTGTCTCTTCATTTTTATTTGGCCATAGGGTGTGCTCTGGGTGTAATTAGGTTGAATTTTACCCAACGGAAGGGAAGATAGTGTTTGTGGCCTGGAAAAATGTAAAGTATAGAGTAAAGCAATCAGAATCACCACAGGATAGGAGCCCTATGGTCCGTGCGTGCGTGGGTGTGTGTGCGGCGGTTTACTGGGAAGTAGTTGGGGGATGTAATTCACCAGCAGTGGCCTCCTGCTCACTGGTCTGACACTTATCAAAAGCGTCAGTTTCTAGAGATTGACAAAGTGTCCACAAATGCCCTTTGCTTTCTCTCTGCTGGGTCTCAGCCACATTTTAGGCAGACTTCTCTCTTTCTTACAGGCCTTGAACTCTGCTTTACCCCAACCCTGAGCAAGCACAAGAAAAAAGGAATGTATCCTCCTTATTAGCCTCTCCTGGAAACCAGCTGACCACAGTGGAACACTTTTCTGGTCATATCTCACTGGCATTTCCCTTTGCTGTTCAGCTTCCCCTCCAAAGTGTCTGCTTATCTTTGCTTGCCTTCCCCTCTACCCTATGAAAGAAAAACCTGAGCTGCCTGGGTGGCTCAGTGGGTTAAAGCCTCTGCCTTCGGCTCAGGTCATGGTCTCAGGGTCCTGGAATGAGCCCCACATCGGGCTCTCTGCTCCGCGGGGAGCCTGCTTCTCTCTCTCTCTCTCTCTCTGCCTGCCTCTCTGCCTACTTGTGATCTCTCACTCTGTCAAATAAATAAATAACATCTTTAAAAAAAAAAGAAAGAAAAACCCTCTTTCCATTTGTTTTATTTATTTTTAAAGATTTATTTATTTATTTGAGAGAGAAAGAGAGAGCATGAGCAAGGGGAGGGGCAGAGGCAGAGAGAGAGAGAATCCACAAGCAGACTCCTTGCTAAACTCGGAGCCTGATGCAGGGATGGATCCCGGGACCTTGAGAACATGACCCGAGCTGAAACCAAGGCCCCTTAGCCTACTGAGCCACCGAGGCAGCCCCCCCACCTTGTTTGATTTTAAAATGCTTGCAAAGTTCTGAGACGGGAGTATTCTTTCTCCCTATTGCAATAGTCTTTGTCTCTAATGAAAGTCTCTCCCTATCTAAGCCAGGATTTTTATTTATTTGACAAGATATAATCTTCATTTGCTGGGATTGAAAACTTGCGTAACAGCAGAAACTGTAGCAGTAGACTCCTTACAGGCAAGAGGACCTTACTCACCTCTTTGCTGGAACACAGGCTGCACTCGAAGCATAATGGCTACTAACTATATATTTCATGAATGAATGAATGGACAGAAAGTTGCTCAACTCAGGAGATGGAGAAGGAAGCTGGGAGACTTGATGCCTGGCCCCTCTTTGCCCCAGAAGCTAAGTTCTCCCCATTTATAGTTCCAGTTACCAAGGATTCTTGGTAACACAACCAAGAAACACAACCTTCTGCCTTGGAAATATGTTCAGTCAAAAGCAGGAAGCTTTGCACTGCTTCTCTAAAAGAGCTACTTCATTTAGAAGCTGATCGCTAGAAGTCCTTGCTCCCGCGGGAGTCCGGGGCTGGGTAGCAATAGCGGAGTTCTCACGGTTACCCGTGACAGCCTCACGGGGGCTCTAACAACTGGTCAGAAAGACGGAACACTCTGCCAGTGACTCGAGCTCCCTGCCGACCCTTGCCTTGCCTTCCCACAGGTTTCCTTCTCCAACTTCCTACAACTGGATGTCTACATGTGTCTCAGCAGCAGCCTGGCCCGCCCGCGTGACTGAGGCAGGAAGTCGATCTCTTGAGCTCAGCGGCTCCTGCAAAGCCGAGTGACTAACATCTGTTCACCCTTCCCCTGAAGCTGCTGCTAAGGCCCATCCCCATCCCCTGGTGGCTTCGTCAGCCTTGTTTAGCTTTTCATCACTCTTGACCGGCTCCGGATTATTTCTGGATCCTGTGTCTGTCCTCCGACAAATCCCACGTCTCTGCCAGCTTCCTGGTGTCTCCAACTCCGAGAGGCATGGAAAAACGACATTGTCCATCAGAACCGGCATCCCACTGCGGCAAAAATAGACTCGTCAAAAGCAATTTGGGCACACGTGACTGTCCCCAGTCGCTGAACAGCCCTGGTTTTCCCCGTGGCGAGAGGTCCCTCTTTAAGCGTTTTTATGGTCTGATTTTAATGTCGATGGCTTCCTCTCTTTCTTCCCTTTACTTAAAAAAATCACTTAAGTCCATTTTTAGCTGACGATTCCTTCCCTGAGCCACGAGCTCAGAAACAATGTGATTATCTGACAGTGAGAGACATTCCGCCTGGACCCTGTGTGTGATCTCTGGGGCTCCAGGCCGCAGGCCAAGTCTTACTTATCTCCTCCCTCCGGCCTCGCCTGCAGCTAACCTGTAGTCTGGTGGCCTGACCCTGCCTTTCCCGGGAATCTTTTCCAACCCGCTGACCTCTGCCTGGTCCATCCCAGTGTGACAGAGCGCCCGCTTCTTCCCAAGTTGGGGGGCTGAAGGCAGCACCCCCCCTCCACCCTGGGTAACTGATGACAAAGGTCTGTCTGATCCCTGCCCCCCATCGTGCTCCCTCTGCCATGAATTCAGCTGCACCCCAGACGGGCATCTGCTCACTCCCCCCACCCCCCGCCCCCCGCCCCTCCCCAGCACAGAGAAGGGAGGATATTATGTTAGTGAAGTCCTCCCCCGGCTCCCAGCGCCCCACGCTCACCCCTCCCCCACACCTCTCTGTCCCTAGAAGGCCTAGAAGCAGGCGTGATGATTACAGCCCCACCTCGTGCCTCTCCAGCTATGGTGGAAGAGCTGTGCGCTGGTCTAGAAAAGTCACCCTGAAAACCAGCTCCGATGTGGGGAGCTGACACACGCTTGTTTGGTTCCAAGAGATTATTTCTGCTGTCTAAGCAATGGGGGCGCGGGGCAGGGGGCGGGGCAGGCCTGCGCAGCAGCCTGCCTCAGGATCGGGTCACTGCCACCGATGGAGGCTGAATCTCTCACACATCCAGACAAGACAGGTGTCTCTAAGTCAATCAAGATTTTTCATCTCCTGGCCCAAAACACTAATGCTCAGTGGAAGCATGGTAGCCACTGAATTAACCCCCGGGCACATCACACAGACTCTCATTACTGTGTAGTGTCCTTGATTGCTTTATGGAGCCTACGTAAAGTTAAGTCTCCGATTCGGGGGTTGCCAAGTAAAATATCCTGTAGGGAAAAAGGACATTAATTTTTTTAAATTGATTTATTTATTTGAGAGAGAGAATGTGTAAGAGTTGGGGGAGGGGCAGAGGGGGAAAATCTTCAAGCAGACTCCCAACGCAAGGCTCAATCTCACGACCCATGAGATCACGGACTCATGAAATCACGAGCCATGAGATCGCGACCTGAGCCGAAACCAAGAGCAGGATGCTTAACCGATGGAGCCACCCAGGCGCCCCAGAAAGGGCAGTTTTGCAAACGAATTCTCTAGCCCTTCCCAATACAGAGCTGATCCTGTGAGCTGCCCCAGCAAGCAGACATTCTTAAGTATTGCAAGCAATGTGTTGAACATGGCAACAAAAACACGTTCTCCCCAGCTCTTGGGTATTTTGATCCGAAAAATGGAGCTTCAAATTGTTTTCCTGACTTTTAGGAAGATCTTAAGGAAATCACAGCATATATGAAATCAAAGACTGTTGCTATCCTTTCCAAATGCAAACTAGACTTTGCTCATCTATCTGCATATGCAGCAAACGGTGCAAAAATAAGTTCTGGAGAATTCTATTCAGTCTGTGAACTTCTTATCAAAAAAATTTTTTTTTACAAATCTTACAGCTGAAGGTCCTGCTTACTTTTTACGGAACATGGGGGGAAAAAAGTTGTGATTTGTTTACCTGTATTGAGACTTTCATAACATAATTTTTGGTCATTTTTCAGCTTCCTCAAAGCTTACAGAATCACTTAATGAGATTTCTTATTTATAGAAGTGGAAGGAGATAGCCTCCTTAGACATATGCCTACAAGATGTCTTGTAGAAAAGACGTGAAAATGTTGGCCTGCTGTAAATGGTATTTTCAAAGTGTGGAAATTTCTCTAATTTGGAAATACACTGGAGAAGGGGGTTACTGTAAAAAAAAAATGGAAATTTACATGCTGTTTCTCCAAAACTGTTTGATGACCTTCAGAGAGGCCAGGCAAAAGGGTGAACCAAGTGCACCTGACTAATTCCATTTCATTTTAGGGGTGACAACGCCCAACCCAGTGGGGAAAAAAAAATATGACTCATTTCTTGGAAATAAGACTGCTTCAGAACTCAAAAAATTATCACCAGTAAAGGACAGCCAAGTTAACGGAACTTTCTGTTTCTTTACTGAAACTGTAACCTCTCTGAAATCCAACTTCGATTTCACGAGTTCGAATTACTTCTGTGTTTTAAAACCATTTTTCCCCCGAGAAAAGGAGTTTAGCCTCGGAAGACATTTGACGTGCTTCGAATTCAAAATGAGGGCCATTTTAGACACGGGTAGCTTTTCTGAAGAATTTATGGATGCAAGGACCGTCAGGTCAAAGGGACCAACAAAACAAGCCTGTCGTTGGCCCAGAGACATTTTTGGCAAGGTGAGATTTAATCCCTACAGGTCTAAAAGGCCGCTACTGCCGAAGCAAAATCTTAAGCATTCCATGATCAAACCCTTCGGCTGAGAGCACCCTCAGCCCGATGTCGTCACATTGAACTGTCACGAGGAGCATGTGCAGGGTGGGCTCGAGAGAGCATCGTGAATTTTCCATTTGTCTCTATTTGGGTTTACCGCGACATGAAAGAAGATATTCTAAAGGCTGCAGGAGATTCAGGGAAGTGTTACTGAATGAGGAAGCTGAGCGAGTAAAAATACCCACCTCACTGGAAGGAAACACGTCATTGTCATTTCTATTTTTTTTTTTTTTTAAGATTTATTTATTTGAGAGAGAGAGAGAGCATGCGCACAAGCCAGCAGGTGGAGGGGCAGAGGGAGGGGGAGAATTTTTTTTTTTAAAGATTTTATTTATTTGAGAGAGAGAGAGAGTGAGAGAGATCATGAGAGAGGAAAAGGTCAGAGGGAGAAGCAGAGTCCCTGCAGTGGAAGCCCGATGCGGGACTCGATCCCAGGACCCTGGGATCACGACCTGACCCGAAGGCAGACGCTTAAGGACTGAGCCATCCAGGCGCCCCAACTGTTTTGTTTAAATAATAGCATTTATGCACAGAAAGTAAAAGTACAGAATAATACATAATTTCAACAAATACCTATTTTAATATCTGTATAGTATATTTATATTAAAATAACAGCACATATATGTATAATTATTATATATTATATTATGGATTTTTGTGGTCTGGGATGGCTGTGTCTTGGGTTATCTTTCTTTTTTCTTACTTTTCTTTATTTTATTTTATTTTTTAATTTTTATTTTTTTTAAGATTTTATTTATTTATTTGACACGCAGAGAGAGATCACAAGTAGGCAGAGAGGCAGGCAGAGAGAGAGGGGGGAAGCAGGCTCCCTGATGAGCAGAGAGCCCGATGTGGGGCTCCATCCCAGGACTCTGAGATCATGACCCAAGCTGAAGGCAGAGGCTTTAACCCACTGAGCCACCCAGGCGCCCCTTTTCTTTTCTTTTCTTTTCTTTTCTTTTAAGATTTATTTATTTATTTATTTGCGAGCCAGAGAAAGAGCATCTGGAAGGGCAGAGGAAGAGGGAGACAACCAGAGCTCGAGCCCACATGACCTGAGCCGAAATCAAGAGTCGGTCATTTTAACTTTAACTAACTTTAACCAACCCAGGTGCCCCTTGGGTTGTCTTTCTAAAAGTTGGCCCTCCTGTTCGTCACTCAGTGTTATGCTGAGAGTCATCCGAGTTGTGTGTATCAATAGATCTATTCCTTTTATTACCCTGAGGAGTATTTTGTAGGACGGATCTACCACTGTTATATTTATTTAAACCCATTCCCTGGCTGATGGACATTCTTGCTATGTTAATATTTCGGTGATTATGTGCATAGAGAGTTCTGTATGAACATATGTTTTTCTTTTTCTCGAGTAACTACCTAGGCGGAAATTGGTATGTTGGATGGTAAACATATGCTTCATTTCATGCGAAACTCTCAAATTGTTTCCCAAGGTGGCTGTGCCGTTTTGCGTTCCCCACATCAGCAAGAGATGAGTTGCTCTATGTCCCGGATAGCATTGGATAATTCGCGTTTAAATGTTTTCCCTTTTTCAGCCGTTCTAATAGATGCTCGGTGGTATTTCGTTATTTAAACATCCCACCGCAGCTGCTCTGACGGACGGTCACAACTGTCTCAAATGGAATGGAGACAGAAAGAAAACAGAAAGCCGATTTTTCCCGTGGGCGCCGGAGAATGGGACTGGAGGGGCTAGGGGCCTGGGAATGCACATGACACTGAGCATATTCGGGGTAAGGAATCCGGTTTTGGCTGAGTGAGTGTAGGAGTTGGGGGATCACCTAGACTCTCCCCTCCCCCAGACACTCACACCAGAGCCCTGACCATTCCCAAGAGGAAGGAAGGAATGGAGGAGGGGAGGGGCGATGCTTACTCAAAAGTCCATTCTTAGAGTGGGGGAACATCCACGAGCTGCCCATCCATCTCCTGTCAGTCTTGTCCCCAGAACCTGGCTCACTGCCTGCCTCATGACCAGAGCCCTAGAGAGACAGGGGAATGGATGAAGGAGAGTCTCTAGGGGCGCCCGGGTGCCCCAGTGGGTTAAAGCCTCTGCCTCCAGCTCAGGTCATGATCTCAGGGTCCTGGGATGGAGCCCTGAGCCCCGCATCAGGCTCTCTGCTCAGCAGGGAGACTGCTTCCCCTTCTCTCTGCCTGCCTCTCTGCCTACTTGTGATCTCTCTGTCAAATAAATAAATAAAATCTTAAAAAAAAAAAAAAGGAGTGTCTCTAGACCGCCAGGCTTGCCACCTTTGGCCCCTGCCCTCCGCCCTTTGGGGACATGGTCCTGGAACTGTGACTAGGCTTCCTGCCAGCCTGGAGGGAAGCCCCCTCTGCTCACACTAGGCCTAGTTTGTGGCCCATCTGGTCGCTTCCTCACACCCTTACCCCTCTCCGCCCCACTGCCCTTCCTCTGGGGCCGCTGCCAAGCTGCCTAACAGTCCCTTCTCCTCCCCCGTGCCCCCACTTTCTATCCTCTCCAGTCTGCACCAGGGCTGAATTCATCATTCTCAGCCCTTCCCCGGAGGCCTCCCTTCCACGCAGCCACCCTGGCTCCTCGGGGGCGCCCAGGGGCCAAACCACGGCTCCCTCCCTACATCCCAGCTCCCACTGGCCCTCTGCAGGGCTGGGGGTTTTGGCCAGATGCCATCTTTTTCTGCTGGAGCCCCTTCCTATCCAGCCTGTGAGGCCCCTCAGTGGAGTGGAAGAACGCAGGCTGGAGAATCAGACGGACATCCACTTGAACTCCACTCCCCTGATGTCCTCGCCAGGGGGACATCGACCGATTCCTTAGCCTGAGCCTCAGTGTTCTCTTCTCCAGAATGGGCAAGAAAAATGCCTACCTTTTGCGTGGTTGCAAGGAGATGCAATGTACCGAGGGTCTGGCACATAGCAGGTACTTACAGAATGGGAGATAATATTTTGGGGAATTTGTGCCTCAAGTAAGAAAAAAGGGCTAAAAACAGGGATAATTATTATTATTATTTTTTTCTCTAATCTTCTTCCAGTGTTTTTTGGCTGGAAAAACATCAGAAGAGACAGGGTTTAAGGCGTGGCTGCTGCAGCCACTCGGAAAGGTGCCCTCACCCTGGCCTTTGGGGTCCCCCCCCCCAGCCTAACAGCTCCCATATCTCAGAAGCTGGTCAGTCAAGATGCTCCCCACTACTCCCTTCTACTCCCTTCCTACCCACTGGCCAGCCTTTCTCCTTGGGAAAGAGATGAGATCAAAGCCCAAGCGCACAATGGAAAGGACAGGAAGACAGTGAAAGAGAACACTTCTTCGCCCCATGTGGGCAATAAGGATCATCTCAGGTGTGAGCCTCACTGAGGAGGAAGATAAAAGCCTCTGCCTTCAGCTCAGGTCAGGGTCCTGGGATCAAGTCCCCACATTGGGGCTCCTTGCTCAGCAGGAAACCTGCTTCTCCCTCTGCCTGCCGCTCCCCCTGCTTGTGCACGCCCTCTCTCTAGCCCCCTGACAAATCAATAAATAAAATCTTAAAAAAAAAAAAAAAAGATAAGTCAATAGAATGTGGCCCCAATTAGGAACTCTCTGAGGGTGATTGCTAAGCCAGCAACGGCCAGAGGGGGGACCCGAAAAGACAAATGACAGTTGTAGATCTTCCAAGAAGGGGACCTCAAAACTTTTCCAAAGCAGTGGGCCTCCTTGGAGTACAAGTTCCCCAGCCTGGACAGTATTCTAGAAGGAATATTATTATCATGTTTATTATTATCATTAGCATGGAGCTTCATGCTTCATATGGGCTCTTTGATTAGAAGCTCTCGCAAACCCAGCCTCATTCTGAGTCCTACAACTGAGAAAGTTTTGGGGTTTCAAAGCCTTTCAGCTGCTTGAAAAGCAAAAATAAACAGAAGACGCTCACACATCAATAGCAAGTGATAAAGGAAAGCAGGGTCTATAAATACCAGGCAATGTCAGTGTAAGGAGATGTGTTCGAAGCTGGGTCATTTTTAGTATTTGGTGGAGGCATATTATTCTTTGGATAATAATAATAAAGAAAGCAATTAGAAACTCCAGGAAAATCGAAAGCTGCACAAAAAGCCATGGCATGCAAACAAAATGCAATATGCCTTCGAGCTATGGACGGAACATACATTTGACCTTGATGGGTTCTTAGTCACCCTCCAAGTAGCCTGGGCAACGCGACATCAGAAGGACGGTAAATGTAATGAGCAAAAAGGCAGGAAAAGGAATCCAACAACTCCCTGGCTCAGGACTCACTGAGAGTGTAATATTGGGTTATAGTTTTGTTTTTGTTTTACTCTTAAAATCAATATATGGACAAAACGCAGCTGTTGTAATTTTGACTTCAAAACTCGCTTCAACGTGATCATCTTTTGAAATGTAAAGGTAAGACTCTTACAGACAGGCTGAGAGGTAGAAGAGTTGGGGGAAGAGGAAAGAGAGGAGTGGAAGGTTTCTCATGTTCTACAGGGAGCTCCTAGATATTGTGTAAAATTTCCGCAGTAAAACCTGATAGTCTACGCCTATGAGTTAGACTTATGCAGGTCGAGGTCACTCTGCGCAGGGCGCCCCGTAGTTTAGAGGGCTCTGCCCTGGCCCTCCTTCGACCTAGAGTGGCCAGATTTAGTAGAATTTCAGATCGACGATGTATAGGGTTTGCCGTCGTTTGTTTTTAGCCTGAGTATGTCCCACGTAATATTTGGGACATACTTATACTAAAAAATTATTTTTCTTTATCTGAAATTCAAATTTAACTGGGTGTTCTGATTTTTTCTCTGGCAAGCCTCCCCGGGTCGTGCCTTTCCAAGAGGACCTTTCCACCCAGAGGTCACATCCTTACCTCCAAACCAACCTTGGAGGATCCGGGACCCTGGAATTCTCTGCCTAAATGAAATGGCCGGAGCCTGCTTCCAGGGCCTCTGTAAGCCTTTCACCCTGATCACCCCTCCCCGGGGAAGAATATACCAGGTGTGTGTGTCAGTGCGTGTGCGTGTGATGTGGACAGAACTCCCGCCTCCCTTCCTTGTGCGCACGGGGCCCCGCATGGGGCAGGGTGGAGCCAGGGGTGGGACGAGAAATAGGACCGCTGCAGGTTGGAGGCTGGGGCTCGGGGCTGCCTGTCTAGCTCTCGTGAGGGCCTCTGAGAAATCCAAGAACTCTCAGTTGAACTTGGCCTTCAAGTGGTGATGAAGGACACCATGTCAAGGTAGGAGAATAAAACGTATTGCACCGATTGGAAGATTTATAACTTTAAAATATTTCGCCGTATGGTATGTGTGCCTCCAAATGTCCTTTGCCCCAGGCCCTGCAAATGTTCGGGGCCGGCCAGGTGTGTAACCACAGCAGAACTAAAAACAGAAACCTTCCCAAATTGTTGCCCCTGGGAAATGGATGGGGGCAGGGGGGAAGGAGAGAGGGGGCGTTTGATTTCCTGTGTTAACATTTGCATTCTTTACTTTGTTTGGAAAATTATTCCAGTGTCCAACCCTTCCCTGAGTCTTCCCGACCCCAAGGCTCGCCTCTCTTCTAGGAGCTTCTGTAACCCTCACTGGCTTGGGCAGCATTCTGTCCAGCTCTCCCAGAGGTCTCCGCAGCCAATGTCACTTCCCCGGCAGACTGGCTGCCTGTCTCCTCTTCCTGTGTCCCCCAAGAGGTGGCCTTGGGCTGCGGTCAGCAATGGCCCATTGCCTGCCCTCCGGGGTCAGGGCTCTCCCCCTCCCTCTGTCTCTAGGTGGGGCTCCGGCTCCCACTCCTGAGCGAGCCCCTCAGGGCTGGAAGAACCCCGGAGCCCTGTCTGCGGCCTCTTTCTGGTTGGGGGGTGGGGAGAGGAGTGTGGCAGGGAAACTTCAAGCAGCCTGTTGATGAGAGGCAGTGACTGCTGTGCCAAATGGCTATCTATCACCCTGCTCCTCTCTCTCTCCGCCTTGTTTCCCCGCTTCTCCGCTAGACTCTCTTTGCAGTCACGCTCTTGCCCTCTGCTCACTGCCTCATTTCCACTTTCGCTATGGGCCACAAAGGCTATTGCCACTCGCCCATCCCACACCCCAGAACCGTGCTTCACCCCGGGGTTGCGCCCCACCCCCATCCTGCTACACCCGCACCCCCGTCTAGTCCTGGTCTTTCAAGCTAACAAACGAGGACCTTGGCTCATGCTGAGCACCCCCCAGCTAACGTAGGGACTAGAATCCTGACCCTGTAACTCTGGCCCCAGCCTAAGCAGAACCTTCATTCCAGCCCTCTCATTCATAACACTCCCGATCCTACCCCTAGCCTTTGGGAGGGGTGGGGATGGAAAATGGGAATCTGCTCTGTGTCCTGGGCCGTGGCCAAGGTCTGGATTCCTGGAAATTGTGGGATCGGCCTGAGAAGAACAAAAATAATTCTCATGAAATATGCCCCAGTTAGCGCTGCTGCTAAAAATGGCCCGGCAGACGAAGGGGAAGGTCAGGAGAGGGCACCCGGGATAGCGCTGGGAGGGGGACCAGAAATACGGGCTGGAGAGCGGCCAGCAAGAGGGGGGCGCTGGGGGCAGCGGGAGGGCGTCTGGGGGCAGAGACTTCTTCATCCATCTGTTCAACAACTTACTGAGCACTCACTCAGAATCGAGTGCCCACCCGCACGGAGCTCATGCTCAGATTGGAAAGACAGAGAGGAAACACCCAGATACGGTAGGGGTACATCTTAGGAAGAGGGACAACTAAAGCCGTGAGGAGACAGAATGACAAGGCCTTTTTAAAATATAAGCTGGCCTGGGAAGGCCCTCCTGGAGAGCTGGCCGTGGAACAAAGTCTCCAAAGACAAGAGGGAGCGAGCCCCGCAAATACAAGGGGACAGAGCCCCGTTGGAGAAAAGACCGATAGAGGTGACCCCAAGGTGCAAGCAGCCAAAGGGGGTGGGGGCCCGGACGCTGTGAGCCGGGTGGACATGAGCCCGGAGACGGAGTCAGGGCCACATCACTGAGGCACGTCCTGGTTTCCGAGTTGGGAGGGAGTGAGACCCTCACACCTGTGTGTCAGGGAGGGCGTGTGGAGAGGAAGTGGAGAGCGGGAAAGGGAATGGGAGTGAGACGCGTGCTGGAGCTCAGCCTGGGGCCGGGCCGCCTCTGCCTGGGCTGGGCTTCTGGGTGGCAGCTGACGCAGGGGAGGGGACCTGCCCTGCCCCGCCACCCGCACCTCAGGTGCACCCGTGAGCTCATGCACACACTGCCCCCGGACCCAGGCGCGTGCCGCACCCACGGTCACACGCGCAAACCCAGCAAGGCTCCCATGCACACGGGTAGAATTGAAGGCACATGAACACACATGCGCGCGCACGCCTCGCTCCTCAGAATATCGGGGCTCTGGGACATTAGACCCTCCCACGCCGGACAGAGAAACGGAGGCCCAGAAAAGGAAGGAACTTTCTCGCATCCCATAATCGGCTGGTGTGGGAGGATCTCGATCCCTTCCACAGGCACCCACACTGAGTTCCCTCCAAGGTGTCATCTTGTCAGAGGCCCAGGCGGCGGGCCTCTCCCTCCCAGGAAACTCCAACCAGTTCCTCCAGGAGCTGCTGAGCTTCCTTGCAATGAACCCCACGAGCTGAGGAGGAAGAGGGGGGCGTATGGAGACGCCCCTGCCCCGGGGCAGCCTGCCGGCCACAGCATCAAGGCCCATCAGACCCTCTTTGTCCCTCCCCTTGCCTGTGTCTCACATCCTTTCTCTGCTGGGGGTCTAGCCCTGGTTGTCGGGGGGGGGGGGGGGGGGGGG
>CM052797.1:25767783-25798645 GCA_028533885.1 Nasua narica | reverse complement strand
CCGGGGGGGGGGGCGCTCCAGGGTCCTCAGACAGGCCGGTCTCAGGAAGGACACCCCCCACGAACCTTCTCTGGAAGGTCTTGGAGGGCGGAGTCTGCCAAAGGAAAAGTGTAAACTAAGAAAGAGGAGATGGGGATCCAGGAAGCAAGAGGTCCCAGCCCCGAGAGCTGAGGAACAGACCCCCGAGCAATGGAGGTGGGCCATCCCCAACGCCTGGTCCAAATAAACCGATGGGAGCAGTCCAAATGCTCAGGGAAAGATTCTCAAAGATAAAACTGAAAGACTACTTTATGTGTTTACTTACATTGAGTACTTTATATTTACCCAACTAGGGGAGAGTGGGGAATTGAATTGGCAATAAGCATAAAACACAAAAAACCAAGCCCCTCTCCCACGCCCAGATAAAGACAATTAACTCCAGGGAAAACAAGAATCATCAAGAAAGAAAGTAAGAGGGGCGCCTGGGTGGCTTCATGGGTTAAAGCTTCTGCCTTCGGCTCAGGTCATGATCTCAGGGTCCTGGGATCGAGCCCCACATCGGGCTCTCTGCTCCGCAGGGAGCCTGCTTCCCTCTCTCTCTGCCTGCCTCTCTGCCTACTTGTGATCTCTCTCTCTCTCTGTCAAATAAAGAAATAAAATCTTTAAAAAAAAAACAAAAAAAGAAGAAAGACAGTAAGAGCTCTGCAGAAGAACCAGGGAGGTCTATGAGGACAAGTAATGGCGGAACCTTCTTTAGCTTTAGTGGTCTCAGAAGGGGCTTCTCCAATGAAGTGATGTTTAATGGAAGCCTGAAATGCCAGAAGGTTCCAACCGCAGCGGGAAGGTCTCAGGGTGAGGGTGGGGAGCATCTTCACACTCTGGGCCAGGTAGAGACTGTGGGCTCCTTGGAGTGAGCACTTCAGAGGTGGCACGGCCCCTGTGTGAGTGAGGTGCTGTAGGAGCTATACAGAAGCACAATGAAACCCCCTCCACCAGGAAACCCTCCGTGACTGACACTGAGATCACTGATTCTCCCCTCCGGTGTATCGAACTCTGGATGCGTGTGTGTCCAGCCTCTAGCGGACCCACCAAATTCAGGACTTTCCCCCAAATTCTCCAGCACAATAATGATGGTACCAAACAAGGCCTTGCCTGCAGTGGGATGGCGGAACTCAGACTTCGAGAACATTCTCTGAGTTGGATATCAGACTGGGGTGTTTTGCAGGGGGCATACTGTGCTCGCCAGGACTTCTGCAGCCTCTCTTGGTGACAGGGGAAGGGGGTATGATGAGTTGTGTTGAGGGCTCCCCAAGGATGCTTTCAGCCAAAGATGATAGTTTATCTTCGCCCTGCCTGGAGGGTAAGTTGAGTCCTGAGCAGAATTCAGCCAGGTATACAGACTGAAGGAGAAGGAAGTTTTTGGGAGAGGGACGGAGGGGTTATGAGTAGGCTTATGGTGTGGAGGGCAAAATTTTCCGGTCGACAAAGTGCTTTTTGGGGGCTCTCCTATCTTTTGGTTTCTCCTCTGGCTCTCTTCTTTTGGGCCTCTTTCTCCTCCCCGTTCCCACTCCTCTGGGCCCTCCTGTGTGGGGAGAAAGGTCAGATACCTTCACCCTGGAGGGCTCCTTCCAACAGTTAGCCTGGGGACCGTGGAGCCCAGGGAGAAGTGTCGCACCCTCCCCCTTCCCCTAGGCATGCAGCACCAGTGCTGGGATTTCTAGCACTGCGGGAGGACATAGAGAGAATATTCTGGAAGGAGTGAGGCCCTCAACCTCATCCCCTGCCTGTCGGGTAATGGAACTATCTCTGTGAGCATGGGTTTCAGCTAGGGAAACTGAAGCCCGACCCGGCTCCTGTGCTGAGCTTTCTGCTATGGGGTTCAGAGCCTTGTCCCCCCTCCGCCTGATTCCCTGACCCCGCCCCACCTGGCACTGTGGGGAGCCCCGTCTGGCGCCTGGGCGCCTTGAGACCTCTCTGGACATGTGTTTAGAGCAGCCTGGCCTCAGAGCCAGCAGGCAGGCCTGGCACAGGCCAGGAAGATGTGTTTTCCTACAAAAACAAGACGAACATCTTTGGCTTCTCACTGAGGTGTTGGAGCCTGACGGGCTTCTCACGCACTTTGGCCTCCTCGGCTTTTCACTGAAACACACCCCATCACCCAAACAGACAGAGGGACCAAAAGACACACACTACTGCACAGAGACCCACCTCCCCCTGCAAATACACACACACACTCTCACATACGGGGCCAAACATGGAGATAACACACAAAGACGCAGTCTCACGCCGACACAAACGCAACTCAAACTTTCACACACACAGAAACACACGGTCTCACACCCACACCTACACAAACACGCGGACTTACCCACACACAGCCAAGTCACACGCGTGTGCACACATGAGCACTCACACGGCCCCAGCTTGGAGAAGCTCCCCCCTCCCTTTTTCTTTGGTCTGAAGTGCGGTTAAAAGCTTCCCACCTTCCACGAGATTCGATTCTTTCTCTTCGCTCCCTAAAAATCCTCCCAGCCCCATCTTCTGCTGGGTCCTATCCAGCCAGTGCTGTGTCTTTAAGGAAGTTGAAGCTGCTAAAAGTGAGTGAGAGAGAGGGAAAAAAAAAAAAAGAAAGAAAAAAATTGGCATCTTTTCCCCCTCAAGTTTCTGGTGTCACTTATGAAACACGGGTCCTTGTTGCAGAGAAGCAGTTGTTTTGCTAGAAGGAGGGAGTGTCCAGGCTGCCTGGGCTCCCTCCCTGCAGCCTCCTCTCAGCGAGGCCCCAGGCACCCTGTCCGGGGAAGGGCGGGCGCTGGGAGCAACTTCAAAGTGGGGCTGCAAGCGGGCTGCCCCTTCCTCCAGCCTCCTCATCCTCCCTTGGGCACCCTTGGCCCTGCAGCGTGCCGCGGGCTGACTCTGTCCTTGGTCGCTCTCTGGTTCCAGCTTAGAAGAGGATCCACTTGGCTAAGAAAGAGTCGTTTGAAGGTAAGCCAGCGGGAAAGCGGAGAGGAGGCCTGCTGGGCACAGGGGCCCGGCTGCCTGGTGCTTTTCTGTCGGTTCAGGGTGCTTGGGACAATCCCTTGTTTGGATCTGTGCACGGGGCCTCTGCCCTGCCGGCAACCGCAGCCCCGGAAATCCCAGCAGCATTTGGGCTGAGCCCCTGGCCTCGCCCAAGCCAGCTGAGAGGTCCTGGCGGGGGTTTATTTAGGCAGCTGCCTGGTTTGAACGGAACAGGCCACGGGTGTGATCCTGTAGAAAGGGTCTGGTGTCTACTATGGTCGTAGCCTGTAGGAGCGGGAGGGGGGTGGTTAGGGCGGATGGGGGTGGTGTGCACTGCACAAGGGGCCTTGTCTGGGCCCGGGCAAAGCATACCTACGGGGAGCTCCAGTGGGAGGGACTGTGGCCAGGATGTGGGAGGGCAGGAGGGAGGGTCTGCAGAGTGCTGGGGGAGGGGGTGACTGAAAACGGATTTCAAGTCATAAAATCAGCTCGGAGCTGGCTGAGACAGGGAGAGCTCTCTGCTCAGAGGAGGAGCTGGGGTCCTCTTCCGTCCCGTCTTCGCCTCTTCTGGCTGCATGAGCTCGGGCAAGTCCTGGCCCTTCTTTGGGCCTCAGTTTCCCCCTCTGTAGAATGGGCTGCGGGGCTAGGTGGTGCTGGGTGTTAGCTGGATTCTGTGGGGCAGGACCTTCTGATGGGGAAGGGCCCTATCTGGCTGGGGTCCTGAGAGGGACGAGTGCCTTGTGTGGGTCCTCAGGGTCACCTTGGCTGCATGCCCTTCTCTACAGGAGGTAGGATGCGGGAGCTACGTCTGCTGTGTTGGGTGGTCCTCCTGGGCCTGGCGCACGCCTGTCCCGAGCCCTGTGACTGCGGGGAGAAGTACGGCTTCCAGATCGCCGACTGCGCCTACCGTGACCTGGAGGCCGTGCCACCGGGCTTCCCGGCCAATGTGACCACGCTGAGCCTGTCCGCCAACCGGCTGCCGAGCTTGCCAGAGGGGGCCTTCCGGGAGGTGCCCCTGCTGCAGTCACTGTGGCTGGCGCACAACGAGATCCGCGTGGTGGCCGCCGGCGCCCTGGCCTCGCTGGGCCACCTCAAGAGCCTGGACCTCAGCCACAACCTCATCTCTGACTTTGCCTGGAGCGACCTGCACAACCTCAGCGCCCTCCAATTGCTCAAGATGGACAGCAACGAGCTGACCTTCATCCCCCGGGACGCCTTCCGCAGCCTCCGCGCCCTGCGCTCCCTGCAGCTCAACCACAACCGCCTGCGCACCCTGGCGGAGGGCACCTTCGCCCCTCTCACCGCTCTGTCCCACCTGCAGATCAACGACAACCCCTTCGACTGCACCTGCGGCATCGTGTGGTTCAAGACGTGGGCCCTGAGCACGGCCGTGTCCATCCCGGAGCGGGACAACATCACGTGCACGTCGCCCCGCGTGCTCAAGGGCACCCCGCTGAGCCGCCTGCTGCCGCTGCCCTGCTCGGCGCCCTCCGTGCAGCTCACCTACCAGCCCAGCCAGGACGGCGCCGAGCTGCGGCCCGGCTTCGTGCTGGCGCTCCACTGCGACGTGGACGGGCAGCCGGCGCCCCAGCTTCACTGGCACATCCAGACGCCCGGCGGCACCGTGGAGATCGCCAGCCCCAACGTGGCCGCTGACGGGCGGGCCCCGCCTGGCGCCCCGGCGCCCGGCAGCCGGCCGCGCTTCCAGGCCTTCGCCAACGGCAGCCTGCTCATCCCCGACTTCGGCAAGCTGGAGGAGGGCACCTACAGCTGCCTGGCCACCAACGAGCTGGGCAGTGCGGAGAGCTCCGTGAACGTGGCGCTGGCCACGCCCGGCGAGGGCGGCGAGGACGCACTGGGGCGCAGGTTCCACGGCAAAGCGGCCGAGGGCAAGGGGTGCTACACGGTGGACAACGAGGTGCAGCCCTCGGGACCGGAGGACAACGTGGTCATCATCTACCTCAGCCGCGCTGGGGGGCCCGAGGCTGCGGCAGCAGGGGAAGGGGTCTCGGGGCAGCAGCCCCCCGGCCTGCTCCTGCTGGGCCAGAGCCTCCTCCTCCTCTCCTTTCTCACCTCTTTCTAGCCTTCCCCCCACCCCTCCCTGGGTGGGGCTGGAGCATCCCCCCACCCAGCCTCCCTGACTCCGCCCCCCCACCCCCGCAGATGCACTTGGAAGGGGTGCAGGGGGGCTGAGGGGGGGCAACTCCCAAGGCCCGCATGGGGGACTTCGCGTCTTCCTACCTCCCTTCTCAACTCTTCTGGAACACTCACCACCCCAACTTCTAAACTTGCTCGAAGCTAGTGACTAGAACAGAATCCGATTCCGTACTCACCGTCTACGGTGCTCATTGCTGCTAACTACACTGCCAGTGCTCCCCGAGCAGGGCGATGCCCTAACCCCCAGGGCGAAGCCTCACGGATGGCATTCCAGGCACTGGGACCGCCCAGCTGGCAAAGGCCGGGGGCACGGGGTTGGGGCTGGGGGCTCGGCAGGGAGGTACCCTGAGGCAGACAGGGCGCAGGAGAAAGGTATAGGGTCTCGGGGCAGTGGCCGGCATGGCTCTGGGCTTTCGGTGTCCCGCGTGAGCTCTTGCTGCCTCTTGGCATTCTCTGATGATTTGGGGGCTCAGGAATCTGTGGCCTCATCTCAGACAGGGCTGGAGGATCCAGGATGGCCTTCCTCTTTTCCCGCCCTGTCCCCCTCCACCCTGGACACCTGTCCTGCCTTCCTCTCCAAGTATGCGTCTGTAGCCTGCCCCTCCAGAGAGGCTAGCCATCCCAGGGGGGCGGCCGAGAAATAAACAGCATTTCTGATGCTCTCTTGTGTCTGCCTGCCGTGTTGTCTGAATCCAGGACCCCTCCTTACCACCCCTACTGGGGAAAGGACAAGGAGCTGGAGAGGCAGGATGCCCAGGCTGCCGCTCCACCCGTGACCGGGCCCACGAGGCGCACACACACTGGGTAGCTGACTCATGAGAGGGGTGGGCCCGTGGGCTGGGGGCTGGGCTAAACGGTGGTCGTACCCTCTCTTCAAACTAGCCCCCAGGACAAATGGGAATGTGGGCCTGATAGCCATGATAGAAGCTTCCCTAGGGTCCTGGTGAGCAGTGCTTCCTGCCAGCAGTGGCCTGAGGAGGCATCGTGAAGGGGGGCGGGGAATGGGAACACCCGGATTGTGGCCCCTCTTCCCGGTCCTGCTCCTGGTAGAGATGGTAGGAAATGGAGAGGAAATGGGGGACGGACAAGGCAAGCTGGAGAGGAAAGAGAAAGGAGGAGAGGGGCACACAGGGCACACAGGGCAGGGGAGAGAGAAAAACCCAGAGATGGAGAATAAGAGGGTGTCTTAGAGGGGGAAGCCGGAAGAGATGAACAGAGCTTTCCAGGAAGAGGAAATGGTATTCCTGGAGAAAGTCTGCCCTCGGAATCTTCCCCACACAGCAGGTGGACCAGTGGCTGACTTGGGAGAGAGGGGGTGAGGTCTTGGCAGCAATCTGCAGGTCTCTCAGTGTGGGGAGCACGCACATGGAGTCAGAACCTGGAGACTGATCCCCATATCTGTGCCCAGCCAGAGGTGTATCTCCGTCCCCACCCCTTTCCAGATGAAAGGGTGCCACCCGCAGGGACAAGACCCCCCCCCCCCCCTCCGTGGGACAGGCTCTGCGGCCTCCCATGCTCTGTGCTCAGGACCATTGAGCCCACCAAAATGGAGGCAGGGAGGCCAAGGAGCCTGGGGTCGCAGCTGTGAGCCTTGGAGGCTGGCCGACTCCCCTTCCCCCTCCCCCTGGTCCCCAGGCAGCACCTCCCCCGACCCCCTCAGCAGCTCCGGGCTCTGGCTGAGCTGATGTCACCAGCAGCACATGTCAAGGGTATCTGTGCATCTGGTGGAAAGAGTAGGATGGACCCAAGTCCCGTGCTGGGCCGCCTTGGGCAAAGCACTGCCCATCTCTGGGCTTTGGTTTCCTCAGGAAACAAAGGATGGGTAGGATGCTGAAGGATCCCGTTGACTCTCATTATCCAAGGCTGGATATCCAAGCCCCACTGAGACCCCTGACATCTCTGGCTCCACTCACAGCGGAGCAGGCTTGCTTTCTGGAATGGGACCTGGGCCTAAGACCTGAGTCAGGGGCAGCTGGGGCGACAGCTGTGCTCTGAACGAACTAGCAACTCCCCGGCTTGAAAGTCATCCGTGGCCCCGTTAGTTAATTGTTCCCTCAATCGTCTGTGACGCGTTACCTCTGCCCCTTTGGTCTGGACGCCCTTCCCCTCTTTTTCACTTGGCTAAGTCAGCTGAAGCACCACCTCCTCCAGAAAGCCTTCCTGGATGCCGTACCCCCTACCTGCCAGTGTGGACGAGGCCCCCTCCTCTGGCTCACACAGCCCTGGGCGTCCAGGGTCGCAGCCTGATCGCACTCGACTGTGTCTGTTTCCTTGTTAAGGGCAGAGACCCTGCCAGTCACCAACGCGGGGCCATGAAGGTATTTTTCAATGCACTGCGGTGGGATCAGAGGCTGCCCTCGGTCCCTTCCTCATGGGCAGCCTCAAAGGTGGGGGGGAGCTCCCCGCCCCCACCCCTCGCTTCGTGTGTGCCTGAGGCCGCAGTGGGGGTGCAGGAGTGGGGGCGAGGAGAGAGGTTGGTCTCCACTAGTTGTGTAGACATTTCTCAAGGCCCCACGGACCCAGGTCTCTGGAGTGGCCACGTTTTCCCCACCGACTCTAGCCTCCAGGCCCGCAGTGGAGCCCACACCCTCAGTCACACACCCGCCACGCTCACCAGTCCCCAACAAGGGAAGGGACCCCCCCCCTCCCCAGCTGTCCCTCCCCGCAACATGATGGGGTCTGTTCCCTTTAGGACAGCTCCTCCCTGTGCCTCCCTACCGCCTCCACATGCCTCAGAATGCTCCCCGGTTTCCTGAGAGCTCCTGTCCCCAAGTTCTGCCCGTTCTTGACAACCCAGAAAAAAATTCTACTTCCAAAGCCAAAGTCCACATAGCCTGGGGGTGGCACCATAGGGTCCCCAGTCCCTCCACCCCCCAAAAGGGATTCGGCTATTGGTCCCCCCCTGCCTTGCACCATGTGGCCAGCCCCCCATGGGACCAGAATACCCCAACCCCCCCAAGGCCCATAAATGCAGTGATTTACCAGCAGTCGGGACAGGTCCCCCCCCCCCCAGGAGGACTGTTTCTCAGGGACAAGTTTATTACAGGGAGCACACTAAGCTCTTTCATAATATCTAAAGGCACAGCAACAGCAAAAGCACCAGGCTCTCAAGTGTGGCCAGGGGTGTGGGGCCTGCTTGGAGCCCCGACTTTGCTGCCCGGCAGGAGCCTGTGGCTTCCCCCTGGCAGGAGGGCACGAGGGCCCCCCCCTCCGAGAGGAGAGGGGGAAGCTGATTCCGTGGTGGTGAGTCCAAGGCTGCGGTGGGGCTGAGCTGGCCCGACTCACCCACCCCAGTCAGGAGAAGGTTCTGTGAGCGGAGGTCCGTGGCAGAGCCGGCACGGGGAGGGGCCTGGAGGGGGCCGCCCCAGTTCCACTGACGCCCTAGACCAAGGGCCTAAACCACAGATTACTTCCTGCGGAGCCCTTGACGGCTTCCCAAGACCAAGGGGCGGGACTGGAGCCCCCCTGAGGGTTAGGTCAGGGCTCCAGCTGCACACACCACCACCGGACCACAGCGCCCCCTGGCGTCCGGGGCTGGAGGCCGATACTGAGCCCGGGGACTCGTGGGCAGAGCCACGGCGACAGAGAGAGGCCACCTTGGCCGGGAGGACGCTGGGGAAGCTGGGAGGGAGTGGGCTGGGAGGAGGGGGGCAACCCAGCCCAGACAAGGACACGGCGGCTTCCCCACTCTCAGGGCTGGGCTCCGTTGACCTAGGCCCCCGACAGGGCCCTCTTCCGGAAAGCCTGCAGGGCAGGATTGTGGAGAAGCGTATAGGCCAGCCCCCAGCGGGCCCTGCCTTGACGGGCCCTGGGCCCTACTCCCCTGGCCGCGGGGTCCTTGGTCTGCAGCAGCTGCAATCCTGAGAGGGAGAGACTTTCTGTGAGTCGCTCAGCAAACACCGGGCCACGCCCCCTGAGCAGTCTGAAAATCCCACCGGCAGGGCTGGGGAGGCTGGGGCCCCAGGGGCCTGCTCACTGAGCAGGAGGTGGGGAGAAGTATGGGCTGCAGGGGGTGTTTGGGAAGGCTCAGGATAACATCCTGTGGGTGGGGACAGAAGAGGGGGACAGCTCTGTGGAAAGGACTGGAGGAAAGGCTGGGACAGCCAGCTCAGTGCCCCCTCCCTGCTGCACACTTTCCCGGCAGTGAGGAAGGGGGAAGACCTCTCATTCCGTGTGTGAGAAGGCGGGGTGTGGGCACGCTTGTGGAATGGGGGGAGGGAGACAGCGTATATGTGTGTGTATCGTGGAAAAAAATTATCCCGAGAGGGACTAGGAAACTTCTCACTTCCTTTCTCCCGCAGGCAGCATAGGGAGAGGGGAAATAAGCATTTTCCTGGCCCTTGGCCCCACTGTAGGTCAGACAGGCGTCCTTTGTGGTGGGGAGGTGTGCCTCATCCCTCAGAGAGGAGGGTGGTCTCAATTCCCGCCCTCCCCCGTGGGAAGGTGCACCTTCTTCTTCTTGCCCCTGCCTGAGGCCGTCCTGGGGAGCCCGGGGAGTCCGGGGCCGCCGGCTCCGCAGAAGCAGGGCGCAGAAGGCTATCATGGCCGGATGCGACTGGCTGGCCTCGATCCTCAGGAAGCCGCAATATGTGTGGTAGCCTGGGGGTGGGGGTGGAGGACAGCAGTGCTGGGGGGGAGGGCCCCCCGCCGCCAGCCGCTAACACATGCACAGGGGGTGCCCCCGGCACCCAAGCAGGCGGCACGTGCACTACAAGTGGGCCCGCTGCCCACCCCCACCCCGAGTGGTCACAGACGGGCTCCGGGGCACATTCCCAGGTGGCCAAGGTCAGGGCCAGACCCTCCCTCGCTCCTTGCACACCCCAAGCCGCTGTGGCTCCCGGCCCCTGCCCCTGCCCAGTGACCCTACCGGGGTCCAGAGTGGCTGCCCGAGGCGGCAACAGGCTGAGATCCATCTGGCCAAGGTGGACGGCATTGTAGACGGCAGAGAGGAGCACGCGCCAGGCAGCCACCATGGCGCCCACTAGCACGTTGATGAGAAAGAGAAAGAAGGTGGCTGCGTAGAGCACTCGCCTGGGGGGTGGGGAGAGGAAAGACTGAGGCTGGCCCCCTCCCCGCCACATACACACACAGACCCCCTTCCTCAAGGTCAGGGTCAGACCTGGATGAGCTCAGCTGCTGTGTGTTTATTGACTACCTACCATTTGTTGAGTGCACCTTCTAAGCGCCCTGCCCTATGCTGGGCCTGCTGTCTCAAGCCAGCTTGCCCCCCACCACCCTGGGATATGGGTGTGGTACTCCCTCTATAGCAGGGAAACTGGGGCCCAGAGAGATCGGGTGGCTTAGCTAAGTCCATCCAGCTCGTCAGCGGCAGAACTGGGGCTTATGGCCTGGATCTTTCTGTCTCCCACCTCCCTCCTCTAGGTCCCTTATCCACTGACCCTGGGTCCCTCCTGGCGCTGAGGTCCTCCCACAGTCCTTCCACCTAATATGGAAATAATGTTTCTATTAACCTCCTTCCTGCCAAGGAGGAGGCACATGGTTTTGGGGGGCACAGGCAATCCAGGGGAGAGGAGTGCTGACCCCCAAAAGAGGAAAGGCTCGTGGAGGATTTCTGGCACTGGGATAGGTGAGGAGAGTAAGCTGGGCCACTCCTCCCTTTCCGTTTGGGTAAGGCAAGCTCTCCTACTCCCCACGGGGCTTCCCAAGAGAGAAAACAGAGAGATGACAGTGGAGGGAGAAGGACACAAAAAGACACCAAAGGAAGAGGCCGAAGTCCTAAGGGGGCCACAAACCCAGGAGCCTCCTCACCGGTTAGTAAGCTCTGGGTATCCATGGTGAGTCTCCAGGAAGACCCAGTGGGCTGCCATTTTCTGTAGGACCACAGCCAGGGCCAAGGTCAGCCAGAAGGGCCTGCAGGTGGGGCGGGGAGATTGTCACTATTAGTAGCCCCCTGGGAAGTGGTCCCAGAGCCCTCAGCTCTTTGCCTCTCTCACCACGAGGACTCCAGGGATCGGAGAAGCAGGAGGTTCCTGCCGTGGAGCACGGGCATGAACACCAGGAAGGCAAGGATCGTGGTTCCCAGGAAGAAGATGATCTGCTGCACCAGGAGCCCTGCAGGTTGGGGGAGGCCCAAAGGGATGGACATTAGGCTCTGCGGGACCCAGCTGCCCCAGGCACTCCCATGAACCCAAGGGCTTAGGAATGGCGCAAACCTGGTTACAGATCCCTGCTCTGCCACTGCCTAGCTGTGCCAGCTGGAGCAAGTTACTCTACCTCTCTGAACTCCCATTCTTCCTCAGTAGGCTTGTTGGGACGATCCAATATAATGTCTGCAGCAACTCTTTGAAAACCACAAAGTGCTCTGTAAACGTGATTTCCCCCCAATTGCCCCTTGGGGGGATTGAGTCCTTGGGGACAAGATTGCATTTTAAATTAATGTTTACATGCCTACTGGCTAGACCCTGGCACACAGTTGATGCCAGAGAGCCTTCTATTTAAACAACTGGCAAGTTACATGGGGTCATGCGTACAAAAGAGCTTGGGAGGTATACAATCTACCAAAGTGAGGAATTACAACTTTTTGTGCCGGTCATTCCTCTTCTCCTTTAACATTCTTCTCTTGCTCCCCCAGGGAGGCGAGGACTGAAGGAACCATCAGGGAGGGGAATCTGGCCTTCGCTTTTGCAACACTGACCCCCAGCCCTCTCACATTTCAGAGGGCTTTATTCACTGTACCACCCCTGGGAAGAATCAGGAACTTGGAGGTAGGAGGGGTTCTGGAAATTAATCTAACCTAACTCCCTCAGGGCAGGACTCCCTTTGCAGCCCCAACAATGACCACAGAACCCTGCTTGCATACCCCTGGTGACAGGGATCTCACTACCTTAAAGGCAGCCCATGCGGCATAACGCTCTCTTATTTAAGCAGGACTATGCCTTCTCGAACTTCCCACCTTGCACCCCTGGGTCCACCCTCTGTGTAAACAGCTGGTGGCCCTGAGGGACTATCTTTATGTGAGGGGTATCCTTTCCCCCAGAGGCTTCTGCAACTGCCCCTCCTCCACGAACCTGAGTGAGCCTCCTGAAGGCAGAAAAGGCGAGGTGGGTCCCTCTTCTTCCTCTCACCCTGGAATCTGCCCCAGCACAGGGGCAGCCGAGACCTGCAGAGTGCTCTCCCCTCCCCAACTGAGGCCAGTTTCTGGGGCCAGCTGAAGCCAGGTGGGGTGGCAAGGGGGGCTCACCAAGGCAGGTAAAAGCCGTCTGGTAGGCGCCGAAGCTCATCCAACAGAATATGGCCTGGCGGGAGGGATGGGGACTCTGGGGCAGGGGGCCCAGATCCAGGGCGGCCCCTCGGTGCAGAGCTTGCAGGTTGGCCCTGGTTGGGGAATTGGGGGTGGGGATGGGGTGGAAGGCAGAGATCTCAGGAACCACACACACTCCCTAGATTCCTCCTCTGGTGGAACTCCCTGTCTGCTTACAAGCTGTGCCACGGACAGGAAAGCCAAGGGCTGTGGGAGCCCTGGAGAGGTTACTAACCCAGACTGGGAGGTCAGGTAGGGCTTCCTGGAGGAGGTGGTATCTGAGTAGTGTCTTGAGGAATGACTAAGAGGAAGTTTCAGAGCAAGGTAAGGGGCAAGGCGGGGATCAAGGGAGACACGTTCAGGCAGAAGACTGCAACCTGAGTCAAGTCAGAAAAACGAGGAAGCAACAGTAGGAATGGAAAGTGATTCGCAGATCGGCCACCAGAGTAGGAGGCAAGATTCCAGGCAGGCCGCTGCCTGATGGCCTGAGCGCCAGCAGAAGTAGGGCCAGCCTTGTGGGAAGAGATCCCTGCGCAAAAACCCTGAGGCCTGGCAAACACGTGCTCTGACATTGCTCCCCTTTCCATGCACCCTGCTCACAACTAGAACCTTCTCTCCCTCTTCACTCCCAACTCAGCTCCGTATCGCTCCCTGTGAAAGGGCAAGCGAGGCCGTTTGGCCTTCAGTGGCCCGTCGCAACCTCTTCAATGCCCCAGCCCCAGCCGGGTCACCTCCACATCCACCCTGGTGGGTGGCAGCCTCGCCCCTTGCTGCTGTTCCTTACGCAGTCCCTCCCGCCCCTAGCGCCCTCCCCCACCCTCAGCACTTGCCTCCTCCTCCCATCCCGGGTGGAGGGCTGGCTTTCCAGGCTGGCTTCCCCATTGAATCAGTCCAGCCCCAGGCCCGGCCCCCCGCAGGCCTCCGGGCCCCTGCACCTGTCCCCGACGTCTGCACCCGGCATCAGACCCTGCCACTGACCTGTGCGTCACCAGCGAGCGAATCAGCATGAGGGAGGTGAGCGAGGAGGACAGGACCAAGGCCGAGATGTAGCAAACTGGAGGGGCGGAGAGGGAGCAAAGTGGGAGGTAGGAGCCACTGAACTGCCCCCCGGGGGGGTGTCCAGGTGGGAATTACCCCTGAGCGGAGGACCCCGGCCACCTCCCCTTGCCCACCTCGTTCTCAGCTGCTGTATAACTCAACCGCCTCAACCCTCCGCTCCTGCCCTGTGACATGGTGGCTGGGCAGGGGGAGGCCAGCTCCGAGATCGGCAGACCTGGTCTCCACCCTTAGCTTGCTGCTTCCATGGCTGTGTGGTCCCCAGAGAGAGACACCATCCAACCTGGCGACTGCCTCCATCTCCTCAGCTTCCTGGCCATATGGCCTTCAGGGCGCCCCTTGGTCTCCCAGCCTCGGCTTGCTCGTATAGGGCCGCCCATCCCCCAGCATGACATGGGCCACAAAACCCTGTGGGCTGTGAGTGCGCATCAGTGTGGCCCGTTTCCATCAGAAGGCGGGAGGTGACCGCTGCTACCCATCTCCTCCCGTGGCAGCCCCTCCTGCCCCGCCCCTGCTCCCCGCCTCTCCCCCATCCCCTGGGCCACGGCCCCACACATGAGTTTGCTCTGTCCTCAGCAGCCTGGGGGAATGCCCAGGGCCTTGTGAGCCGCCGAGGTCTGAAGGCCTAGCAGGGATTTGAGGCTGCAGCTCTCCGGCCCTCCATCCACACCCGACGTCAGTCCCTACCCTCAAAACGACCCCACCGAAGAGGCACTGGGCCCACCAGCAAGCCGAGGCTCAGCAAGAGAGCCTGACCCGTCAAGTCGCACGGCTGGCAAGTAAGGGGCTGAGACCCAATTTCCAAGGGGACCCAGATTCAGCCCGGGGTGCCTGCCCCCCCATCTCATCGGTCATCCCGGGAGAGTGTTTGTTGCTGGTGCTTACATCCCATGCAGAGACTCGGGAGCTGGCGCAAACCCACGAGGAGAGTCACCCACGAGCCCCACGAAGCCTCGGTGCTGGCGGGGGGGGGCAGTCTCAACACTGGCAGCACAGAGGGGCCACCTGGAGCTGTGAAAGCCCCTCGTGGCCCTGCGGGCACCCCAGGCTAATTCAATCAGATTTTCTGGGACTTGGGACCCAGTTCCTGGCTCTTGCAATTTTTTGTGCAGCCTTAGGGTTGAGAGCCTCTGCTCCAGGTCGGGTGGGGGGGGGGGGCGGCTTTTCAAAGGCAGAGGCTTCATGATTTATTTCAATCAGCGATGGACTGAAATCAACCAACCCACCGACAGCGGCTCTCAAAGCTAGGCTTGCACTGGGATCACCAGGCCGGCTTGTTCCATCACAAAGATGGGGCCTCACACTTGGCATGTCTGTAGTCCAACAAGCGGCTTGAGCCTCGGGGTTTTCAAGAAGTTACCAGGCCCTTCTCAGGCGCAGCCAGCGTCGAGAACAGCGCTACAGCAGAGAGCCCTGGGCGTGTGCAGCTCTGCTTAGCCCTGCCTGCCTTTCTGGAGCCCCCTCAGCGCTGGCAGGAGGGCGGTCCGGACGTTTCCTGCCAGGCGAGCAGCCCGCCTGCTGAGCCTGCGCAGGCGAGTGAACTGGGTTAACACAGGGGTGAAGGGCGAGCAAGCCCCCTCTGGCCAGGCCGGGCTTCTGATCTTCATCCATCCACCTCCTACTCCTCTCTCCCTCAATTGGTTCCAAACCCTGAAATCTTCTGGCTCTTTGCTTCCTCTGAGACCCTGCTTGGTAGACAGAGATCTGCCTTCCCCCACGGGATGGAGGCTGCAGGGGCAAAGCTACCTTTGTAATTTCGACACCTATTTCACAGTAAGGAGATTGAAGTCCAGAGAAGTGAAGTGACTTGCCCAAGGTCACACAGCGTACAAGTGATGGAGCAGGAGTTCTGATCAGAATTCAGAGCTGAGGCTCATGGTCCAGGTGCCCAGTGGGCAGCCTCAAACAGGCTCTCAGAGTTCAGAAGACATGACTCCTTAAGCCAAGGACTCACCAAGGGCCCCTGGGCCCAGATATCATCTCAGTTCCAACCCTGGTTTGCCGAGCGGCTTTGGGCATAGCTCTAATCCTCCTGGGCCTCGGTTTTCCTCATCTGTGGACCAGCAGAGTAAACACTGCCCTGGCCCCCGAATCCGAGAAGATCCAAAGTGGAGGCCTTGAGGCTTGGAAACTACAGCCTGCGATGTTAAATGTGAGGGTGGGGTTAGAAGCAAAGGTCGCTTCCCACCTCTGAGCCTCCATTTCCGGTTCTTCGAGATGAGGACTGATGACCCCGACCTAACAGGGCTGCTGTGAGCAGGGGGCCGACCCTGGATGTGGGCTGAGGTGGGCCATGGGGGCTCCTGCCTGCGGTCCGGCTTGCGGCCGCTTAGAGAAACCTCCTGGGCATTCCTGACCACCAGGCTTTGTCTCAGGCGGCCAAAGAGCTCCAGCAAGGTGCCGGGAGGCCATCTTCCTCCCTTCGCTCCACTCTGCCCGGCTGTATGACCCCAAGCCAATCCTTTCCCATGTGTCAGGTGTGGACACATCTCAGCCTCTTCCACAGGGGCCACTGGGAGGGCCTGGGAGGTGGTGTAGGCAGATGGCCAGACTAAGGGCTGGAGGAAGCATCAGACCCCAGAAGGGGAGGGTGGTACGGTCCCCTGGCCCGAAGTGAGGCTCATTGTCAAGGGAGGGGCAGTGTCCCACATCACTGCCTCCTTCCCTCCCCTCAACCCCTCAGGTTCAAGGGGCCTTCCCTCCGCTCACACATCCCGAGGCCTTGCTCCTCTCCCTGCTCAGAGAGCTGAGCAAAGACACTGGAGCTGGGGATGGGAGACAGCACCGTGTCCCAGCGGCAGGGATGCTCAGATGACTCCTTCAGGTCTCGGAGACCTGGAACCAGAAGCCGCAGCCACCCCAGTTTGGAAGGGAGGCCGTCAAGAACCGGAGAGAGAAGAAGGGACATGCCCGTGTCCAGGACGCATGTCCCCGGCAGGCTGGAACTGAGCTTGGGTATCTGGCTCGTGTCCCCGCTGGGCACCATCCAGGGCTCCCGGGGGTCCTCACCTTCCAGAGCCCAGAGGTGATGCTTCACGAGCTCCACCACCTCCTGCCTGTCCTCTGAGAGCACGAGCCCGAAGCCGGCCAGCAGGTAGGAGACGTCCGTGGTGATCCCCGCCCTCACCTTCTGGATGGTGGGTACCACGCTCACCAGCAGCAGCAGAACCACCTGGAAGAGCCCCACAAGGAAGGTGCCAGGGCCTGGCCGTGCTCACGCAGGGCCCCCATCCCGGAGGAAGTGTTTCCTCAGCTCCCAGGGGACTTCAGGGCAGAAACTCCGGCCCCACGCGGGCCACGTCCCCAGAGCCCGGCACCCATCCAAGTTCCTGGCACGAAGCAATGTCTCATCAGTTGCCTAACAGACCTAACAGGCCACAGCTGTGCTTCCAAATGGCACAGCTGTCTGTCTACACCTCTGTCTGTCTAGCAGTCCTCTAATTATCGAAGCCGCAGAATATAAAATTTCCAATTTCCCACATTGGCAAAAGCCAAGTATCCTAGAGACGATCTCAGGCATTAAGGCTAGACGGACCTGGGTTCACATCTTGGCTGCCTTGAGACATCAGCTGGAGGAACTTGGCCGAGTCGAATTCACCTCTCTGAGCCTCAGTTTCCCTTATGTGTAAAATGGAGAAAAGTCACACCCACCTCTCAGGATTTGGGCTTTCCGGTTTTCTGGGGGTGGCAATGGAGTATTTCTCAAACATGTATTATTTCCGAACTACTCAAATCTGCCTAAACCTTCCCAAACTGTTCAAGAGAGGAAAGCCATTCTATTTCCTCTATTTTACAGCTGAGCTAATGGGTTCAGAGATGTTGAGTAACTTGCCCAGAGTCACATAGGAGGCAAGTAATGGAGCAAGGGTTTAGACCCAGACTTGGCAGTTGGGGGCAGGGGTCCAGAGGCAAATGGCATGACAGGGGCGGGACTTACCTGGTATATGGCTGTCCCTGTCAGGGTGGCTGAAAGCACTAGCTTCAGAGGGAGTCGGAATCCTGCAAGCCCCAAAAGGAGGGATGTGGTAAGCCCCGGCCTCCCCCGCCCCTAGATTTGAGGGACCCTTCCCTCCCAAAGGGCCCCAGACCACCAAAGCCGGGCCAGGGGCTTCCCCTTGTTCCCAGCTGGGGCTGTTCCTCCCCACAAGGGCTCTGGGGGATGGGTGCTGGCCTTCCACGGCAGCCATTCTGTGCAACGCGTGGGTGAGGTCACCTGCCGCTCTTAACCTCAGCTCCGCGCTCCGTACCTGGCTGTGGGGCGTAGATATAGTTTCTGTAGCAGATCCGGGCCCAGGACCGGAAGCCGTGCTTGGAGGTGTGGGAACTGCAGAAAGAAGGAGGCAGGCAGGTGCTCTCAGGAGAAGCCCCCTGCCCTGGGCCCGAGCCCGAGCCCCAGAGTTTGGTTTCTTCCTCACTCTGCCCCACCTGCTGCCTGGGGCCAGCTCCCCAAACTAGGCCGCCAGGCAGCCCCGCCCACTGGCCCAGAGGGGATGCCTGGGACCTCACCTGCTTTCCAGCTTCTTCCGGCAAAGGAGGGCCCTCAGATATTCCTCACAGTAGCTGCTCGGCAGCCCCTGTGGAGACAGACGGTTGGACGATATGGGGCCTGCACAGAGCCATCTCTGGGACTCCGGCTCAGGGGGCCACAGTGGGCACATGGGGCTTGAGAAAAACCTCTTGGCTGTGGCGGGGTGCAGAGAAGGGCCAGCCTGTGGGGATGAGGTCCATGCCCCTCAAAAGCTGCTCTTTCTCCTCTACAGCTAGGAGACTAACCATTCTCCTAAGAATGCTCGGCGCTGAGTGGTTCATCCTGAAGGTTATCTCCAACTCTCTCCCGCTGTAAGTGCTTGTACTTAGTCCCATCAGCTCACTGCTTCTCCCCCCTGCCCCCCCCCCCCAGCCTCTGCTGGCTGATGCTGGGGCAAAAGGGAGCCTAGGTCCCCATGTGCATATCCCCGAGCAGGACACAGGACAGGGTCATTCCAGGTCACACACCCCAGGCCTCTCTTGCTACTCCAGGGAGATCGCAAGCGTGACGGGATTTGTCTAAACCACGTTCCATGGGGCGCCTGGGTGGCTCAGTGGGTTAAGCATCTGTCTTCAGCTTAGGTCATGATCCCAGGGTCCCGGGATCGAGCCCTGCATCTGGCTGCTTGCTCAGCAGGGAGTCTGCTTCTCCCTCTCCCACTCCTCCCGCTTGTGGGCTTGTGTTCCCTCTCTCGCTGTCTCTGTCAAATAAGTAAATAAAATCTTAAAACACACAGACACACACGCACACACACACCAAAACACACATTCCAGGCCATTCGCTGCCTGCCGAGGGCCAGAGGCCCATAGTAAGATGGGGTGAGCCCCTGCCCCCCATCAGTAGGAGAACACAAGCCTGTCACCTATTGTCATGCTAACCCGAAAGACAGAGAGACGGACAGACACACACACACACACACACACACGCACACACGCACACACACACGCACCCCATGCAGGGTAAGTGCGGGTCAGCTCAAAGCTTGACTGGGGCCTCTGAGGCTTAAACTTCTCTGCTCCAGGGCCAAAGAGGATTTTATTTCTCCCAGGACTTCTCAGGAGGAGAGGCGTGCCTGGAGGGAGAGGTGAGGCCCCCCGCACACCTGCCCCCACCCAGCGCTCGTCCCTCCGAGCGGGCCTGGCGGCTCGCTGCTCTATCTATCCTCTCCACCACCTGCGAGGCCTGCCTTCGCCTTCCCCGACTGAAGAGTGGCCGAGCCCCTCAGCCTCTCCTGAGGCTGTCCCCTTTCCCTTTGAGGGCCTCCGCGGGGTGGTTTTCTTCTTCCTCCTCTGCCACCGGGAAGAGCACTTGACCCTGTCTCCCCCCGCAGCACCTTGGGCTGGGCCCTGGCGGCACTTCTTATGTGGCACTGCGGCCATCTGTTGCTGCGCGCGTCTCCCCCAGCCCCCGGGACTCCCTGGGGGTCAAACACAGACCAGCCACCCCAAGTCCGCGGTCCCTCGCTCAGGGCCTGACACTTCGTGGGCACTTAGTAAGAGCGCCTTGTCTTAGAATTCTCTCTCACAACGATTTACCCACCCATCTATCTAAAACTGCAGAAATACCCGCTGAGTATCTATCACGCGCCAAGACCTGCCCAGCGCTATAAATTACACATGCACGAAACAGACACAACTGTCTCTGCCCCTTTACTCCTCTTCCCTATGCCTGCAAGGCCTTCTTCTTATTCTCTCCCCGCTCCAGATCTTCCCTGTCCCTCAGGGCGCCTCCCGAAGTCTACCTCCTCCAGGAAGCCCCCCCAGCCTGCCTCAGTTCTCCCCACCCACCCCTTTATCTAACTTTATCCAACCACTCCCAGCCTAGAACTGACTCGTAATGCAACTGACCTGGGAGCTTCCTGGAGCTCGTGGGCATCCACAGAGCTCCTCGGAGACACGAGGCTCCTGGCCTGTCTCATTTCTCCGGCTGTAGCCTCTGTGTTTCGGAAGCAGAGCTCACCCCTCCTCTGTTGACTCCCCACTGTGCACGCAGCTGGGTGCCCCCAGGGATCCCGGGTGCCAGCCGAGAGCCTGGCCTAACCTTCGGTCCAGGAGAGAGTACTAACCCATCACTTGGTGACCTGGCGACTATTTTCTGAGCACCTGCTATGTGCTGTGCCCGCACACAGGGACCCAGCAGCCGTGCGGGGGTTCGGGGGGTCCTGGATGCTGAAGAGGAGCCCAGCCCAGTCCTGCCGCTTTACCTCAGAGCCCGCTCCTGCCGTGTTCCAGAAGCTTCTCACCAGCTGCACCGGGTACCAAAGGCTCAGGAATCCAAGGCCCAGAAGCAGAGGCAGGGAAGCCAGCAGGGAGTAGTACTTGTAGATCTAGACAGACAGAGCCCCAGACATACCTACCTTCCGCCTTCCTCCCCCGACAGAAGACCAGGATCCGTTTCCCTTCCCACTTCACTGCCCCCCGGCTGCCCCCGGTGGTCTGAGGCTTCTGGTCTTCTCATGCCCCGCCCCGTCACTCAGCACAAGCACTCCCACTCCCCTTCTGAGGCCCTGCACATGCGCTCCCCCCTCTCCCAGGCTCCTAGACTCCCACAGCCCTTAGAGGAACTTATGTAATCCCCTCCTCCCTGCCCCAGGGGGCGGCCGTGGGGTCTGAAACCAGGGATACCCATTTGCTATGTTCCTTCCTTCCTGGACTTTGGGCACAGGCCCCTGAAAACTGACAAAGGCCTACTTTTGACGGGGTACGGTTGCAACCTGGGCATCAGGGAAATCCAAGCCCTACACGCCCCCACCCCCACCCCCCGCCCCGGCACTGAGGCCTTCCTAGGGTCGGGCCCCTTCTGCATTCACTCAGTTTTTTGTTAATTCAATACGTTTTTACTGAGAGCTCAGTATGTGCCCGGTTCTGGATGGTGAAAAAGACCAACCCTGTCCCCACTCTCAAAGAAACCAACTAATCCTCATCTCTACCCTGGAGGATCCGTGTTATCCACTCCCTTTACAGGGAGGGAAACTGAGTCTCAGAATGGTGACACGGTTTCCTCAAAGCACTCAGCATCACCTAGCATCATTCTGTATATTTATTTCCTTATTGTATCTTCCCTTCTGGAATGGCAGCTCTGGGGATGCTAGGGACTTCACCTTTCCTGTTCACAGCTGTATTCCAGTGCCGGGAAGTGTCTCTGGTACAGATTATGCGCTTCAAATATGTTTGTGGAAGGAAGGGAGGGAGGTGGGAGGGAGGAAGAAGCTGGGTTCAAACTCAGGCTGTCTGGCCTGAGGCCTATGCCTCCACCCTTCGGGCACTCCCAGCCAGCCTCCGGTGAGGTTCTAGAATTCTCTTTTCAGCCCTCCAAGACCATCCCCGAACTGAGAGTTCGCCTTCCTCCATCACTTCGCTCCCACTCCAGCTTGGCCAAAGGAAGTCCGGGGAATCAACAATGGAAGGATTTCAGGCTCCCTCTTCCTCCCCCTCGGCCCTTTCCCCCTCCCTGCCCCCTCCCAGACTGGAAGCTCCTGAAGACAGGCTCAGCGGACCTTGTCCCCTGCTCTCGCCACAGAGGGCCCAAGGTTGGAAGGGCCCGTGTTCCCTGGAGCAGAATTCAGTGCACGAGAGAAGGCAGCGGAGAAGTCTAGCACGTAAATTAGAGGAAAGGAGCCGCACCGGTTTAGGCAGCTCCTCCGTGCCCCTCTGTCGCGGGCTGGCGTGCGTCGGTGGTTACCTTGGGCGTGTGAGGACACTCTGCCCTCTGCCAGATGTGGACCCCAAAGTGAGCCCAGGACAGCGTGCTGCCGAGCAGGTGTGCGGCTCTGCTCCTGGCTGCCGCGCAGGCGGCCAGAGGATAGTAGAGGGCAGGGTAATAGAGCAGGGCGAGGAGCTTCCAACGGCCTGGAAGGCAAGATGGGCCGAGGGAGACACGTGGTGGGAGGCAGGCCCCTCTCCCGCCTCTCCCTCCTGAGCCCCGCAGCTGGCTCAGGGAGCAGAAGCCCCGCAGCTGGCTCAGGGAGCAGGAGCCCCGCATTGAAATTCAGGTTCTGACGATCACAGCATGGCGATCTTGGGCAAGTTACCTCTTGGAGTCTCAGTTCCTCCATCTGTAAAATGGAAACGATAGTAGTCTATGAGCCAAGACGAAACGAGAAAGTAGATGTCGAGTGCTTAGCACAGTGCTTAGTCGGTTGCCAATAGACTAAGCTACGCCTTCCTGATTGCTCCTTCCCCAGACCCTCGGCAGCCTCCAGCGTGAAATGGGCGGACACTCACGCTGTGCAGAGTCATTGTGAGCACTGGTTGATCGAAAGAGGTCATGTTGAGGACAGCGGCCCCTCTCCGTGGCAGCCGTCCTTGTGCCATCACTTCCTGGAGCCCAGCTCAATTGTCCAGAACCCCTCCTACTTCCTTCCCACCCTCCTTCATTCTCAGAGCCCTGCGCTGCTCTGGGAGCCACGTTGGCACAAGAACAGAGGAGGTGGAGACGGCAAGAGTGACCCGACGGCTGGGACCAACGAAGGGCCAGTTTCGTGCACTGGGGCTGGGAGGTCCGCCGGACGGCATCCTCTCGGTGGTGGCTCGAGACAGGGATGGGGGTTCCCCGACTCACTACAGAAGAGCCCGCCTCATGCTCTGGACACCCACCAGGGTCCATCCCCCCAGCCCAGCCCTGGGGGCTCAGCGGTGCAGGCTACCTTGGCCAGGGGGTGAGGCCAAGGTCAGGAAGGGCAGCGGGTCTTCTGCAGGGAGCAGCAAACACAAGGAGCTGAAGAGGACCATGAAGACAGCCGCAGGCACCGTCCAGGTCATGTCCCCCGCTGAGAAATCCACGGGGCTGGTGCAGAGACAGGGACAGGACAGGACGAAGTCACTCGGGCCCTGCAACCCCCATCCCATCCCCCCATGCGATGTTCTGTACATCAGGAGGGTAGAGATGGAAATTTCCAGATGGAAACGGGAGGCCCCATCATCCATTCATCCCACATATGTCTGTGGAGGGCCTCCTGTGCACCCGGTTCGGGGCCCTGTGGCCAAGTGACTCAGGAACTACCCCGCCCCCCACCCCCATACACAGGCACACAGCGGGGACAAGCCCGAAGCTGCTCCCTCCGCCCACCCTGGAAGCTCCAGGAAACAGCTGCCTCCACACAAATCAGTCTGTCTGGGCTGGCAAGCCTTCAGAGAGCTGGGAGAGCCACAACATCCTCAGGCAACAGCCCCCACCCTGGCCTGGGTGCGGCCCGGGGCAGAGGGCACACAGCGGGCACAGCTGTCCCAGGCATCAGCCCTCTGGGCTCAGGGCAAGCCACTCAGACCCTCTGCTTCTGTCCAGCTTGACCTCACGCCCTGAGGTCATCCGCTTCCGTCTCCATCCTGCTTCCTTCTCCCCCCAACCCCACCCCAGGCAAGCCACACTCTTACCTGGGCCCACCAGCGACAGAAACCCAGGCGAGTTCTCCACCAAACCATCATGGCGGGACTCAGCTTGGTGTATGGCCTGGGCCTGAGGGTCAAGGCTGTCTACACTGGGGCTCCAACTGCCACCTCCTCCAACCCTTTGGTCTGCCCAGTTCCATGCCAGGGCCATCCCTGTCCCAGGCTCTGGGGTTGTAGGACTGAAGGAGACAGGGGAAGGAAGCCCCAGCCATGGGGACTGGAGATCAGTCCCTCATCATCTGCCGTTAAGCATCAGGGTCTGGGTGATGCCCTCAAGGGAAACGAGGGTCACGATGGCATGGGACGGCCATCTCCTGTCCCGACCATGGGCCACCGCAGGAAATGCGTCCCGGAGTCAGGCCTTGTTGGGCTGGTGTCTCCCTGGGTCTGGGACAGGAGCAGGTGCGCCTGAGTGGGGCCCTCCCCCTCCCTCTGGGGCTCCTGCCTAAACCTGGAGGTCCAGGTCCGGGTAGCGAGAGCCCCCAGGCTGAAAGCAGTAGGGGGTTCACTGAGGCCAGAGCTGGCTTCTAGGTACCTAACAAACTCCCACCGTCCCAGAGTGGCCCTGTCGGCTGGGCCACCCGAGTGGGAGCGCCCGGGCCTCAGCACCAACTGGAACATTCCAGGCCCACTGAGCCCGCAGCGGGGCCGGAGCCGGCGGCACCTTGCGAGCACAGCCAGCAGCAGCAGCACAAGGACCTGAAAGGAGAGCACAGAGCAGGCCTTGGGTGCCCAGGCCTTCCCTGTGGGGCTGAGTCTGAGTGATTGGCCTCAGCACCCAGGGTACTCCTACCCCCCAGGACACAATCACAGGGCATAAGGGGGTCTGGCTAAGGGAACCATGACAAGGAGAGGTCGGCCTTGGCCCGCATCCTGGTTTGGGTCCCCACCCTGAGAGAAATCCCAGAGCTGGGGCTCCTGGGGTCCTCCTTTGCCAGCTGCAGCAGGGAACACACACCCCCCTGCCTGGTGGTGAACGGATCGGCCTCGGGGCAGACTCACCGACAGCACGGCCAGGCAGGCGTGGAGGAGCCCCGACAGCACGCTGGGATGGCAGGCGGGCACCACTCTGCAGAGCAAGGGAAGGCTGGGTCAGGCCTGTGTTGGGATCCCCTGGGGGTCTGGAGTCTGGGCTCTCTACCCTGGGGCTCCACCCACCACCTCCCTCAGCCCTCCGATCTCTCGGGCTCATCCCAGAGTTGTCAGGCCCCTGGTGTTGTGCCAGCCCCAGGCCAAGCACTGAGGTAACAGGGCTGAAGGAGGAGGGGCACTCCCAGGGGAAGGCGTGGGAGAAACAGAGCGGGCCAACTCAAGCCCAACCCGGGCCCCTCTTCTTTCTAGCCTTCAAGGCCACTTCATGCCCCCTCCTCCAGGAAGCCTCTGACTGCTCCAGGCCTCCCAGACCTCTCCTTCCCAGAATTGGGACTGAGCCTCTCATCTGGGAGGAGCAATCAAGTGTTTGGTCCTACGCTTTGCCTTATGGCATTTGATTTGAGTTTAAAAGATGGTTGGCATCTTTCGAGGCCAAGAAGGGGAAAGAGAGCTCCATGCAGAGGGAGGAACACAAGGAAGCCAAATGATAGGGAGCAGATGGTGTGGCTGGGGCCAGGCAAGGCTTTCCATTTGCCTGCAGTCTCTAGGGTTGCGGGGAGTCTGCGAGCAGGTCACAGTCGGCATGAAAGGCACTAGGGAGCCATGGAGGATGTTGGAGCAGGCCAGTGTTCTGAACTTGGGGAGATTTCTGTGGCTCAGTTTGAATAACAACAGCAGTTACTAGCACTTACTAAGAATTGGCTACGTGCTCTTTGTTCCATGTATTAACTCAGGTTTTACTGACCAGGTGGGTACTATTATTATCCCCCTGGGTAGACCAGGAGACCAGTTCCAGTACCCACATCTGACCAGGAGGGAAGAGGTAAGGAGTATGGAAGGAAATTCTAAGTTGAACCATATGAAAGTGTCATTTCTATACATCAAAGACAGTTGAAAATTTGCATTTTCAAGGCGTTCGGCATAAGCAGCGACTAGGGAAGGGAGACGACAGGCAGCAACTCAGAGGTGTATAGGAGGAAGGAGGTACATGCCTGGAGAGGGAAGAGCAGAGGGAAGGGGGGTTTCCAGAATGATCGAAGAGTTCTAGGCCTTATTCCAAGAGGAGAAGTGAGGACCAGAATCACATGTAGCCAAGGAAGCGGGGCTTGGTCTCAGACACTCAGAGACAGAGGCTGGACTGCCGAGTGGTGAGGACCCTGAGATAAGAAGGAGCAAGACACTGTTTCTAGAAGTTAGTCTCTGAGCGGGAGCCTATGAAGGGCCCCACTCAGAGGGGAAGGCAGAGCACAGGCAGAGCCTGATTCCCACGCCCCTACCCCTCACCCCACAGCAGAAGGGCCGCCAGATCCCCCTGATGTTGGCCTCCTGCTGGGAGGGCAGGCCAGGAGGGAAGCCTCCAATTCCCCAGGCAGCCCTTTGAAGTGGTGGGGAGGTGAGTGTCATCCTGGCCAGCTGCCACAGGCCTTCGTGTCCCCAGGCTCTGGCCGAGAAGCTTAGGATTAGTGATAAGTGGGTAACATGTGGGCAGATGTCAGGCTGTGAACATGACCCGGTGGGGGTGGGGGTGGGAGCTCCAGGGGGCTCCCGGGGGTAGGAAAGGGCTGGTTGGGTTTCCACAGATCAGTCCCGGGCCCACAGAAGACCCCGGAGGACACATCGCACCCTCGTCAGACTCACTCCCCTCCCAATCTTTTCATCCAAGTCTTTCCACGAGGAGGGCACCTGGACAAGTGTGACCAGGAGACTGAGTCCAGATAGCCACTGTCACCAGTGCCCCCCAGCCCAGACCCCAGCCCGCGGGGGTGCACACTGAGCTGCAGAGGGGGCCCACCATCAGAAGCCCCTCGAAGCTTCGGCACACCATCTCCCTGGGGTGTCTGACTCACTCAGGGACAAGTGGGCTGCCCAAGTTCATCTCCTTGGGATTCCCCTTGAGCTTCCACTTTTGGGGGTGGCACTTGGGGGACAAGCAGCACCACTGGGATTGGCCAAGTAAGTAGGGTCAAAAACAAACCTCACTCTTCCCTGCGGTGGGAGAAGGTGGCTGCGGCTTCCAGATGCCTCACACATCAGAGCCAGCGCTCCCCAGCACCCCAGCCCTGCTGGGTACCCCACTTCATTCTGAGGCCTGAGCTCAAGGGCCTGGCCCCAGCTGACGCCCGGGCCCTGAGGCCCCCAAGACACAGTGGCAGCTTCGGGCCTTATCGCAGGTCAGGATCCAGATCCTCCTGGGTTCCTGGGCCCCTCCCCATTCTGCTGCTTCTCCCACTCCAAAAATGTGCAGCAGGGACGAGGGGAGCCCGCAGGCTGTCCAGGTCGGCCAGGGCCGGGCGCGGGAAACACCCCTGCCGACACCAGCGCCCCGAGGCCTCCCAGCCTGAGGCCTAGATGGGGCCCCTGTCCCTGCCGGGTGACCCAAGACTGGTCAGGTGGCAGCCCCAGCCCCTTGGGGAGGCATGCCGGCCTTTCTCCTTCTCTAGTTTCGGTTGTTGATGGAGAGCAGATGTGTGCACATCTGGCTCGGCCACCACCGCCCCCCTCACCTTTCCAGTTCCCCAAACCCTCATGCAGAGCGGGGAGGTGGGGGATGGGGCGAGGGCCGGGAACAATAAGGGGAGAATTGGGCTCTGGGGCCCACACAGGCCAGGCATCCTTGGCAGCCTGTGTGGCCCGGGGAGGCCCTGCCCCTCTGCCAGGGGGCTGCCCAGACTAAACAAAGAAGGACCTGGCAAAGGGAGCCGAGGGCCAAGTCCCCTGGCCACACCGGACTGGGCCGAGGCTGCCTCCCTTCTCTGGGCTCGCCTGAGTGCTCCTGCTAAAGAGGAAGGGCCTCTTCATGGAGACTCAGAGTTGGCCAAAGGTGTCGGGGGCAGCATCTTTCGTCAAGGACCCCCGCCCCCCCCGCTTTCTTCCTCAGGTGACCCCCTGCCCTGGGCTGCACGGAGAGCCTGACAGCTGGCCAACACAGCACCCCAGACGGTCACCGTGGGGACCAGCAACCCCCTGAAGGCAGGCCCAGCTTCCCTCAACCACTCAGCCAGCACTCTGCCTCCCCAAAAGCTGCCCCAGACTGGCTAGCTCTGAATTTGCAAGGAGAAGGCCCGGGAGGTTGATTTTGAACAAACCACACAGGTGTAATTTTAAGTTATAGCCGGGCCCAGGACCCCCACCTCAAGTATCAAAGCCCCGGCAAGGGCCGTTATTCTCAGGTAACAGGAGTCTGAAGCCCAGAGAGGGTGTGACTTGCCAAGGGTCGCACAGCAAATGAGCCTTGCGTGGTTGATCTTAGCAGTCCTTGCCCAGGGGGCTTCCCCATCCCCCCATCAGTGACCTCTGCTACCCCCCATTCTGCAGGCAGATAGACTTACCCCTCTGGCTGGAGCTCCTGGTCCCCCTGGGGCTCATCGATGTACCAGTTGGAGTAGTCATCTGTGGCCCCGGAGGCAGTCTGGTTCCCCACAGCCTGGGAAGACATTCTCTGGCCTTTCTCCTCGGCCCCCCCTCCCCTGGAGAAGTGGGGAAAAACCACACTACAGATGTGAAAAGAGGCTTAGGGAGGGGAAAAAAAAAAAGAAAGAAAGAAAGAAACCCAAACAAAGAAACGTTTCTCTTTAATCCTGAAGGTTACTTTCTTGCTTTTAGCTCTCTGGGAAAAGCCCGTCTGGGAGAGAGGGCTTAGGCCGGCTATAGCACAGGGAAAAGGGGAAGGGCTTCTCGAGTCCCTTCCCGTCCCTTCCCGCCCCGTCTTGCCCGCTCCTGCAGGAGATAGTTATCCCCTTGGGAAGAGTGTGCCCCTCGGGGTCTTTGGGCTCTTTCTGGGGCACTTGACTGTTGGTGTGACCACCAGCCTCTCTGCAAAGGACCATTTTCAAAAAAAGTTTGTCCAATCCAAGCTGCCCACGGAGACCCCCCTTTTTCCTTCCCCCTCCCCAAAGCCACCCAAATGACCCACAGACACACACTCAAGGAAGGGCAGGGAGGAAGGAGCTGCAGAGATGAAAGGGTGGGCGGGCAGCAGGCGGGCCCAACCCAGCTGGACCCTCCCAGCTGGGCTCCAGGTCCCTCCTGCCCTCAGGGGTCAGCCCCATCCCCCTCTTGGTTTGGCTCCCCCCCCAAGATCGCCTTCCACCCCCCAGCCCCCCAGCCTTAGCCTGCCCCTCTCTGGCCCTCAGTGACGGGATCACATCATGGTCCTGACAAAGCGTCCCTCCCGGGGTAGGAGGCCCCTAGCTCCACCGGTGGCAGGAGCCCTGGAGGGGTGCGGCCAGGAGGGTCCCGGCACCTGGCCCCCTCACATACCTGGCTCCCGGGCCTCCCCAAAGCGCCTACACCTCCCGCCTCTGCATCTGCAGGGTGCCCGCCCATGCAGTCCAGTGTGTGGCAACACGGGGAGACGGCTAGGGGCTGGACCAGGGCTGGAGGCGGGGAGGGGAGCCTGTCCACTCCTTCTCCCGGGTTTCCATGAAGGAGGCAACATGTGTCTCACTGGTAAAACCTTCTAGTTTCTCCAACTTGATTTCACAAGGAGATAACTCACCCTCATGAGGCAGAGATTAGGTCTTTAAACACAAACCAGACCCGCGGGTAACCAAGAAAACCCCCTCCTGCCTCCAGCTCCTCCCACGCTGTGGGGTGAGGGTGAGTAAGGCAGGGCCCAGGCAGGGGCTGGGCCTTCCTCGGCCCCCCCCCCGCACCCCTCCCAAAAGCTATACCCCCAGCGGCTGGCTACCCCCCCCGCCGCCCCCCCCCCTGCCTCAGAAGGGAGACAAGATGCAGATAAAGTCTCTGGGGGGGCGGTCAGGCCCCCTAAACATTTGAAAGTCCCTGACTTTCCAATACCCCATGGGGGGCGGGGTGGGCCCTGGCCCTCCCCGGCTGAGGCACTCATTCCACAAGGGTTTTTTCTAAAGGCATTCATCCATTTATTCTTTTAGCATAAATTCATTGAACAACTATTAAGTGCATGCACTATCTGGGCCCTGGGATGTGAGAGTTTACACTTCCGGCGGGGGGTGGGGTGGGGTGGAGAACACAGCCAAGTAAACAACCACAAGTCTGAGCCTTTCTGTCTACAAAGGGAAGGCACAGAATGCCTGATGTATATACCAGAGGAAGCTGAATTTGGTCCGAAGAAATAGGGGGAATTCCCGAAAAAAGAAACCTTTTCGCGGGAATCTGAGGACAAGGAGAAGTCAGCCGTGCGGAGGGTGGGGGTCTTGAGGATGGGAGTGGGGGAGAAGGAAGCGTGTTCCTGATAGAGGGAACAGCCCCATGGGGGGGGGGCGGGCTCAGCGGAGACAGAGTTTGAAATCCTAAAATCTCCCCATTCAGAACTAGTAGCCAGGCCCACGAGGCCTTCTAGGATTAGGGCCTGAGTGCTCTGTTGGCCTTGGCTGCTACCCCTCCTTCCCCAGTGACCCTCTTCCAGGAAGAGGGCTCAGACCACCCCTCCCCCAGCCCACAGAGTTGCCCGTGGCAGCGGACTCAGAACTGAACCTGAACTTTCTGTGATGCAATGCAGGAGCCCACACTGCACATCTGTTCCCGGGAACTTGGGGTGAATCCAGCCTCTTAAGCCCGGCTCTGAGGACCTGGGGGCAGAAGGCTGCCTCTTTTCTTCCTCCCTTTTTACTGCAGTGCACACACAGTATGGGGCCCTCGGGCGACGAGGACTTTACAGACCTGGTTTGGCCGAGCCATTGTTTGTTCTAGCGACCGTCACTCCTCCACGAGGCCTGTCCTGGGCAGGCTACTATGTAGCCTCTGCTCCAACCCAGAGCCCCGCATTCCCTTCTCTGCTCAGGAGTTTTGGACCCCCAGCCTAGAGAGCAACTAACTTCTATCTGATCTTAAATCCCCCTGGTGATACCTCCAGCAGTTGGAGTCTGGCCTCTGACGGGGAGCTCACTCCCTCTATACAAGGCAGAAGAGGTCATCGATGAGCAACTCTGCCTGTCAGAAGCTGCTTCCTTCCCTGGAGGAAGCCTCCCCAGTGTGGTTTGTTCATTCATTCATTTGTGCAACAAATGTTCATTGCATCCCGATTGTGCGCCAGGGAAGGTTCTACAAGCTGAGAATGTAGCGATGAGCAAGAGAGGGACTCCAACCTGCACCGGCGGGTAGTGGGGAGACAAAGGTATCATGGCACTGAGAGGGAAAATAGAGACAGACAAGACAGGAGGTGGTTGCTTTAGGCTGGATGGTCAGGGAAGACCTCTCAGAGAAGGTGACATTCGAGCAGAGACCTGGAGGAAGAGAGGGCTACCCAGATGGGCACTGAGGAAAGACATTCAGGCTGCCTGAAGGAGCCTCCCTCCGCCTCAGGGGCTGCAGCCAGCCTGGCAGGGAGGGGCCCAGCCAAGCCCAGACCCGGTCCCTTCCCCACACACCTCTCCCCAACCGAACCCCGCTCAGCCCCCAAAGGGACTTCCAGGGGATGCTTTC
>CM052797.1:25737919-25767283 GCA_028533885.1 Nasua narica | reverse complement strand
AAGAATTTCTCCACCCGGCAGCAGAGTCCACAGCCGACCCACAGGAGTTGACTTTGTAGGTTGATTCAGACCCAGGAGAGTCAGAGACTGGTACCCGCCATCAGGAGAGGAAGAGCTGGAGAGTGGAGGGACTTCAGAGACAGACTGCAGAAGCTCCCAGAAGAGAGGTGGGCAGGGGGAATAAGGAGATGTCTTGGACAGTCTCGGAGGCTTCCTGGAGGAGGGGGCCTGGAGCAGAGCCCCAAGGTCAGAAAGGGTCAACTATGGTAGTAAGAATGAGGTGTCTTAGGAAAGCTAAGAAGGGGAGTCTGGAAGGCAAGAAGAGGGGACAGGGGTCTGGGTCACCTAGCTGTGGCCTGCATGAGCCCATGTGGGTATATTCAAAAGAGGCTGGTACCAATACCCAAGGGGCAGGCCGGGCCACAGGACTCCCAGCGGGGCACAGGTTGGGGGGTGCCTACGCCCTGCTCAATGTAAGACGGGAGTCACAAAAAGCTTCTGCGTTCCGAGAAGACAAAGACCATCTGCTACCTGGGCCTGGCACCAAACTGCTGTGCTCTGCCCCTAGGGCCGCAGCTGGCCCATGAAGGCCTTGGGACAGGACTTCCTTCCTCCCCATGTTTTTGTTCAAGTTGATTAAATCTGAGGAATGTCTGCGTCCAGGAACAGAGGCCCACGTGTGCGCCTTCAGCAGCCCGTGGTTATCAAAATCCTCAAAGGGCCAAGTGCTAGGCTTAAAAGGAGCGAACAGTGGGCCAGAGGCACCAGGGAAGACCAGCAGCATCCCCCAAATCTCGGAAACATCCCCAAGGGTTCCTCGATCCTCCAGAGCACCTCCAGAATCTCAGCACTATCCTGGGAATGAGAGGAACACCACGAAAACTCCTGGAACCTCAGTGTCACCCCCAGGAGCCCCCAGAATGACCAGGACCTTGGTCAGAACCGTGGTCACATTCCAAGGCAAATCAAGTACAGGTTGGGGCCTGATGGTCAGAACCATGGTGAGTAGCTGCAGAAGGTCCATTGTCCGCTACCCTCCCATCCAAGCCCTGGGCTCTCTGAGTCCAACCCATCCCCCCAAAAGTTGCACAGCACTCAAACTTCAGTGAGCCCTCAGAGAGCCTCGGCACCATCCCTGATCCCCGGCTTTGCAGCAGAAAATGCCCAAGGGATGTTCGGTCCACGAGAGAGGGTATGGCCTCCTGTGCAGCTGGGTCCTGCCCACGGGGTCCCCCGTGGAGAGGGAGCCAAGCCAGGTTCCAGCCCATGCAGGCCAGTGAGCTCCGGGTCTGCCCCCGTCGACACGGCGCCCGGGTATCAAACAGACACCAGTGCCTAAACTGTCCCCAGACCCAGCTTGGCCCCTGTTCAGTGGCTAGAAGGCATGTCGCTGGCCGCTAAGCTCACGACAGGAGAGTGTGGATGGTTCTTCACTCTCTACCTCCTACTTCCCTTGCCACAAGGGAAGATCAGAAGCATCGTCTGACACGCCCTTCCTGGAATTCTCTCCTTCTCACCACCAACACCATCGGCTGTGAGGGATTTCAGCCAGATTGCTCGGGTGTGGGTGTAGACACCGGTGAGGAGCAGGAGGAGGTAGCTGTCTGGGCCCAGGGGCAGCGTGTCCCTCCCCTCCCAGAGAGCCAGGCTGGAACTGACGCATTGGAGGGAAGCTAGGGAGGCCGATTTCAGCCTGGGACAAAAGCAGCTTTCTTACTCGCACAGAGGAGTGAGCGTCCAATCAGGGGAGGCAATCAAGAAGAGGGTGGTAACACCAAGATGCTATAGAGGGTTTCCTGCCTTCAAAGGAGGACTGGCCAGAAGGTCATGAAGATTCCCCCAGCTATAGGAGTTCCGGATTCTCCCTTCCTGGCAAGTCCTTCCTGGCGTGGTGTCCCCATGGTCTGGCCTTGAGATGTGGGCTTGGTGCTGCCCTCCCTTCTCACCCAGGGACTGACTGTTAGGCAGATCCCCTGGGTTCTCTCTGTCTCTGAGTCCTTTCTCCTCGCTCCCTGCCGGCTGCACGCTGGGCTCTCCATCCCTCCCTCCCAGCACGCCATACTCAGACGCCACACTCCTGACTTTGGAGCTGGCACTAGTCCCCCTGCGTCCCCCCAGTACAGTCATCTCCCAGTCTCCATCTTCATCCCTCAGAACTGCTCCCCCCTACCATCCAGCCTCCTTCCTGCCTCCAAAGCCTTTGTTGGGGCTCTGGCCCCGCTAAAGTGCCTTGTCCCTCTTCCCCCCCACCTTCCGGTCCTACCTGGCCCCGAGGCTTGGCTCCAGCCCCAGGGTGCTCCCCAACAACTGAGGCCTCCTCCTCTGAGTGCCAGCCCCAGCTCTGGCTGGGATCCCGGAGGGCTGGCTGCTTGTGCAGTCTCAACAGACGCCCCCCACCCCCCACCCCAGCAGGGTCCCCAGCACCTGCTTTAGAAGGTGTTTGATCTCCTCTTCCCAGAAAGCTCCCTCCTCCCCACTGGCTCTGGCCCTGCCCCTCCTCCCACCCCTCAGGCCTCCTTCCCCCCACCCCAGGCCTCCTGCCAGTGCAGAATCGGAGAAGCCCACCCCACCCCCATCCCTCCAGCTCCCGCCCAGGGCCAGGCTGGGCCCCACACAGCACACAGGACGGCTTGTGTCCAAAGGAGCCTCTCCACCTCCCAAAACCATTTGCCCGAAACTTGATCTCCCTGGCCCTCAGAGTCACCTCTGGTGGGGAAGCCTGCACAGGGCTTTGATGGCTGAGTTTCCCCAGCTGTGGCCCTGGATGGGCTCAGGAACCCCCTACCTCCTCTCATTTGTCACCATCCATCACCCCCCGGGGGGGCGTGGCCTGATGAATTGCTCCAAGCCAGAGGGGAACCACCAGCTAAGCCTTTAATAATCCAATCAGCTGGGCTGAGGGCCCTGACCACAGAAAGGGGGACTTTGTCACACTTTCATGGGGCTTCGGGCTTGAGTTTCAGGAATGATCCATTCAGGGGGGAGAGCCTTCTCCTCCACTCCTCATGGCCCAGTCTCTCTCCAGAAGAAGGCTGGGGTTCTGGGGCCTGCTGTTCATCCCATGCCTGCAACCCCCCAAGGCTGCAGGAACAGTGGGCTGATCTCCGTGGGCTGGAGGCGGGCTCAGGCTCCCCCGCTCTCCCCTCTTCCTCCTCCTAGAGGAGGTGCCCCGGAGGGGTAAACAGCACTGGGGAAGGAGAAGGGGGCTCAGAGGATGGGAAGGGATAAAGATGGGGATCAGAAGCAGAGCCCTAAATCCCCAGGTGACAGACACCTGGGGAGGCCCCTTCTCCCTCCTCCAAGGGGAAAGGGAGGGTACAGTCAACAAAAGGGTAGGGCAGCCTAAGGAACACAAGTTTTAGGATGTGAGATTGGTTCTCCATGATGGTGAAGACCCCAGACAGAGGGCACAGCCATGAGAAGAGATTTTACATAGAAAGGGGTAAACCCACAACTCAAAGAGAATTCACCTTTGGCCCATTTTCAGGAAATCTACCCTCAAAGAACATTTGCATACATATGCAGGGAAGTGGGCATCTTCCAAGGCCATTGGTAACGCAAAACTTGGCGATAATGTTGCCCAATATCCATGGATCAGCTTTGATAAGTCTGTACCGTAAGGTACTTGCTCATGGACTAGCATGGGGAAACCTCCAAGACAGTGCCATGTACGATAACCATGAATGCAAGTTGCTAAGTAATTCGTAAATCACAATCCCACTCTATGTTGCTTTAAGCTAGGTATATGCGTGTGTGTGCGCACACGCACGCATGTGTATGTGTGTGTGTAAATACATTAAAAACTAATTGAGAAGACACACAGCAAATTTTTCATTGTGGTCATACTTGGGGGAGGAATGACTTTGTGAAAATGAAGGGGGATTTTCATTTGCTTGGAACGTATATTTAAAATCTGTCCATTTGTCCACCCAGTAAATCAAAGGAAAACACCATAAGGCTGTATTGAAGCCTGTTGTGTGAGAGGAGCTGTGCAGGCATCACTGAGCTGTGTAAAACAGATTCTGTCCCCAGCCTAGTACTGCACATCCCCCAGCCTCTCCTGAAGCTTATATACAGCCCTGAGACTAGGTATTGGCCAATGAGATAGGAAAAAAAGTGTTGACTATAGCTTCTGAGAGGAGGTGTTCTTTAAAAGAGCGATGTTTTCTTTACTCCTTCCTTATGGCTGAAATGAAGTTGTGATGGCTGGATCTCAGGCAGCCATCTTGGACTATGAGGTAGAGGTCATGAGTTAAGTAGGATAGAGCACTAAATTAGCTGCAAAGAAACAGCCTGAGCTAAGGCCAGAAGGAGATCTCAGAGACCACTGCTCTACCCATATGCACCAAAACATCTGGAGGAAACTGAGGCTCAGAGAAGCCACATGATGTGCCAGGCAGTGACTGAGCTAGAAGCCTTGCCAAAGATCCTCCCTCCTCCCACCCCCTTCACACACACAGAGCTCACAGCTCTTTGCCCAGAAACCTCCCTTTTCCAGGGTTGGGACTCTGCTCACTTCTGTGGTTAAGGACCCTGTCAGGGGGTGACCCAGTCCCTGGAGGTAGGTGAAGGCCCCCAGAGTTGGTTAAGAGGCCCGCCTGAGACATACCTCTCAGCATTCTGTCTGATGAGAATACAGCAGAAGGTCTGCCCACTGGTGCCTACTGGTGGGTCTGTCTGTTGGTATGTCCCATCTGACTCCTTTCTCTCTGTCTGTCCCAGTCCATCAGTCTGTCTTCCTATCCCTGTTACCATCTCGCCCTGTCTGGCTCAGTCTGCCTGTCTCCTATCTTTCTGTCCTCCTTCTACCTCTCTGTGTCTGCCTCACTCTCGCTCCATCTCTGTGTCCCTCTCTCTCTACTCTGTCTTTCCCTTTCTGTTCCTCCCTCCTGCTCTTGATTTTGTTTTTCTCTCTGCCTCTCTGAGCCTGACTGTGAAGTTGGGTCTCTCCACCTAAAGGTTCCAGGCGGCCCCTTCTCTCGGGCCTTCTTGTGTGCCAAGGTAGTGATTTCCTGCCCGCTTCTGTCTCTCCCTCCCCACTTACCTGCGCTGTCTGGCTCCAGTGCAGAGGAGGACTGGCACTGGTCTCCGAACCCCCCAGAGTCTGCAGGGCCCCCAAGCAGGCCAGACGCCGGGCTCGGGAGTTTGAGCCCTTGGAGCTGGTAGCACAGCTGAGCGGCCATGGAAGGCAAAGGTCGGTGCTGCTGATGCAGAGAGACGAGTGCCCTCTCCTTTCTGCTACCTCAGGAACTTTATCCCGTCTGAGCCAGGCAGAGAGGGGCTGTCAGGGGAGCGCAGGGGTCACGGGTGCAGCCCCAGCTCCTGCGCAGCCGAAGGCCAGCCAGAGGGCTGCAGGCATGACCCAAGACTCTCCGGACAGTGCTCCGTGCCAAAGCCTGGAGCAGGAGGCCAGGAAGGGGAGGCTAAGCAGCCCGATGGTGCCAGAGACATGGAGACGAGATCTGAGTTACCACCCAGAGGGGAGAGTCTCAACGTAGCCAGGCCCCAGCCCTAACCCCCACTATCAGTGGGGGAAAAAACCAGACTTCTCATTTTGCCTTTACCAGTTACTGAGTGACCACGAAGAGGCTCTTTCCCGCTCTTGGCCGACTTTCTTATCTGTGCGATGGAGAGGGGCTGCCATGCCTCACTTTACCAGTGCGGAGTCTACGACTCTGTCACCCCGTAGGCTTCCGGCGCTGTGGACTTGAAGGCAGTGGGCCCCAGACTGTTCTGCTGTGGGGGAGGGACCAGGGGCAGGAGGGGAGAGGCTGCTGGAGCGGGGAGGCTGGCTACCGAAATCACCACAGTGGCCTGAGAATCAGGAGGCCCGAGGTCCAGGTCCATCCCTTTACTCCCCTACCTGATCTCTTTGAGCCTCTGTTTCCCCATCTGTAGAAGGGGAAAATTGTGCCAACACTATTGGGAGGATCCGGGAACTCACAGATGCCCCTGCTGGGAGGATTCAGCTCTGAGCAGAGACCAGGGATTTGCAGGGGAGCTGCAGATGGCTCCTTGGGGATGGGGATGGGAGTCTGAGGGCCCACAGGTGTCACCAGAGGAGGCCAAAAGGAGCCATTGTGGGAAGCAGGAAGGGACCTTCTGGGATGGGCTAATTACAGGCCGGGCTTTTCCAGACAAAGCCAGCAGCCTCTGAGTGGCCATTCTTCCAGGGAAGAAAGAAGATTGGAGGGCCCTATTAAGACTTTTCATGCTGGGGCCCAGGAGGGAGACTTGGAAGTCAGCGCTACTGCCTCCCAACCTCGCCCACACCCAGCCCCTTCCTGACTCCTTCTGCGGGAGCCAGGCCTCTGCCCGCCATTTCAATCTTTTAAAAATTACAGAAGGCTGACTCAGGGAGGCAGCTAGGAGTAGAGAGAATCCTGGGAAGGGAGTAGGGAGCCGGTCCTGGTGTGCTACCCCAGGCTCAGTTTTTCCATCTGTAAAATGGGAGCACTATCCAGCTCTGACCTGATAAAATTCACTGAGGTTTCCAGACTTTCTCTGTGGAACTGAGGCCAGGCCCAGAGTAGCCCGAGCATTAGGAACCACTACCTCCTGGGGGCCTGGGTGGGCCAGTTAGTCAAGTGTCCAACTCTTTTTTTTTTTTTTTAATATTTTATTTATTTATTTGACAGAGGGAGAGAGATCACAAGCAGGCAGAGAGGCAGGCAGAGAGAGAGAGAGGAGGAAGCAGGCTCCCCGCTGAGCAGAGAGCCCGACATGGGGCTCGATCCCAGGACCCTGAGATCATGACCTGAGCTGAAGGCAGAAGCTTTAACCCACTGAGCCACCCAGATGCCCCTTAAGTGTCCAACTCTTGCTTTCGACTCAGATCATGATCTCAGGGTTTGTAGGATCGAGCCCTGCGTAGGGCTCTGTGCTCAGTGGGAGTCTGCTTCTCTCCTTCTCCCTGCCCCTCTGCTCTCTCTCTCCTCTCTCTAAAATAAATAAATCTTTTAAGAAAAATCTTGATGAACGAAGAACAAAAAAGGAACCCCTACTTCCTGCCTTGCCACTTACCCCTGCCTTTCCTCCAGGGCACCAGCCTGCCCAGTGAGGCTCCAGGATGCATCCCTGAGTCCAAGTATGAGTCAGGAGCCCAAAATGGTCTTCACTTCTCTCAGATGGAGTCTATATGAAGTAACAAAAGCACCATTTCTTACTCTTTTCCGTACAAGCAAAAGCTGGGTCGGGTTTGTCCATCCACTCATTTATCCTTTTGTTCATTCATTCATTCATCAAAACCGCTCATTCATTTACTCAATAATGCTTTAATGATCCCCCAGGTACCTATCCCTTGCTCCTTGTGGCCTGGACGCACAAATATGATCCTTGAAGGAATATTCTGTCAAGCATCGCAAGTCATCATCTGAGACAGGTGAAGGAGGAAGGTGCAGAGTGGGGCAGAGGGGGGAGTCCCTGACCCGGTTCCAACCGGATGCACGGGGTGACAGCAAGTGTGGCTGGGCCGTTGGGGCAGAGGGACGAGCGGGCCTGGCCTGGGGCAAAAGTAAGCCTCCCCAGGGCATTAGGCTAGTGAAATAAGCCAGTCACCAAAGGCCAAATACTTTGTGACTCCACTTAGATGGGGAGCAACCACACTCATAGAAACAGAAAGCAGAAGGGCAGGAAATGGGGGGTAGGGAGGAATGGGGGGCTGTTGTTTAATGGGTGTAGAGTTTCAGTTTTATAAGATTAGAAGAGTTCTGGAGATGGGTTGCACAATAATGTGATTGCACTTAACATTTACTGAGCTGCATACCAAGAAATGATTAGGATGGGGCGCCTGGGTGGCTCAGTGGGTTGAGCCTCTGCCTTCGGCTCAGGTCATGATCTCAGGGTCCTGGGATCGAGCCCCACGTCGGGCTCTCTGCTTGACAACTCCTAAGTGTAAGAAGCTTTGGGTTCTCTATAAAGTGAAGCTGTGCCAGGTATTGTGAGTTTTGATCACAAGGGCAAACTGGTTCCAGAAGCAGGTGCTAAGACCAGAGTGCTGGGTGCTAAGCTCCCAGAGAACAAACACTGTCCCTCTTCCCTCGAGACTCCCCCCCAATTCACCAACTCTTGGGAATGAATAGGCATATAGAGACAGGCTCTCCCGGAAATGGAAAGTCCTGAGAACCCACTACCCTGAGCTCCCCACACCAGTACTCCTCATCCTTGACCCCGCACAAATTTTCCCATAGAATTATCATCTTCTGATATATATTATAATTTACTCATTTTCTGTATTTTGTGCCTGTTTCTATCTGTCCCAAGCTCCTTCCCCCACTAGAAGAGAAGCTTCAGGAGGGCAGGAACCTCCCTTTGTTTCACTGCTGTATTCCAAATGCCTAATATAGTGCCTGGCACACATTAGATGCTCCATAAATACTTGTTGAATGAACAAAGGCTAAAAGGGAGGGATCAAAGGCAGCCTTTGTTCCCCCATGACAGGCCCAGCTTCCCAGCCTGTTACCTGGTTTCTCCTCAAACAAACAGAGAGGGGTGGGGTACGGCTCTGAGCGCCCAGTGTACAGGCTTCCAGACCGGGCTCAGGCTGGGGCTGTGGGAGCAAGGGGGCAGCGCTCAGCCTAGGGGTCAGTCCCCAGCAAGTTCATGGCCTTCAGGGGACCTGAACCCTGGGTCCCGGCATCCTTGCAGAGCCAGAGGCTGAAGGCTGAGGAGAAGATACTGGATCTGGAATTTGAAGTCTTAAGTGTGGGGTTTAACCAGGAGGGCAGATATGTCTTGCGGCTGACAGCTGAGAACCCCCTGCAGGCTGGCTCTGGGGCTGGGGTACAGCTGCAGGTAAATGACGGGGACCCCCTCCATACCTGCTCTGCTGTCACTGACGTCATCGAGCAGCAGGATCCTGGCCAGAGCCTCGCCCTCACCAGGAACAAGTTTGTCTTTACTTTGCCCAAAGGTACGTAGTAAGGGTGGTGGTTGGGGGGAGAGAAGGATCTTTTTTTTTTTAAAGATTTTATTTATTTATTTGACAGAGAGAGAGATCACAAGTAGGCAGAGAGGCAGGCAGAGAGAGAGGAGGAAGCAGGCTCCCTGCTGAGCAGAGAGCCTGATGCGGGGCTCGATCCCAGAACCCTGAGATCAGGACCTGAGCCCAAGGCAGAGGCTTTAACCCACTGAGCCACCCAGGCGCCCCGAGAGAAGGATCTTATTAACTCCTGTCCCAGCCCATCAGGAACCCCAAGGAGCCTCAGAGAAATGGGGAACAGCAGGGTCAGAGCTTCAGACTGGATCCCAAAGTTCTGTCTCTGTGATCTTGGGCAAATGCCTGTCCTCCGTAATCCTCCTTCAGTGTGACAGGGGACACCGATGCTGGTCACACGGGTCGGGTGAGGAGGAAATAAAAGGACAGATGAGGAATGATTTTGTAAATTTACAAGAGTTGAGTACTCAGCAGGTTTGGGGGCAGTCTCTCTGGATGTCCCACTGAGTAACACTGGAGCCAGGGCCCTGAGTGCCCAGCCCCGAACACCACTGAACTGTAGGTATGGGGGTGGACAGAGAAGTGGAGACCTGGGTCTGGCCTTCAGGAAGTTTCCAGATTAGGTACAGAGGTGGGCATCTCAAATAGTTAAGTGTTCCAGAAGGAGCAGAAAATCCACACCTAGACTGCAAAGCCATGTAGGCGTGCTTCCTAGAGGAGGAGTGATGTGAGGGAATGGGGAAACCAAGTCCCAGGCCTTCAGGTGGCCAGAAATCAGGGACAGGTGGACTCTTCCCTCCAAGTAGTGATACTCAGGACCTGTCACCGGCTAAGAGCCCTCCCATGCCCACGTCAGTAGAGGGAGGAGTCAGAGGTGGGGCCCGAGAAGTGTCAGGGCGTCATCCGCTGGGAAAGCTTGCCAAGCCCACTCCCACTCAAAGGGCAGGTCCCCCACGTTTCCCCGAGGGCCCTACCAGTCATTCCTACCCCCACGTGGAGTAGGCAGAGAGTCCCCAGACCCCGCCGCTGAGCCCAGGCCTCCCCTCTCCAGGGTTCTGCAAGAACGACGGGCAGCACGACGCGCAGCTGCGGGTGGAGGCGCTGCGGCTGGGCGGGGCCTCAGGAAGCCCCGCCCAGAGGGTGGGCGAGGCCATCTTCCCGGTCTTCCCGCGCCCGGACCAACCCCGGATGAACCTGTGGGCGCGGGCGCACGAGGACCTGTACCGCTACCGCGGCAGCCTGGCCCTGCTGCGTGCCAGCGCCGACCCCACGGCCCGCCACTGCGGGGGCCTGGCCTACAGCGTGGCCTTCCGAGAGCACCGGGGCCCTCAGCCTCCAGCCCCCAACTGCCTCCCGGGGGCCGGCCCCCCAGGACCTGTGTCACCGCGCCCAGAGCCCCAGCTGCCCGGGCCGCAGGTGGGTGTTCTCTGGGACCCGCCTCAGGTTCTGGCCTCCCCGGCCCCCACCCCCTATTAGAAGACCCAGAGGCTCTGATAAGCCTGGCTGTCCCCGCATCCTCACTGAGCAAAGCAGCAGAACTTCCTAGGGCGTCCTCACTCAGTTCTGGGGAACCTGCAGTCTGAGGGTGGAGGCAGGAAGTCTCAGTTTGAAGGGGGTGACAGAAAAATGGGGCAAAGCCCACACAGAGAAGGGACACCACTGTGTGGGGTTTCTTTTGCCCAGTGGATGAGTGTCCCCTGAGAGCCTTTAGTCCCCAAACTCATGTGTTGTCACCATGTTTTGAAGGAGGCCCGGAGTGACCACAAGACAGAAGTCTGTGTGCGCCTATCTTCAAACCCCTCCAGGTCCCATCACGGCCAGGAGGAACTCAGCCCTGAACCGGGATCCTGGCAGCCTCAGACCCAAGTAAGAGAGTCCCATTCTCGTCCAAGCTGAAGGAGGCTTCCCCAATGTGGTTGTTGTTCCGCAGCAAGGCAAGTGTGTCTGGTGAACCTCAAAGCCGGCACAGGCGGAAGCTCACGGAACAAGTAGCGGTCCACGTCATGGGCAGTGAACCTGAGCATCATGCCCCAGGATGTTTGATTCCATTTAATCCCAATGACATTTCCTGGGGGACTCCACACGGGTGCATGGGATCCAAAGCTAGGTCAGTCCCAGAGCTCACGGTGCCACCTCGCTGGAAGACAGTGGACACAGTGTGGACATTATATAGTCCTGTGGGGCGTGTGCTGGAAGGGGGGCTCTGGTGAGGGACTGCGCAGGCTAGGGTCCTCAGAAGGGCTGTCATTTGGGAGATGAGTCTTTCATTCATTTGTTCGCCCACCAGACATTTGTTAAGTGCTGACTCTGTCAGACCCTATACTAGGTGGGTAAGATTTCAGGATGCCGATTCCGGGCTCTGGGGTATTCCGGGGGAGGGACCAGAATAAGCTGGCCGAGGAGAGGGAAAGGGTCTAGCTGGCAGCAGGAGATGGAGCTTAGGAGGTTGGAGCCCAAGGCACCTGCTTTTCATGCAGCTCCTCTCTCGGGCGATGGGTAGGGCCGTGGTCTGGGGCTGCCGTGGAGCCCAGGGTAGGGGGCCGATGGGGTTCAGGGAGGGCTGATGGGCTGGGGAAAGGGGAAGGGATCAGGGTAAGATGGCAAAAGAGCGAGGTGTGGATATTCACTTCAGGAGGTGAGGGCGGGGGAGGGGGGGCGGAATTTGTGCCGGAGATAGAGACACAGTGAGCTGTGGTTTAGAGAGTGATCCAGCAGCGCATGCCTAGAGAACTGGAAGGGACCCAGGGGCCAGTTTCTCTTGCTAGGTCTCAGCCTCTTACGTGGACCACGTTGGCCTTTGTTCATTCATTCATTCATTCATTGGTTAGTCCATTAACAAATGCTGGTAAAAAAAAAAAAATCAACAAATACTTCTGACCACGTACTGTGGGCTGGGGGCTGAGAACACTGCTTGGGAGGGAGTTGGAGCATCCACGCGTTCCTACGTGACATCCTGCTCCCTGAGACTGTAAGCTCCCTGACTTCGGGGCCCTGGCCCCTCTGCCCTAGTTTGTAACAGGGCTGCGTACACACACCAGAGGCTCAGAGCTCAGGGAGAAGCGGTCCCCTGCTCTCTGTGACCAGCCTGAGCCAGGCCCCCCCCCAGACAGCTTGCAGGCGGCACCCCTGAATGCCGGGGGTGGGGCGGCGGCTGCAGGGAAGGGGGGCCTTGGGGTGGCGGAGCCATCCTCGGCAGCTCTAATTTCTGTTATTTAATGCCATCATCTCCCTGCCATTCTCCCTCTTAAAGTGTCAGATGTCTGCTTCCACCAAGACAAGAAAATGGCTTTCAAGGGAGAGGAAAATAGCTTCCCTCCTGGGGGGGTCGGCAATCACAACCCTGACGACAGGGCCAGGAAACCCGTGGGGGACAGACAATGCCACGGAGTCCTTCAGAGGAGAGGGGCTGCCTTCTTCCAGCTCAGGTGAAGGAGGAAGGCGGGCACCTTTCTGGAGCCGGGACTTGGAGGCTCAAAGACTCAGCTGGAAAGATAGCAGCAAGACTAGGGCTGGGGCCGCAGGCGGTCCTGCCTGGGGAAGTGGTTGTGGCCTAGAACCACGGGGACCCTTGAAACCCCTCCCCCTGCTCCCCTCTTTGCAGAGGGGGAAAATGGAGCCCGGAAGGGAAGGTCTTCACCCAGCTCTCTTGGGCTCTCAACTGAAGAGGAGACAAAGACAGCTGAAGGGGGGTTAGAGTGAGGTGATGACAAGAGGCAGTGAGCCGGAAGGATGGAGAGAGGAGACTGCATTCATTGCATTCAGTTCAGGGCCAGGAATGGATTTCTGGGCTCAAGGTCACCTCCTCCAGGAAGCCTTCTCTGCATTGATTTTGTTCTTTCCGGGACTATCTTCCGTCCTGCCTGCGTCAGGGACTTCAACCATTGAATCTCTTCAATTTACATGGGGGGCAGAGGGCAGGGGGTTAGGAATGCAAAGATCAACAGTGAGCGGGCAGCAGGAGGCGGGGCTCTGAGGGAGCATCAGTGACTGACTGACCCTGAACCACTGTGCTCAGCCACGGCCCACAGGATACAGAAGCCAAAAATGGCACACCAAAGCTGGCCACATCATTTCCACAATCCTGAGACCCCTCTGGGGCAGTGAGTCCCCCGCCCCCCACTAACATGTGGGCAGTGACCACCTTCCCTTCTCCAGTCCCCAAGTTACCCCCTGTGTGTTGCGGGGCAAGGGCATAGCCCCCGCGAATATTTCCAGCAGGTACAGCCCGACTCGGGGATAGAGATCACTCCCTAGGCCCCTGAACCATGGATGGGATACTGGGGCGCACAAGCTGGGGTTACAGGGCAGGCGTTTCCCTGTGCATGGGACTGAGCCAGGGTGCTTAGTGGCTTCCTTTCTGGGCAGAGTTCCACCAGACTCGTGCTGTCCCCTGATCCTCCCTCCTTATCCTCTTTCCAGGTTTAAGACCACATGGCTGTGCCACCCCAGCACCCCCAATGCCCTCCTTCCCCCAGAGTAAGAGTTTATCTGACCAGAATGAGGGTGACCTGTCCTGTGCTGGGCAGAGAGGGTCCTGGAAGGTGACGGAAGCAGCAAGGGGCAGGCCACAGTCAGGTCGTGACTCCAGCTCAATTCTTTTAAGGGGGGTGCACAAGGCCTCCTGGGGGGTTGGAGGGCAGGGGTAGGCCACCACAGTCTTGGGCCTGGAACCACAGAGCCCTCAGGGCTCACATCTCTCCCTCTACCCCTCTAAGAGATCCCGAAGGTTTGAGGGCAAACTCCCCTAGGCAGAGGTGTTTCAGAGAGAAATCTTGGGCTGGAAATTCCGAGTGATGAAATTTCTGGAAACATAAAAAAAAAAGCCTTGCTTATAGCTCTGGGAGCCGTCCTGGGGGCTCCTTCACTCTGTGAGGGAGCTTCCTCCCACCGGAGCAGGAGCTGGGGAGGGGAGGGTGTGGGGGGCTCCCTTCCCCCACTCCTGCCCTGCGTTTACCTCTTCCAAACAATCGCAGTTTTGTTTCATGGAAACGATTCGTTCCCCAGGAGCCTTTTAAATGACGCTTTCAAGGGTCTTTTTTTCGTATTCTTTCCATTTAAAACACCCTTTTTTTTTTTTCTTTCTTGCCCTGGAGGGAGAAAAAAGAGAAGAAAAAGCTAATAAAGCAATCACCAAATGCTGAGCACCTGGCTCCAAGCCTGTGGCTTCTGATTGTGGCTTTGGCACCAACAGGCTGGGGGCTTTCATTAAGGAGAAGTGGAGGGGAACCGAGCTGGCCATGGCTGGCCCGGTGTCCCCTTGGCCCTCTGTCCCTAAACCTCTGGCTCTGGCTCTCTCCCTTTGTTCCCTCCCTCCAGGTCCCTCTCCCCCTCTCCTTTCCCTCCTCCCCTCCCACAACCGCTCAGATCCCCAATGGGGCCAGAGCTCCTGGCCGGCACACTCCTTGGGGGGGGGGGGTGGCCAGCTCACTCCTTGTCTTCACTCTCCTCCCCCCTTTACTCTTTTAAATTCATTGTGCCTTTTATGGCTCGCTATTGCATACGGGTTTCTATTGCCCTGGAGACTGGAATGGTTCAAGCGAAGAAAGGCACACAATGTGGATTTCATTAACTTTACTGCCCCGTTCTTGGGGGTGGAGGGAGAGGGGAGCTGGCCTGGCTGGGGGAGCTGGGCACCCCTTTGCCTCAGTGCCAGACCTTTGGTGTCCCAGCCCGTGGCTTCCTGCACCCAGAGAAAGCCCCCCTTCTGCTACTCCCTCCCACTTTCCAGTTGGAGGAGGACGCCCAAGGCCCATTTCACAGGTGGGGAAACAGAGGCTCCAGAAAGCAGTGCTCAGGCTGCTACTAAAAGGTAGGAGATGGGAAAGGTGAGAACAGGTTAGACCGGGCCTGCTGGCCCCCTCCCGGGCTATTGTCCCTAGTCCCTCCTTGCAGGGATCCCACTGCCGCCCCTCCTCCTCCCTCCCTTCCGGAGCTCCATCAAATACTGGGGATTGGAGCAGGTCAGCTCCTCCTTGCAAATGAGGCCGGTTTATGGGCTTTAGAAAAACACTCCGATTGTTCCCTCAATTACCCTGAGCGGATTGAATATATTAATCTCTCTCTTAACTGGAGTGAGACTTGGCTGCTGCCCCTCCCCCAGCCACCAGCACCCCTCTAGCGGCTCGGCTGGAGTGACTCCCAGCCCCTGGCCTTCCTGGCCCCGGGCAGGTCAGCCTGGGTCCAGGCAGCATGGTTTTGCTGCACACAAGCTTACACACACACACACACACACACACACGCTTGCACACACACACACACCCCGGCGGACAGCTGCTTTATGTTTCTCTATCAATTTTCATTGATTTCCTCCTTTGCAGCTATTTGGAAAAACCTTTTCCTTGAGTAAACTTGATGGGGGTGAGCTGCAGGCACTGCAGGCAGCTCCCCCTTCTGCTCCGGTGACAACTGCCTCCAGCTTAAACACACTGTGCCTCAGGCAGCTGAGCCCCCGTTAAAAGCTACCTGAGGTTTCCCTTTGTAGCTCGATTTTCTTTTATTTCACGGGAACAAAGGCTCTGTCAAGGCATTCCCGGAGAGCGCTGTCACCCACGCGGGGAGGGGAGGGGTGCAAACCCTTCGCTGCCCTGATGGTGGGCTGAGGCTGGCAAGAGAGCTGGCCCAGGGACAAGGACAGGATCAGCCCCCTCAGGAAGAGAAAGGCCATCAGCTAAATGTACCGCAATTGCCCTACAGGCCGCCTGATGTCCCCTCTTCTTCTTCAGTGGTGCTGAAATTCTTTGTGTCCACTGGGACCTCTGAAGGAGACCTCAGAGCTCCCTGGACACCGTGGATAAGACCTGAAAATGGGGGGGTGGGTCCCATATTTATGTCCTTGCCACGCCCATCCCTCACCCCTCCGGGCCTGATTTCCAAGTCCCCTCTGTGTGCCTGTGGAGTCCTCTCGGGGTTCTTGGAGCTCAGCGGGGTGAGGGGGAGAAGTCTGGGCTTCAGGCTGGTGGGCTGGGTTCAGATGGACCTGGGTTCCGATCCGTCTCGGGCATCTATGTGATTAGCTGTGTGGCCTTCCCTCGGCCTCCATTTCCACATCTGTAGAATGGAGGAGAGCGCTTCCCATGTCCTCTGTTGCTGGGAGGAGAAATGGGCTAGCTTAGTGGCCTTAAGCCACTGCAGGAAGTAGATAAGTGATGTCTAGATTGGGCAAAACTGCTGCATCTGGGCCTCAGGTTCTGCATCTCGAAAATAGAGCTGCTCCTTCTTGCCTAGCCGGCCTTCCAGAGGAGGGGTGATGGGAACTTGTGAGCCCCCCTCTCTGGGACCTGAATGCCAGGTTTCAGCAGAGAAGGCTGGCCCAGCCTGGGTGCTCGTCTAGAATGAAGCTCCATTAGCAGATTGTTGCGAGGAACTTGCCAGATGGCCCGGCTGCCCTCCCCCATCGCTGCCTTCCCCCACTCCAGCCAGGGGCTACTGCTGACTCACACCTCTTGGAGGCTGTGTGTGTGTGTGTGTGTGTGTGTGTGAGAGAGAGAGAGAGAGAGAGAGAGAGGGAGAGAGAGATGCATCTGGTGAGGGGGAGGAGAAGCAGCAGAAGGGGGTGCCTGCCTCTGATGTCCTTCCAGCCAGCCCAGGGGAGGGAACTGTGGTGGGCTTCTCATTTCCAGAAATTACTTCCCAGTGAAGTAAGGAGGGAAGAGGGGCGGGAGGGTCTAGTTATCTGGCCTTCGAGGTCGTCTTCCGCTTTTCTCCTCCACTCACACCCCTGGAAGGTGGAAGGGTCCCCAGCGACACTCCAGAACACAGACCCTCACGGATGTGTGGACGTACACAGACCCCCCCCCCCCATCACATTCTGGACGCACAGAGACCCTCCCCATCATGAAGAGAGAGCCACAGCAACCCACTGACGCATTCGCGCCTTCGCACGCACAGAGCCGCACCTCCTTGGGACATTCCTAGCTTCATCTCCGTACAGAACCCCCCAAGTGCAGCCCCTACCAGACAGGAAAGAGTCTTGGGGACATGGCATGTGTGATGTATGAGGTGAAATTAAAACTGCGCATGAAACCAATCTTGCCGAAGTGATCTTTCATAAAACAGTGGGAGGGGGAGGGGAAGGAACAGTGACAGGACCCAGCCAGCCTGACCTGGGCCAGGTCAGAGGTTGGCCTGTCGGGCCCGGTCCTCGTTCTGCCGAGGTCCTGGGCTCGGGAGCAGCTGAGGCCAGCAGGGACCAGCCCCTTCCGCATACAGAGGGAGAATGAGTGGGGCCTTCCCTCCTCCATCTGGATCTGACAGCCTGCCCTAGAGTTCCGTAGTCCGACCTCTCTGGGCCCACGGTTCTCATCCATCCATCCATCCATCCATCCATCCATCCATCTGCCTGTTCATCCATTCCCCCAGCAGTAAACAAGGTACCTGTATCCCCTCAGGCCTTGGGGGGCCGCCAGGCTGGGCAGGGAGAGGCTGGAGGACAGTGGCTCTCCAAGCTGACCGTGAGGGCTGCTGGGACCTGGGGAGGAAATGGTGACATGACTGCGAGGTCATCAAGGACCCCGTCTGCCATAGGAAAACCCCGGTTCTGGCCCGGACTCAGAAGACCTTGGTCTAGGACCCTATTTCTTAGTTGCAGTGCAACTTGGAGCGAATCACTTGACCTCACTGGGCCTCAAGTTCCTCACCTGTGCGATGGGCAGAGCAGTGCCTACTGACGGCGAGGTTGTGAAGTCAGGGGAGGAAGAGGGTGGGAAATTGCCTGGTTCGTGAAAACCCACATCACAAGTGTCAGGGGGACCTCAGGTCCCTGCGTCAAAGAATGGGTGGGATTCGAGAGAGATGGAGAAGAGTGGTTTCTGAGTGTAGAGGGCAATGTGAGCAAAGGTGTGGCAGCGGGAACGCGGAGGTGTGTGAGGGAACAGCAAGCAGGGAGAATGGAAGAAGGGGGGAGAGCATGCTTGTGGGATGGGAAGTTGCAAGGGAATGGAGGGCAGGTGCTCCGTGGACCCCGAGCCTTCTGCCATCAGCTATTTGTGCAGGCTGGCGAAGGGGGGCCCGTGAAGCCCACTGAAGTATCGTAAAGGTCTTCGGAGGGGGGACGGGTAGCTTTCATAAGGTCCATTTTCTGGAGCAGGAAACCGAGCCCTCAAAGGAGGTGGATGGCCTACCTAAGGCTTCCCATTGCATCAGTAGGAAAACCAGGCTGGAATCCAAGCCCCGCCCTCCCCCCCCCCCCCCCGCCTGCCATATTTGGGTTTCTCAGGCATGGTAATGGGCACAGAGGTGGGAATGACTTGCAGCATTCATTCCCAGGGAGACTCCGACTTTGATGGGCTTTCTAGATGATGTGTCGGGATCGAGGGGAAGCAGTTTGAGGGAACAGATTTCTTCCCGGTGGCCCCATATGGCACTAAGTCCGGCCAAGACAGATCCCTGAGTCTTTTTGAATTGACCCCAACGAGTCATTGAGCTCATGGTGCTGGGTGGTTTGGGGGCAGGACTGGGGATGGGGTTGGGGCTGTCAGTGGCTCAAAGTCGTCGTAGTCATCGTCCCCCCCCCCTCAACCCTTCCTGGCCTCCTGGAGTTGGTAGATGACACTGAGAAAAAGGTGTTGGTTGTGTAAATAGTTGCAGAAATAGCCCTTCCCCAACCCGAGGGGTGAGAGAGAGTTACAGGCAGCCAAGAAGGTGCAGGGATAAACACGGACTTTGGACTCAGATCCTGGGCTCTGCGCCACACTGGGTGTTCCTGATCGAGTCACTTCTCTGACCCTTTGTTTTCTCCTCTGTGAAATGGGGGTAACGATGCTAACTTTGAAGCGTGATTGTGAGGCTTAACCCGTCTGCTAGCCTGACTGTAATCCGGGAGCCCTTCCTGGTGGAGAGGAGATTCCAAAGACTTCCAGAATGGAGGCAGAGGGGAAAGTGGATCCAGCCTCGGAGACAGAGGCGGGCGGGACACACATCCGCAGGCCTTCTGCGGCTGTGGCTGCGGGGAGGTACACGGTTCCTCCGCACAAGAACTCTGTCTGAAGCCCTGATTCTGGGCCAGGCTTGGCCTCTCAGAGCTCTCCGGGAGATCAGAGACAACAACGAGGCCCCTGTGGTCATTGGATGTCCGAGGGGAAGCCACTGGGCCCACTCTGGGGGACAGGGTAAAGACTTATCCTTAAATGTGCTCTGCCACCTTTCAGCGCTGGGACTTAACCCCTCTGTGTCTCCTTTCTTCCTCTGTCAACTGGGGGATGACAGGACGGTTGACTAGAATATGCAGTAAATTGAAAGAATATACTAAATGCCCACAGAACATTAGCTATGATCCTTGTGCCTGGTGAGTGGCGGCTTGCCAGATAGACAAGGGTGGGAGGGCTGTATTCTAGGGGGAGGGAACAGCTTAGGCAAAGGCCCAGAGGCTTGAGAGAGCAGCCTCAATTGGGAACTTGGGGGGAGATAGAGGGTGGGGATCACGGGCCGTGAGGGGCCAGCCATGGGGCACACCCAGGAGAGAGAGGGCTGAGTCCGCCCCCACCCCTCACCCAGCAGGAAGCCTGCCCTTGGATCACTGCTGGGAGGCGGTGGGGGCCTTGCGGAGCGGAGCAGAGGCCCTCCGGTGGGCATGGGGGTGGGGGTGGGGAGATATTATTTTAATCTTCCTCTTAAAGCATAATTGCTTTTTGTCGGCGGGTGTTCCGGGAGCCGCCTCCCCGAGAGATTGCTTTGCAGGCTCCTGTCCTCCAGGAGACAGGCAGGGCTGGGCCCGCCTGTACCGCATTAATACACTGCAAATGCGATTTCATGGCCTCAAATGAGATTAGGGCCAGAGGCTGTGCTCTCTGGTAGAGACGGCGGGCGGTGTGGGCGAGGGACCGGCGCTGAGCAGGGAATCTGAGATGGGGGGAATGAATCAGGGATCCCAGGCCCACGAGGCCTGAATAAGCAGTTTCCTGTAACCGGAGCTCCTCAGCTACAGGGCAGGCCCCCCAGACTCCCCACAAGCGCCTCCGTAAGGGCGAGGGCTGTGGTTTCAAGCCCACTGTGCAGCCAGCTGGCCCGAATCTGGAGTTTGGCCCTTCTGCTCCAGGCCCGGCCTCTGCGTTCTCATCTGTAAAATGGGAGCTAGAGTAGTACCTACCTCATGAGTAGCTGTGCCAACTGAGTTAATATATGCAAAATGTGTAGAGGAGGGCCGGCCACGTAACAAGTGCTTGTTAATTATCAGCTTTTAACATGAGGTTCACACACCAACCATTTGTGCCCTAGTAGGGGGAGAAGGCCACGGAGAGCTTGGACTCTGGAGGAAGGAGGGTTATCTGGGGGCAGGCACCATTATTCTAGGCTGAAGTGGGGACTTCTGAGGACCACAGGGAGGAGGAAGGCCTCTGATGTTAACGTCATCCCTCAGTCATCCCGTGACCACACATCTGGCACCAGGTTTGTCCCGGAAACAGCCTGGGCCCCGAGGAGGGACCACCAGGCATACTGCCTGACCTCAGAGGAGACAGACTCTCTCCCAGAAAAGAATAGCAGGTATGAGCCTGGGCACAGAGAGGCTGTGGATCCAATGCCCCTGGGTGGGGATGGGGGCAGCGGAGGCAGGTTTCAGGGAAGATTCGCTGGAGGTTGTTTCATTTGTGTCTTGAAGAAGCATCATGAATTATTCAGGCTGGCAGAGAGAGGAGGACAGTCCAGGCAGATGGAATCGCATATATGAAGGTCAGGAAGCCGGAGAGATCAGAACCCATTCAGGGGCGCATAGGTGTACGATGTGGCTGGAGCATGGGTGTGAGGCAGGGATCAGCTGCCATGAGACTGGAGAGGCCTAGGCGAGCAGACCTCAAGGCCTTCAGGGGTCTCATGGGAGAAACTGAATCTCTCCTGAGAGCAGTGGGGCCCTCCTGAAGTGTTTACTGAGGCAGAGGAGGGACTCAGTCAGATTTGTGGGTTGGAAGAGTCGGGCTGAGGCGTGAGCCTACTGCCCCCCAAGCCTGAGTGGACCCTGAGTGGACCCCCCACTGCATCTTGGAGGATCTGGCTTCTGCGATCTCTGAAGGAAGGGAACGGCAGGTGGCCCTTTATTCAGTTCTTTTTTAATGAGTTATTGATTTTTTCCAAAGAAAAATGCCCAAAGCCCTGTTGCATCTTTAGCAAAGTGATTCATGACATGAGCGTAGGCCGCCCAAGAAGTCTGGTTACCGAACGCTGAGAGGCCTCCTTCAACAAGGTGGTCAATAAACGTACGTGCTGAGCCAGGAAGGAGGACAGCATGCCTGTGACAGGCACCCCAAGTCCTCAAGACTAATAGATGATATAATCTTAATCTGTTGTGAAGCTGGGGCCACCCCGGAGTGCCACCCAGGCCGGCACACCCTGGAGTGCTCGTGAGGAGGCCGGGTTCAGCACCGTCTGCCGTGTGTGGGACACCTGCTGCCCCCAGGCCCCCGAGAGGTGGGCTAGCCTCTGCTTGGCCGATGAGGAATTGCAGCCCTGACGAGTCCAGGGACTTGCCTAGATGCTTCCTGGGAGGCAGAGCTGAGTCCAGGATAAGGCGAGGCAGCCTGTGCATTCACCACTGTAAGGACAGGAGGGGGCCCTCCTGGAGTCAGCCATACTTCAGCCAACGAGGGAGCCCCTGCTGTATATACCACTCCGGCCGAGGGGACAGGACGTGGTGTTTGGACCACGGTCTCTTCTAGAGACCCTGGAAGAGAACTGCCTCCATGGACAACTGTCAAAGAGGACCGTTCAGAGCAGGGGATATGAAGGGAGTCAGGAAGGCTTCCTGGAGGAAGTGTCTTGAGCTGGACCCTAAGGACAGATTGAACTGAGGGAGGAAAGCAGGAGCCATTTCTGGCGAGGGGGCTGCCTGGAGAAAGGCACAGCTGTGGAAACAGGCCTGGCAGTGGGGCACAGAGTGGGTCTGCAGAAGCGGGGAGACTGGGCTGGAATACTGGGGGCGCGGGGTGGGAAGGCTCGAGCACTGGCGGAGGTGTGCACACTTCCCCCCACAGACAGTGTTTGCTTCTCTGGCCCTTGTCCGTTGGGGAGAACCTGCCAGGTCCCAGTTTGTTCAGCAAGGAAAAGAAGGAGAGTTTTTGGAGCACTCCGCTGAGACTCAGTGCTAAGTGCGGTACCCACATTGCCTCTTTCGGGCCTCATAGCAGCGCTGATTTCCCCACTGCATGAGGAAGGACGCCAAAGCTCAGAGGGTTAGTATTTTGAACCGAGGTCACATAGCTATAAGCTGCTGTTTGCTACAGAATCACACTCAGTTTCCCATCATCCTTTGCCTTTGCCGGAAGCCCAAAGCATCGGCCCAAACAAAATACAGAGAGAGTGGTGGGGGGGAGCAGAAGAGGGGAGGAGTAGCGGGAGGGGGGTGTCAGCAGCCATTGAGCCATTGAGGGGAGCAGGTCCCCTCCTTCCCAAAGAGCCAGCCTCAGACCCAGCCCAGCCGCTTGCCCTCCACAGCCATGGGCTCCCTAAAGGCTGTGTTTAAACCGCACCCCCCCCCCCACCGCCTGGCCACGAGGCCACTCCAAGTGCTCTCTCCTGGGGGGGAGGTAGGGAGGGTTACCTATTAGCTATGAGATCACTCATTACCTGCTTCTGCTCGCCATGGAACTTCTCTGAGTCATCAAAGCTTGGGGCTGGCCCCTAGGCACTTGGGGAGCAGGCTCACTGCCCTTGGCTGGGGGAGGCAGAGCTCCCCTTACCAGGGAAGGGCGATTAGGAAAGAGGAGGAGCCGGGCAGGCAGGGAGAGAGGTGGGGGTCACGGTGTAGTTAAGTAGCAAAGCCACAGGCAGTCCCGGGCTGATGGCTCTCTCACTGGCCAGGAGGAAGCGGTTCCGGGGGGAAGGTTCGTGTGGCACAGGAGCGAGTGTCCCAGGGGTCCTCGGCCTAGGGAGCTGGGCAGTCCTCGAGTGAGGTGGTAGGAAGGCCCTCTTGGTGGCTGCTGAGTGTGCAGGGCTCGCTAGCGCTCTGGAGCCAGGCCGCCTGGAACAGGCGTCCAAGTGCATTATCTCCTTCCCAGGCAGGAAGGCCAACAGGCTGGGGCTCCAGGGGCACAGAGCCTGCTAGGGCAGCTGGATGAAAACCCAGAGTCCAGAGCCCAGGCGGGGCAGCCGCAGGGGCCATGGTGAGGCAGGGAGGGGGGCAGAATTCCAGGAGGTGTGGGGGCAGGAGCTCTGGAAGCCCTGGGAGCCACAGCACCTTCTTAAACTTGGCTTCCGGAAGTTCTCCGCTGGCCTCTGAACTGGGCCATGAATGGTTCACGTAGGCCCTGGGGCAGCGCTGGTCCCCGCTCCCCGATCTGCTGCTGCAGCCTTGGGAACTAACAGGAAGGAGGAGGCACCCCAGGGTGGCTGGGGAACCATCACGGAGACGCTCTGCACACGCGTGTCTGACTGCTGGTGACATTATCGGCCCAGGAGGCAGGGGCACTGTCCTCGGCAGGCCCGGGAGGGAGAAAACTGGGAGTGGGACTCCCGGCTTTCATCCCCAGCCACCTGGACGACCTTGGCTGGTCTTTCCAGTTCCAATCATAGGTGAGGCCTCAGTTTTTCTGTCTCTAAATTGGGGAGAGCCACATCCTCCCTGCTTTTCTCTAGACTAGGGGTGGAAGGGGAAGGAGCCCACCTCCACAAAGCCATAAGCTCCTGCCTCTTGCTGCCAGGAGGGGCCACTGCTTGGTCCCCAGTCCCAGGAAAATGGGAAGGATACAGGATCCAAAACAGCTGGCAGAAGAATGAGGCAGGCCACAGGGGTCTTCCATACCTCTCAACCCCACTCGGTACCCCAAATCTCATATTCGCTAGCCCATGATTCCTGACCATCCTTCCAGGCCCAGTTCATACCTAGCCTCCCCTCAGAGCAGACCTTACCCTAGGCCAAGGGCCAATCATTCCTTATTCTGCCCTCTCACTGCACAGAAAAACATTTAGAACCATGTCTGGCACATAATAAGTGCTCAGTAAAAAGAACTGATATCTTTGTAATAATTTCTTGCAGAAATTATCGAATTTAATTTCATATTTAATTTCATACTAAATTTCACATTAAATTTCAAATTTAATAATTTCTTATGGAAATTATTGAATTTAATCCAGAGTCGGATTAGTCAGCAATATTGGGTCCATATCCCAGAACAATTGTTGATCCTCTTTAGTTATTTATAATTTTTTTTATTTGACAGAGGAGAGAGAGAGATCACAAGTAGGCAGAGAGGCAGGCAGAGAGAGAGGGGGAAGCAGGCTCCCCGCTGAGCAGAGAGCTCGATGCGGGGCTCGATCCCAGGACCCTGAGATCATGACCTGAGCTGAAGGTAGAGGCTTTAACCCACTGAGCCACCCAGGAGCCCCTGTGTTAATTATTAAGAGACAAATGCAAGACTGCAGACACCCCAAGAGGCAGGACGGCTACAGATTCTTCAAGGAAAATAGTTATTATTAACCAAGTTGTAACTTCCTGTGAGTCGTGTCTGGGTCGCCACAGTAGCACTGGGCACATAGAACCGCTGGTGGCTCTTGGTTGATGAGCTATCTGGGGTACCAAGAGCAGGGACAGTGAGGACGGAGTATGCCAGAGAGCAGGCAGGACCCGGCTCCAAAAACAGGGAGAAGGGCTTCGAGTCCCCACCCCGCGATACCAGGACTGTACCTGTGTGACTTCTGCCCTCCCCTATGACGTCACACAGTGTTGCCCAGGTGACCCCGCTGGGCTTTTCCAGGTCTGGACAAAGAGGCTCACCCCTGTCTTTACCTTCTTGGGGGTACCAAGGGCCAGTTGTTCAAGCTGCTGACCCCTTCCGCAGCTGGTCATGGCTCCGAGCCCTGAGGCCAAGTCCACTGGAAGAATGTCTCACTATTGAGAAAGCTCCAGGCTGCCCCTCCTGCCCCCCCCCCGCCCATTTCCCCTGTCAAGGTCCCAGAGCCAGTGTGCGGCACCCCAGAGACAACACTGACAGCTCCGCAGTGTTTGCCAAGCCCCAAAGACTCCAAGGTGCTCAGGCCAGCTGTCTGGGCAGGTCCGATGCCTGACCACCCACCAATATCAGGTACTGGTCCCCAAGACTGTTAAACAAGGCCAAACACTCCTGCCCCCGAGAGGATGGGACGGAAAAAGAAAAAGGTGAGGCCTAGGGGCATGGGGCATGTGCTGCGTGAGCTCATCTCTCTTTCAAAGTCCCTTGTTTTATTTGCTTCTAAGTCGTGACAAAAGCTCCCCTTCTCTGGGTCCCAGTTTTTGCAGCTGCTAAATGGGGAGCAAGGTGATCTCTGGGGTGCCTACAGGTTCCAGGCGTGCTATACCCTGGGGCCACGTGGGAGCAGAAATTTGGCGTGCTTGTAGGTGTTACCAGCTCCTACTACCTGGATCTTACCTGGTTCTTTCTGCCTGGGATCCCCACGACCCAGAGAAAAATGCAGCTTGAACTGCATATAGTACCTCCCCGCCTCCTCCCATAGCCTGGAAAGGAGTTTTCGCTCCGTTGTCACGGAGGCTCAGAGACCCCACTGAGATGGCACACCTTCACCCTCCAAGATCTTCTAGGAGATTCCGAGGCCGCTGCCCTTGGGATTGCCAACGCTCCACTGGCCTATGCCCTTCCAGCCCTGGCCCAGACCCTTGTCCCAGGCCACAGATGCTTGACTCCTAGAAAGAAGGGATTCTTGCCGGTGGTGATCACTGCATATCCCCAGCACTTAGCACAGCCCCTGACACATAGTAGGTGCTTAATAAATAGTTAGGACCCTGCCAGGAGGAGATTACAATCTCAGAGCAGTGAAATGCAAACAGGTCAAAAAATTAAATAAATAAATCTTTAAGAAAAAAGTGCAAACCGTTCAATATGAGGCCTCCCCTACCCTCTGCTAACTGGCAAGGCTGAGCCTCTGCCATCGACTGTGCCAAGTACCAACAGGGACGGCAGAACGAGCTAAGACCAAAGGCACCAGGCAATTGCTAAGTCGGGAACAGCCTCTTTGCAGTTTGACTCCGACCACAAAGCTACGGGTGCCCCGTCTGCGGTTTCTACTTTATTACCCTTGACTTTGGTGTCTTTGGTTCCTGGTGTTCTTTGCCCACAGCAGGCTCCTCCCCCTTTCAGCTGCTTTCTGGGATGCCACACACTTAGGACCAGCCTCCCCCTCCCCCGCCGCCCCCTGACCCCCACCGGCCTGGCCTGGAGAGGCCCTAAGCGGCCAGCTGGTCCTGAAGCTCATTCCTACCTTCCCACTCGAGCTGGATTTGGGGATCCATGGGGCATGCATGGGAGCCCTGAGAAGCAGACAGATTGCTTTATTCCATTTATAACTTTGTGGAACGTTTTTAATGACTGAGTAGAGTCCCCTAGAATCATGGCTCATAGTGTGTATATGGGAATATGTGTCCATATTTGTCCTTTGGAGAATCTTCCATGCTTCTTGGTGTGGTGGTGCTTATAGATGTCAGCATTCTCTGTGTGTTAGGGATATTTATTCTTCTATGTATATGGCAACTGTTTTCTCCTGTTTGTCTTTTCTTCGTGTTGTGGTGTATTGGGGGTTATTCTAGAAGCTGGAATGGATATTTAAATACAATCAAGGCAAGCAAGCAATCCTTTATGAGTTGGGGCTTTTGTGTCATCTTTGTTTTGTTTTGTTTTTAAAGATTTTATTTATTTATTTGACAGAGAGGAGAGAGATCACAAGTAGGCAGAGAGGCAGGCAGAGAGAGAGGGGGAAGCAGGCTCCCCGCCGAGCAGAGAGCCCGATGTGGGGCTCGATCCCAGGACCCTGAGATCATGACCTGAGCCGAAGGCAGAGGCTTAACCCACTGAGCCACCCAGGCGCCCCTTGTGTCATGTTTGGAAAAGCCTCTTCTCCTCCAACTACCACAACTCCTACGGCTAGTCCTGAAAGTACTGGCTGCCCAGCTCGTGAGCCCAAGGCCATGCACCTTGGGGCCCATAGAAAGCTTGGCACATCCAGAGAACACTACAGGAGCGGAGCAGAGACCACACAAAGTGGAGCACAGACCCCAGCCCCCTTCCAGCTCCGCCTGCTAGCTAAGCCCAGTGCCCCAGATACAAGGGCTTTGGTCTCCTGGAGCCTGTTTCCCCGCCTAGGAAAGGGCCCCACAATAGCCATCGTAAGTAACTCCCAGGCAAGTTTAGATGATGACATTAGAAGGAACACGAAGGACCATTTTTTAACTCAAAACCTTTATGGGAAACTGACGCAGGGGGTGGGGGGGCCATTGGTCCTGATGCAGGCACGTCTCTGAGAGAAGCCTGCAAATTCTCATCCAGACGTAGGAAGGCAGAAAGGGGGAGGCAGACAGCTTGGCCCACAGCCCCCGCTCCAGGCCTCCCCCTGGCCCTGGGCCCAGCCTGCCCAGCGGGCACAAGCCTGCAGGCCTCCCCAGGAGGCTCCAGGCTGGCAGCTGGCCTCATGCCCAGAACTGAAGCACGAGCCGTCTTTGTCAACCCCCCTGGAAGCTTTATTTCCCAGAAGGCTGTCCCACAAGGGGAGGCACGGGGGTGGGGGTGGCTGGGGTAGGGGACGGAGAGGGGGCCCAATTCATGGGCCTGGTCTGCAAAATCACCGGGTGGGCTCTGGGCCTCCCAGGGAGTCAGTGAGAGCCTAAGGGCAGCTGCCCTGCTGCTGGGCCCTGGGAAGCTGGGGACAGGCCCCGTACCCTCACAGCAACAAGGGGCACAGGGCATCTTAGGCTGCTCCTGGGAATTGGGTCATTGGGGAGACAGGAGTCACCTCTCTTGGCCTCCCCGAAGGAACCTTAGGTCTGTGATGGGGAAGACTGAATTACAAACCATCCCGGATAGCCCCATTGCCCAGATGGGGAAATGAAGACCCCGCAGGGAGTTAGGGCAGAGCTGGCCTGAAACCTACATCTCTCGACACCCCAGACTGCCGGTCTTGCTTCTGTACCACTAAACCAAGAGACTAAACCTGCAGGAGAGTGGAGTGGGCCATGGGGGAGAGCAGTGAGCGTCTCTTACCTGTGAGGGGAGGGGTGGCTCTGTGCCTGCCTGCTTCCCCCTCCTCCCCGCTCCCCCTCCATCCCATCCAGCAGAGGTTCCTTTTGAGCCCTGACCTCCCTCCCCTCCTCCCACCCTGGCCTGGCAGGGGAACAGGGGAGAGGGGGAAGGGTAACTCTCCACACCTCTGCAGATGGTGACAGGCCCCACTAGGTCCTGGGGAGGGGGCGCTCCTCAGTGGGGGGGGGGTGTCGCTCTGTAGGCTTGGCACTTCTGGGGCTGGGGGGTGGGGTTCTCACCTCCTAATTAGTCATCCTGTTAGGCAAGGACCACAGCTTGAACGAGAATGCCTTTCTGAGAACATCAGACCTGTGGGAAGTGAGGGAGCAAGCCACAGGGAAGAGGGAACAGCCCAGGCGAAGGCTTGGAGGCCGGAGCCAGCTTGGGGCGTGCGAGAAACCGCGGAGGGGCCCGCGTGGCTGGAGCGGGTGGGCAAGGGGCCCGGGGACGAGGTGAGGTCGATTTCCTGGGCCAGAGCGTGTAGGTCTGTACAGGCCACTGGGAAGCTCCAAACGCAACACGGAAGCTACTGTTCTGAGCAGAGGAGAGAGCTGGTGTCACTGAAATCTGTGAAGGCTCTCTCTGGCGGCTCAGCGAGAGGGGCAAGGGCGAGGGAGGGCCAGGAAGGAAGCGAGAAAGCCGGCAGGAGTGCGGAAATCCCGCCTGAGGCGGGAATGGGGAGAAGGGGTCAGATTCTAGACTCGGTTGGATGGCAGGCCTGGCAGGACATGCTGCCAGATTGGAGGGGCACGGGGCTCAGAGAATGTTCGCCGGGCCGCCGACAGGAGAACTGAGAGAGTGACAGCTGACAAGGTCTTCGGGTCCTTCCCTCCCTCTCTGCCCAGAGGCTTCCGGGAGCCAGGAGCCACTGTGCCCAGACCTCCCAGGCTCCCAGAATCCAGCCCAGCTACTCCAAGCCCACTGCATCCTGTTGGGGAAACCGACTCTGGGAACACGACTGGCTTCAGGTCCCGAGGCAGTGAGGGGCAGAGCTGATTTAGACCCAGCTCTCCTGACCCTCAGTGCTCATCAGCACCGAAGCTGGCCCCTAGAACCAGGACCTTACTCACCTCCTGGCCTCTGCCTCCTCTCGGTGTCACAGGACATTGTTCTCGGCCTCCATGGATACTTCCTACTTGGAGGACTCCCCCTACCAGGGCCTGCTGTGGAATGCAGGTTCCGACTGGCTGAACTTTCTAGATAAAAGGGCAACCCTCAGTCACCCTTCCGGGCCCCAACTCCAAGCTGAGGAGGTCCATTGCCTCCCTCCTCGGGCCAGGAGGGTCCCTCTGTGGCCCCTCACATTGGCACGAGGGACAAGGAGTGGGGGAGCCTCCAGCCAGCGGAGGCCTAGCAAGGGTAACTCGGGGTCACCCGTGTCAAGTCCAGGCCCTGGGAGTGAGAGTCAGCCGGTCAGAGCAGAGGAAGAGCAGCCCAAGCCAC